>CM042901.1:1267900-2495400 GCA_023653625.1 Triadica sebifera | reverse complement strand
ACTTCATTATTTATTTTGTCAATTAATTTATGACTATTTTTTTATGAGAATTAATGGACCGGATATCGTCTCTTGTCTATTAAATATTACTAAAATTATTGGTTGGTCTAAATTTTTAATCAAATTCAATTAATAATCTACCGATTTAAATAAATATTATTCAATAAATACTGTACATGGTAGCCCAATTGGACAGTCTGCAAACAAATAATAAGGAAAGAAACATTATTAATTAATCCCTTAATTTTCATAATTTAATTTGTCATCCTCATTTTCCAAAAAATAAAATAAAATAAAATATGTAAAATTTTATATATTCTTAAAGTGTGTTGCCTTAATCAGTTTTGCGGCTCATCATAATTATTTTTTACTAGTTCACTCTATATCTAGGGATGTCAATGGGGCGGAGTTTTCCTTCTCCGTTCTTGACCCCGCCCCAAACTCTGACGGAAAAATTTTTTAAATCTCCGTTTTCACACTATACAGAGATGGGATCCCCGACAGTCCCCGATCGCCGAATTTTATTATTATTATTTTTTAATATTAAATTTATTTTTTTATTTTAATTAATTAGTTAATTATATAAATTTTTAAATAAAAAATATTTTTTATTTAAAATAAATGTTATATTTTTATTTTATTATTATTTTTAAAATATTAATTATATTAAAATATAAATAATTATTATATATATAAATATATAATTATATAAATATATTTTTCGGGGGCGGACGAAAATTGTCCCTATCCCTATCTATCTTTTCCTTTTCTTTTAAACTATAAATTCTGTATTCTTTCAATCTGATTATAAAATAATTTCTCTTTTTAAATTTTAATATTTTATCATAAAAAAATTACTAGTCTCGCAATGCTTTTTTTTTAAAAAAAAAAAAAAGAAAAGAAAAAGACAGTAGTTTTGAGGTGGCTTAGGACTACATAGACTAAATAATAAGTAAATGGAAGTCGGTGTCTTATCATGTCTGTGTTTTGCTTAAGTCTCTAGTCTACTCTAATCTACTAACCATTGTCCAACGCCGTTGAATATTCCATGCACTCCATCCCTCCATCTAAAACTTTACAAATTTCCAATTCAAATCATATTTGCGTATGGTTGAGATTTTACAAATTTTTGAAGCTGTAACTATTAAACAATATGTAAATACCTAAATTATACTTTCTAACATGATTAATTCATATTCTTTTAAAAAAATAAAATTATTAACTCATAATATTATTAGTTGTTAAGAAATTAGTATCTCTCCAAATTTAAATTTAAATTTTTACATTTGATACCCAACAACAACCCTATTTTATTCACTTGAAGATTTTATACCATCAAATTCGAGATATGTAAAAAATGATTTTTCACTTATTATTATTGATTTAAATTTGGATAAGAATTTATAAAAATTTTAACTTTTTTTTTTCAAAAAAGAAAAAAGCTAACATAATTAAACTCAGCTCTATAAAAACCCCCCAATGAAGAAAAGAAAATAAAAATCAAACACATTTCTCACTTCACTCTCCCTATCTCTACTTTCCCTCACTTTCCGTCTCTGCAAATTTTCTTCATCTCCAATCCAAACGTTAAATTTTCTCTCTCTATAAACACATCTTCTTCCTTCGCCGCATCAATCATATCTCTTCGCCGATCACTTTCGGTACTTAAAAATGTCTTCTTTTGGCTTCGACTCTGTCAAGGCTGAGAAGGCCGACGCCATAAGAAGATACAACAGAAATAGAATCTGCGTTTTCTGTTTCCGTCTAGTGGGTGCCTTGTCTCTTCTCTGCTCCTCCTTCACGTATTTTCTGGTCGTCAAAGAAATTTCCTCCGGTTATATGTCAGTTTTGAATCAGCAGCTCTACGTTTTAGTCCTTATAAACGCGCTCATTTTCGTTATCTACCATATGTCATCCACAGCCACTAGCACTAGCAACAACAACGCCGTCTCTCAGCCTGATTTTTACGATCAGTACGTCTCACTCTCCTCCGCCTCTTGCAGCCGGAAAGAAGTCGCCGAAGAGGAAAAACAATTGGTCGTTTCACAGGCGGTGGAGATTCAAGCTGACGAGAATTGCGTCTGCGAGAAACAGATTGTTCACTATGAGAATGCGGATGCATCTCCGGCGGAGGAGAATCCAGTTCGTGACCTGACGGTGTCAGACAGTTATAAGGCTGGCAGAGATCAGGAGATGCATTTCAGGAGAACACAATCGCAGAAGTACAGGGTAGTAAAGAGGACAAATATTCAACGAAAAGAGCTGCGGCGATCGGAAACAGAAAATGGACGAGAACTGATGGTGGTTGGTGGAAATTTTCCGGCGAAAAAGCCGATGCAGGAAATGAACAATGAAGAGTTTAGGCTTACAATAGAGAGATTCATTGCTAGTACAAAGAAGATTTTGAGGGATGAGAATTTTGCTGTTTCTATGGAAGAAAGGGAGAATTCTTTTACCGCCATCGCTTACAAGTGATCATCAGTAAAATAAAAAAAAAAAAGGAAATTAAGGAGTTGAAAATTAAGATCTATTTCGATTGGCAGAAATAGGTTTGGTCCGTTTGGGTGTGTACAGGGCATAATTCCTGTTCTATGGAAATTATCATTTTTTTTTTCATTTTCTTTTTCTTGCTGTTTACTTGACCATGAATTACATGAGTTTTTTTTTTCCGTTTGATTAAATTCTTATATATATATATATATATTTGGTCAATAGAATTAATAAACGTATTTAATTATAAAAAATTATAATTTTTTTTTAAATATATTGACGCAGTGGTTGCCACGATTCTAAAGAAATAGGTACATGGCACCCTTTTGGGCAGCAAAATGGATTCAAAATCTTGTCATCTATGAAATATTAATTTGATGATTAGCATTCAGCAGTGACACTGACAATTGGTGTTTTGTAAAATGAGCAGTTGATCTTCCCATAGATTTTGTTCATAGTCCCTAACATCCTCTTTCGGTACTCAAAGGATAGGCTTTGAGATTAATTAATGTAATGTTATACACATACATACATACATACTCATACAATATTGGACTTTCTTTTAAGTGCATAATTGCTCCTTTTCAAGAAAAGAATAAATAGTTTAATATTAATTAAATTGTTTATCCTCTAAAGTTTGCAATCTTATCAGTTTTTCCCTTTCTATACTTTAGATATATTTATTTACAATTAAGGTTTTTTTTGGTTTAAATTAGTTCTATAAATAAATGAATTTGATTTGCATTCAAAGAATATATATTATACTATAGTCCAATTTAATTACAATCTATACACGTAGAATAATACTCTCATCGTTTTATTTGCCATATCTTTTTTTTTTTCTCAAAAAGCTAAGGAAAATACTTTTTTTTCAGTTTTACCCTTTTCTTGTTGCCACCACATTACATTTATATTTTCTTATCTCTTTTCTCTATCATATATAATTAAAGATTATAAGATATTTCAATGAATTATACATTTTTTTTAATGTAGAATTGAAGTTTTTCAATCATTTTCTTATTAATCGTTTTCTCATAATCTTATTTGAAGTGAACTAAAAAAATACAACTTATTTGCACAAATAGCAAATTGTAATTAGATTAATTTATAAATTTATTTAAAAACTATGATTAGGTAGCCCTTTTTCTAGATCGCGTGGACTGAGGGCACATTATTGTGGAATTATGAGAAATATTCTAGAAACGAAAGCAAAAGTTGCCACTCTCTTTTTCCTCCACACTGTCTCTTTGTAGGGACGTAACAATCATTCCTATTTTTCCTATTCTGTTTTTCTAAAAATAATTCATATGTACTTTTCTTCTTTTCTCTTATTATTATTTTTATTTTTCTAAAAAATGGATTTGGTGTTCGATAGGATCCATTTAGGAAGCAAATATAGTTTTCTTATGGTGACAATTTTTTTTTTTTTATCTTCGTATCCTACAATAAAGAAACTATAAATTAATCTTAATTTGCATTGGGTATGCCTATTAAATGGATAAAATACTTATTTTCAAATTTTAAAAATAATCTAATTCGCACTGGATAAGTCTATTAAAAAATAAAATATTTCATTTTAAATTTTTAAAGATGATTTATACACAAATATTAAAATTAAAACTTTTAATAAAAAGAGAATGAGATCTGTATAATCATCCCATTTCATCCCTCTAAGGTAAAAATGAACTTTTTTTTTTAAATTAGTATAGAGTTGCCAAGAAATTATTGTTTTGTATTAATTATATAATATATATGGTGTATTCTTTATATTGAAGCAGCTTGCTCTTATCCACTTGTTGTGGGAGTTATGCAACAAAAAGGATTAAGAGGATTTCTTTGCAATTAGCCTCTACATATTTCTTCTCTTTTGTCTTTTTATTTTTTTATTTTTATGCTATGCACCAGCTAGCAATAAATCGTTTCAATAATTTTCATAGGCATTGAATATCCCCTTCATGTCCAAATGTCCAATCCTATTTAATCTTAGGCTATTAGAGTTTAATTGGCAGGGTTTGTGTTTAATTGGCAGGGTTTGTGTTGTGTTCTTGATATGTACATGATACGAACTTTCCATATTTCATTTTGAGTTCAGGAAATTTCTAATTATCTAAATTAATTATTTATTTATGATTCAAATTGTCATATAAAAAATAATAATAATAATTTTTACTTTACAAATATAATTTATGAAATTGATTACATAAATTAATTTTCAACATCAGAATAAATTATTGATTTAGATTATAAAAGAATATATAAATTAGAGTTTGGGTAAAAGTTTTCCATTAATTCATAACATCATTCTAAATTAGAAAAACATTAGCGATATTATATACTCTTATTGTTGACTCTTTCTTGAATGATATTTTGTTCAATGATATGGTGATGAGCCTTATCTCACTAACAGTAACCTGATAAGAATTTTTACAATAGAATAATAAAACCCAATTATCAAATGAAAAAGTGAGAATAAACTAATCATATATTTTGAAATATAAATAGAACCATTGAAATATATATATATATATACATATTAATAAAGCTGTCCTTTTATCCAAGCAATCAATAGTCTCTTGGGTTTGTCATTTCCTTTGCTTAGAGCTGTCACATGACCATGAAATGGAAATGACGATATGCTATTTCTATTTCACGAGAATAAAAATAAATCTACAGTAAGTTCAATATTTCTGCACTATGCATCTATAATCTTTCATGTAAAGATATTTGTATATAAATAGCAAGTTGGATTTCTACATTTTAGAAGGGCATAATCCTACAGTGAGTTGTCGACAAATTTCCTTAAATCAGATCTTAAAAATGCATGTAAAGACATATTAATTATTGGGTAAGCCAACATGTGAAACTATTCATTAGTGTTGAGATAAGAAATAATACCAGAATTTGCAACCAATCTTAAATAAAACAAATAAAATATATTTATCCCTACATTTTTGTTTATAAGATTCCCAACTAGCAGAGTCTTTTTGTACTTTAAAAGTCTCTATATATAACACATTTGTAATTTTCTCTTTATTTTTTCTTCATTTTGGATGGTGGAATTAATTAACAATTGTTTAAGTGTCATTGCAACGACCCTAGTTTTCAATATTATGAAGAAGACTGCCATTGATGATAATGAAGTAGATGAAGATGATAATTAAATGAGAGAGCAACTTCTTTAAATAATTAGTGCCTAATACTTTCCGAATTGTAATTGAATAAAAAAAGATGCTACTTTTATAACAAATATCTGCTCTAGAATCTAATTCTAGTGCAGCATTTAGGATTGCAATTCATTGATTAATTTATAGAAAAAGAAAACGGAAAAAGGATTAAACACAAATCTCATTCTATTTGCTGGGTCATTGTTGAGGAATCGGTTGCAGGCTGGGCTATGCCCATATATAGCAATAGAATAATGGTAACTAACTTCAAAAAAATTAATCAGGAACAATGGATATATTGATGTTTTTTTAAAAAAATAATAATAATTTAGCATTTCTTTCTGTATTAGTTTGACTTGATCGATGCTTTTTTTTTTCCTAAATCATTATTTCAATGGAATTATTTTTTGTAATCATATTGTAAACGATTGTCAGCCACTGAAACAACAATGCCAAGATTTTTTATTTATATCAATTCATATTTTCATTCATAAATCAAGTCAATAGTTTTTGTCAATATATATATATATATAATCAACTTTATATTTATAGAATAAAAATTTATATTTTTCAATATATCAATATATTATAAGCTCAATTTATAAATGAATATATAAACCTTAATTAAAACGATCCCAAGTAATACTAAAAAAATGATGAAAATGTAGTGGTAGGTAACAATGATACATTTTTGTATTAAAAAGGTAATAAGTCGACTAAGGATGAGGTTCAACCTAACGAAGAAATTGACAAAAAAAAGATGGAAAAGTTGAAATCAAATATGTTGTATTATCAAAAGTTATGTTATGAAATGAAGGTTCACCATCCAATGATCAAATGATTGGCTTGGAATACATATAATTTAAGTATAAATTCAGTTTGGATTTATGGGTGTTATGGTGTAGTTGGGGAGACAATTGCGCATAAAAAATATTTGTAATTAGCAATTTGAACCATTAGGTAGTTGGTAATTAATGGAATTGTGGCATATATATAATGAGACAATGATTTCGAATCTGAAAGTCAGGAGCCAACTGTACGGCTCAATCACTAGGGATTTTTCACTCATCACTGGACTCTCTTGCTTCATTGTTTGATGGCTTCTACTCTTGTGTGCTGTGTATGATGATTTTTCAATTTGTTTTTTTTCATTTCCTCCAATATTAGTCACAAAATACCAACATTTACAATCCATATTTCCCTTATTTCCTTGACAAGTTGTGCTTATATTTTTTTATACTAAGACTAAATACTAATCTTACAACCTCTTATATTTATTGTAATTATTTACTAATTGATATAGTTATAAATAGTTTTATATGAATTTTTAGTATAATGGAAAATTCTCATTAACATTCAATTATATATATATAGTTGATAATTTATCATGTCAAAGCAAATGTTTATAAATAATTTCAATTATTTATAAAATAAAAAAATTACATAACTATAACTTCAATTCATTTTTTAAAAAAAAAACACATATCTTATTAAAAAATAATTTACTAATTTAATAGCTATAGCAGGCCGACTCTTTATGAAGTTTAACTTTTTTGGCTTGACCAAAAAAAATACACATTTTAACTAATTTGTAGAGATTTTTTTTTGGTGATGATACACATTTTGAATTTTGGTCAATAAAATAAAGAGTAAAACTCACTCTTTCCAACTCTATTGGTGCGTATTTATAATTAACCAAGTGGACATAATATATAACATATAGAAAAATAAAATATCCATTAAAGAAATTGCTCAATTTGATTTGGGGAAGAAAGGGAGTCAAAATTGGAGTTTTTGTCGGTTGGTCAATTGATTTGTCTTCTTTGGCAATGTATAGCTCCTATAACACAATGCATGTTCTGTTCTACTGCCCAAACACACTTAGTGAACAGTGATTTTGTTATCAATTAAAATATGTTATCAAGTATTAACACACATGCCCTACACCTTGTCTTTTAAAAAAAAAATAAAATTTGCAACTCAGGTGTATGAATAAAATTATTAATACAATTTAAACAAAAATTAATCAACAAACTTTATTATTGTTATTCACAGGCAAACAAGACTTAATTAGATTATAAACATTGCACTTGTACTAAATACTAATTAACCGGTAAGATTAGGCAGAAGCTTTGCCTAATCTCCACTTTTAAGTTTTAACTAATTACGCAATTTGCTTTACACAAAAAGCTATCTTTATTTATATTCCCCTTTTTTGACCTATAACAAACCTTTTTTTTTCCTTTACTATTGATTTCCTTAGGGCAGTGAAATTTTTTGTTTATTCGAAAGGGAAAATTTTTAAGTTCTAATACGTGTCACTCTTATTGGGCAGCCAGATTTTAATCTTGAAAAAAGTGCCCACTTCTCAATACTTGAATCTGTATCTATCACATCCCATCTGAAAAGGGAAAGATGTAATTAAAACAACAAAATTAATTTGAAAATGATAAAATTATAATTTATAAATCTGAAAGTTAACGTAGAGATAAGAAAACTTACCTGTAAGTGGTTACAAGACGGTGCAGGAAAACAAGCATCATGGCTTTAGCCATGTTCATTCCTAGGCATGTCCTCCCTCCCATCCCAAATGCTAAGAAGCTATACGGCTTACACTCATCCTGTATTTGAAAATCAGAAATCCTTCTTTTTCACTCTATCCTTTAGTGAAGTAATTGAGTGGAAAAAATTCGAACGTTCGGTAATAAAATAAATATAAAAAAACCAAGCTTAACGTAGATTTAAAAAAAAAAAAGAAAGAAAGAAACCCTTCTTATTGAATTCATTCTCATTGCGATTTAGAAGTAATTGTATATATAATTAAAGACTTACATCAAATCTTGAGGGATTGAATTTGTTGGGTTCTTGGTATAAAATAGGATTTAAGTGTGTTGATCTAGCATCAATGTTCACATTCCATCCCTTCATTATTGTAAATCCTGTATAAAAGGCCCATAAAAAAATGAATTAATTTAGTGAAAATATATTATTAAAACGGAAAACTAGATTAATTCGAAGACAAACCTTCAATCTCACAATTCTCAAGTACTAGTCTTGGGAACCAGGGTACTATCGATGCCATCCTTAGGGATTCTTTCACTACCTGTGCATAATAAAAATGAAAATTGTGATCTACAATAATCAAATTCTGAATTCTACCCAGTTCGAAAATTCAATGCTATACTACCGTCAACAAAACCATGTGTCCATTTAGTTACCAAAAGTAAAATCTAATATCACCTACGTATAGTATAGATATATACAGTCACCTTTGAAGCAAATGGCATTTGACCAAGGTCTTCCAACGTAAGAAATGGCTTTGAAGAAATTTCTGCAGCATGAAATTGTTCGGCCTGCGATTCCATCAAGTAGCATCAATTGTTTCTCTTAATAAATATTTATTAAGAATAAGATAATTGGAATGAAAAATATAATACAGATAAATAGAATTTTATTGAACTTACACAAAGTGTTTCTAAAACATTTTGGTTTTCACCCAAATACTTGACCATCCATGTGATTGCACTTGCTGTTGTATCCTGTCCTGCATATTGCCATATACCAAAACAAACTCTCCATTGAGGAAAAAAGAAATCTCTAATCTACAAATTAGCACACTCATAATCACAGTAAAATCATGTCAATGACCTGCAATTATCATGGTTAATATATTATCCTTGATCTCTGAATCTGTGAGCCTATCTTTTTCATTGGCAGTCAAAAGATGATGGAGAAAATCTTCTTCGTTGTGAATTAAGCATCTTCTTCTATTAGCTATCATGGCGTCAAGTGTGCTCATGATTTTTTTCCTGGCCTGAATATCATCATTTTATAAGTGTGGCTCATGAGAAGTTGCAATTCTTATATCATAAACTTAGTTCCATATTGTATTATGAATCCAATTTTTTTTCGTAAGTACAATGGTGCTTTTATTTTTTTATATATTTCAAAAAATAAACATTTCATCATTTCAATAAATGACACAATTGATCATGAACACGAATTCATAATATAATTTTCTTAATTTGATGGGTTAATGGAATAGATTAGTTACCTTGAGGCCTTTGTAGAATCTAGTCCAGGGAAGCCTAAGTGGGAATGCAAGCATTGCTTCATATATACGAGCTATATCCTCTTTCAACATGTCTAGTTCTTGTCCACTCTCCATACTCATCAACATCTTGCACATTGCTTTCAGAGTTATCTGCCCCACATTCAATCACACCAAATTTCAAAATGAGCTGGATCTCATCATTGATTACTGGGCCTAAAAGGTTAGAATTATATTGGGCTTACCTAATGTAACTCTTGATACTAAAAAGTACGGACGAGGATAATTATGGGCCTAACCTAACATGGGAAATTTGAGCCCACTAAGTGTAGTTGGGCTCAACGAATGTAAAACTCGGTTCTGGCTTCTGAAAAACAAACTTGGCTTCGGAGTTTTATTCCAAAAATTAATAGATAAATCTAATTGGAAATACTATGGGAGATATCATTAGACCCAATTTATCATTTAAATTAATTTATATTTTTCTAATTAAAAATTAGAAGGTAAAATAGAGTAAAAGAAGTCAAGCTAACTGACCTCAAGTGCACGGTCAAGCAGTATAATTGTGTCCCCATCCTCCCAGGTGTCAAGAGTTTTTGTAATTAACTGATCAAATTGTTTGATGAAAACAGAAAGCCAAGTGGTAGAGAATAGATTTATAAGACGACACCGTAGGAGTTTGTGGTGTTGAGGAGAAGCACAGAGTAGGCTTTGAACCCCTACAACCTCTGCAATTGACTTAATGTACCGCTTAGTAAATTTACCGGATTCATTGTTTAATATTGTCTTTGCTGAATCCGTGCCCGAAACAAAAACATGTGTCTCCCCAAATATGCTGGTCTTGAAGCAATTCCCATACCTTTATCAAATACAATCGCACAATCATAATTTTCATTTTTTAAAAATAAAATAAAATAAAAGAAAAATAGTATATTTTTCTAAAAAGAAAATGAAAACCTTAGACTGCGAATCCTGACAAAGTCATAGAAACCCTTGGCACTATTGATGGCAGCCATGAAGTATAGGGTTTCTCCAATAAAAGGTAGCCCTCTGCTACCAGGTGGAATATCAGACATGGATTCTTGATAAGGGTACCATGGCATCTTCACTACTTTGCACATTAAAAATAACGAAGCAACAAGAACAGATACTGCGTAGAAACAAAGGCAATTAGGATTTGCATCAGGCCAAAAGAGACGCAGCATTTTTTTTTTTTGATTAATTAGAATCTGGTGGTGGAGAAATGCACTAATTGTAATTCAGCTAGCGTATATCATCATGCGAGCTTTCTTCTTATTGTATAAATATTTGAAACTTAGGACAGGTGTACGGTTCAGAAGATTGGGATTTTGTTTTAGGCCTACATGCTCTTATAATTATAGTTATTTGGAATCAAGAGATCAAATTGCTGGTTTTTCAATCACGCAATAATTGAGAGATCAAATTGCTGCCTTTGAATATGGGGTGCAACTCACAATAATAACAATCAAAAATTCATGGTGGTGGTCTTGTCAGTCATGTATGTGCATATAATGGCCGAAAGTCTGAAAGCAATTTTCATTCTTATAAATTGCACAAAATGCTCAATAGGAGAAAACTGGATGGCTTTTGAATATGCTTTTTTACGTATGCATTATATATAGGAAGACAGAAAAGACTTTATTATAAATATAATTAAAAAAATTAACATAAAAAATAATTAACAATTTATTCACTCGATTCATAAATTAAATTTTCTGCACATTACTTTTCCCAGGTATAATTATGCAACTTGACTGCTTGATTTATTTTTTCTTTTATTCTTACAATTTGGAGTTTAAATGTAGAGATTCTTTTTATTCTACAATCCACCAAACATGAGTAAAAATTATAAAAAGGCAATGGAAAAAAGAGAAAAAGTAGCTCCCTGCTAGGATACTAAAGTTATTCCAAAAATTACATGATTGCGCATTTAAAATCTTGACCGGTCCGAGGAATTCAATAACAAAAAGATAAATATCTATGTATGTTGCCAACTAAATATCACTTCTTTTTTTTTTAATCTTTCTAGAGAGAGTCGAATTTAAATTTTAACTCAAGTCGAAAGATGTGTCTACCGCTGCCGGCCTATGCCTATAGATGCAACAAAATATCACATCAAGCAATCAAACAAGAGTCGGTAAATTTACTATTCATTACTAAATTAGTGGAAACCATATTAATTTTATCACAATACGAACACCACAACACTGTGATGAATCCAGACCTTATTAGCTTATTAATTACTGTTCCTTTCTAAACATGGAAATGACTAAATTAATGTACTTGGTATCATTCTTGGACAAGTAATCATCAACCATCTCTGCATAACGCTTGAATAATTCATCCATGATTTCACTGCCAAAGTGAGAAGCTAGCATTGACTCCACCACTGCTCTAACAGTTTTAGCCACTCTTTGGCCACGACCCGAGTCAGCCAACCCTCCATCCCAATCGATCTCAAAAGCTTCAAGCCGATCGATCATGAATGAACCTTCTTTTTCTACCTCCAACTTTATTTCTTCAGGGCTTGGTGCATAGTATGGGGCATTAAAGCTATCTACCTTTCCCTCTTCAACCAATCCCTATATGCATCAGCAATTTTTTTTTTGTCAAATTTCTTTATTTTGATTTGATTGGAGTACTTTGCATAATTCTGATTCCTTCACTTTATTTATGTTAAATTATCATAACATGTATATACTAATATATGCTTTAATTTAGTCATATTAAAATTAAAATTATATATCTTCGAGAAAAGCACACCTCGAGTTTTTGAAAAATATTGATTTTTCTATTGAGTCTTTATCTTTTTAATCTACTCTATTAGTCCCTAAACAATTAATTACATATTGAATTTTAAAATTGAACTCAATGGAATAGAAATATCGATCGTTCAAGGATCAATATATACTAAATTAAAATAACATTTTTATTTTACTTTTTTATCAAATTTGAATATAATATATGCTACAATAATTATTTAACAATGAAATACAACACTTTAAAAAGTTACTAATGAATAGAAAAAAAAAGTTATTTTTCAAAAGCCCAGAACTTCAGTTGAAGCTCTATAAATAAAAGGAAGAGAAAAACATTGCCCACTTTTTTTTAGTTCAATTCTCATGTTATTAATGGTCTAAGATATTTTGTTGTTGTTGTTGTTGTTTAAGCCATAAGATCGTATAATATAGTATAAAAATTAGTCATGGTAAAAAAATAAAAACGATGTATAATTGGAAAAAAATAAAATCACCTCATAAACCATGGTCATAAGTGCATTGGCTAACAGCTCCCATTGGTAGCAACTCTCATCAGCTGTGGGAATAGAGGATCTCCTGCCCATGAATGATAACACCATGCACCCACCAGCAACTAATTCCTCTGAACGTGATTTTAAGAACGACGAAAAGTCCCTTTGGAATTGCTCCGAGTATGCTTCCACTACACAACTCGGACTACTCTTCGATATATAGATCTTTCCCTTGTTCGTGCCTCCCTTTGTGTTGCTATATAAACCTTGCGGAACCTGTTTATATTTCAAACTTTATTACAAATGTTAGCGTTTTATTCTTACTAAACAAAAAAATTTCAGTATTAGTAAAGATCATCTTAAGTTTTGGTAGTCTATGCAATTGTTGTTAGTTGTCAAAATATTTTGATTTAATTGATTAATTTTTTTTTATTTTTTTATAAATTATTTTCCTTAAATTTGCTTTTAAAAAATATATATTTACCTATTTCACTCAAAAAATAATTTTCAGAACTAAAAAAAATTAAAAATAATTTTTTTTTCAAAAAGTTTCAACAAGACCTTAATCAATTAATGTTTGTGTCCATATATACATATAAAAGATATATCATTTTTTTGTGTGTGAAATAACATGTGTCCTCAATCTATATGTATTGTATGTCACCAGACGATTGAGACTAATTTTGTTCGTAACGGGTATAATTCATAAGTGTAGCAGAATATTTCTTTAAAAGTTTAAATATAATTGCATAATCAAAAATTGAATTCGAAACTTTTAATTAAATTGAAAGAATTACATATGTAATTATATAATATATTTTGATGTCATTTTGGTGGTTTCTATATACGACTATAAATTGAGGATTATTTGAATAAACTTATTGGCAATGGGGACAGGTCTGGACCATTTTAAGACGTGCTTTTAGGGTTGACCTATTAACCATACAATCCATGGTCCCTTGGACTTGCCAATGACAAAAAAAGATAAAATAAAATAATTAGGACCCTATATATATATATATATATATATATATATATATATATATATATATATATATATATATCTTTTGCCCAAATCGACCATTTATAAAAACAAATTAAAGAAATTTTTTTAGAGATTTTAATAAATTAAAGTAAAAAATAAAATTTTAAAAAATTAATAATTTATTTTTTATCATTTGATAAAAATATTATTTAAGATAATTATTAGAAAAATTAGAATTTGAATATCTTGCCGCAATCGTTGATAAATAATAGAAATGTTAAACTCTTATAAAATGTATTTATTAAATTGTCCATAAAATATTAAAAATTTAAACAAAAATATGAAAAATTATATAATATATTATATTAGAATATTTAAAATTCAAACAGTATAAAATGGATAGAAAAAAATTATTCATTTTTTAAAAATTTTAGAATAATTCTCTGTAATTTGTTATAAAAATAAAGATTTGAAATTCAATAGCCAGCTTAGCATCACCGACGCAAAAGCAAAAGTTAAGAAATTCGCATCCCCATGTTAACCGTGCAGCTACACGTGAGTCGAATGGATGCTACTCCCACCACTAAAATGCCTCCTGCTAAATTAAGATACTTATTCACCGCCGACCCACCCATACGGGACCCCTCACACTCAAACCTTAATTACCAGCTTCTGCTCCTCAGTAAGATTCCATTACAACCAACTTCTGCGAACAACAATTGCTATAGCCCACTCAACTATTCTTATCGGCTCCTTGCACTATTGCAATTAACAATGATGTCTTGTTTGATATACATTTACCTTTTAAGAACAGAGTAAACTTTCTCAGTGAGACTTTTGTTTTATCCTTTTCTTTTCCTTCATTTTTCTCACTGAGATAAAAACAAAGATTAAGTTTGGCATATGGGCCAAGTGTCATTTATCTCATAGTCTGCATTTGGTCGGCTTTGTGCAGCAGTACTGTGTACGTGAGGAAGAAAAAAGAACTCCGGAAAAAAGAAAATTAAAAAGAAAGTCTTATATGTGGGAACCATTTTTCCATAAAAAATATCAGATGTGGAGTTTCTTTTTTTTTTTTTTAAATACTCTTTGATGTGGGACTCTTAAATGAAAAAAAGATTAATGTGTTTATTTTGTAAGCATATAGTTGGCGTTTCTTTTATTTTTTTTTAAATACTCTATTTTTCTAATAAATTGTAGTTTAATGGTCCGTAAAATTTTGAGTTTGAATCTCACTTGGAACTGTTGTAGCAAAAAATGCTAAGTGTGTATTAAAAAATAGGGAAAAGAGAAGGCGCCATGAAAGAACATCATTAACATTTAATTGCTTTTTTAAGAAATATTTAAAATAGTTGATAAAAGTAATATCAGTGATTCAATATACTGTGCAAAATTATCTCTTTAAGAGAGTTGAATAAGGATTTCCTCTAAAAAGGGCATGCTTTAATTTCTCTTTGGAAGTTTTTTCCCTTTCATATTTATTAAAAATTAAAAACCTAATCACATATATTTTTTATTATTACTTTTTTCAGTCAACGGAGGGCAGTGAGAACTTCTACAGATTCGTTCATCTAATTCTAAGGTACGTAGTTACGTCAAATTATGGTAAATGATTAAGTATTTCGAATTAAACACTTAATTAATGAATTAATAAAAGAAGTGAATTAAGTAAGCAGGAAGTACGACCTGAGAGATCCAGTGAAGACTGGAAGAAGAATGCACAAAATGGAGGCTCCTGTTAGGAAACAATCTTCCGTAGAAAGAACCAGGCGTAGCAGACACAAAACATTGCCCAAATCCATCGCCCTTCTCTTCCCTCAGTCTGTTGTAGAAATTAGGTAACAGCCCAAAAACGGAGTTGAAGTCATTGGTTGGAAGATCATTTAAGAAAACCATAAACTCTGGTGTTGAGCACATCATATCCTTGCATGCGGTGTGTATGATATCAAGTATTTCAAATATCAATCCCAATGTATTGGGACCTGAAGAGCAACCCAAATCTGCTATGCCAATGCTTGTACTCCGGATATGGTTACACAACATTTCCTGTACTGCTTCCTCCATCACTGGCTTTCCTAATGATATTATCTTCCTCTGCAGAATCCAACTCGTTAACCCAAGTTAAAATATGAAAGAAAATTTACTTAATTTTTTGCATGCAACAATTAAACTACAAAAGATTAATCATAGCTAAAAGCCAGACCTGAACAGTTGAATTTTTAGCATAACTTGTTTCACCATCTCCTCTGTTCATGTGATGAACTTGCATTATTTCCATCTCTTCTTTCTCTCTGAACCTAAATTACTCACTCAAGATTATGAGAAGATTGACTCTCTCTCTTCTCCTTCTCCTTCTCTCGAGCCCGGACTGATTGACCATATATGTTATGAACATAGACGCGCTCTATATATAGAAGAAGCATAGGATTCTAAATTTAAAATCATGTGTTAAAATTTTATGATTATACTTTGTTTTAAAGTTCTTAAAATTTAAAATCTTAGATATTTTATAGAGAAAATCGTGCCATCGTCTTACGTTATATCATATAATTGATTTGATACGTAGAGGACAAGTCAACATAACATAGTTGGAACTTGGAGTACTATGTTTTTTTAGACTAGTCTTAATTTGATTGATTCATTATTTTTCTAGGCAAGTTTAAATAATTCATGACAATTTTATGGATGAAACTAATAATATATTTTTCTAGGCAAGTTTAAATAATTCATGACAATTTTATGGATGAAACTAATAATATAGTGTCTCATAAATAAATTAATTACTAATTTATTCATATAATATTTAATTACCGATTTAATTTATAAGGAAATTCATAGATTAGATATAGTTTTTTTTTTGTCCTTCATGGGATAGGACAATCACAATCGTGAAAAAGAAATGGCGTGGGAATCCATATGTGCGCCGTGAATGATATGCACCATATCTGCCACAATTATTTTTTTTAGTACGCCACGTGTATAAATATCACTATGCCGCAATAATCACGACATGTACATATAACATCTGAAAAAGTAACGTAAGATAATAAAAATCTATTCTTTCTTCAATTTCAAATTTTAAATATAAAATATCTTTAAAATTTAACAAAAAATAGTTTAATCCAGGCGTCAAATTCAAAATATTGCTAAATAATTGAAATTGAAAAAAAAACTCTCCACATTTACGTAAATACATACAGTTTAGTACTTTAATTTATCTTCCTCTCTCTTTTTTTCATTTTAAACTTTAAATGTGAGGTATTTAATGAGTTTCTAAATCTTAAAAAATCATTAACTATCAAATAAATAATGTTAAGGTGTATAAATAAAAATTTGAACGAGAATTTAAATAGAGTTTTTATCTCTATTTATAAAGTTGATTGCTACACGTGAAAAAAAATAATTTATTTTAACTATATATTTAAACCCATATTTTGAAAATAGATTATTCAAATTCTCGAAGTATTAGATAAAGAAAAAAATCCGCTTACGAAAGAATTTCACAAAAACAATCAATTATCAGGTAAAGTATTGCCTCTCTAACGATCACAAAACTTTGATTGCTAACGTACTGTTGGATATCATATGTGGAACTGCCATCCTATTCAACTTCTTTTCATAAGCACATTTTCCTTATTTTTTATAAATATTAATCAGAATCAAAATCAAAATGATAACAAACAGTATTACCTGCCTACTTTATACCATTATTTTTAAGAAAGTGCTCTCTAAGTTTGATTGATTCATGATTATTTTATGGATCAAATTAATAATACAGTATCACACAAAATAAATTAATTATTAATGCATTTAAATAACAATAATTACTGACTTAATTTATGATAAAATTTATAAATTATATATAGATAAGTAATTTCTTTTTTTTTTTTTTTTTGCCTTTCATGGAAAAGGACAATCACAATATGTAAAAAAAATAAATCTCGTGGGAATGCATCTGCGCCATCAATATTAATATGCACAGTTCCTTCCACATATATAAATATCATCATTCCCTCGTTTAAGATGAGATATTCTCCACATCTATATAAATAGATATGGTTTAGTACTTTAATTTATCTCTCTTTTTCTCTTTTTTTTTTTAAAAAAAAATTAAATTTGAAGTATTTAATCTGTTTCTAAGTCTTAAAAGATCATTAACTATCAGTTGATTATACTTATAATCACGTATTTATATGTTATGCTTTAAAAATTACTCTCTTACTGGTCAAAAATTATGGGTTTTCCACTCCTGGTCCTTCTTGCTTATTGTATCCACTAACTCTGCCGACGTTGCTTGTTGTTAAGTTTTAACCACCCATTTGTTCTCTGGCTCTTTGTTCATAATTTGAAGTCACCTACCAAAAATTTGAAACTTTTGTTTGAAGTTTGAATATATATCAATCATTGATGAGGATGGGTGCCCATTGATAGAGGTTGATTGGTCCATAATTAATACTAGTTCAACTCGATCACTTGCAATTATTTAACTCAAAATTAACTGCCAGTTTCACACACATCATTCATACTATAATTAAGCTATACTTGTCACAAAATTATAATCCCACTGCTTTTTTAAATAAAAAAAAAAAAAGAAAATTGTAAATTAACTGCATGCACCAATATCATGCAGGGAATCTCTTTCATCCCAACCATAAAAGGAAATCCTCAAATCTCCTTTGAGCACTCCGTCTTCGGGTATTGAATGAGACGCACGTTTTGCAAATCAGTGACTCTAAAGTTTAAATATCTGCAAAAAGATGAAAACAGTGGTCACCCTATCGAGTCATACCGCAGACACATATTGCAAGGAAATTGTTTTCAAGTTTTATCAAACATCATTTTTGTTTTCTTATGTTTTTCCTCTAAAATCTGAGAGAATGGTGTCAAATTAATGCCAATTTGATTTTTCATGTAAGCTTTTGCATTGGAGAGGATTTTTTTTAAAAAAAAATAAGTAATGTCCTTAATTATGAGATAAAAGTTTAGACTCAGTTCATGAATCAATAAATCAAGCTTTAGTAATATAATACCTTGCAAGAAAAATTAAAAAAAAAAAGCTTTTAATGAAATGTAATATTGGCTTTATTTATGATAAATTTTATTATAATTAATTCTAGGCTGAGTGGGAATCGCACCACTTGTATACACACACATATGTTTGCATTGCTCCCATAATTTGCTTTCTCTAACGTGTTATTCTTTTAATTTTGTTTTTTAAAGATTCGTTTTCAGTTTTCAATTTCATGATGCCATAATTAATCGCTAAATTCTAGTTACTTTAGGACCAAATACCCTCGAAAGTTGAGTTTTATTGTTTTGTTTCAGATGCCCATATCGCATATTATTTTATACTTTTATATGTGGTTGATATATATGGTTGAAGTGTGAAATTAAAATTTTAAAAATTTTATATTGACATTTTAAATTAATTATTCAATTTTTTTATAAATTATTAGCTGCACTAAGGAGGGTTAGCGATTTCTATCTGTTGGATTTCCGTTTTAATTATTAGTTTAAATCCTAACTTATAGTTAGCTAGTGTACCCTTTCGTAGATATAAGGCTTTTAATTTTTTTTCAATATATTAAATATTCAAACTCGTCAACTGTAAAATGTTTTGTATCAATTCATCCATTCTCTATTAATTAGATATGATTTTTATTGATAATTCATTTTTTTCAATTGCTTAGAAACTTATTATGGTAGCATAGCATTTTTGTCTTTTTTTTTTTTTAGCAACCACGACTTTTCCTTCCTCTTTTTTGGTAACAGTCAATGTTTTCTCATGTTGGCAGTTTCCAAACAACCTTTTTCTAAGCTAATATAATTACTTTTAAATAGGTTTAACGGGTGTTGTAATCAAATTAAACTGATTTATGATGTATCAGATTGAAAAAAAAATGGAATCAATTAAATCCGACCTATTTATGGATCAGATCAAAAGAACTAAGAATTAGTCATGGGATTAGCTTGATTTCAACCCTTAATTAAAATTGGGTTGAACCAGTAAAATCAGAACTGGACACAAATTAATTTCATATTTCCACCTAATTATGTTCTTTTATTTATATATACCCATTTGAATTTTAATATTTCTCTTTCATTACAACTTGTCAATTAATTATAAATTAAGGAAAAAAATTAACACTAAAAAAGTAATTAATATAGATTAGTTGCCTTATCATGAATGTGATTCTACTTTTAAATAAGTAAACTAACTAAATGTCCTTTTAAGAAAGTAGCTTAATATAAATGTTAATCAATTTTCAAAATTATATATAGAATCAAAAAGAATAATAATAATTTGTATTTTTAATTATTGAAACAAACTTAATATTATATAAAAATAATATATATTATAAATCTTTCATATATATGTTTACTTTTTTGCTATAAGATTATTCATGATATTCTAAACTTTTTATTAATTTTCAATTTTTTAAAAGGTTCAAAACCCAGTCAAACTCATCAAACTAATAAAGTCACAATTGATCAACCATCTATATAGGTTTTTTTTTACTGGTCTGATTTGTTATATTGCTTTCAACTGACTTGGTGTTGATATGATTACAATTAAGGGGTGGACATTCTCTCAGTTCTATTTTAAACCAACCAAAAATCATAAAAACTGAATAAATCAAAATCTACATAAAAATAACTGAACCAAAATTTTTATAGAACTGAACATGAGCAAACTGAAATTTAACGATTTAATTTAATCGATTTTATGAATTAACTAATTATCATAAATTATAATTATTACCATAATTTTATTAATTATAATATATTAGAAGCAATCATATAACATTATTATTACCACAAGTTAAAATCAATAATCATATTTTTATGAATTATCATACATAGATTATAATCAATTAGCACAATTTTATTAAATACCATAAATTAAAATTAAATAACATAAATTAATATAACTCATGATTTTATCAACTACCATAAATAAAAATTAATCACTATAAATTAGAACTTCTTTTATATAAAAGTTGCTATAAAATTTTAAAAAATACGTATATGTATTTGATAAGTTTTTCAACATTATCGATCGAACAAAATAAATCGAAATTTTTATATGCAATTGATCTATTAAACCGAAAGATGAACATATTGAACCAAATAAACCGAATTCAATTTAGTTCGGTATTTGATTTTGAAATAACTCACTTAATTATGTCACTATACAAATACAATATCGACTAAATGTACACGTTTAAAAGTAACAGAATGCATAAACTTCAGTATCTATATCATTTTTTTTAAAAGAAAAAAAGTATTTAAGCAACTTTTTCTTACGTCAAATGTAAGAATATTTACAGGTATTCATTAACATATCTATGAAAAAAAATCTCATGCATTAGACAAAGTTCGCATTTTTTCAAAAAAAAAATTATGAATATTTGTTCACAATTATTAAAATAAGAATATTATTTTAAGATAGTATAAGAGAGTTATTTCTATAGATGCTTTTCAAACTGGAAAAAAAAAAAAAAAAAAAAAGCTAATAATAAGGCCATCATTTTAAAACTTAAAATTCTTAATTCTTAGGCACAGGGTGCATAAATGGGGTATCAGATAATCCTCCTTTTCATCGTCAATGAGTCCCTACTGATGAAATCTCTTGGTGGTGAATTTCATAACTATAATACTCCTTTTCTGATTCTATTTGCAAGTTGTCTACACTATTTCAGTATTTCCCCTAAATCAATCAATAAAGGGAGGGGAATAAATGTTTTCAAAAATTAAAGGCAGGGGAATAATTAACATTATCTTTAAGATTGTGCAAAAATTAAATGGATGATATTAAATTATCTATGTGATTCTAAAGTGAAATTAAGTTTTGGTGAAAAATCTTGTTTATAATCAAGCAAAATGCATGAAAAATGCTCACTTTCGGTCTCTTTCTCTCTCTTTTTGGATACGATAGACAAATTTTAATATATATGGAATAGATTTAAATTTTGAAGACTCCCTTTTAAATTGAATTCAACTTTATGCTCAATTGAGATATATTCTACTTAAAATAATACAACTTTTTTTTTTTGCGTGAGCATAAAAGATAAATACAAATATTTAGAAAAATGAACATTGATTCTTAAAAGAGGTGTTTAGGATTGATATTAGATATCTAAAAATAGATTTATAATTTTTTTGATTTAATTGATTGATTTTTTTAATTTTTTATAAATTGTTTTTCTCAAACCTGCTTCTGGAAAAAATATTTATTTACCTATTTCTCTCAAAAATCAGTTTTTAAAACTAATTTTTTTTTTCAAAAACGTTTTTGTCAATCGCAATGCCAAAATAGACTCAAAGTCTATAAATGAAAATTTATTCAATTGACTCCCTTTAATAAAAAATTTATTCAATTAATAATCTCTAATTAGGTACTACTGTTTCATTTAAGGAACTAATTAACTATATACTAGGAACTAAATCAATTCAAATTTATTAAGACTAAATCAAATTTAATAGTTAAAAGGAAAAAAGTAGAACATGATTGATAATTAATTAGACTTAACTATGAAAATTTTTAAAAATTAAAGTGTATTTTTTATTTTAAAATTAATTATTCCAAAGTTGTAAGAATAATGCAAGACAAACCATGATTATTAGGGCGGTTTTTGAAGGTTTTCGCCGTTAATAGCATATCAATACAGTGAAAATGTATTATTCAATAAAAATTCATAACTTATTATCGTGTATAACTCATATATATAGTAAGTGATAGATGCAGATTTTTTGGTTAAAGAAAGATATTACAGTTTAAGTGGGTTGGGGTGCGGAGACAACGTTTTAGAATATGATGCAAGGGTAATTCTATAAAATAGTGTCATACAATATATATAAATACATGATGTATTGTAACCTTAAGTTCTTCATATTAATAGGAAAAGCCTAGAGACTCTGCTTCCAATGACGTAGGCACATTACTGAGTCTCGTTAAATTTCTTTGTTCTATATTTTTAATTTACATATAAATCCTTCGAGTATATTTGCATAAAATATTATTAATTATGAGATATAAGTATTTTTTTAATAGCTTGAATATTTTTTTTCTACTTAATTCGGGTGTTTAAAAAGTTAAAATTAACTTATTCTTCAATATGATATCAAAGTTGTTAGTCTTGTTGAGCTAACGATAAACATTTATATTTATTTTTGTTAATAGATAAATATTCCTTAGTTTTTTAAAGCTTACCCTGTTAGTTATCTTTTTTTGATGAGAGTGAATTAGATTTAGATTATATTTTCAACCAAATCCAACCCGTCCATATTCAAGATAATTGATCTAATGTGTTAAGCTGATTTACTGTTAAATTGTTAGAAATTATTTGCATGTGCGTTTTCTTATTTGAGATACCCCCATCTAGCATATTGGTTATAAGATAGTAGATAGATAGAGTGTCATAAAATGTATATAACTTTGAAAAATAATTACAATATAATCAAGATTAAAAAAAATTACCTGCCTAAGTTATTTTATCATTTAGATTACTAATTTTTTTTTTAAAGGACAAATCTAAATCCATGTACTTGTAATGGGCCTGTACCCAAACTACTAGATTTGGATCATTTTTCGATTAACAGTTTTGAGTTTCATCTAAAATGGTAAATGGTAATCCATGGCAATTGCTTTGCCACGCCCAACAAAAAAAAGAAAAACCTCCATGCCAATTGCCAATTGCCAATCCACTTCAAAAACGTTATGGATCACATGCCTCTGTCTTGCCTATTTTTAAGGAAGAATTAATTGTTAAAAAATAACTAAAAACAATTATTTTTAAAAGTATCATCTGGTAAAAAAATGCGACACTATCCCTATGTGGCAATCTGATTCATGCGTAACAGCAGGAAATGCCAACTCATATGCCCCTTTGACTCTTTAATTCTATCTCCTCCGACTTATTTTTCTCTCTCTAAAAATTGAAATGTCAGCTCATCTCCACTTCATCCCTATGCCCCTTTCTTACGCTGCTGAAATTTTCTAGGCAACCAAACATAACCCTTTTCTTCCACTGCTGAAATTTTCTAGGCAGCAAAACATAAGCTATGAAGGAAAGAAAATAAAAGAAAGTTACCATTACTGATCCAAGAAAAAAAAATCTTGAAAAAACTAAAGATGCGAATAAGGCAACCATCATCAACAAGACTGTTAATTAGAAAAGAAAAAGATGAAGCTGTAGAGTTCTTTTTATGCTTCAACTTTCAATTCAACTCCTCCTCCATAGCCCTCTGCTTTTATCTTTAGTGATCGTAATGGATCTACCAATTTCAGGATTTGATGATGATATACCAAAAACCGATAAGACACCACTAGTTAATGCAACCCCAAACCCACCTCCCATTCAGATAGAAATTCCCTACGGTTTTACACTAGAAAACAAAAACTCACCATTAAAACCATTAAAAAACCTTAATTTTATCCTCTGATTAACAAAACTACAAAAAAATAGAGAAAAAAATGGTGAAAAAGGAAAAAAAATGACATGTCATTACTGTCAAGATACAAATACAAAATCAAACGTCTTTTCCAGTCCATTTTTTCTCCCACACCACCATCAAATTTCTCCTTACATTTGCCATTGTTGCTCCAGAACTCAAATCCTAGCAGCTCCTCTTTCCACTCCTTTTCAATTCATTCCAGGAACCCAATTACACATCAACGGTTAATCACAAGTCCTAGAGTACCTACTAGCGCTGCTGTGCAGTGGAAGGGAAGGAGCCTAAATCGACCCCCGCAACAACGGTTAATCACAAGTCCCAAGGTACCAACTTGATGGAAAGTTTGGAATCTAACAGGATTTTTTTGAGATCTGAGGTTGTGGTTCGATTAGCCATTTGATGGTTACCGGGAGAAACCGAAATCGAGATTTGGATTTTTCATGGGAATAGAGACTGGAGTGAGTTTTTTTGTTTTTGATAATTAATACAACCTTCTTCGTCCATTCTCATCCTCGTTACCTCATCGGCAGCCACATACAGCAGATCCCAAATGGTCGGCAATGATTGGGAGATTAATGGGCGTCTTGAAATGGAGATTGTGGATCTGGTGGAGTAGGATGAGGGGGAACGAGGAGCTAAGAGTTTTAGAATGGTGGTGGGTAACTAAAGAGATGAGGAAGATAGACTTGCCCTAATTTTTTTTGAAGATTCAATAAAATTTAAGCTAATTTAGTAAATTTTTTTAGCAGCCACGTAAGACAAAACTACCGTTTTTTTAATTAGAAGGTATTTTTGAAAAGAAAATGAAAGATTATGTGTTAATTTGTAAATTTTAAAAGGAAATGTTAAAATTGATAAAACGGTCATAATTTAGGTATTTTTTAATGAATAATCCTTTAAAGAAAAAGTGCACACATCTCTTTGGCAAATTATATTTGGGACATGATATATATTATTTAAATAATAAAATATTTTATTTTTTGAAATATATTTAAAAAAAATAAAGACACAATTGTATTTATAAAGAGGATTGAGTTCATAATGCAATATAGATTTAGCCATTAATTTGGCTATAAAAGTTAAAAATGTCAAATATTCAACATTTTCATAAAAGAAAAATATTCATCTTCTTCCTCTTTACAAGGCCGACTATCATAGATGATTTTTAAAGTTTTTCTTTCATTTTCAACTCCTCAAAATATTATTACTCGAGCCCTTGAAAAATGGAAAATTAATTAAGGTGAAAAAAAACAATTTTTTGGAGAATAAAAATTCTTTTTGTAGCAAAAAATTCTAAGAACATTAGATGTAAGATTTTTTTCACTTTTCTTTCAAAATTTCATGGATTTAATTTGATTTGAATTATTTTTATGAGTAAATTTATTTTGGTTGTGTGTTGGATATTGAATTAGTGTTATAGAAAAATTAGAGTTTTGTAGGAAAATTATGGAAAAAATAGATGAAAATAAGAAATGAGTATAATAAGGCTTGAGGATGATAAATATGGTGAAAATTTGATGAAAACAATTTTTAGGAATTTTATGAAAATTTTGGAGAATTTTTCCTAAATATTGCCAAAATTTTGAGAAATTATTTTGAATGATTTGTTCTTTAAATCATAAAAATGGAGTTATATGGAGTGTTTGGAAGTTAAAAATAGTTTTTGGAATAAAAGATAAATTTAATAGGAATTTGGTGAATTTTTAGATTTTTGGCATAATTATTGAAAATTTTATTGGAAATTATTGAATATAATTTTGAAGAAATTAGTAATGAAAAAATAAATAAAATGGGTTAGAGTGATTATAATAATTTATTTGAAATTTTTGAAGCTTTTGTTGAATTAATATAAATTTTTGAGTGGAAAATTGATTTTTAGAGGAAAATGAAAATTTGAAAAAAATAGAAATAAATGGAGAAAAATAGTTATGTAAGAGGAAAAAATAAGAAAAAAAATATCGACAAATTTTGGTTCCATTGAAAATCGTGTTGAGTGATCGGAGTCTTAAATTATGCATCGAACACGTATAACAATAAATAATATTGATACGAGATTTTAGTATATGAAAGAGCGAGAATTATCAACTAACTTTATTTTTAATATAATATATATTAAATGTTGTTTTGAAGTTAATTATAAAATTATTGTTGTTCAAACGCTTCTACGGGACTGGTACCAAAGACAAATAGGGAAAAGTAGTCTACAGAAACTGGCAACTACTAGTTAAAGTCTGAATAATAATTTATAATTATAGCCATTAAATATTTAAAGTATGATTTCTATGAATATATTTTGGAAACAAAAATATTTGTATGTTATGTTATTAAATGGTGAAATAGTTGAGAATTTTATGAAAAATTTGTATTTGATAAAAATTTAATATTTTAGTATATATATTAGTATAGATAACAGTTTAAGGAGTTATTGGTGTGTCAATAAAGTTTTATTGGCTTGGTGAGTTTTCTGTGGTTATATGATAAGCTTTATGGTCTTGTGAATTTTCTATAGTTGTATAATACGTATATTCGATTTGGTGTATTTTCGAGAACCGTATGATATAATTTATGCGAATTATTTTTTCTGATTCAGTGATTTTTATAGGATAATGAGATAATATGTACCTCTTGTTTCTTTATTATTGTTAGTCTATGGTAATTTAATATATACACATGACAAAATACATTTTATGAAAGTATGATAGTAATGATGTAATGAGTTTTATGTGATATGGCTCATGATTTTGATGTTTATAGCTTGAAGATAGTAGTATTTTATTATTGAGTTATGAAAAATAAAAAAAATTATCTCAATTTGATTTAAAATACATATTTGTTATTTCTATTTATAACTATTATTTGAAATTATTGCAGTATTGAGTAGTTTATTCAGAGCGAAAATTTGTTTTATCTCATATAGGTTTGAAGTGAATATAAAACAATAAATCTTATAGATAGTGTTACTGATAATGAGTTTCATATATGGAATCGAGCAACAGTAGTAATCACTTTAAATGGATTGATATTTTTTTATATATTTTGCTTTTATAATTTAATAGATGTAAATAAAAATTTAAATATTCGTGTATGAGAGAGTAAAACTAGCAAGTAATTTTAAAAGTATATTATTTATATATTCATGTACTTTATTTTTTTTATATTTATTATAATTTGTTATTTGTAGCAATATAAATTTATTGGTATTGGTTGCTAAACTGTAGCAATATTTACTTGTTTGTTATAAAAAGATGTATAGTTAGAGTTAGAGTTGGAAGCATTACAAATTTTATGTTATTTAGTATTCAACTTGACATTTTTACCCAAAAAAATAACTTATTTCAAAACTAACTTTTTAGTAAATTCAAATTTTATTTATACAATTTTTTCATTTAAAGTTAAAATATCAAAATTACAAAATATTAAGTAAAAAATAAAAAGAAAAAATTACTATACGTGCCATCACATCACTCGTTGTGCATTTCTAAACTAGTTTCTTCTTGTGGAGCTGTACCTTTGATTTAAATTCCTTTCAATCTTTCTTAAATCACTAATTAGGCTTAAGTTCATGTCGCCATGCAATTGGATATCTATCAGACTCGGCTTCTTCGCTATTTTCCCAATTCTAGCTAGATAAGGTATTTTGTATTATAAGTATGACTTAGTTCAAATTTAAATATAAGCTTGATTTTGAGGAATTTTTTTTTATCTCGTTTCAAAACCGACTAAAAATAATTATTTTATATATTTGATTAATTTTTCTATTATATCAAATTATTTTAGACTTTAAAGCTATTTTATAATTAAAATTTTTTAGTATCATTTTGTATTTATTTATTTTTGATAGTTTATTTTAAATAATAATATTAAGAGAATAACATGCGCTATAAAAAATAAAACTGCAATAAAGAAAGAAACGTGGATATATATATATATAACTATAGTTATCTATCCGTATGTTTAATAAGATTTCTAATGAATTATGCACTTCAATCATATTCTATTTACATAATATATATATATATATATAATTGTAAAAACCAGTGAATAGCTCAGCTTATGCAGAGAGGAAAACTTTTATCAAGTAAGAGTAAAATGAGTTGAAAAATGATTTTCATTCATTCATAAAAATAACTGTTTAGTATTTATACTCTACAATTGTCAATATGCTAATGCCATGTGTAAATCCACTAACTCCTACATCAGCTCAGAACTTATAACAAAGCTAACAAACCAAAACTAAGAAGCTAATCTACAATTACAAATAAATAAGTTTGCCTCTTCTTTGCTGCTAAAACTAGTATTGCAGTTGCAATACTTAGGATATATATATAATACGGGTGGTTGCTCAAAAGACAATTCAGGTCATGCGGGTGGAGGTGGTCTTATTCATGATTCCAATGCCCAATGGCGAGTTGGTTTTGTGGTAAATATTGCCCATTGTTTTGCTACAGAAGTTGAGTTATGGGTTGATTTTAAAGGTATTTATCTGACCCTCAATAGAGGATATTCTAAAAGTTATCTTGGAGGTTGACTCTCAACTTGTAGAGTGATGAAGAAAGGAAGCACTCCAATTTGGTTCAATTTTATTGTAAGTTGATTGTTGAGCTGGAGGATTTTCGGATGAATCATGTTTTCAGATAAGGAAACTGTGCAGTGGATTGGTTGTCTAATGAAGCTCTTAGCTGGTTGAGAGTGATAAATGCTTTGAACCAACCTCATTTGGATGTTCAACAGATTTTATTTGAGGACTACACAATGATCTATTGGATGTGCATGATCCTGTGTAGTGTTTTTATTGGGTTTTTCCATCATTTATATATTAAAAAAACAATAAAATCACAAAAAGTTAAATGGTAAAAAAAAGAAATTTTCTATTGTTTCTACTTATTTATTCTTTATTTGATCGAAAGATTAAATTCCAAATCCATTTATTTTATTGTTATCCAATCATGTTGGAATATGCAAATCATAATAGTGGTGGAAATTGAATGACATTTTGCTAATCTATACAAAACTTCTAAGTCAAGTGGAAAGACTCCCTTTCCAGTTGTATCTCTTGCAAATTATAATTTGAGTAAAAAAGTCTCTTTATTCCTCATATCCATTTATAGAGATAAAAGAGAATTTTATATGATTCTCTAAACATAATAAAAATTATAACATTTATAAATCAATCCATATAATTGAATTAAATGAAAAATAATCCGATTCAATAATAAGATTTTTTTAAATTTTATTAATAAACGGAAAATTAAAAGTGTTCAGGAATGAAAATGAGGAAATGTCTACTATAAGTATTAAATTCAATTATTCCATCCGAACCTGTTGAACACGATTTTGTCAATTGGAATGGAATTGGATAGGTAAGCAGCCCATAACCAGGTCTAGGCCCAAGAAACAGCAGCTGCAACTAAAAGGCGGACACCATTTTCAAGAATAGTGTAATCCACAATCATAAATTTGGTAAAAGGTCTCCCACTTTTCCCAAGAAAGCAAAGCGTCACTGATTCTTCTTCCACTGGCTTTAATCTGCTACCTTTGCTTTCTAATTTAGCTTTGTCGGTCGATTGGGCGTAGTGCATCTTCCCCTTTTGCTTTCAATTTTCACCATCCATTGCGGTTCTCGATTTGCAGAGAGTATCTGTGAATGCGTGCCTTAGGGATTTAAAAACGTATTGTTTCGATTTTCAGATCAGCCAATGCTAGCTAACAGTTTTCTTTTCTCATCTTTCCCTCTGTTTTGCCCCTTTTTTTTTTTAATTTAATATAAATCATTTTGCTAGTTGTCATTTTTTAAGATTTAAGTGAACTACACAGAACTCATTATTCACCAATGGAGGTCAAATTCGAGCAAAAGGACGCGTCTGATTGGGAGTACAGGGGCGAAGGTGCTGCTAATCTAATCCTTGCTTATACAGGATCCTCTCCTGTTTTTGTACGTATATGAACTCTTCAATTTTTTTTGGATCTCTAATATTTCATCGCTGAAAAATCTCTGTTAAGTAGTGCAATTTATGAGAAGTATCTTTGAATGGAGTATTATCTACAGTAGGATTCCTAGTGAGATCAAAAGTTTTGTACGGTTTTTTTTAAATTAAAAAAAAAATTGTCTGATTATTATTATTATTTTTTGAACTGTATATCGCTAAAATGGCTCGAAGATTGGGAAGGTAATGAGAATACAGAAAGTAGCGAGGAATGGATCTTCGACTTATGTGAATAATGACACAGTATTAACAGAGGAAGAACGGTTACTATGGAGAGAGTCAAAAGAGTTAGTATCCTCACCTACTAAAGAACTAGCGGAGTTGCTTTACGTGCAGCATATTATGAGCCCTTTGTTGGGTCCCAAACACGTTGATGCCGGTGTATGCCCTTTTCTTCTTCTTCTTTCCTTTTCTGGCTTGCTTTTTTTATATAAATTGTTCATATCTAGATTTTTTTTGGGTTCTTGTCTCCGGATAATTGTAGCTCAAATATAAATGTCTTCGACCTTTTTGTGGTCCTTTCGGTGTATTATGGAATTTTTGTATTTGCTGGTTTACCAATTGTCTTTGACGCTATTGAGGAAAATACATGTAACTTTTGCCTGCTCAAATTTGAGGATGAATACTTATTTAGTTAGGAATTCTGATTTTGACTTAATTGAAACTTGAGGCAGATACATGTCCCAGTTTCCAGGCAATTTCTTGAATCCGTAGAGAAGAAAGTAATTTTGAAGCGTCCTGCTTTGCGAGTTGATGCTGCCAAGATTGATACACAACGCAATTATGTGCTCCTCATGTCTGATCATTCTGTGTTTCCTCATGGTAATTACCTGTGCCTTTCTTTCTTATACTTTTTTTTTTCTCTCACCAATTAGTTGGGCAGCACTCATCTGAATAACTTCTTTGACACGGTGGCTCATCCAAGTTCTAAAGAAGGCAAACAACTTAAATTTGATTTTCTTAGATTCTATCCTACCGTTTGTTGTTTTTTGAGGTTTGATTTTGCTTTCGCCGATAAACCATCTCTTCTACGTGTCGAGGCAACATTATGCCACAAAATCTCAATGTACTTTACTAAGGGTGACGGGAGGTTGCCCTTTCTAGCACGACAACTGAAACTTTGCAACAGACCTCATCTTTTATCATAAGAATTACATTATGTTTACTTTGATTTGTAGAACCAGGACTCAAGCATCCTTGAAATAATGATTAAATGGGTTAGTTTATTCTTTTGGCACAATGTTTAGAAGTTTGGTAATTCATTCTTCTTTCTTCATACCAGGATCGCTTAAAGTTGGAACCTGCATATCTGTTGAGATAAAGGTATGCACACACGATAAATTATATTTACGTTTTTTCTCTCCTTTGTATTAGTTTTTGTTAGTTTGTGAGTGATATCTTATAACTTCCCTATTTGTTTCCATCAAGTAGCCCAAATGTGGATTTATCCCGTCATCAAGATTCATAGCTGAAACAAATGCCGTTAAAAGGAGCATCTCTCGTTTTAGAATGCATCAAGTCTTGAAGTTGCAGGAAAATGAGGTAATTTTTCTGCACTCTATGGTGGCATAATGGCTAAGTAACTTCAGTGACTCCAAGAATTGATTTACTGTATCAGCTGTTGTACATTTTTTCTGGTAAAACTCCTGCTTCATTATCATTTCAGATACTAGTTTTGAAAGGCTTGTGTGTACTATTCATGTGGTCTTCTCTCTATTTTCTGAGTTCTCATTTTGGCTCAACCATGTTATCTTTTCAGATATCGGAGTTAAGCCAGTATGATCCTTTAGATATATTCTCTAGCTCCAAAGAAAGGATACATAAAGCCATCTACGATCTCTACATCACCCCTCAGAACAATTTTCGTGTATTCTTGAATGGTTCACTTATATTTGGAGGTTTGGGTGGTGTTGCAAACAAAACTACTCTACTGATTGAAAAAGCTTTTGAAGATGTATTGAAAGGGGTCATCGAGGCAGATGATGGTTTGCGTACTAGAAGTTTCTTAGAGCTTATTGCTGAGGCATTATATAGTTCTCAAGTGTTGGATCGGCTGCTTGAAGTTCAGAAGTTTGATAATTTTGATATTGAAGGGGCAATTCATGCTTATTACAACATCATTTTTCAGCCTTGCATGGTATGTAGAGGATTGGATGAAGCAAGGCTGCCAAATAAATATGCTTCCTTGCACTCAATCCCTTTATATGAGAGCTTGAAGATCGTGAGAGATTATTTGATAGCTGCCACTGCAAAGGACTGTAGTTTGATGATCAGTTTTAGACCAAGAGAAAACAGCGATTTTGGGTCTCCATATAGCAGTATATATCTGCAATCAACCAACCAAAATTTTGATTACAAGGTAGGCAGCTAAATGTATTTTATTTATAACTTAATTCGTATGGTGGTATCCTATTATTAGGAGATGTGTGGAGAATCTGTTTTAGTAAAACTATGTGGCCCATTATCTCTGTTAATTGCAAACATCACCACCACCAAATCCCCTAATCCCCCCTCGCTGGCTTAGAAACGGAGGAGTTATGTGGATGTTTGGCATCATTGCTAGAGGATTTTAGAATTGACGATCTCCTAAAATCTTAAAGCAATATGCTATTTGCCATCTCTATCTATGCTCATTTCCATTGGAGTGGAGTGTAATATGGGCTCTCTAATTGTTGTTTAAACCTAATAATGTTTAGAACTTTTAATGCTTAGTTTGTTAATTTTATAATAATAGTGGTATTTTATCCCCTGTTTATATAATAGTAGCCTGACCTTTCCATAATAGTTATCATCATACATTAAATACCCTACCAGATTTTTGACAAGTTGGTAGAATTATTTATTAGTTAATGTTGAATTCTTCTAGCTACATGTCTGCCTGATAGTTTGATATCTCATTTACGTTGCATTTGCCTTAGGTCAATTTCCTAGACTTGGATTTGAAACCTTTAAAGAAGATGGAAGACTATTATGAGAAGGACAGAAAGATAGTGGACTTGTATGCTCAGATGCTGGAGGACAAGCATATGAAAGGCAAATTGAGCATGGGGGGTTTTGAAACTATGAATTGAGCTTGAAGAAGATTAAAGAGAATTTTTAATTCACTGAAAGTTCAGTTGGTAAGTAATTTAACATGACCATGTTTTCCCTTAGTTAGGTATTCTACTGGTAAAAATTAAGACCGATTCAGCTATTGGCTTATAAATGTGACCTTTTTCTTTATGTTCTGGGAATATATTATTTCCCTTGTATATGTAATATCCGCATACAATGTTCTTAAAAATTTGAAATTCGCCTTTGTTTTATTTTTTCTAATCTTTTAATGCACCATGTGAGGCAGTTTGACTCTTGAATATGAGTTAGATGTGAAATTAATTTTATGATACGTATTTTTTACTTTTTGGGCTCAAGAAATTTGAGTTATTGTACAGATAATATGTTTTTCATCCGTTCTGTGATTTAATAACTCTTCTGATAAAATTTAACTGCAAGTATCATTCATTTTTCTGTTTGTTTAATGCTCATCATGAGTTATTGTTCCCCATCTACTAATAGTCTTATCATATGCCACATTCCTTGAAGCCTTCTAATTGAGTAATTAAGACTTTAAATTTTGGAATTTGTTTGCCCTGTTGCTGCAGAGCCACAAGAAATTCTTGGAATTGTCTTCAAATTCTCAAGTCTACTTAATGAACATTTATTTAATCTAGTTGGAGCTGTTGATTTTTTTTTCCCTGCTTCTTACTTGATTCTGAGCTGTAGTCGTAGAGAGTTCTGAAAATGTTAAAGTCCTAACCTTTTGGCCTTTGCTGTGTTAAGTTCACCTCTAATATCGTTGGCTGGTATAGCTTGGATATGCTTAGTCTTTTGTGCCAACATCATAGCATCATATTCTGATGTCCAAGCAATGATTTTACTTATTACCCTTGAAAATCAAACTCCTGATAGTTTTCAAAATACTATGAGAATTTTTTTCTATGGGAATGCATTGATTTATCTACAAACTAGTCCAATTGTTTGTACACATTTGATTATTCAGCTTTCTTTTTTTTTTTTGCCATCAGATGGGACTTTAATGAGGTAGAAGGGTAGAAAGTGACAAGACATACTGTTGAGCTCCACTGGGAATATGATATATTAATTACTTTAAGGTCCATTCTGTCCTCAAGCCCACGATTCCCCAGGGACTCGTATAGCTGAACTTGAATTACTGAGCCTGTTAAAACTCAAATAGTGAGGCTGATTATCTTTCTGTGCTTAAGATTACTTTTAAGGGAATAACTTAAGATCTAGCAGTATGTAGCAAACCCTCACATTTAGAAATAAATAACCACTCGCCTTGTTTTTTTTCCCCAACTCCTGGCAGAAAAAAATGGCTTGCGGGTTCTCTACTCCCTGTTTCCTGATGGTTTTTGTCTGACATCATTTTCATCTAGATTTCCCAAGTAATAATCTTACATAAACTCCTTGCTCAACTATTGTGTTAAACTACTATTTTGAATGCATTTTGCTGCTCTTTTCTTTTCCTGTGCTTTTGCTTGTTGGTGGAGCTTTTATATCAGCATATACGTATGGCACCTTTGTGTGAATATTTTCAAAACAGAATGACCTTCCAGTTTCCAATTTATATATTTGTAGCTCAAATATAATTAATTTTTAAACTAGAGGTTGTGAATTTATTTGCATATGTTTAGATTAATAATATTTGAGCAATGAAGGTTTCAAGTAGATTACTGAATTTTATTTCTGTTGCAGAGCAACAAATTTGAAGATTAGCCGGAGAGCCTGATGCCAGGGCATGATCAGGATTCAGGACCTGTAGGAAAGGTGGAAAGTCTGAAATCCAGTACATTGACAACAATGTGCAGCTGTACTGCGTGCTTAATAGTCAGTTACTCAGTTGAATGTATCTCTACATGTACAAGTGCCAGAAACATGCAGGACTCTGTTTTGAAGTATGTACAACTAAAAAGGGACCTAAAAAGTGGCAGAAGTGGGGTAGGTCTTGTTCAATTAACTGAACCCAGTGCCCACCAATGCTAAATTGATAAGCTAAAATAGCTGTCTTTGCCCTCTTCGCTACAAAAACGTGTAATAAAAGGTGACTGTCTGTACTATTGAATTGTTGATTATGTCCTCTAGTTTGTTGAGAAAATTAACAAATTACCCATGTGCTTGTTACGCACATTTATATTCTGTAGATAACCATCGATAAGACTCATTATGTGATGATTAGACATTTTACCTAAAGGAGCCATGACTGCTCACTGAATCTAGTCGATACTTAATGTGGCATAGCCTGCATCTGGCTCCTATGGAGGTTCCAGCTCCATGGAGAGTTTTTGGACGGGCTGTTTTGGCTAGCATCTCTCTTACTTGAGGGCTTGGCTGCAAATCTGAAAATTAACTCTCATGTAAGACAATCGCCGTGAACAGTAAAGGGATCTTCTGAATTGAAAGTATTACTGAGCGAGTAAATTCAGCATTCAATACCAGCTGGAGGTAACAGTTGATCCAATCAAGAACCTTCTGACAAGCATTTACATCTTGTCACCTGCTTACATTTACTCCATTTTTCCTAATCAGCGAAAAATCATGTAATAACATTGAAATTTTTATTGCATGATGAGATAAAATTAAGTGCCAACTCCAAAACCAATTTATATAAAGCAAGTCTGACTCCTTACATGCCTCAAGTGCCTGCTTGTTTCAGTCTGCTATACAGTTTTTTGCTTCTTTTATGTCAGAAACATGTCCAAGGTTATCTTTGCTTACAGTTTTTATATGAACTTATCATATTTATATGATGTTTTGTCTCTCATTATTCCTTCTGCAGCTGAACATTCCTTTGTGGCATTTTTCCTCTTTGACCGACACTCTGCAGTAACTTTTTCAGAGGAATTACACAGGAAACTGACTTTTAATCTTGTGGTGCAGAAAACTATAGTGGACGTGCATATGCTCTGTTCAAAGTGCAGGCAGAAGGTGATGAAGTTAATTGCAACAATAGAAGGGATAACTTCTATTGTCCTCGACCCATCGAAGAATAGAGTTACTATAATCGGGGAAGCCGATCCTGTGAAGATCATTCAAAAAGTCAGGAAATTTCGAAAGTCTGCAACCATTATCAGTGTAGGGCCTCCTAAGGAAGAGAAGAAGGAAGACAGGGACAAAGATTCATTGTCTAGGAATGATGTTGTTGTGCCTTATGTTCCAAAAACATGTCAGGGATGCGATGTTTGGTATGTGGTCAGTGATGATTTTTATAGTTATTGTTCTATCATGTGAATAAGAATTCCCCTTTCCCCTATGGAATGTGTGTTAATCAATGTGTTGTATCTCATGCTTTAGATTTCCTTTTGCTAATGTAAAATTTATCTCATCAATAATGTTATTTTTCTGAATCTATGCGACTTTATTCCTTGTTGCTTTCTGTGGTCTGGCTAAGAAACCCAAGTGAAGTATCGTCTTAGGCTTTGAATGGATTGAAAATCCGACAAAAGCTTCAGATTCAATTGGATTGGTCTTGTTCGTAAGGTTCTTTTAGTTGTTTTGGTATTAGGCTTGGTTTTGGTTTGAACTGTCATTAGCAAACAAATATAGAAAAACAGTAAAACACGTTTCTTTTGGCCTTTTTTCTCTAGTACTTGTTGCTAAGGTTCATAACTCGTTATGGGTCAAGAACTGGCTGTTTTCTTTATGGCATGTCCTTTAAGGATGTCACTGTGAATAGGTGGGACATTTTAGACACTGATTTCGACTCGACATATCATAAGTATGGAATAAGGATTCTCATAAAATAAAAATAATAATAGCAATAAAAAAAAGCATGCAATAAGGATAAATCGAGTTTATGGTTAAAAATTATTTCTTCACCTTCAATATACACAAGGGTTTAGGCTGCAGGCGCTATTAGGGTCTCCTTTTTTTTTTTTTTAATTCGATTTGCAATAAAAATATTTGATAAATAAGGATTTTGTTAAAAGAAAAATTCCTCAAAATTAAAAAGAAATGCTACCAACATTTTATTTTCAATATTTTTTGGATATTTATTTTATAATTGATCCAATCATTAAATTTAATTTATTAAATAAAGTAGTAAAATTAAAAAATTAAAATTTTGATAATATAAAATAAGTGTTTAGAAAAATATTATAAAGAAAATGTTAGTATTATTTTTTAAAATTGAAAGTTGAATGTTATTTTTTCTAAAAATTCTACCAACAAATAAATTCCTTTATCTCTATCTCGCGATAACTCTTGGATGTAGCAACTACCCATACCTCGTGGTCGGACCATCTGTAAAATGCCGAAGAAATACTTGTACCACAGATGGGCTGTTTTGTCCTATTAGGAAATTTTAATATTTTAAATTTTTAATACTAATTCTAAATTTAATGTTTCTGATTTTGTCTTTCTGTCTCTCGTTAAATACTAATAATAAATTCAATTTTATTCGGATTTTACTGACATGGTAACATTATATTTAATTACTTACAAATTATAAAAAATAAGAAAAATATTACAAAGATTGAGTTAATTACAGATTTACTATAATACATTAGTATTTCTGATCTTTTAAAATTATACTATTTATTATCTTTATTTTATTATATTATACTAATAAATAATTCTGTTATATTTTTTGTAAAAAAATGTTAAATTTATTGTGAAATGAAAAAAAATATTTTTATAGTAATTTTTTCTAATAAGAAAAATTATTATTTATCTAATGAGATTTGATGTATTATATTAATATTCTCTTGAAATTTTAAAATTTATGCTATTTGCCCCATAAGTTTAAAGATAGTTTTGAAAATTTTTAATTATCTAATTATCCTATTAAGGGTAAAACTATTAAAATTGAAAGAAAAAGTATATATTCTGACTGAAATAAAATTGAGAGGATAAATAATATAATTTTAAAATCTCAAGAGTTACTAATGTATTATGTTAAATAAATTAATCCTAAAAGATAATACTTAATCTATTTATGAAAACAAAGGAAATATTCACAACGGCAAATTAAATATTGTGTTTGAAATATAAAAAGAGAAGTATTCATAAAAATAGTATAGATGTATGTTTTGATTTTAATTTAAATAGGTTTTTAATTTTTTTCTTATTATTTAATATTTTTCCATAAAAGACATAGCCTTGATAAAATTAGGGTCGATTTGTATCAAAATTATTCTCCTTTAACTGTGTGAGACCTGCAAATTAACTCAAGTTTTATATGACACATATAGAGCATCAAAATTTATTTTTCTAAGATAATTAAGCTCCCAGAGAATCAAAATTATTTCTTTATTAGTTTTTAATATGTTTTATTTTATTTATAGATTATATAATATAATAATATTTTAAATTTATCATTTTTGTTTGTATGAAATGTAGTCAAATATTAAATTCATGCAAATATTTTGAAATTCCAATGAGAATTAAATAATGAAACTGAATTTTTATTCAAACCCTGCATAGAAATTACAATATTTTAATCTAAATCCAAGGAGAGATTTTATCATGTTGCATGATATTTTCTGTGTCTCAAAGATTTGATTTGCAAAGTTATGAATGTATTATTATTATTATTGTAGAGTTTCTTCAGAGGGTTGGAGGAGGAAGCAGCCAATTTGAACCCTGGATATATCCCAAGGAAATGGAGCTTCTTGCTTCTTCTTCCCTTAGCTGCTTACTGAATTTAGCACGTCCATTGGGATTCGATCCTGCTCCTGTGCACTTATATTCACTAAACGACACCGTCCTGCAATTCATATTGATTTTGTCATTTGTCAATAATTTCATTTCATTTCATTCAGCTCAAATAATAACTTCATTTTCAAACCTAAACGACACCGTACAGAAATTTAACTGGGCGATAGATAAAGAATTAAAAAAAAAAGTGAAATAAATACCGCTGTCGTTCAGGATGAAAATTGGTGGACCAGCCAACAGGGTCAACAATAGGAGCCATGTCAGGAAAAGCAAAAAGAACCTTAGGCATTTTCATCCAACCTCGTCCTAACAATGCTGCTGCTTTCCCATTTCCTGTTACTTGTGTCTTCCCACCCATAATTTCTTGCCTGTGCTCTTATCACTCTCAATCCCTCTCCTCCTACCACTCTCAATTCTGTAATCTGCATTAACACTGAAATTTAACTAATTAGTATTGCTATGATTTAATTTTAAATAATGAAATTTTTATATATAATAAATTTTTAGGTAAATTCAATTTATCATGTTATCTGTAAACTAATTCAATCACATTAATTGTTGTATTCTCATCAACCATTGTGAATAAAAATAAAATATATCATTATACGATTGAATTAGTCTAAATATGACATAATAGATTGAGTATACTTAAGAATTTTTCTATTATATATATTTAAGTTGAAGATAGATAACCAAATAAATGGATTTTCCACTTCCAAAAATGAAATCAACACTGCCTTGAATATAACAATCCTTGAAAAAATGACGCCCCTTATCATCACACAGAGTGTCGTGAAATCCATATATTTTACAGTTATAAACAGCTGCCTTATCACCATCAGTTCTTAATGCTACCGCTTGCTCTCCCATTAGTGTTTTCCCACTCAACATCGGTGCAGCATTCTGCAGCAATAAATTCATAACCAAAAATAATAATAATAATAATTTGTGATTAATTCATATTTTTCAAGTAAAAAATTTAAATGATTTTTGGGTCAAATGTAAGCAAGAGATTTTTGACAAATTGAAGCTAAGTGAAAATTTTTAAACGATAGATGACTATATTTAATTACCTTAATAATAAGATTAACAGCTACGAAGAAATCAGACATCACAGTGAGTGTGGCACTATAGACAGTGCCACCAAAATGCAAGACTGGCATGTTGTTAGGAGATCCATACAATGTAACAAAAGCCTTACTTCTATCAATTGTGATCTTTTCATTATAAATTCCTCCCCCAATGTTCACAATTACTCTTTGTTTATTTCCTGATGGTATACTGTTAATTGCATCACTCACAGTTTTGAAATTTCCACTTCCGGTAGTTCACAGTTTTGAAGGTAGTACATGTAGAAATTTTCATCAATTTAGTCCCTTAATTTGTTGTTTATTATATTATTCAACCAATTCTTTTTAACTATGATTACATAATGCATCATATGATTCAATAATTGTGGTGCAGGGGCTACAATTGATGGGTATATATATTGATTATACATAGTATATTAATTTTAAATTTTTAATATTTCACAGTGATTTTTTAATTCAAAGTTATTATAATGTTCATTTTTTATATTATTTAACTAATATTCTCACATATGATAACTCTATAATAACATATTTCAAAGGACATTCAATAATTAAGAGGAATTGATGATTTTGCATATATATATATATATATATATATATATATATATATATATATTCTATGGTTAGTTTATCAGCCCTTTTCTAAATATTTAATTTTACCTAAATATTCCTTTCTTTCATTATTTCTAAAATTGCTGGATTTCCACGCCACATATTTTGGCATTCGATGGGCATAAGGAAGACTGTTTAGGCTAATGTAGGTTATACATTCATGGTGTTTTGGGATAGTTTAGGCTAATTTTTGTTCTATTTTTTTTCTTCTTATGTGAACATCAATGAACAATAAGAATATTATCTTATAATATTAAAAGTTAAATTTTGATGCTACAATTTTTGTTGAATTAGGAGATGATATTAAGATAAATATTAGAATTATCATGCCTGTCAGCCTATCTCTTATTTAATTACAATTACAATTACAATATATATATATGTATGTATGTATATATAAACAATACAATTGAATTGTTAAACATATATGTTAGTAGATTTACACAAACCCCCTTTCTATTTATCTATTTTTTTTAACAGAATTTTGGATTTTTTTAAAAATTTTAATATATAATATCTTATATTAGTGATGATAATTGACAATTAATATTATCTTCTATTAATATAATAAAATTCCAATTCTTCAAAAATATTATTTTAATTATAGAAAAATTGATTTAGTTAGGAATTGAGTTTTAATGAAATACTAAAATTCTATTTGTTAATAAAACATAACAAGGGATTTAAAATGGGAAACTACATCGAGTTCTATAATATTGATTAAGAAAGTGAAGAAAAGTGGCATTGAATTCACTATAGAGCAGAAGAATTGAGCATGATTTGTGTTGTATATATACTAATTAAGAAGACTGCCTTGAGGTGGGTCTGGCAATGTGTCATTAGTCGTATGAAATTGTGATTTATGTTATTTACATTTTTTAATTACATCATTTCCGAAGTTAATTAAGTTTGACCATATAAGGTTCAATTGATTTTCATGGCTTATTATTTTGTGATAATTACATGCTTAACCTTTGTTTACTAATTAAATTGTTTGGCCATGTGTTTCGAAATCATTCAAAAAGAGGGAGGGGCTGAAAATTAAAAGTGAGCACTAAGCAGAGAAGAAAATCAAGAGTGAAGAGTGCAGAAAATAAAAAAGTGCAGAGTGTATCTAAATATTTTGGAACTAAATTATTACTCGTTAATAAAATCTATATCTAATAATGATAAATTAAAATTAGATTTAGTTATACCTTATAATTAATACGATTTTAATTTTTATATCAAATTATAATTACTAATATAGAATGGCTTTGTGAATTTGGTTCTTGTGTTGTTCTCTTCTTTGCAATGTCGTGATCTTTAGCTAAAATAGCTTTTGTCTTTTTTCCTCTTTCTTAATTCAACGGGAACAAACTAAGTTCATTGATGATGTTGCAATTCATTTTTTTTTGTAAAAAAAAAAAAAAAAATCAAACTTTAACAATATGCTTAATGATCAGAAGTTTTTCTTTATACTCAATTTGTTTTATGTTGCTTTGATAAATTATTTATTGCAGAAAGAGAGAAAAGAGAAAGATGGAGAGGAAAAGAGAAGATATGAGAGAAAAAGAAGAGAGGAAGGTAATTAGAATTGCTACATGTTAAAAAATTACAAAATCATAAGTTTACGCCAATAATCTATTTAGAGGGTAACGAAAATTTGGGGTTGATTTGTTCCAAAATTAGAAGTTAAGGTTTGATTAGACTCATCTATGCCTTAACGTCTTCGTTTGATATACTGAAGGAGTAGAAAATGAATGGTTTGAGATTTCAATATTTCATTTTTGTATGTTATATAATAGTAATCGAAATTCTATTACTTTAGTCTTATTTCATAAATAATAGGGATAAAATTCAAAAATTCTTAATTTTATTTATATATAACATTTATTTAACAAATTTTGATAAAAAGTTAATTAAAAGAAGATTTTTATTATCAACATAAAATTGATTTGATGAAATAAGACAAAATTATATATTAAAAAAAGGAGTTTTATTATTACTTTGTTAGTTTAAAAAGTCCATTAACTCACCTCTACTTTCATTATTTAGACTCATCAAAATATTTATAATGTTAAATCATAAAATTAAAATTTCAAAATTAAATTAAAAAAATGCAAAATATAAGGATAAAATAATACTATTTTTCATGATAATATATGTACCGGCAATACAAATATGAGTTCTACTTTTTTATTTTTTTTCTATAGATTTATTCTATTTATTAATTTATTTATGTAATTGCATACTACTTTTATATATTAATGTTATTTATAGTATAACAATTTATGAGTTAAAATGAAAAATTAAAGTTCTATGCAATATTATTATTTTTTATAGTTATAAGAACAAAACTAGTATAAAAAGAGACAATAACATCAGATATTCAGAATTTTACGAATTAAAATGAATGATGCAAATAGAGCCCCATTTATATAGTAAATTAATAATATAAATATATTATTTAATGAAAAAAGGGAGCCACAAGCAAAAAGGAAAGAGAATCCAAATACCACAAAAAATTGGGTCCTAGAATTTCTAAAATATTAAGTAATGAGAATTTTATTCTAAAAAATAAAAGTTACCAAATTTAAATTTGGAATAAGAATTTCATTTCTATTCTAAAATTGAGCATACAATAAAAGTAAAAGATATTATTTGGCTATAATCTTGAAGTTCAATTGCACATTTTTCCTTAATTTTATTATATGTGCACTGAATGTTTTTATGTATGATTTATTAACCTTCGAATTTATATTTCTTAAAAATGATACATTAGTCACAAATTACAGTACATCATTGAAAGTTTTAAATTTACAGCTTAATCTATAGAAAATAGATAAAGGCCCTTCAGATTATTCTTTTAGATATTTGGAGTCCCCATTCCGGCCCATAAGGGCACCGCTTTAGTTTCTCGTCACACCCTAAAGGCCCAAGTAGTGTGGTTATAATGGAAACTCATTAAAATTTAGCAGAAGTCAACAACATTCAATTCCTCTCTCTCTCTCTCTCTCCAAGGTTGAAACTTGAAACCAAAAACCCCTGATAAACCCTGCAAGTCCTCAACGTCAATCTCATTGCTCCTAACTCAATAAAAATGATGAACTCATCAACTCTCAACAAAACTTAAACCCTTATATCAGCTGCGGTCTCTTTGGCTGCTTCTGCCGTTCTCCTTCGATCCATTGCCAAAATTCTCATCCCTGATACTCTCCAGGAATACGTTTCTTCAAGTTTTCAAAATATTTTAACCCGTTTTTCATCGAAGAGTTTGATGGACTTACTGCGAATCAAATGTTTCAGGCTGCTAATCTATACTTAGGCTCCAACTTATCACCTTCAACGAGAAGAATCAAGGTAAATAAGCCAGAGAAGGAGAAGGAACTAGCAGTGAGTATTGATCGGGATCAAGAATTGGTTGATGTGTTTAAAGGGGTGAAACTGAAGTGGGTTTTATTGGCATCACATGCCGGGAAGCTAGTTGCTTCTGATATGAAATGCAATGGTGGTGCATTTTCCCGATCAGATCTACGGTACTTTGAACTAAGTTTCCATGAGAAGCATAGAGACATTATGCTTAGTTCCTATTTACCATATATTCTTCGAAAAGCGAAGGCTACAAGAGAGGAGAAAAGACACTGAAGCTGGCATACAATTGACTACAATGGAACTGATTACTGGGGGTCTATCAACTTCGATCATCCTGCAAACTTTGATACAGTGGAAATGGATTCAGAGATGAAGAAGATGCTGATTGAGGATCTTGATCTATTCATAGCAAGGAAGGAGTTCTATAGGACTGTAGGCAAGCCTTGGAAACGTGGCTATTTGCTGTATGGACCACCTGGAACAGGAAAGTGAAGCTTGGTTGCTGCCATGGCTAATTATCTCAAGTTCGATGTTTATGGCTTGGATTTGAAAGAGGTTCAATGCAATTCCAGGCAACCGGTCAATATTGGTTGTAGAAGATATTGATCGTTCTTCTGATGATAAAGTAAGACTTTCATCCTCATACTTTAATATGAATTTCTCTAAAAATCTACAGTTAAAAACTCCGATAAACACACCTTTTCATCACAGGTCACTCTCTCTAGCCTTCTGAATTTCATTGATGGCTTGTGGTCGAGTTGTGGAGATGAGCGGATCATAGTCTTCACAACTAATCACATAGACCAGCTTGATCCAGTATTGCTAAGACCAGGGCAAATGGACCAGCTTGATCCAGCATTGCTAAGACCAGGGCAAATGGATTTGCACCTGCACATGTCTTGTTGCACTTTTGAGGGTTTCAAGACACTTGCATATAATTATTTAAAAATTCAGGAGCATTACCTATTTGAAGAAATTGAGCAGCTTTTAAAGAAGGTTCAGGTTACACCTGCTGATATTGCAGAGGAGCTTATGAAAACTAAAGATGCAGAACTGGTGCTTCAAGGCCTTATCAAGTTCCTCCAAAACAAGTCAATATCAGTAAACTGAAGCAATTTGGAATCCTGGTTTCCATTGCTCACACAGCTACTATGGAGAATTGTGCAAACTCAAATTCCTAGTGGTTAACCAGGTATAAAGGTGAGGTTTAATGCAAAGACAATCTGACGAACTTACAATATGTTTCAAATTGAGTAAGAACATCTATGTTTCAATTTGAGTAAGATAGCTCAAACATTTTTTATGGTTGAAGTTTGGAAATGAACAGAGAATTTTCGTTCTTACCATTTTAAAGGTCTACACTGACATTTTCATATCCACTTTCTCAAGCGGATCATAACCTATGAGTTCAAAGTCAGATCCCTGAAATGAAACAATGTCCTTTTTAAGGGGATTTATCCTCAGAATCTGCATTGCAGGAACAGCAGAACATGAAGTCAAAGAAATAGGTCAAGAATATAAGCAAAGAAAAAAAATTAAATGATCTAAAATCTATCGGACTGACATCAACGATTCCACTGTTTATTAACTGATGACTAAGTCTCTGGAACCTTAATTTCAATTCCGAGTAAAACCACCTTCTAAAGAAATATAAGTTTTAAAGCATGTAAGACTGGAAGGATTCCTCCTACAGCTAAGCATTGCAATTCCTGGACATTGTTGTATATTGAAACCAGTCTAGTAGTTGATAGGTGGGAAAGTCATGATATGTTTAAGTCTCTCTTATTATTCAAGCAATTAAGATTTAGCTTGACTATCTTCTATCCATTTTATATTTCCCTGAGGCAGTTGCAAATTTTCATTCTCTTTTCATCCATTTTTCTAATCCACGTCCTAAGCTGAAGGAATCAATAATTATTGTGTTTAGTTAGTAAAACTGAGCCAAAGCCAATGCAACTGAATTCTTTAAGCTCCTGTATACTCACTGGAAAAGGTCTAGGAAGCCTCTGAAGCTGCCTCTGCAGCGGCTCGATATGAGTTCTATATAAATGAGCATCTCCAAGCACATAGATAAAATCACCAGGAACAAGATCTGCATAGGTAAATCAATTGAAAATAATTCTTAACAAGGTCAAGAAAATGAGGTGAGATAATGCAAAGCAGATAGCCTTATGCACCGGGGATGTCCTGTATTGACAACACTTTCTACTTCTCAAATTAACATAAAGCATTGTTTAGAAGGGAATTTACAGATAGATAAGAATTGTGATTGAAATATAGAAAAATTGTGCACCACAAATAAATTCATACCACAAACATGAGCAACCAAACATGTCAACAAGGAATAAGATGCAATGCTAATAGGGATTCCAAGGCTTATATCAGCAGATTGCTGATACAATATACAGGATAGCTCCCCCTTAGCCACATAGAACTGCAAGAACAAACAAATATCAATAATGATAATTCTTACACATCAAAAAAATTAATATTAACTTGGGTATTGAAACAAGGACACCCGTAGAGATGTACACACATACACAAGATCAAGGACAAGAGAACTAGAATATCTAAAAGACCTGCGCAAATGTGTGACAAGGTGGAATTGCCATTAATTTGAGATCTGATGGATCCCATGCTGTGGGGAAAATACACCTATCATCTGATCTACTCCTGATCTTGTCAATAACATCTGCCAGCTGATCAAATCCTTGGCCTGTGTAGTCAGCATTCTTATCCTTGTATCTGTAGAAACAACTTTCCGAACAGTAAAAGGAAAGAAAACTTGAACAGAAATTGAAATTTCCTAATAAGAGAGGCCAAATGACCTAGCACCAAAGTGTCTCCACTGAAAGCCATATATGGGTCTTAAGTCACCCTTTTCTCTATCTTTCAGGTCAATGCTGAGAAAAGAAGATACATCAGTTTTATTAGCACAACAAAGTATGTAAACTACGTCCATTTCATAACCAAGTGGTTACCTGTCAAGGTAGTCTCTGGATGCATTTCTGTCCCATATATGAACATCTTTATCCTGCAGAACCTATTTTGGAGTAACAGAATGTAATTGATCTATTAAAACAATATAACTTTGGGAAATAAATCTCCATTTTCAATATATCTCATTCATTAAACCTTTGGTGTGTGATTGCTCAGTGGCACTCATGATAACACTAGTTATGACAGGGCTGTCACAGATATGAAGGGCAAAAAAAATAAATGGGGCAAAGATTGTTAGCTGGTACAGACCCCGGACAGGATGCAGATGGTTTTATCTGTTCACCTTTATGCATTTGTTTGAAAACAGAAAAGGAAAGCAACACCATTACTATTCATAGTACATAGATGTCGAAGAGATTATTACCTTTGCATTTGTTGAACTGCTAATAAACCACAAGAGTTCTTCAACAACTCCTCTCCAAAACACCCTCTGCAAAGTTGGAAAATAATATCCACAAGTAGCATTTAGATTGCGTGCATAAAAACAAATCCCATTACTGGCATAATAACCTAGGGCAAGTAAACAAGGTATGACCTGTGAAGACAGATATAGTTTCCAATAAGTCTGTTTATTACAGAAATAACGGAAAAAATTTAGGAAGAGAATCAATACCTTGGTTGTAAGAAGTGGAAAATATCTGCGCAGATTGTGCTGCATCTACAAGTATAATAAGTATCAATAAATGCAAGATAAAAATGCTTTTCATTGAAACGACAGGACAAACAGAGGCAACAGCATGAAAAAGAAATTCAAAGATATGCATAGAAAACACTAGATTTATATTAGCCGACAACCAAATTTTGATAGGGTACCAGTCCATGTGCTGTCATCTTTCAAGTTGCCACTAGAGAGAATTTCTTCAGCCAGTTTTAGATACATAAACTCTTCATGTTTCTCAAAGATAAGCTTTGGCAGAAAGGTAAAATTCTTTATCTCAAACTTTGTTGCAGTGCTTTTGGAAAGAGTACCATTCTCTGAATTCTTTACACGAACATAAGTCACATAAGAATATCACGTGTTGTTTTCTACTATGGATAAAGATAAATGCCAGCGGTGAAATATCTAAGAATCAATATTTGGAATGAAGGTGTCACATTCAGTGCTTGTCTCAATTTCAGTAATGTGAATGGCATCACATCCTGGTGCATTAATTGTTTCCCTACATTTAAAGATATTTAAAAATATCAACATCTACCATATGGACAGATAATAGCACGTATTTATTGAGGAGCAAATTACCTCAATATCTGACCACCTCCTATAACAAACACCTTCTCAATTGAGAAACAGTAAGGTGCTTTAGCCAAAAATTCCAAGGCTGATGGAATGCTTTGACATCTAACTACATTTTCTGTGGTTGTCATATCAGAACACCCAGAACGGCTCAGCACAACATTCAAACGTCCAAGTAGGGGTCTGTACTTGAGGGGGATACTTTCCCACGTTTTTCTACCCATCACTATTGCATTTTTTTGTCTAGGATCCGATGTTGTCATTGTAAGCTCCTTGAAAAAATTGAGGTCTGATGGCAATCTCCAAGGCAACTTCCCATCCTTCCCAATACCCATATCACGAGTAGCAGCAACCACAACTTGGTATCTCCTCATATCAAGATGCACATTTCCACTAGTAATACTTACTGGAATATCACCAGATATAACAGAAAAGCTTCTTAAAGATCTGTTCTTGGAACTTATGTTAGATACGCTCTGCAGTTGGGTGGTTGCCACAGTCACATAGGGACTGCAGAATCTACATTTACAATAATTCAACAAAACCTGAAATGATAAAGATGCGGCTAAGAAAACCAGGAATCGAACAAAGTAAGAATAAGTATCATGAAAGATCCACATAATCTATTTCTTGATAGTAGAAGGAAAATGTAGGTATATAGTTAATATGAAGTTCCCAACTTTACAAAAACATTCTTATCAAAAAGACACTACGCATCATAGGAAACTAACCAAAAGTGGCAAACAATTCCTTTTAATCGAGGTCAGCAACATAGTTTGCCTGTTGATACAAATTGGAAATCTCCCATGTCCGTAAGTTACTCTAGTACCCATTAGAAAGAAATTGCATAAAATTTGCGAGAATAATAGCAACATGTCATGATAACCTTTGAAAAACACACACACAGAGAAAAATGCTGCACCAACATCTGGATGTCTGCCGAAAGCTAACCACATTCACCCATCTGTGTCCAACAGGTAATTTCCACCTCATTAGAAAGACATAATTAAAAAAAATAAACAATAAAAAATCGAACAGCTGCAGCACAAAGGTAAAAAAGAGGAAAAACACATCCAACTTACACAAGAGTTGTATTGAAGAGAAAAACACTTCCAAAGTACAACAGAAATTTTTCAATCACAGAGAAATAATGGTGATTCCATATTTGTAAATAGCTATGCGTCTGCTAGTGTCTTACGAGCAACGTACATGATATAAATCTAAGATTTGAAAAGAAAAATGAGAAAGTAAAATCAAATTGTAGTGTAAAATATGAAAATGCAACTCACCAGCATAAAGATGGAAAAAGAGCGGGAAACCTGAATGTAAATTGAATTCAGAAGAAAATGAAGATGAATCCACCAAAAATCTGATACAATCACGCGCATGAAGAAAAGGAAGAGATTACTCACCAAAAAAGAAAAAGGGGAAGTTTAACTGCCAAAGGCGAGAAGTATGCTTAGGCGTTATTCCGGCGATGGAATACGAAAAGACCTTTTCAGTTCGATGGGAAGGAAAAGTGGGAGTTGGAGAGCAATGGAGGGAACTTAGAAAAATCCTTAACAGGAAGACCCCCACCCCCTCCCCCCAATAAGAGTTCTTCATAATTCGTGACCTACTGAGTTAGAGACTTCAAGTCCTAACTTTTCACATCAATAAATAATTGTGAAAATAATAAATAATATATTTTTTTTAGGAAATTATTATTTATTGTTATCCAATATCTGAAACATATGGCTCATACCATACTATAGCTGTTGGTGCATTGGTATCCATATTTTAAATTCAAGTTGTGCTTGCAGTTGCATAAAGGTCGAAAGATTTTAAAACGGGCTTGGCACCAAGCATCTTCTGATTTGTCGCTATTCCGGTTGCGGATTTTCTATGTATGGAAAACCTAGAGTTGAGTTGAGTTTAATTTTTATAATTATATCTATAAATCCTGTATCTCTTTTATTAAAAATAAAGGGTAATCTCAGAACACGATCTTAAGAATTTTGAATTCAATATTCATTTCAAATGAGAACGTTTTATATCAAATTGGATTTCAAAAAAAAAAAGAGAAAATTTTCTGTTTACACAGTTGTATTTAATTTAACATGGTAGATAATCTAGTAATTTCAACATAATTCAATCAAGTTATGTTGAATTTTATTGGAACTGAAACCATAGAGATGAAATGAACAATTTTAACAAATCCAAACATCATATTAAGGATTACAAAGCTACAGGTAAACAAAATAGAGATTTCAAGATTTCAATCAGCCCTAATACCATAGGCAAACAAGATATCTCTATTGTTTATCTTCCTTCTCTATTACACTCGGTATACATTCAAGTTCTGTATTTTACTCTCATGCAACGGACCTCATCATGAAGATCAACTCCTCAAACGAAAATCTATATACATATTCGGAGCCACAAACAACTATAGGTAGGTCTTTTCTTTTCATTCATTTTATTGAGACCAAGTGCTCGCTATTAAGGGGACTTGGCGCTTTTCAACACTTCTAGTAACGAGGGAATATCACCAATGAAATCTTCCTATACAGATATGCCTCTTCACCAGCAGAACTTCTTTTTCTGCAAGGAGCAGAAAACAATTTGACTTGGTAAGAAAGAAGAATGTTCAACTTTAATATGTCCCAGAAATGACTAAGATTATAATCTTAAACTTACCCGATATCTGGCTTCCTCTTGTCTATCTATATATGCAAGAAGCTCTTCTTGTCTTATTAATGCTTCATGAAAAGCCTGCAAGGAAGAAGCATGACTGGATAGACATAAGCCTCTACAGGCTCTAGAAGTTCAACATACATCCCTAATTGCAGAAAACATACTAATAGCTGGTTTATAATAGCAGTTAATGTGACAGCATATCCAAAACACACTTTTTCACCTTCAGAAACACACCCATACACCCTTGAGAAATAAAAAATTTGGCTGATTATAAAGAAAAGAAAAGCATATTCAGTCAACAAACATATAACTCGAACTGAATGGTTTCAATACACTCCATTTCTAATAAGTTAACTATCTGCATAATTACTCAACCTGAACTTTCTTTTATGAATTTCTTGGGAAAGTTTCAGAAGTTCAGTTCAGATCTACTTGGGACCATTACATGAACCTTGGTCTCCATCATGTTCAAGACCATACTTTCTCTAAGTTATTACCCATGCACACTTTTACAACTCCCACTGCAACTGGTGCCACTTCCAGCCAACCTAATTATTTGTCAGCTAAATGACTAAAATTGATTAAGGTAGTCTAATAATCAGTCATTCATTGCTTTTCTAATAACAAACACATGCCGCCTTGGGCATTCACAAAAACAGAACAAGGGGGAGTGAGAGAAACGTTGCTACAGTGCTCCAAGAGAGTTCTGGTGACAGCAACATGCCACGTCATGCCCCAAGTTTTATAGAAAAGGAAGACATTATGAGATAATTTAAATTCATATTTTTCAGTCCAATGATAGAGTAAGTTGTTATACTTCCTAATACTTGAGGTCCGCAGTTATGCATTTAAAAAGGCAGCTTAAAAACTGCATATAAGGAAGTAGGTCAAGGGCTAAGGCAGAAAACCAGTGATTTTGTACTATATCATTATATTTCAGCCTGAAGGGCAGGAAAATAAGAGAAATAGTCACCTTCTTTGTAGCAATTAGCTCTGCTTCCAATGCATCCACTCGACATACAGCAGCATTTAGCAACTCCTCTTTCTCACAAGGCATCTGAAAGGGCTTCATCAGCAGCATGTCAACCTTCTCTTCAAGTTCACCCAACCTTTTCAAGACAGTTGAGATGAGATCTGCCTGCGTAAATCCTGGAGCAGGAGAGGGGGGACGGAACTCCTCCTTGAGTTCTGGTTCAAAAGTTGGGTCAGAAGCATCACAAAAAGAATCAGGCACAGGGTTTTCCTTAGGCAACCAAATTGGAAGTGAACGGATGAAAGCAAAGATGGCTACAAATAATGCCATAAACATAGCCCAGATACGAGCAAAGATTCCTTCAGGAGTTTTTTCTACACTTGGCAGAGGTGTTCCTGCAGTGAATTCCAATAGACCAATTCAGTATTGCAGTATTGAAAAAATAGAATAACATAGCAGACGACGAAGTTAACTTTGATTCAAAATAATGAAACCCTCAAGGAAGTGTAATGCTCATAGACAAATAAAAGTCCTGGCATGGGGTTTTTAACTAATATTCTCCACATAGTAGGAGGTCTAGAGCTCCAATGTTAAGGTCCTGCAAAAGGTAAATAGTAGACATTTCCATTTTAATACCATAACACCTAACCTACAGTAGTGGTGAATATTCATTGCAGACAAGGAAATGGAAAATGAACAGAACTTCAAGATCCTGTCGAAGTTTTAATCTTACTGTTAAGGCTGGTAAATTTATTTTTTTATTCTCAGGGCTTTGATTGGAGTATAAATTTACAACCTCACAACTTAAAGAATGTTGTGAATAAATATGAAACATATCTCCTCCATATAATAGAGCTGATAGTAAAATGAACATCAAAATCTACACGAGTGTAATTTCCATGGTGCAATTAAACTTTTTAACCTCTGGAAGTATGTTGACCTTGAGAAGGCGCTTGTTTCTTCCATCCACTATCCACAGTCTTGTCAATCATGGGTACATATTCATCATATTCTGCGAAGCATCCAGCACTACTTGCCTTGCCAACCACCCTAGCCTGGAAGAACATCAAATCATATTTGTTAATGAGTTCAATTTCATAGAGACATCAGCTCTTCGGCAGCATATTATCACCTGCATTTTTTATCTTGTACCTGGTGAGGTGCTAGATAGACTATTACTAACCTAGAAAATCAGTTTTATATCGATTTCAAGATGAACTGTTGTCTTTAATTCACAAGTATATATATTCAGTGTGCAAATGGAAAAAAGAACAGGGCAGACAAGCACCTAGGCACATAGGAGGCAAGTTCAATTACAATATTATGGTGCACACTTATTTTTCTCCGAGACACATGATACTATTGAAGCAAAAAAATACACAAAGTAGAGAAAATAAACTTCTCTCACAATCTAGCAAGAGAAACTTAGCTCTTCAGACTCACAAAACATAGAAAACCCATAAAAAAAATCCACAAGTGAACTAGATGTGTGTAGCATGTACCCATTTATGTGGCTGCCCAGAAAAAAAAAAACACCACGTACTTCTTCAGAGACAGGGGTCAATCTTGGGAGCAAATAACTCCTAGTTGGTTTAGGAGATGCCATGTCCTCCACTTCAGATCCCGACTCTGCAGCAGATGTATCACTAGTCTTTATCTGACATAACAGAAAAATGACTGGCATTAAAAAATGACTGGAATTTTCTGTTGTAAATGCTTGACTTAAGTTGTGAAAGAGTCTGTTGAACAATACCGCTGGATAGCATGGTTTCCCATCAGCAATCACCCCGCCTTCAGTGTCTGAAATTGTTAATATTTTTGTAGAATATAGAGCTTCCCCATTGAGAACTATCTGCACCAAGACAGGCAGTAACATAGACTGAACATATATAGCTAAGAAAGGGAGAAAAAAATAGGGTGACCAAAAGCAATAAAACAGAACCACCAAGAATTTCAAGATGATCACTAACCTTTAGGATGTTTGGATCTTTCCATGGCCCCTTATCAGACCTGATGCAACCTCCTTGATCAGCACAAGTACAGCTACCACCCAGAAATTCAGGCAACTCGCTAGACAAGATCAAGTTCAAATATATTTCAAAACTTTTAAGACATTTGACATGACTGGAAAGGAGGAAAACCAGAAAACTCAAGATCATAACTTTAATTACCTTTTATCTATTATTTCAAGCAACTTGTTCTGGTACTTGTTGCCAAGGACCTGAGGCTCAATTCCAAAATTAGCGAATCCTATGATTTACTTCCATCAAGTAAAAATAGTAAAAGATTTGATGAAAATGAAGAAACATTACTCACATGAATCTTGCTAACTGTTTGAGAATCAATAAAAGATTTCACTGTGTTCCATAGCAGCTTAAAACCAGCACCAGCATTTATTATGAACATTTGGCAGAGGGTCTGCAGAATATGACATTGTAGATGTTTGACACATTTTCAATTTGATTCTTCATCTTACATAAGAAACCAAAGAGAGCCAATCTCAGAAATCTCATGTGAACAGAGAAGCAAAACTACCCACCTCAGGGTAGTTGTCACTATCAATTTTTTGCAGCTGTATGATAAGTTCTCGAGCAGACTTCGTAAAGTTTTTTAAGCCCTAAATAAGAGATGCAGGATCCAAGTACATGTATAAAGCCAAAATTGGAAACAGTGCTGTAAGAGAAAATTGATGTTAGAAAAATTAAAAATAGAGACATACCACGCCTTGTACATCCAAAATAGTTGTACTTGAATCCATGTGTCTCTTTGCAGCAATAGAGCAAGCTGGAAACTTAATTGCAAAACTCTTTTCGAATTCCTGCACATGATATTTCAAATATCTTTCTATATTGGTAACCTGCATAAGTTTGCCAGGATCAACTTTCCCAAGTTTTTCAATGTAGACAGGCCTCCCCTCTTTATCCACACCATGATAACCTTGAGGATAATACTTTATAACTTCATCATATTCACTAAAAACGAAATCCTGGAAGAAAAAAAGTCACTATCTAAGGCAAAAATAGATATGCATCAACTAAGAGCTTGGTTTAAAAAGATAATGCAGAAAAATTCTATGATTCTAATAGCTAAACTGAGGAATAGCCAGGATAAGACAAACAGGAAAAATGCAGACATAGACACAGAGATTGCATTAGATTACGGTGATTAGAACATTACCTCCACAATTGTGTCAGTGCCAAATTCTTTCCTCCATTGAATCATATTGGCCCACATTTGCTTTGCTTTCTCAATGTCGAACTTTCTTGCTTTTAAGAACCTGAAAAAGGGTATTCCTTGAGTGTGAAGCTGAAACTGGAAATAAGCACCAGAAATGTAGTAGTATGTGCATAAAAGAATGAAAACTATCAAGTCCTATGTGAACACCATTAAAATCCTAATCCTGCCTCTCAATATCATAATTCGTAAAGCTTTACAAAGATAAACAGTGAACATGAAATAATCCACTATGTATAATTTTAACAAAGTTGTTAAGTGCTTATATTAATTGGTGGAAAAACCAGTATGAGAGAATAAAATATCATCCCCAACATATCCAACTTAAACTCTTACAGCCTATACAAAAGTTCACAAAGGAATAGGATTAGTTAAAGACCCAATGAACCTTTAACAAGGAAATCGTGAAGGTTAAAGTTGGTGATATAATACCAAGTATACATCTACAGTCTCCAAACATGCCATGGGAATTTGCAGTGTGAGATGAGCTAGTTCTTTCGCATTGAAGGGTTTAACTAGCTACCCCAATAGATATATTTTGGTACAAATCAAAGAATTAATAACTAGCTTTCCAATGATTTAAGAAACATGTAACTTTTTTACAGACTGAAAAATCAGACAAAAAAAAAAAGACGAAAAGGCAACAAGCATTTGCATCCACGAGCTCAAAAGAGAAGAAAAGGAAAAGCACCTCAATAACATGTGATAGTTATCTTGCCTCGCAGGAAGCAAGTCATCAACAATGAGTGCCTGTCTAAATGCATCCACAACTCGCAGCTCCTCAACATCCCGAACATCTTCAATTGCTGCAGAAATCCCCTCACCACGACTTTTGCTCTTCCTTTTATGGAGAGAACGTCTTATTCTTTTAGATGCCCTCATCGCTTTCTTCTTCAGATTCCCAATTTTAGTCTTTCTGTCTTCTTCTGAGTTATCAAAATCAGATTTCCGTTCTTTCCGATCTTCATTGCCAGAAGAACCCTCAAAGCCTACACAAAAATCAAAGAAAGATTTAATCAGACACTATGATGCAAATGTAAAATGTAAAACGAGTAAGAAATTCAATGTTATTAGCCCGCAAGCTGTTAACAAATCAATTACCAATGAAGCCGTCAGAATCACTAGATATCATTTAGCTTCCCTCTTTTGCGATTTGAGTCAGTCCACTAACTTTTATATTTAAATACCATATATTATAACTGTCGTATTTAAAATACCTAAGATTGCCAAAAATGCTAAAAGAAAATCCAGATTCATCGACAATAATTCAGCGCCTAATTTACTAACATTAAACAACAAGAGAAACAAACTCATGGAAATAACATAACAGCTGACATAAATAACAATACAGTTTGTAACGTCCTAATTTAATCAGATAAACTAAGTCAGAAATGTAGAACTAACAAGTAACCGACAATTTCAACCCTAAGAACCCAGAAAAGCAGGAAATAAAAAAATCAAAGAATATAAGATTCCAAATTATCGATCACGAATTGAAACAGTCAAAGAAGGGGAGCTTACAAGGCCTGGCGAATCGATCCAATGGTCCGGACATGGCGATTTTCAGCTATTTAGATCAAATTCGTTCACATAAAAGAAAGAAATCGTTCTGAACAAAAAGAAAAAGAGAGCGAGAAAATATAATCTAACGACTGAGATATCAAATAGTTGTATGGCTGATTGAATATCTTGTGATCTTATTTCGTCGGCTCCTACTCCACCAGCTGGTAAAGGAAAAGAGAGCTGTAGCAGAAAGAGAAAGCGGGAGAGGTTTTACGCGGCTTTCGTAATAAAGCAAAGAAAGAGAGCTTAGTAATTATCGCTGAAGCAATTTGAATTCCCAGAGAAAAATTTGGAGAAACGGTGCGAACAACTGTTGGGATATTTCTTGTCCAGTAGATGGTTGTATTTGTGGGTCCTAATGAGTAGCCAAACGTCAGTTATGCTTGGCGGGAATTCTGCTCCCTTACTGTCTCTGACGGTTGACTTTGTAATCTTCAACCGCCGTTTGTCAGGATTTACACGCTTTTTGTGACCTAATTCTTTATATTTTTTTCATTTTTACAGCATTAAAATTGAAATATATATTACTAATATAATATAAAAGATAATAAATATTACTCTCTTTTTTCATTTTTCTTTCGAATATTCATTCCCAGAAGTGGAATATATATTATTTTATTATAAAATAATAAAAGATAAAAAATATTTCTTTTTTTATTTTTCTTTTAAATAAAGCTCCACGTTGATTTTGAACGTAAAAATCTTTCTTAAATTTGGTGCATTTTTCTTGTAAATTTAGTCACAAACTTGATTTATATCTTCCATGCATAGAGATAATAATTTGTTGCAACATTAAAAAAAATGAACTTTTATCAAAATTTAATATTTGTAAAAGTAATATTTTTACATTTTAAATTAATAATTATTATTTCAATCTTCATACCAATCAGCAATGCTCGTCTTTTTTCCTATTTGGGGGTGGCTAGGGCCTTGATTGATGTGGCTAAGGGCAGATTCACATGGAAAAGCAGTTGGGGCATTTATTTCTATTATTCAATTAAAATTTAGAGGAGACTACATTTTGTCTCTACATATTTTATATATTAAATATTTTTTTAATTAACCAATTAATGTATAATTAATAATTAATTAATTAATTTTATATATTAATATAAAATATAAAATTTAATTTATATAATTAATTATATAATTTTTACTATATTTCTCATATAATTGCTCACAATTATATATTATTACTATATTTTTATATATAATTGCTGTTAATTATATAATTTTTGTTATATTATTTTATATAATTACTAGTAATTTTATAATTTTTACTATATTTTTCATATAATTGTTGATATTTCTATTATATAATTTTTGTTATATTATTTTATATAATTATTAATAATTGTATAATTTTTTCTATACTATTTTATATAATTGTTAGTAATTATATGTCATATTTCACATATAATTATATAATTGCTATCAATTATATAATTTTTATCATATTCTTCATATAATTATATATTATTTTTTATATATTATTATATAATTATTAATATTGTAATTGTTAATAATAAATATAATATATTAATATATAAACCGAATTCCATAAATTGAAATTAATATTAATAGTATGGACAAATATAATTAAAATTTTACTGAAATGATGATGAAACCACTCTTTGCCCAATGAAATTAGTTTCTTCGTTCACCTGGAGGTGGCTAAGAAGCCGAGTCATGCTTTTCATCAATAGCAGATTTATTTAATTCTGATTCTTCTTTCAGCCTACTGGGAATACTACTCTGGATGAGATAAGCAGAGACTTTCCGTCACATTTTTTTCAAAGCCATCAAGGGAGACTCGACAAGCAAACATTGGCAGCTAACTGGTTGTCGTTGAAAAATCAAAGGAACAATGACTATTAATTATAAAATCACGTTTTCTTTTGCTTTCCCTGTTGTTCATCCTTTCCTTTTCTAAATTCATACTTCAAAAGGAACCCAAAAAAACATCCTTATTACCCACATCTGAATATTATTTAACCATCATAGACAGCAAGTCCTCAACAAGACATTTGGCAGAGATATGGACCACAAAGCAGCAAAATGGAAGAGCAAAAGAGCTTAAGCATCAGCATCCACAGCAGAAATTGACAAGTATTAATTGCTCCAATGTTTCATAAGCAAATTTTATATATACACATATATATTCACAGCTTGATACATACACAGTGGTAGAAAGAGAAAGGGAAAGGGCCACGGCTGGTTACTGCTGTATGTGGCTGACCTCATATGCTTCCAACAATGGTTCTATATACAAGTTCTTGGTAACAACTGAAACAAGAACAGAAATTCATTAATTAAAATTATGTTAATTGAATTGAATAAGAGCAATAAACTTTTCATTAAAGAGGAGACTAGAAAAATTCCACCTATCATGTAAATTTCTTCAAGTTTCTTTTTGCCCGGAATTGGCCAAGTTTGTCCCTCCATTGTGCTGCAGTAGAACATGAATATCACTGAACTTGTAAATGCTAAATTGTTAATGAACATTAACATGCTGAAAAGGGAGTTTCAAGATGGCAAGTATGCAACTGTAGTAAATAACGCACTAGTGGTGAAATACATGTGACCAAACTATCCACAATAACCAATGCGAAATAGATGGTGTGTAAAAGAAGTTTTGGTGGTGTGTAACGTTCCTGAGAAAAACTAATTAGCTTTCGTTTCAAAATGATGGCATCAAACATACAGCCAACAGCACTGATCGAGAATGCGTATTGGTAATTGCAAATGCAATGATTCAATCAACCTTTTTATTTCAAAACACAGAAAGCACGTAAAAAGCATGTCCCACCCCATACAAAACGCAAAATTACAAGAAATGTGCAGATTTAAAAGAACCATACCAGCATCTTGGTAACGTTCCTCAATGACAGCTGTCATCATGTTGCTCACAAGATTGAACTCCTTGGTATCAAGACAAGGCTGACCTGTGGGCCTGCAACCATGCATAGCACTCCTAATCAGAACCTTCTTTTTTTTTTTAAACATAAGTACTATGCAGATAATTTACGATTCGCTTTGTAAGACTATTGCTAAGGATTTCAAGACTAACCGATCTAATTCAGTGAATAATAAACCATCCGAAGCAGGAGCCCGTGTTAGCTTTCCAGACTCGATGACTCTCATCCCATCACTGTATGCCAGGTACTTGTTGACTTGAATTGGTACCTGCATAGAATAAGAAAAAGATGAAATGTTGCAGATCAGTATAGATAATTCATTCAAATTTCAATTGGTAAAAAGAATTACAAGAATAAAAACAACAAACTAATAAAAACTCATTTCAGCAGTTGACCTCTGAAAAGCATAAACTACTCTAGTCCATTTTATAAATTGGAAAAAACTATGTAATTTATTGACGGAAAAAAAAATAAATAAAACTTTCTATATCAGTAAATCAACATTCCTCATGTTATGTGAGTGTCAGACAACCATAAGTCACCAAATTGACACAATAGACCACAATGCACAAAGCCACAATTGCAAATCTGTTTGACCAACATTTATGAACATTTGTTTTATATGCAATTTCAAGCAGACTTGGACTTCATTGAAATTTTAGCTGCTCCACATATCTAATTCCTTCCTCTATTCATCAAAACTCTATTACGCAGATAGAAAAGGAAAACCAACTAAATGGTCCGAGACTCTGGCTTTTTTATCTTCCATACCACTTAAAACTGATAAAATTGTAGCTCCAGGCTCAATATCAATTCCGATAATATATTTCAAAGTACCCTAAATATCATCCAGTTTTTGGCATTAAGCTTACAAATTCTGAGTATCCAAATAATGTCTAAGGCTTTCCATTTTCCCTTGATAAGGAGCCACAACTCCTACGAGTGACTATAAAACAAAATAATCTCAAAACAATCATGCAAATAAAATTGGAAATATTATGCTGTCTAACACAAAGTGCTTCAAAACGTTCGATACAGACAGCTGATATAATAATTTCCTTCATTGACAACCTTTCAGATATTTCAAGATTAATATGATAAGAGATTTCGTGATAAAAATAAATTAACAGTGACAATTCCACAACTGAATGCTACGTGGAGAAAATATTAACAAATACAACATGCATAAAGTACCTTGCATCTAACTGCAATATTGATGGCATCTGAAGGACGAAGATCAAAGCTGACACATTCTGTCTTGTCGCCCACCTGAGAAAAGTCCAAGAATTCCACTAAGCATTTGTATTCCCAAAATTTTACACATTTAAAAGTTATTTGGAACATAAGAAATAATTAAACTGGATAATTTAAGTACCTTAGTGAGGTATAACTGAGCAAAATATGCCTCATGGACCCTCTTAGTAACTCTGACAAGTTTGACCTGCAAGATAGGAAGACAAGGATCATAATCCAGATTTTAATCATAATTAAGATAAGGATTTAATAACTCTCATGTCTCCTTCATAAACTTTCGAACTTCAGGGACAAAACTATACTAATCAGAAGGAAAGCAATTATATTCAGCGTAGATTTGTTTGTTTAGCTTTGAAAAAAATAAAATTTCCCCCTCATTACATAGGATTTGTCACCATAATTACCCTCAGAGAAGAAAATTTAGAAAATAAACATGAAAGTGAAATAGCTAAGCAATAAACAAACACATTGAATTTTTTTGCAATCACTTTTTAGCTTTAAACTAAACAACATTAGTACAATAATTGTTGATAATCTTGCTCTTATTATTCTGCAACGTTATCAATGCCATTAGTCAATATTCAATACGTTATTTTCTTACTATTAAACAAAAATATAATAAATATCATCCTCTAACCATCTTTTAAACTTCAAATACTCTATCTAGCCCAGCCTCAACCTTTTCTCTATGAAGAAAATACTTTTTTTAGGGAACACAAACTTACTTCGTAACCCATTTTGTCAATCATTTCCTTCACCACTTGATACAGAGTAGGTCTAGCCTGAAAACCAATGGACAAAAAATAATTGTCAGTCGGTAGATTGAAACAAATCCAGGCAGTTGCCAAAGTGCAAACTGGACAGCTCAATCAGTCAAGGAATATAAAGGTCCTAACACAATAAAGTAGGCTATACTGAACATACAATATGAACATTGCGTACAGCTGCCATAAGCAAAACACTTGGCATCTCCACTGCAAACAAAGGCAATCACAAAACTAAAATCACAGAAGAATGAAAAGATGGCATGCAATGTAAATTTCATAGAAGAATACCCACTAATACTAAGAACTACAGAGTTCAGGAGGCACTCACAGACAATTATTGGGAGAAGAAGACCAGTCCCATCTTCCATCTTCAACACAATTGCAGGATGTGGTGCATAGTCTGGGAGATGTCCACCTTGAGGATTGTTATGAACACATCGTAAGTGCCTCCCATCCCTCATTTTAATCACGAAACCATCTGCTCCACTCTTCACCTCAACTGTGTGAACAGGTAAGGGAATGCATTAACAACTGATTATCCTTTTGAAATTATGAACAATCACTCACCACGATGGTGAACCAGAAGCTATTTATTTACAGGCATTATACCCCTTAAAATGCAAGAGCAGAATCACAGACTAGTTGTATCACATCTACTTACCAGCTTCGACAACACTAGAGTTAACATAGTCTTCATCGTTTTCGTTGAAGTTCTCAGCTGTGCTCCCATTACCATTTGAGGATGAACTCAAACAACACTGCACTGTATTGCGCCCTTGAGCATTTAGATGTGGAGAAAATACACCCCCTTGAGTTTTAAAAGCACCAATACGTTTGAATCTCCATAGCCCACTTCTAGCAAGCGTAGCCTTCACCAAGGGAACATTTATAGGCAAAGTATAAACCCCAGCTTGTTTTGCACGCACAGCAGGGCAAATTACAGGTCCTTGCACTGACGCCATCTCACCACCCTTGAAGACCTACTCATCCATTAGAAAAAAAAAAACTAAGAAAATCTGCTGAACAGAAGCTCAAATAACAGAGCATGCGACTGAAAGCGAAAGAGAATCACATGGAATTTGAGATGGAAGAATTAAAATGTCATGACTTATTTCATAATTATTCCGTACTTCATAAAGAAAACGACTAGTCATGCAAGACATCGTTATTTCTACAATTTTAAGAAAAAAAGAAAGAATCGAATCATGTTTCTCGGCAACCAAACAAAGGGTATTGATTAACATGTTTCTGTGTACATCTAGTGTTAAAGCGGCGTACAAACTAAGAGATCACAACTACCAAAACAAAACCCACACCAGAACTACTTCAAAAAGCTCTATCTCTCAACCTTTTGCAAAGATCAGCTGTCCAAACTCCACCGCCAACCGCCGATCAACGACAGTAACAGTAACTAATACCCCCAATCGGATGATCGATTTTCTCCAGAATCGAGAATTTAAGCCAATCCAATACGCATGTGAAACAGACAATTAAAGGAATCGATCAGACGGAATTGAGGGTAGGATTAGCAGATGAACTGAAGAGAAAGCTCAGAGAGGAAGCAATTAAGATCAAAAAGATATTAAACGAACCGACTAGAAGAGAGAGAGAGAGATGAGAAGATAAGAGATTATTGATTTTGTAAGAAAGAGAAATAGAGACAAGGAATTTTAGCTAGTATCTAAGGTTTAAGAAAATGCACCACTGGTGAGTGAAATCATTTAAGGCGTCATGGATCCTCATCCATCATCTCCTTTTGTGTTGAGACTTTTGTCTAGGATCTTCGGGTCCAATGACCGTTGTAGCCCCGTTATAGCGCGTAATGGCATTAATAGTAATTTTGACCAACAAGGGAAAAAAAAAAAAACAGCACGCTCAACTACTCAATTTATCCTCCGTGTAATATTTATATTAAATTATAATATAAGATTTGAGTATTTAAGTGGTGATGGGTTGATGAAATAAATCTAACCAATCTAAATTTTATTAATTATGAAATAATCTTTTAGGGTAATTTGGTGGAGAGTACGAGGGGTATAAATGAGATATACTCAAAATGGATAGGGAGGAAAATACAGCATCGAATCGATATAAGCGTTACATTATTACGGATGCTCCTGATGAATGCCACGTGGTAGTGATTTTATAGGATAAGGCTTTTGCCTAAAATATCCAGTTTCTGTTGTTTTCCTAAAATATCAGGCTACAGTGTACGAAATAATTTTGATACACTGACATTGTATAAATACTGGACATTTGTACTACTATCCTACTCTTACGGACGATATGCCACTTGTCGATAATTTTTTATTTTATTTTAAATATTATTTTTTTGTGTAATATTATGCAGTTTAATTACTACAATGTCTTATGCAGGATAAATTTTTTATTTACTTCATCCAAGAAATCCATCAAATAATTAACTGAAATACAAATGCTAGCCATTGGTTCCATTCGCATACGGTATAGATATAGCGATGAATTTTCCAAATGGAATCAGAATATAATGGCAATGTGTTGGCAGGTTGCTTTCATATGGGTAATTTCTATGAATTTTTTTATATTATTGGAAGCATTCAAAGCCTCAAATACGATTGCCCAATCGTATCTTCATAATATATCCATTCTAAGCTTCGAAGTTGTGGCAGTGAGCAGAGATGAAATTAACATTTATACCTTAGGTGATAATATATAAATGCAATTTAATTTAATTTTGAAAAAATCAGTGCTAAAGGTATTCTTTTTCATCGGCATTATGTAGTTTCATTCCTAGCCTAAGGTTAAAATTTTTAAAAATATATATTGAAAATTTAGAAACAATGTTTAAGTAATATTTGTTACGGATAATTTTACATCAAAAATTTTAAAAATATAATAAAGTTCATAACTATATTAAATTTAATTTTAAATTAACTTAAATTATTTTAAAATAACAATAAATTCACAATTACTAATCATATTATTTTGACCTGTTTAATTTTAATGATATTTTTGATAGTATATTGATCCTTTAGCCATAATTAATGTCGGAAATAGTAATCATGAGAGGAAGCGCAAAAAAATCCACATATGTTACAATTTGTTTGGGTTTAATTTAATACTTATATGTTTAAAGTATTAAGGGGGTGATGATATTGCATAATACTCAATTCATTTTTATTATTTCATGAGAGATTTATTTAAATAGAATAAATTATTTTCTAAAAAAGTAATTTAAAATATTTTTATAGAAATTGATTGTTGTTGTTGGGTATATACTAAACAGATGAGAAAAGTGGGGAGGCAGTAGAAAGCCCAATCACTCCCTAAGCAGGGTCGTTGGGATTATCCAGTTTGGAGCTTGGAGGCCTTTGTCAAATATCTCCCGCTGGAATTAGACATGCAAGTTCTCCACCATCACATCTTTTATGATTTCTATGTTATTATCCATTGCAGACTTGCAGTCCACTGTCCTTTTAATTAATCCCATGTTGATCCATCTTGCATTATATATTTCATTTCTTTACAAAAATATATATTTTTTCGGAATTGAATTTTGTTAAACTAATGAATATAAAACAGGTTTATAAGTTATAATTTATAAATTAATCTTTTTTAAAGTATAATTTCATCAGTTATAACTTACAGATTTATCATTTTTTACTTATAGGTTCATATCATTTTAAAGTCCATTGTCTATAAGTTACAGATTTATCGTTTATAAACTACATGTTCATTATTTTGAATTCGTAAGTTTATTGTTTACAATTTGCAGACTCATTACTTACAAATTAATCGTTTATAATTTGCATAATCATTGTTTTGAAACTTATTATTTAAAAGTTACAGTTTTATCGTTTATAAGTTATAAGTTCATTATTTTTGAATTTGCAGATTTATCATTTAGAAAATATAGGTTTAGTTTCATCACTTATAGATTTATCGTTTACAACATGCAAATTTATTATTTTAAAATTATAGATTTATAGTTTATAATTTACAGATACATTGTTTAAATTTTGCAGTTTCATCGTTTACAATTTACTGATTCATTACTTATAAATTTATCGTTTACAACTTCAAAATTTATCATTTTAAAATTGCAGATTCATTTTTTTTTTGAAACTATATGTTCATTATTTAAACTTACAAGTTAATCACTTAAGATTTATCATTTATAGTTTATAGTTTCATCACTTACAAGTTCTCTTTTTTTGTTTACAAAATCATCATTTTCAACTTTCAGTAACTCGATTTACTCTTTACATTACTATTTTTAGTTCAAATATTTTTATTTTCAATCATTTTCTTTCACAAAAAATCAAAATTAAATATTTTTATTTCAAACAAAAATAAAAATAATTACAATATTAAAAAACTAAAAATAAAATCAAAATATACAAATTAAAAAATTTTCTCTCTAAAAATAAACTTAAAATATATAGTTTTTTTCTATCTTTGTGAAATCCATATTCATATTATATTATAGATTTAAAATTTCACAAGTGCAAAAATATTTTTATTTCTTTTATATATATTTCAAAATATATAATTATGAATACAGATTTATAATATAATTTATGAAAGAGAATGATCAAAATGAAGATTTATTGCCTAGCGATAGTCCATTATCCCGCTTACTGACAAATCAGATTGGAATTTGATCGGTTAAATGTTTTTATAAGAAGTTAATGAAAAATTCATTTGCATTTTATAAATATAAATTAATTGAAAATAAGAAATTATTTTATATAATATACTATTATTAGTTCTGTCCATAAATAAAAGCTTGAATTTAATTAAAGTAAAGAAATTTCTATAAAGAAATTACTTCCAATTCAGTTAGTGAAAATTCTATAAATTTTTTAAGTATTTTAGTTTTGAATATCGCCATTCTCTTTTTCTAAATGTACTTGATTAAAAAAATTCCGATAAAAATTGTGGAACCCTTAACTTGATAAAAAGTTGTTAAAAGTTAGTAATATTGTATAAAAAAGAGCTTGTAGAAGTTAATAGATAGTAATTGCGATAAACTGCATTGCATACTTGTAGTGTTTTCTCGTGGTTAATTTTCAGAGGTCTAGGTAACATAATATCTCTAATTGAGCTATTGATTCAAAAGTCAAGTTCAACTAAGATACTTCCATCATTTTATTATAACTATCTTATAAAAAAATATAATTTATATTAATAAAAATATTTTTTTTCTATTTTATTCATGCATTGGTTTCAGAATAAAAAAGTTGCACGTATAACTAGTAAGTAGTAGAAAAAAAAAATTTATTGAATTAATTACTACTTTTAATATTTACTTTTAATATTTCTAAAAATGATAATATAGTTATTTTATACATATAATTATAAGAAAAAATTATAAACCACTATTAGAGGAAAACGGATAGAGTAATTAATTTCTGAAAAAAATACCGTTGACAAAACCTAGAGAAAATTTGAAGAACACTTGATGAAATTAATGTAAAATGGGCGAGGAAGGAGAATATGTGGATTGGGCTGTTCATAGACTGAAAATCATGGGTCCCAAACGTCCAAAATAAATTAACAGGGACGAGAGAATAAGAAGAAATTGGGAAATTGGCATGTGGTACAACGTCAACAAATTGATAAGAATACAGAATAAAAAATTATAATGTGAAACAGTTGCTTCAATTACATATGAGTGTTATCTAGTTAAAGTAGCTAATGGATCAAATTTGGTCCATTTCCTGGAAATTCTTAATTGTACAGGATGACCAAACTTGCTCCATTAAAACAAACTAGAGATTTCCTATCCAACATCTTCATCTTAAAATCAAAGAACCAACGCAACCTACTAAATCTTCACCAACAGTTAATGTTTTTATTTCCTTGATCACACACAACTATGTTTCTCCCCAAAATTAGGCGGTGGCCAAATGTCCCCACCGCCACCCCCACCGCCGCCATCGCTGGTCACGTAAGACATGCAAGACAATGGCACCAGACACAAGCCTCGGCTCCTTAAATCTTTCTTCGGTTCGTCATTTCCTTCCTCCACGGTTGAACCCTGAATTTTTTTGCAATATCGTGCGTCCTATTTTAAATAAGTCAACTAGTCTTAATCAAATTCGCACTACCTTAATGCGTTTTTAGCCCTATAAATTAAAATCACTTTTTTTAATAAATAAAAATATGGACCGATTTTGGATAAGAATTATTCATGACACAAAATATAATATATATATATATATATATATATATATACATGGGTCCATTAGATCCCCATGTATTTGAAGATCACTTACTGCTTGCGTAGTTCTGCTGTTCTTGTTGCGAGATGACTTCATATATGGGACGCTCAGTGTCTACACAAAATTATACAAGAGATAAATAAATAGATAAATGCTAAATGCTCATTATTTTGATTAATATGCAATATGATTAAGTTAGTGATCAGTTTGCCCATTTGAATAACTTTTGATACATGTTGAGAAACGCATACACCAATACTATCCCAAAAATACATATTTCTCTTGAGATTTTCTACCATTAACCTGGTTTATAGATGAATTTTAGACTTTAAAACCGTTATATCAACTATTTTTAATTTTGACCATTAAATAGAGTTACCAATTAACTACAGAAATTAGAAATAACTTTCATTAGTTTAATTAGTAACATCTTTAACAAGTTACCACTCACTAAACCGGACACTTTTAAAAATTAATAGAGTTTTGTGCAGCTGGAATTCGAACGAGAGCCCCTTTACAGTGTTTCCCAAACATCTTCCACTAATTCACATTCAAGAAGATATATAGTTTATGCATTATCAGCATTTACTTTTTTACGAATATTCTCAGGATTATTTTCCTTTCTATTTTTCTAGTTTTGAGAAAATCTCCTCTAGCAAGCAGTTATATATGTATGCAAAAAATTGAATATAGGAACGAGTGAAAGAAACAATGATTTTCCATGTCTAAATCCATAAAAACAATATATGTAGGCAAGAAAATGAAAACACAGAAAGACTTTAATGGGAAATCTTAATTAGCATAGAAACCCAAACCCTGGCAGTATATATACGTAAGTAGAATCTACATATTTATACAAATATGCGATTTTTGGTTCTAGAAGCACAAGGATATTCCTTCAATCTCTGTGGAAAATTACGTAACATTGAAGGGATTTGATGAATCCTACGTTAACAGCCTATATTATAGGGGTAAACCTAACTGTGTAATTAGAGTAGCATATATAGCTAGGAGAGCATCAAAACCTAAAGAGAATATTAATTAGATTGTTGGGAATGGGAAAGTAAAAGAGTAGTACCTCGACCTGGTTTTGAAGGAATTTAATGTATCCAATGGCCTCCATTAGAACGGATGCTGTGTCTGTCTGCAATATTCTCCAAAAACCCATATGCAAAATGAATTCTAGTTGCTTCATATACTATTATCCAAACTATATATGTAAATATTCCTAACTACGTACATTAGTATTTTGGTTCGATAAAAGTGTAAAAATTTGAATTCAACTCACATGTACTGCCTAGAATTGATAAACTTTTTAGTAAAAATTCTTATTTAAATCATATTCGTGTATTTATTACTGAACTAATAATATCACATATCTTGCAAAAAATTGATTTTTATTTATAAATATGAAATTAATTGAAAATTTCGATGTGACAATAAATTTAGTTCAGTTCATAAATGAAGACATAAAATGAATTTATGCAAGAATGTGCGCTAATTTCTAATCAGTCTGTAGCAGATGGAATGAGTTATGATCCTTTATCATTGCTTTCCGATTTTAATGGAATATGAGATGATGGTGTTACCCTTGCTTAAAGTTAAAGACTATACAATTATAAATTGATTTTATTACCTTTTAATTCATTAATATGAATATGATCCACAAAGAATATATGTATTAATCAGGGTTAAGATTAACTAATTAGTTACCTTGCCAAAGGGTGCAACCAACTGCTGTAAAGTTGCAATCCTATCTCCCAATTTCTCTTTCCTAACCTGTTCAAATGCCAAATGAACAAAAAGATTAATTAAGAGGTTAATCTAATATAACTGATAATTAATCATTGTTTATGTATAATTCGCATATACGTATATCATTTAATTTCGCACCTTGAAGGGGGGGCAAGAAGCGCGTGACTCCAAACGCGATTTCTTGATTGCAACTTGTGCTACCTTAGGCTCCATCAAGCTGTTGCTGGGCCTCTTTGCCTCCGATATTTCATTGGTAGTGAAAGCTGAGGATATCTTTCAAATTCAAATTCCATATATTAGTGGAATCATCCACGTACAAACTCATTCAATGGTAATAATAATTCATAATAATAAAAGAATGATTCTTCTGATAAAGAGATTAGTGTTTAAAGCTGAGTGTGCCCATTAAGTGAATGGAGAAAAGAGAAGGCTATATATTCTTTTTTTGTTTACTAAGGAATAAAATATATAGTTAATAATAAGGTTCTCACCTTTATAATTTTTATCTTTAGAGCAAAAAGAAAATGGTTGGTTTTGGATAAGAAATACTTCTGAAAGTTCGCGACATTCTGACTTTTCTTTCAGTTTAATTCATTTCATTAATCACTGTCTAATTAGATTTTACAATTCAATCATATTCTGCTATGAATGTAAAATAGTAAGGTCAAATTGGTCCATGATAAATCCATCAGATAAGTATTAAAATAGCTAACTAGGTTCTATGACAGAAAAAGGAATGAATAAGAAGAAGAAGAAGAAGAAAGAACTCACTTTACTAGGGTTACACGATGGCATAAGACTTGAATGGTGCATACAATCAAGATCATTATAAGAAACATCGTTGTCTTTGTAAATGCCAAGACTATGATCATGACAAGCTTGCCCAAAACTTGTAGTGGTTAAAAGATCCAAGGCCTGCAAGTTTATATCAAAGGAGGCTGGTGAAGAGATTGGTGGCGGCGACCGGTTCAGGTTCGAAATGTTTACACTAGGGTATATCTGGCAGAAGTTCCCTCTGCTAGCTGAACTTCCATAGCTAGATGTAGAGTAGATTTGCGACGGAGAAAATTGATGCCCGTTGATTGGGAAACCAGAAGATAGAGTCTTGAGCAAGAGCTTCTCGCTAAGATCACTCGTGTATTTTTGGTCATCTTTGATATAGTCTGTGGAAGCTGATAGATGGGAATCTTCATAATTAATACTTGATGAAGTACTGTTTAACATTTCTGAGAATTTGGGGGAAGAATCTGTTAACTCTTGTTTGATTTTACCAATTTGTTGGTCATGATTGGTGATGCTCACTGCATTATTGCTATTCCAATGGAAACCCAACTCTTGGATCATCAAGCTGTTGAGAGGAGGGTTTGAAGTTTCATTCTTTTGCCTTACATTACTCCTGCAAATAATAACAATAACAAGAAAGAATTATATGTATGTGACTTAAATTTCTAATAATTGAAAGTCTTGCAGTTAGGAAAAAAAAATTACAAAAAAGAAAGTTTATAAGCCCTAGCTAGTATATATGGTGAACAAAAAGAAAAATAAATAGTTAATGGTGTTTAATTAATAAGATATCTGATACAGATGCTACTCGGTTGATAATGTAATAAACAAAATCATAACATGCGCTGGCCGGGTTTCATCTTAGGCAATTTCTGACTGATGCACATCAAATCAACAAAGAAAAGTGAGGAAACTAAAACCCAAAAAAAAAAAGGGAGATTCCAAATCCAAAAGTTAATTCATGATGGTACTGGAAACAGAAAAATTCGCAGGAGAGCCATATAGTTTTAGAGAGAGAGAGAGAGAGAGAGTACTCACAAAGTGAAGTTTTGGGTCCAAGCATTGGGGCTTGCAGCAGCAGCAGCACCATTATAAGTAGATGGAGAAGTTGAAGAGGGAACAAGTTGAGGTGGTTGGAGCTGATGTTGATGATGGAGATTAGCAGACTCCATAATAATAATAAAGGGCTTGAAAATCCCAAGAAGTGCAATTAAAATTAAAATTAAAACAAATAAGTAGCAATAGGTAGCATATAAGGTTTGATCCGGGAAACTGTCACTCTATTCAAAGAAAACAGTTCAGGTGACACCACACACCCCAGTTCTTGCTTTTGAGGTATTTGTTTTTCACTTTTCCCAGTTTTCGCCCTTTACTCTTTTCTATCTAGTTTTCTTCTTAAAGTAAACTTGAAAAGAAAGAAAAAAAAAAAAAAAGGAAAGAGAGAACATGAAATATTATTAAAAACCCATCTCCATACCCCTCTTTCTGACTTCAATTATTTATTCCTCACTTCACTTTTCTTTTCTTTTCTTTTCTTTCAGCTTTTCTTCAATATATACACATATAAGGATTTTTCAATATATATGCGTGTATATATATATTTATATGTATATATATATTCTCTCTCTTTCTCCTATATATGTTTAGCTAGGCTCTATAATTCATATGTGTGTCTTCAATTACAGGAAGATGATTGTAGTTAGGCTCTATGGGTATGATTAAGATCTCTGCCTTCGATCCCAAGGCTTTGAACAAAGGTCTGAGAAGGGAAATGATGACAACCATGCTTTGTCTTTCTCTCTCTCTCTTCCCCACATGTTATATATATATATATATATATATATATATATATATATATATATATATATATATATATTTCATTTTGGCAACTATCTTATTTGAGATGAATCGCCTAACTTTTTCTTATTCTTTCCAGCCAATGATAAAGTTTTTGTCTACTGCTTCCAAATAATCCAATCTTTTATCATCTTTAATTACCATTATGATTAATCCTCATCATTAATATCATTTACTCTGTTACTAATGTTTTTTTTAACAATCCAGCTGTAGTATTTCAATGCGAGTCTCATGTATTAGTTAAACCTTTTTCAGAATTTCGAATTTGAATTTTTGGTACCCTTTATAATTTATAATAAAATTTTCTTGAAAAAAAAGAAAAAAAATGATATTCCATTGATGCACTTACATTAAACTGCATTAAATAATTAATAAAACAATTTCCTTCTCAGTGGCATAAATATAGATTTATTTTTTTTCATTTATCCCAAATTATAATTCACTTTCCTTTTTAGAATATGATTGTTTTTTTTTAAATGTTTTTAGTATCTTCCTAATTAATATAGGGAAGATCTTTAAAAAAAAAAGTAAAATTTAGATTTCTATTATTTAAAATTTCTTAATTGAAATGAAATACAAAAAAACATATTTTAATAGAATAAATTAATATATATATATATATATATATATATATATATATATATATATATATGAATACATTTCTTCCTGGATCCAGTAGAATATTGGTTTCACTTTGTTTGTTCGCAATGTGTGTGTTTGTATATATGTATTTGGCAATTGAGTGAGGTAAGAGATGGGGATTTGTGAAAGAGATGCCTACGCTAATAGTATTAATCCCAAGGAATAAGAATAGATATAGCATCATTTTCAAATACATTATTAATTTCTTCTTTTTTCTTTTTTTTCAAAATCCTCATCATTATGCTCGGGGTGAATGATCATCAATTATCCTCTAATTTCAATCATATCCCATAGTGGCAAACAAAAAGAAAGCTAACCCTAGACTATATATATTTCACTACTTTTTTTAAAAAAAAATTTGGTATTATATGAATGTTCCACATACCCCTTTAGACGTGCTTCTGTGCATGTAAATAAAAACCGTGAAGCCTCGATGTAAATAAAATATAAACAAAAATAACCAATAAGCTTTATATATGTGCAAATATATTAAACCTTAACCCCATGTTTATAATTCTTTTTCTGATCAGTTAATTCTAAAGATTTAAGAAAATAAGTTCTCCCATGATTTACTCTCTATTGCTCTTGTTTGCTTATTGGGGGGAGATAGAGATAGAGAGCATAATAAGATTAAGTATGATTAAGCTGTCATTCCATCAAAGTAGAAGGTCTATAATTAATATTATTTTTAGGCCCACAAAGGTTCATTCAGTCGAAAAGTTGATGGGAGAATGTGAGATCAGAGAATATGGGCAAGCTTATACCTTTTTTTTTAAAAAAAAAAAACTTTTTCGTTTTTCCCTCTCTTTTTACTCTTACCCTTTAGCATGTCCACCAATAATATTTTATTTTTTGTTTGTTAATTACTTTTTTTTTAAATTTCTCTCTCTTTTTTTGCTCAAAGCAATTCTTCTTTATTGAAAGCCTTTCCACCATTCCCTAGTTGGTCACCTTTTGTAAATTTTGCTACTCTTTGCTCACTATCTTCCAAGATTTAATTCACCCTAAAAAATCCGTTAATGCATCGATCAGGTTTATAAATTATTATTTTTTTTTATCAGCTTTCATCTTCACGAATCTTCAATGATTCGTCTCTAGATCAACAAACGTGTATTTCCCTTTAGGTATTAGTATTTTATCTTAATTTTACAGACATTTCGCATCGTATTTTCCAAGAGCTTAAATTGAGAGAATGAAAAATTAAATTCAGTACAATTCTTATCTATATCCAATTTTATTTTTATATTTATTATCATATTAAAATAAAAAATATATATAATTAATTTTACATTATTTTTTATATATCAAATTATTTTTTGTTCATTTTTATAAATTAATGGATGAATCTAAACCACAATATTGAAATGAACATATTTAGTTGAACGGTTCGCTAATCACTAGCTGCCTCAAAACCTCGTATACTGATGGGCCTTCAGTAATATGCTAATTTTGAAAATAAAAATCCAGCTAAACCATATACCAATTTTGAAATTTATAGATGGTGATTCTTTTTTAGAATATGTACATGAAAGTAAAATCCAACGAAAAATATATTTTTATTAATTTGGCTAGGTGACATCTGTTTTATTTATATCCAATAACCTCTTCAAACAATATACCTGATATGATATAGAAATCATTTTTTATAGCTTGTTAGTGATTGTAATTACTCTGGCTGATTTTTCATAGCTCTATTCATATGTGATAATTGATTTAATTTTTATTGAAATTATAATTTTTAAACAATATATTAATAATAAAATATAAGAATTTATTTTTTATGATTTATATATAATAGCAGATAAATATAAAAATATTATGAATAATATTAAACTAGTTTTAATATTCATTGTTACCTTAGTAAAAAGTATATATATATAATGTAATTTATACTTATAAGTATTACATTTTTAATTTGTATATATGTTAATTATGTTAGATATTAATTAAGAACTAACTATAACATATATAAATATATATTTAAAAATCAATAATATTTTAATGATTATTTAACATATAAATAACTAGGTGTGTTTGTGGGTCAGTTTAATGTAGATTAGATATAACATATTCAATTTAATTCGTAGATTGAAAATTTGTCAATCCAATTCAAACTACGAATATAAAAAAAATCAATCAAATCTAAATTACAATTTTAAATCGGATTATATTGGAGTTTAATTTTATATATTTTATATTAAGGGTTGTTTTTCATTCATTTCATTATATATGTTTGTTTTCATTTAAAATTAAATTATTTTATATATAATTTTAATTGATAATTATATATATATATATTAAAAAATAATTACAAAAAATAAATATATATTTATAATATTGGTCGATACTGAATATATATATAGATTATATGGATTGTGGACATGTTTGCAGGTTGAATTATAAAAAAATTAATTCAATTCATAAAATGGGATTTGAAAAACAATACAAACCAACCGCAATAGTTTTTAAACTTTTATTAAACTTAAAACACATAGAATTTTTGGTACTACAAAGCTAATTGCTTTCGATCATGACATTAATACAAAGTTTAAACAGTACCTAAATGTGATGATAGGAAGGAAAAAACAGTATGTTTCTTCTACGCATAAATAATATTTAAAAAATTATGAGATAATTTTTAGCCAAAATGGATTAGTACTGTAATTGTCCCCACAAAGGGGAGCTCAAAAACTGGGATATTTTAGCCAAATGTGATTATCTTTTTTCATTCAAAAAAGAGTAATCATAAGCAAAAGTTACACTCGTGATTGAAGAAAAAGGAATGTGTGATTTTCATTTGAAAATTCAACAACCTCTTTCTCTAATCTTTTTTTTTCTTTTTTCTTTTTCTCTTCTTTAATGGTTCCCTTTAAATCCTTCCTTGCAAAACGTAAGGCTCTAATTAGGTGCCGTGACAACTATCAGATTGAACACGTACATAATTTTGTCTTGATCAAAGAAAAAAAAAGCACAAAATTTAAAACAAAATAATAAAAAAATACAAAGAAGATAAGAGGATGATGGATTGCCTATTTGCTTAGCCATTCAAATCGAGTCTGTCTTGTATATGCATGTTTCGCTCTTAAATAATTCAATCATCTACATATATATACAAGCAGTAATATGACCATCTTATAAAGATTTGCCATCATTCGCCACTTTAGGTTTCCATTGCATTCATAAAATAAAAATAACTTTGTTCAAATAAATAAAATTAAAAACAATAACAGTAACTTTCTTTCCTTTTGAATATTTATAGTTAACCCTAGTAGAGATGTATGTTCTTTTTTCCTGGTGCTTGCCATATAGATATGTTGATTGTAAAATATACATTTTGTAGAAATTTATTATAATTATTTTATAAAAAACATATATCAATTGAGTTATATCCAATTTTATAACGTATTTTTATTTACAAATATATATATATATATATATAAATTCAAGTTTTAAGAATATTATTAAACCAATTATACTATTCAAATGAGAATAATTTTGAATCAATTATTGCTAAATGAATTAGCATGGTCCTTTTTCTTTTCTCTTTCATTTTTTTAATCTTTTTTTTAAGGTTACAAAATTTTGAGCTGCAAATATCCAAATTACCCAATGAACTCTTAAAATATATTTTATCCAGATATATAGAAATTTAACGTCGTCATGACTGTGAAAAAATTCAAACATGTATATGTCACTGGCAATTATGGAATAATGGAACTATAAAAGCTAAACTGCATATAAAAAGCAAATAATAATAATTTAATTATTATTTCCTTCAACATCACTGTTAAACAATGCCCCGTCTGATAATCTTTCTATTTCCCAAGAAAAGTGGTGTCTGAAAATAAAGTAGAAACGAAACAAGTTTCAGAGTATTCGATCCTACAATAATTTATGAAGATAATGCCTTTTTAGTGCTTTATAATACGTAAGCTTTTTAATTTCTTTCAATAAATTAATCTGCCTATAGTTGGGTTGGTCATGCTTCTTATACCTTCAAATGATTTTTTAAGAGTAAATCATTGGTAATTTTTAGTTTTTTTCCCTTTTTTTAAGGAAATAAAAAGAGAAGATGGATGATTTTCCTTTTCAACAATGAGTCAAATACTTTGGCAAAGTCCTCAAAAGGAGGTCTAAAGTTGTCAAATTTTAAAGGTGTCTAAGAAGAAGACAAAAGTCATTGGAAGCAAAGAATATATGCTTTTGTGAAGCTTATTAGCATAGGGCATGAAAAATCCAAAACAATAGGGGAAGGGATGAGGGGCCATTGCTTCCCTTTTCCTTCCATTCCCACTAACCCATAAATATATTACCTTATTAATTCAATTTTCCATATATTTCTATATGTATAATCTTAATCTACATATAAATATTACCTTATTTAATTCAATTTCAATTTCTTGAATGATTCCCCTTCTTCTTTCTATAATCTTAATCTGTATATTAGAGTTTCATTCTGTGGCAGACTCACTGCCACCATGCTTGCTACATCATCCCACATTACTGGCACATGTTTTCCCACACATTCTTGTCTATAAAATTCCCATATTTTATTCAACCTTCTCACCTTATTAGCATTTCGTGTTTATTTTTATAATTTTTTTTAATCTAAACTGAATTCTTGAAATCAATGATAAACTATGGGGTAGAAAAATTTGACATTGAATAATAAGAGTCGAAGAGACAATAAGAGATTGCTTACTAGATGATAGAAAAGTGACTTGCATCATCTCACTTTGTTTGGTACGGAGAATTGAGAAAAACATTTTGTAAAAGTGGTAAAGGGCCTATAAAATGTACTGTCAAAGAAAAATATATAGAACGAATGATCGCCCTTCGCATCAATTTCACAAGCTATATTTTCAGAATTTTTTTTTTCTAATCTTTCTTTTGTTTTCCTGATAGATAATAATAATTTTTAAAATATATATATATATAGGACGAGACATTTACTGAAAAGAAAGCAAGAAAGACAAAGTCTTTGTAACTTAACCACGAGTTTGAATATTTTACTTTGGCATGATTTGATAGGCGCATCTCGGCTAAGGAATATTAGGATTATTTGTTGAGTTTCTTCTTCTTCTTGGGGTATCCCCTCCTTTGTATCAGAAAAACAAGAGTTTATAATCTAACGGAAAAGAGTAAAATATAATTTACTGTCACAAAAAAAAAAAAAACTATGATCAATTTTATATTTGTAAGGTACAAACTAATTATCTTTTTATAACATTTCAGTTCATAAATAAATACTTAAATCTAATCAAGATAAAGAATTTTCAACACAAAAACCTGGCATCTCCAAGCCTATTTTAAAGCTATTGTTTTACTCCAAATCATGGGGCTTTTACCATTCAATATGAAAACTGCGAGTTGCTCTTACCTTATAGACCTTTTTTATACAGTTCTTAAACATTCGAATTTCACAAAATTTCATAAAGTTCGATCATGCATCTAAGTCTGACATTAGCAATGATTTGCTTGCTTTTACAGTAACGAATTAATTGTTGAATTAATTCCAACCAAGCATGCATTGCAACACTGATGCTGACAACCCTTCCTTTGTCATTGAATCTGTTCGAATGCTGTAGATAATACTTGCTTGGTAAGAGCTCTTTTTGTTACAGCAGATGCCAGATTCACAGAATCTCTTATCAAGGAATAATGTGCGCACTTCATAACTCAAATGCACAAATTACCTTATTAATCTATCCTAAGGGCTAAGGCATAAGATTCACTCCCTATACTGTTGCACAAAATACTGCAACTCTGCATCACGTGACCGGTACTCTGGCAAAATAATTGTTAAGAGACTATTCTGTACTTGTACAATTTCCTTCCAATTATTGTTTCCACACTTGCAGATGTCGAGGAAGAAATCTAGTAATTAGAATGAAACTCCAGTTATTAGCAGGATGATTCGTTATACCTTCCTTTGCTTCTTTTCTGAAAAGGTAGATTCCAGCTCTATTCCATTTTCCAGCTCACTTTCTATACAGGCCTCAATACCATTGGACGTTTTATTTGCAGGTGCTTCAAGCCTACTCTTCAATGTCTCTCTAATCCGGTCAGCATCAATCGTACTGTAGTAACTATGAACTGGGGCAATCTCGGAGCTTTAACTAAACTCACCTATTCTTGATGGACTCTCGCCATCACCGTCATCAATGATACTGCTTGCAACTTTGTCGGATGGTTGACATGGTAAAACTTCTTTCACGCTAAAGTTCATCTCACTCGATACCTGAGGTTCAGTCACAGCACCACCGCTAGAATGGGAACTAGCAATTGACACACTTGTAATTGTTGATAATGAGCTACTTGGGGTCATTTTTCCAACTGAAGCCTTAGAGTTAACAACCCTTCCATGTGATGGAGGCAGAGGAAGTGTTCTTTTCTTGTCTTGCTCCAACAACTTGACCATCTCTTGGATGACCTCTGAAATAATGTTGTTCCAACTTATAAGATGCCAATGAGTAATTGCAACTAAAGAAACACATGGGAATATCAATGAATTGTTCAAATAAACAGTAACAGTTTTTCTAGACAATGTCTTACATCAAACATTGTCTGCTAGGACTGCATAATAAATCTCGATATAAATTCATGACCCTGGATATCCAATAATTCACTTATAAACCTAAGGATAGACATTGGACATACCCTCTAATTGTTTAGGTGAGATATCAAACTCCTGCCACCAAATCTTTCCCTTTTCCGCAGGCAGTTTCACGTTTTGAAATTTGGCAGCCAGGAACATGGATCCAGAAACAATATAATGGGGCTTGTACAGCAAGCATAGTGTTGTACAAAGCCTGCAAATTCCATGTATAAAAGAACTTGATCATTCAAAAGATACATGAAAATTACATTTTCCACATACAATGCGTAAAGCCGGTTTGTGGTTCGAACAAAAGCCTACAGTGAATAATGAAGAAAAAATACACCCTATGCCCTTTTTTTTCAAAAAATACTTCTTCACGTCTTTTATTTGAACCGGTTTTTTTGACGTTATTTGTCCTGAATCTTTACATTTCGACTTCATACGCCTTTTATTCTTATCTTTCAGTTACTATTTTTCCGCTCACTTCCCCTTCATTTGGCGGTGTCAAGGTGGACCCCCATTTTGTAGACTACCAATTTCCTTTATTTATAACGATTTTCTTCTTCTTCTTTTTTTTTTTTCTATTCATAGGCAAAATTATTATTAATTTTTAGGCAAAAATTTCACATAATTATTAATAATTAATAATTTTTAGGCAATAAGATTATTAATAATTAAGAAAGCAGGTTGGAATGACTAGGTTTAGGTTGTTGCCTAAATCTATCAAATAACATATATAATAATTTTGGCCACAACCTTTCGCATTGTATGCAGTGAAAAAAGTTTTTTTTTTTTTTTTTTTTGGTTGAAATCATGTTTGTATATTTATTAATAAACTAGCTAATAAGATATTGTCATAAAAAATGATTTTTATTTTATATTTTTTAACTGAATCTTATAAATATAAAATTAATTGTAAAATATAATTTATAAACATAAAATTGATTCATAAAAAATATTTTTTAATATAATAATTAATAATTTGGTACATAAATAAAAATATAAACTGATTATAGATAAAAAAAAAAAAATCTGAAAATTAGCCTTCCTGTGATTGTGCATCAAATTGCCATAAACACCAACAAGCAAATGAGATTAGACAAAAAGACCAATCAAATTATGAAAATCACAAATATATTATTATATTAACTGGGCTATGATAAAAGTTATTGTACTAAAATAGGGGATACTATACAAACAGTTATAATAAATATAAAAATATATATTCAGTTTATGTAAGTCATATGTTTAGTATATGTGAATTATATTTCACTATATGTTAGGTATACTAACCATGGTTATAAGTTTTATCATTGTCTTCCTGAAATTAATTTCACATTCATATACTATTAATAAACCTCACATGTACTAAATATATATATACTTGTATATGTTAAATATATACTTCACATATAAACACATATACCTATTGTAAACCGAATATAAATATTTGTCTTATTTGATATAATAATTAACTTCCGCTTTGATGTAATAATTAACTTTATGTTTTAATAAATTTGTAATAAATCTGTTGTAAACCTAATATAAAGAGTATAAAACAAACAAAACCATTGCTTGCTTGTTATATATTTGAAATACATGTGGTGTGAAACAACTATAATAATCAACATCCTGTTTTTTTTGGTAAATCTGTGGTAAACTTATTTTTTGATAAATATGTGATAAGGCTGTTGTAAACCTAACAAATATTTGCCTGTTGATAATTGAAGTTTCAAAAATATTACAAATTTTATACTATAATATATGTAATAATAGAAGAAATTGTTAGTGGTGTTTATTTAAGTTAATCAATTAAATATTTGAATTTATACCATTTTTCTAAACCTAAAATCATATTATATATTTTAATTCAATTTAAATTGTAGAATTTATACAATTAAAATTAATTAATATTATTACTACTAATAATAGTGATTAGAATAGTTTTATAATTCTACAGTTTATCATGGTTACACAATTTGTGGATATGAAAATTATTTTTTATCCAATGAAACAAACCTTGCATCATCATACAATATTAACATTGCTACAAATAATTTAGGAACTTGGATTTTTATCCAAAAAAAAAAGGAACTTGTTATCTTCAGAGGTAGAACCAATTTTCTCGTAATTATTTATTGATTATTCAATTAAGAAAAATAAAAAAATAACATATAATTTTTTTTCTTTTTGTTAGGAAGGCATCAATTATCATAAATGGTTTGTGGCATTGTGTTTTCACTTTTCAATAATGAAATAGAAAAAGCTATATTTGGAAAAAAATAATAATAATTATGGCCGAAAAAAACAATACGGTTGTTCAGTGTTGACTTGGGGCCATTTAACTGTTTGAGTCGGATAACCATTTTTCTATAGGCGCATACTACTGTGTATTTGGCATTTCATTGGTAACAAGGTTCCTAAAAAAGTTGGATTTGGAAGAATTATATTTTTATCGTTAAGATGCCCATTTGAGTAGTGAGTGGGGCATTTAGAAATCAGTTAAACCATAAAATTACATCAGAAATAGCAACAGGATTCAGAACGAAGTTTTCTGTCTCTATCACCAACTCTAAAATTCCGTCTTGTTTCTTTATGAAAAAAGCCGTTCCATTTGAAACAAGTCGGACATACATTATAGGGCCGGATCCAATTGTCATCTCTATTATTTAGACGGCTTATGGTTCGAACAAAAGCCTAACAATGAAATGAGGGAATTTTGGGCTGGCCCATCTGGCCTTCTTTCAACCGTCCAACCTCTGGATCTGGATAGTAGAGCCTAAATGCCATGAACGAATTTAATCGAGGCCCTCATCCAGCCCAAAGGAAAATGATTTAATTTAATTAACTCACTTCATCCATAAATAAAATCGATAATCATGAGGATCAAAATTCAGATATGTGACCAAATAAGTAGGCAAAAATGAGAGAAACTTCTATGCTTTTTTTTTTTTTCTTTCACTCATGTGGAGATATTTATATTACTAGATTCTCGAATTGATTACTTGTGCTCTAAAAAGTAATCAATTCAGTAGAAGTTGATCACGTCAAACAGAATATATTATCTTTGTGACAACACTTGTTTTAGATTCTTTTTGCTTCTTTCATTTTCATTTTTATCGCGGCTAATTACTATTATTTTATTTCACAATTAAATATGTAAATTTTAATTTAAAATGTATTTTTATTTTAATTTTATGGGAGTGTTTGATATTGTTTTTGGATATCAAAAAAATTAGATTTAATTTTTTTTTTAATTTAATTGATAAATTTTTTAATTTATTATAAATTATTATTCTCAGACTTATTTCTATAAAAAAATATTCATTTAATTGTTTTCCTTAAAATCAATTTTTTAAATTTAAGATTTTTATTTTCAGAAAATATATATTTTTTAAATGCAATATCAAACAAATCTATTTAATATATACGAATCTTTCTCCGATTAATTAGTGGGCTTAATTAATATATTAACGTCAGGAATGACTACCATAATGTGGATCTCCTATATGCCTAGTTAGTTAATTAATTATGGAATCACCTCTTTTCCATAATATTTTATACATAGCCAACTGCCAAATCCCACTTTAGGTCTGCACAAGCATGCATGCGGGCGTGCGTTCTTTATACTTTTTTAATTTGGGATTAAGACCTTATTTGTTATTTTATTACCTTTCACAGTTATTATTTATATAATTTGGATTATTTCTCTTCACTATTATTTAAAATTTTTGTAAAATAATTATTAAATAGTAGAATCCTAAATAACATACTAATTAATGAGTTAATTTTATTCACGGTCATTCAATTTATGCTCTAAATTAATTTAGTTATAAATTATTTTTTTAAAAGAAAAGTTTCTAAACTTCAAAAATTTAACTAAAAAAATTATATGACATTTTATCTTATATTTCTATCGTCATATAATATTTTACTTTATCTTTCTGATACTGTATAGTATTTTATCTTATATTTTTAGTGATATATAATATTTATCTCATATTTTTTAATTTATGACTTATTAGAATTGGCCAAATAAAATTTTTGAATAAAAATTTTAAAGTTTTAGATTTTTTTTTATTATAATAATTTTTTTGACCGATGATACAAGTGACCTTAAATTAAATTAAGAAGCACTATCTGTCATGTTGGTCTATAAAAGTAGCCTAATAGTGGCCTACCTGCCCTGTTAACCTTATATGCTAAGCACATCAAATAATTAACTTAACCACCGCCCTTTTTTATTTTATTTTTAATTTTACTTATTAATATTGATTGAGAACTTTCTTTTACATATATATTCAAAACAAATTCCATAAACCATTATTATTCCAAAAAGGCCATTTTCATTTTGTTTCATCTGAATTCATAAACATTAATTACTGTACGTAATATATTATTAACTAATTTCCTAATTGATGGCATTATTATTCCTTTTTTTTTTTCTTGTATGTCGTGTTTCTCCTTTTTACATAAAAATGGGAGTAAAACAAATTTATTTTATTGAGTCTGTATTTATTTTATTTTGTGTATTAAGTTCCTGATAATTAATAATTTTTATTTAAACAATTCTTTATTTTCATGTTATAAACTCTTTTAAATAATTAATTCTGCACATAAAATATTGAGAGAAAATGCAAAATCCATGACCTCTTTGTATAAAAATAAAATAAAAATAATAATATTGAAAATCAATGAAACAAATATAAAATTTAATAAAGGCAAAAATCATAAATTGGCTTTTTTTACTTTTTTTGTAATATAACCTTTATACTTTTATTTTAATGAATTAAATCTCTATATAATTATTTAATTTTCATATTTATTAATTTATTTTGATCCACTAATTTTAAAGTTATCAGAATTCTCCCCTACCAGCTTAAGCGTAAGCATTAGATAGATCTGAAGATAACATCAAATCTGCACATGGCGGGAAAGCTAGCACTCATCACATCCTTCGAAAAAAAAAAGAAGAGAAAGACATATCAGCATCAGTCACACGTATTTATTTATTTTTTTCATTTTATCTCATTAATCAGTTTTTAACTTAAAGTCACTCTTTATATTTTATTTTTAGTCCATTTCATTTTTAAAAATTTTAAATTTTATTGTATAATGTCTTTTGTCATACCAAAAAATAATGCGTGAATTTTACGCGTCGATAAATATTTTTGACATGTCACATTATTATATAATGATCGGATTTATCGTATTTTTGAAATATTAAACGGTAAAGTGAATCAAAAATAAAATATAAAGAATAAATGAATCTAAAAAGCCGATCAAATTGAAAAAAAGAAAAAAAATGGCCAAATACAGCTATGTCCCTTACAACATCGACTAACACTAGAGAAATCAGAAAAAATAAAAATAAAAAGATGATGATGATCGATAGCCATTATTATCAATCGTTTTATTTTGGTGGTTGGATAAGAAATTAGAAAAAAAAGAAAGAAACGATATAACTGATTAACTGCCATCTAGCATATGGTTGCACTCTTTTCAAATTTTAAATGACCAAAATATTGACAAATAAGTTAATAAATAAATTTATATAATTTATATAAATATAATTTTTTTATAAAATATATTATTATTAATTTAAATTTTCTTTTCTATTAAAAAATGATTTACTTTGGGATCATTTTGTTAAAAAGAAAAAAGTTTACTTTACAATGTTCGAATTAATAAGTTAAAGGATTTATAGCCAACGGTTATTGTCCATCTTGTTATCATTTTATTAATAAAAATACCTTTTATAATATTATATTTATTATATCATGAGTTTCTTTATAATTTATACTAAATGTATATGCTACTTATATGCTAAATGGCATAATTCTTGAATGATTGTTACTATTATTTTGATTTTTTTATAAAGTAAGAGGAAAAAAAAAGATTAATTCACTTTAGAATAATTCGTATGCTAGCTAATTCTGGAGGATGCTAAAGTAGGTCCTATGCTTAAATAACGCATCCATCAAATATATGCTATGTTTTGACATTTTAATCTTTAAATAAACTTTAGTTATTTTTTCTAAATTTTGTATTTTATCTTTAAATATATATTATTATTTTTTACGTTATGGGATTTATATAAAAAATATAAACATGTTATCCAAAAATCAAAATAAAAAGAAAAAAATAATATAATTGCATGCAATCAAATAAAAAATCATGATTAATATAAAATTTAATTTAAGTGATACTATAATAAGAACAGTGAAAACTCAAATTCAAATATCAATTGTACCTTTGTAACTAAAACAAAAATAAAAATAAAATATCATTTGCCATTGATGAATAATAAAGGAATGCTTAATAGTTAGATTCAAATTATTTGTTCTTCATACATACTTGAATATATATATTTTAATTTATGCACAATAAAATCTATATGATTAAATTGGTATATAGATTAAAATTTAATCTAAATAAATTGAATGATTCACCAATAGCTAGCAAGAGAATTATTTATTAAAAAAAAAGCTAGCAGGAGAATTAATTCAAAACTTGTGCTTTAAACTTTGTTGACTTTACAACTCCTTTGTCTCTCTTCTTTCTAGGAGTTTCTGATAATACAAATTAGTACATTGTCCCCCAATTTTTAGACTTCCAAATCTCATGGCCTTTGCCATGAATTAGACGTAATTGACTAAAAGTTAGATGATTGTGAAAAGAAAAAAAAAATGTTACCGAGAAAACGACTTCATATGCCTTTTATCATTTATGCCTTCAAAGCCATATGTATACATATTTTGCTGCCTTGTCATTTTCTATTTTTTTGGCCTATTAGAGTTTTTACTTTCAAATTTTTAATATTGAATTCAAAATTTTCTCAGTTAAAAAAATAATTGACTTTTATTTGAATATATTTTTTTAATATTTAGATCAGATAACACTTCAAAACAAATATATATATGATATGATATTATATTAAGAGAGTAGAACAAGACAAACCCATATACAGGCTACCGACTTCGTTGCCTAAATTAAGGTCATAGGTTCGATACCACATCTACAGTATGTATAAAAAAATATATGAAATAGAGATTTATCATTCATATTTCTAGTTATTGTAAATATATTTTTTTTAATTTTTTTTAAAAATCATATGAATACTTAAATTACTCTTTTATTGCTTTTAAATACTTTTATCAGTTTTGTAACTCTTGTGCTTGAGCACTTTCTATTTCTTATGCTTATTCCGTTGTTCTTTTATTTCTTTTCGAATTTTAATGAAATGGAAATTTTACATTAACAAAATAAAATAAAAATAAATTGTTTTAGTAATGTATGGACAATTATTAATTTATTTATAATTTGTTAATTGCACGCTTGCGTTAATCATGATAGTGCTGAAAAATGTAAAACATAGTGATGATGGTTAAGAAGTAATTCTCCACTAATTTTGCTCTAAAGTGCAATAGCTCTTTAGTTGTATTTATAGTGACATTCATCACTTTTCCACTTCTTATAACACTACTATCCAGTTTGGTTGCTCCATATCACACCACAGGTCCCTAATGATGTAATGTTGCTAAATAGATGTTTAAGATTTTTATTTTTATTTTAAAATATTTAATATTTTAGAGTTATCTATAATTATTAATTATTTTTTACTTATTTAAAATTTCATTTTCTATGTACAACTACTTATTTAAAGCTATATTTTTCATATACAAATAATTAATTATCTAAAGTTAATATAAAATTTTACCTATGTATTAAACACATTCATTAATTATCATATAAAAATTTTAAACGAAATCTATTTATGAACGAAGTAATATTTTTTATAGACTCTATTCATATATATATATATATATATATATATATATTATTCAGAATTTTATATTGTATTTAATCATTAATTAATTTGGTCCTTAATTAAAAAGAAATTGACTCATTATGAATTTGGTTTTAATAAAAAATTTTGCCTACTCAAGACAATGCAATTTTTTTTAAAAAAAATTAAGTGTATTTTTTTTTATCTAGATGACATTCGTGTATATATTTATTTATATATTGAAACTAATAATAAATTAACATATAATCATAAAGTTAAAGTTAAATTTTATTTTTTTCACATATTCAGTTTATAATTAATTTATTCGTACATCAATTTATGAAATTATTTTTTGGCTCATGTGGTGTTTGTAAATTTTTTCTGTACAATGAATTGGGAATAAAATCTAGAGATATTAATTTTCTACAAAGTTTGTCAGTCAGATTCATTTTTACATGAAATACAGTAATTATGTTGATCCATCATATATAGTTTCTTATTAAGTAGGAGAACTATATATTAGAGAAGAAAAAAAATAAAAAGAAACACAACTGTATGGCATACATAATAATTAAGGTTCTTCAAATTAATCCATTTTCTTCAAAATGAAATCCATTACGATGAGCATCTCCATTAGCTTCTTTATCCCAATAATCATCCTTCATATAATACTCAAACTTTCCGACCACATTTTCCGGCACAGAGACAAGCACGGTCACCGCATTAACATCGCCGACAACCGGTAAAAACAAGCAGTAAATATCACTAGTTAAAGGACCCATATACAATGGCTTCCCTTCTCCGAATTCCAAATCCTCTAACCCTAACTTTGACCACTGTGAGATGACTAAGCTTGCAGAAAGATCCGTTTTTACCGTTTTATCCTCCAGCAAATCAATCATGGACCTGACGTAATCGTCATTTAAACATGATTTAGCTTGTTGAACCAACTTCACCCCATGGTGCAAATTACTAGCAGTCAAATCCTTAACAATGGTCTGGGCACACCCCAGTACAAATCCATTTCCATAATACCCTTGGGGCATTTCTGGAATTAACTTTCTCCTAACGTTAACTGAGAAAAGGAGCTTGACGTTAAGTGACGGCGATAGGTCCAGTGATTTAACCCAAGAGCGCCATGTGTGAGATGCTAAAGTTTCAAAGGTGGTGCACTTAAGGGAAGGTATGCACTGCCGCTTGAGGTGGAGGATATGGGAGGCGGTGAAGGTTAAGGAGGAGGGTACCAACGGCTGAGACTGTAAATAGTGGTTAAGACCCACAGGGTCCGCGCCCTTGTTAGGGGCATTTCTGACATATCCGGGATGTGTGAAGGTTATTTGTGGAGAATTTAGGGGCTTTAACACGTGGCGGCTGTGGAAGGGTGTGATTGGGAGATCATGATTCGGTTTTGTGGTTATATGGGCCCATGCTTGTAAAAATTGGGAAGTTCCTATACCGTCGCATAGACAGTGATTAATCCCGGTGCATAATATCATACCTCCGCATCTTAGATTTGTTACCTGCAAAGGTGAAAATTGAAAAAAAAAAAAGAAGAATTATTTAATTGATTCCTGTTCTTTTTTTTTTCATTTTTTTAATGACTCAAGTATAATTAAATTAATTTAAGAGATTGACTTGTTTCTGATATATATAATTATTATTTATAAAGATAAAAATATAGTTTATAGAACTTGTGTGAGTGAATTCAATTATACATTTAAAGTTTATATAACAATAACTATATATGCGATTGTGATTTGTGACCAACCTAAGCTTAATTAGTGAAAGAGCAGGGGAAGAGGAGTTGGAGCAATAACTAAAAGCAGTAGAGCAGAGTAGGGTCATCTACTTTGTTGGGTGACATTACATGCAGTCAGGGCCGACAAAGATAAACGACGTCGTTAAGTATGGCATTAAAGCAACAGTCACTGTTAACCTGTGGCAGCTAGCGAAGCAGCCATAGAAAAATTAGAGTTTCTTTCCTTTTGGTGGTTGCGTTGGCAAAATCACTTTCCTGGGATGCATGATTGAAAGAGAAAGATAACATGTTCACTAGCTAGACAGCTATAATTTTATCTTATCTTTATATATATATATCAAATGGCAAAGTCAGAGGATATTATTATTTTTAACCTAATCGCATTAACGGAACTCTAAGCTAATTAGAGACTTTTCTATAAAAAAAATTTTTAACTTAAGGAATTTTTTTTAACAGGTACTAAAGAGATTTTTCCTTTGTTTGAAACGAACTTGACCCACACTTTCTTAGTTACTAAAGAGATTTTTTTATACTATATAAAGTGGATGTATAAAATAAATCTATAAATTCAATTCAATTACAGTTTATGATGTATTTAAATTTGGAACGATTTATAAATTTATTATTGGTCTTGTTCTAATAAAATTTCTAGGATTAGTTAGATGGTCCCGGATAATTAGTTAAATGTTAATAATCAATTTCTATGATTAATTAAAATGAATAAATTAAAAATTTTAAGAAAAAATTGTTTGCTTAAATTAATCCAGTTAAAGAATTAAGTATGAAGATAAGTATTATTAATCATGAAGGAAGTGATGATATTACTTATTACCTGAATAACAAGAGGAGGGATATCCAAGAAGCTTTGCGCTTCGACTCTAAAAAAAAGCTTTCTCCAAGACCTGTTTGGTTTCCTAGAAAGTAGAAGAAAATCTTCAGCAGTAATATCCATGAAAGCTTCAGCAAATACAGAGCCTTGGCCATTGCAATCAACCTCGAGCTTGTGATCATCGAGGGAGCCGGTTCTCAACCTCCCAGCCAAGGGATAATACGGAACAAGAACCTTGGAAAGTGAATATTTCAAGATATCTGAGTTAACAGATTTTCTGAAAAGGTAAAGATATTTAATGGAGAATCTAAGGAACTTTTGATCATCAAGATTGGAAAGATACAAAGAATGGTTAGGTGTGGGGGAGATAGGGGAGATTAAAACCGGTTGATTTTGATAGAAACAATCAGGCAGCTCTGATGATGAATTGAACATGATGATGATAAATGATTTAATTAATTAATTTTGGGCTGGATTTTTTGGTTCTCGACGAGGATGATGAAGAAGAAGAATATAAGAAGATTTATGAAGGGAAGGAGAGAGAGATGAGAGAGGAGAAACAGAGATCTACGGTTGGATATGGAGATCAGTACTACGAGATTCCTTTCTAAGAGAGGAGGGGAGGCTAAGGACAGTGCGTGCATAGATATGCTTTTTATAAGCTCACTCTCATTTTCCGTACATATTTTACATAAGAAGCCATTTTCTGTCTTTTCATTTCCAAACAACGAATATAGAAAATTCATATTTCTAAATCGGAGGACCTTTTTGAAACAAAAAAAATTCGAGAGACACATAGATAATAAAACCTAAAAAGAATAAAGATGGTGGGTCGACAATATTTTTGATAGAAAAATTCTTATCATGATTTATCTACATCTTTAAAACAAAATTAGGTAAAAAATTTATTTATTATTTTATCTATATCAAGTTCATATTAATTATAAAATAATTTATATGACACTTTTTATAAATCAGATTTATATAAAAATTATTTTATTTATATATCAAAATTAATAATTTATTAGTATGTTAAAAATAATATAACTATCAATTTTATATTTATAGTAAATACTATTTTTTTATATAACAATATGTATTATTCAACTTTTTTCTGAGATGAAAGTTTATGTATAATTAGTTTTCTCCAACTGAACTTCTTTTTTAATTTTTTAACCTAAACTTCAATTTTTTTCTTCTTTATTTTCTTTATTTTATTTTCTTTTTCTTTTTCTCGGAGAGATTTTATATATTACCCACAGACTTTTTTTGTTGTTGGTTCCTTACAGTTCTTCTCCCTGGCTAGCATATATATGGGTCTGTCTCTTGACGGCTTTCATATTTTGGGTCGGTTTATTTAAATGAAATTGAACTTTTGAAAAAAGGTTTATGTAATAATTAAGAAGTTAATTACATGCATTTTCACTGATTATATTGATACACGTTTTATACATAGCGAGTGCTCTTTTTTGTTTTTGAAAAAATTTCCCTTTTCTGTTATATTTAATTATAAGCACCCTAATTTAACAATATAAATTTTTATTAAAAAAATTATTTGTCTCCCAATGATTAAATTTTATGTGTATGTTTAATAAATGGGAATTGGCATGAACTTTATTATTATATTTAAAGTTAAAACTAAGTCGTGGAATATATTATTTAAAACTACATAAAAAAAATATTACTTGTTACATTTGTGAGTTAGGATGAATTTGTTGATCAAACTCAAGTGGCGCTTGAGTATGCCAAATTAAATTTGAACAAATCATGAAAAGTTTTTAAATAGTTTCCTTTTATCTTAATAATTTTGATTGACATTTAAATTTATCAATTGTGAAAAGAACTTGAATATTATATATTGAATCAGAAATTTGTGGTTGAATCGATTATACTTCTACATAAAACCATAAATTAATAGTGCGTGTATGCAAATAATTTCAGTTTTATTATTTATTTAAATAGCAATTCTTATTCCGTTTTCTAAAGGAAACTATTATCTATCACCTTTTTGAATTGGGTTGATGACATGTTAATAAAAATAAATAAAATTGTGTTGACCATGTGCAACGAATTTATCACATTACCTTTTTTTTTTTTGAAATTATAATATTTGGAAAGGCATTAAAAAAAAAGGGAAACAGAATTATAGAAAAAAGGTGTACGAAGAAGAAGCATGCATGGGTGATGGGTCAATTTTAATGAATGCATGCACGGCAACGGCATCGTTTCCGAAACTCGTAGCGAGACGAATCTCTGGTTGAAAGCAACATTTTTTAACTAAAAAAAGGAGATAAATCAACCCGAAGAGAACGGGACATAAAATTTTTACATATATAAATTCTGGATATATAGTTATATTAAAATATTTGAGATAGTATTTTAATACAATTCAGAATTTCATCCGGCATGAATAAAATTAATATTAATCTGTTAATATATAAATGGATTATATAGCTAAAAAAATAAATTTCATTGCAAATTGCAATTATATAAGGGAGCTATCCCCTTTTATTTTAAAATAGGTATTTTACTTATTGCAAAAAATAAAAATAAAACCATTTTAAAATAAACTTAAAAATGGCAATTATGGTGTGTAATAAATAATAATTAAACTCAAAAGTTGATTCAAGGGAAGTTAATTATTAAAAAACAATTCAATTAATTTGTGTAATTTATAAAAATAGCTAAACCTGTGTTTGGATATTGGTGGAGGACATTCATTCTGAGGACTGAGGATTACTATTTTTAGTTTTTGACTGTTTGGAGGATGGGAGACTAATCATCAGTTGCCAGAGTAGCTATTCAATGGATACCATGTGTTATTGTCTACTTTCTCTGTACTGATTATATTCTATCCACCCAGCTATGCTAATACTCATATCTTAAAAGATAAATTTGTTTTTCACATCAAATCTGTTTTTTTTTATATATATAAAAATCATATAAACATTAAATTTTGAAAGAAACTGGATTGAAATCAATTTAAAATATTAATATTATCATTTATCAAGTTTAATTTCTGTTATTTTTAAATTAAAGTATTATATCTTTAACTATCTAATTTCAAATAAAATTTATATTTCAATTACATTTGATTTTAATTCTAGTTAGCATATAACTACATGCTTTAATTTTTTAATTATGTAATTTTGATGGGTAATGATTTAAAAATTATTTATCAAATTTCAAATTTAAGATACACAAATGATAATTTTGATCTCAAAATTATGAGAACTTTTTTCCAATAAGTCAAAAGACATTTGATTCGATAGTTTATAAGTTAAGGCTTAATTTTGGATTTTTTTTAATAAAATTAGATTTTTAAGTAAATTTGGATTTAGATAAATGTTATTGTTATCCTTGAATTTGAAGGTAGCTAATAGCTACAGTTTTTTTAAGTACACAGTACACATATCATTTTGTCGTATCAGATTTTTTATATTTATTCTCATATGCATCCCCCAATAACCATATATTAATATCCGGTAATAAAATCTACCAACTTGGGCAGTCTAAGATTCCCTAACAATGTGCTCTTTTTAAGACACCTCAATAAATTATTAAGGCACAATTACAATGATATAAACAAATTGAATAAAAAAATTGATAGAAATATAAATTTATTTATAAATTAAATAATATAAATATGTTATTTAAGAAAATGTATAAGGCAGGTCTTAGTAAAAATAATAAATAATTTTGAGAAGGGTCTATAACTATTTCTCTTCTGATTTGGAGTTGTAGATTAAAATTTAATTAATTTGAAAACTTTTTTTTAGTTTATACCATAGTTATTTTCATTCGCTTTATAATTTGAGAGTAATCTCGTTTGGAATATACTTACAGTTAAAATTTTTTACTCATCTCTCAATAATACGTTTTGTGAGAATTAAACTCGAAATGTCACAGATTCAATTTGTGTTGCTAGGTTAATTTGAAAACTTAATTGACAATATGTATTAAAAAAAAAGGAAAGATATTATCACATGCATCAATGAGATGGGGGGGCCTCATAATAATATTTTTAATTGGAAATGGGCTTCTGCTTCTCCTTCTTCAATCTACGCAATTAAGGGATGATTAATGAATAAGTATAATGCTTTATTCTAATTCATAGTTCTAAAAGCTTCGGCTGATTTTAAGTTTCAACTTTCAACCGACTTTTAATTGATTGAAATGATTAAACATGATTCATTCTGTCTGACATTAACTACTCCAAAATCAAACACTATAAATTTTTATTGCTCAAAAACGGAAAATTAAAAGTACTTTTACTTTAATTTAACAAACAAAGCATCGTGTTCATGTTCCTATAATATTTCTTCTTATTAAATTAGAAATTTAGAATTAATTATTTCACGTCAAACAAAATTCCAGGTATTGAAAACTTTTATTATTATTATTATTATTATTATTTTGGGAATATTTCCTTTGTTAAATGAAGAAATAATTTTTTTTTTTTTAGGTTAGTTAGTGTTTTAGATTCTATACTAAATATATTAAAGAACATTTTGATTTTGCTATTCCAAGGAAATCGAATAACCGAAAGATTTGGCCGTCCAACTTTTTTATGTAATTGCTAATATTTTTGTTTCGACTTTGGGATAAAGTGGAATTAATCAAGTTGTAGTCAAAACCCATTTTAATTGTATATTAGTATTAGGTATATATGCCTTTATCATCATAGCCCAGTGGAGGGCCAGGAGAAGGCAACCGGGACCTTGCCAGTTCCCAGTTGCCACCGACTCTATATGACCAAAGCAACTATTAATTCCATCATTAACCTTAATTATGAGTTTCTAATCAAATTCTTAAATCATGCCATGCACGATTTTTGAAAGAGTCTCCACCTTTTTCATCGGTTCATGCTTTTTGCTTATTTTGTAGAGATAATGAAAAATCAGATGCGAAGAATTTTTATTTCAACACCATTTTTAAGAAAAAAAAGAAAATCTTCATCAGAAATTGATAAAAACACGAACTTGATAAAGAAATGCATACTTGTCCTGTCTAAGAATTTTTTTAGAAATCATATATATACAGAGGAATCATCAGTTAGAGAGGGAGAGCAAAATATTGATGAACACGTCTGCAATTTTTTATTTTTTTTAAAAGTGCACAATGTTTAATATTTTTCACTTTGTAATATAATTAAGAAAATATTTATTTTCAAAAATACTCGTTTAATTCATAGATCTGTTGAGCACAGCGGATAAAATAATACAAATAAATGTGAAATAAAATAATCAGCAAAAATAACACCAACAATTTAACGTGATTCACCTTTTAATTTGGGCTACGTTCACGGACAACACTCCGAATATTTTTCTTCCACTAATACAATAACTCTGAGATAAATCAAAAAATAGTAGCACACAAGTGTTTTCCAAAACACTCCAAAATATTTTCCTCACTATTTTTGTCACTCCCTAATTTTTTGGAAATATTCCAAAAGTCTAACTCTCTTTCAAATTCTCTTAAATGAATTGAGATTGTTTTAATTCAAATGAAATGATATCTGCCTATTTATAGGAAAAATATTCAGTGTGAACACATATCAAAAAAGTCAAAAATATTGGCTGAAGGAATTCAATTTAAAATTGAATTACCACAACTTTTGACTTTTTTTATTTTATTTTATATGTGGTGGGACCCACACCAAATTATTCAACAAATTCAGCGCCTAACAAATCTCCCCTCCCGACAGTATTCAAAATATCTTATCCATTTTCTTTTGTATGGATCTTCTCAAGTTGTAGTAGCTTTTTCTTCAGTTGTAGTAGCTTCTTCTCCATCACATCTCTGATCCAGTGATATCTCACATAAATATGCTTTGATCTTGAGTGAAATGAGACATTCTTTCCAAGATGGATAACACTCTGATTATCATAAAATAATTGATATCTGTTTTGCTGCAATAAACTCTGTTTCAGTTATAGATAGTGCAACACACTTCTGTAACTTTGATTGTCATGACACTGCTCCCCCTGCAAAAGTGATCAGGTAACCTGACGTTGACTTTCTGGAGTCAACATCGCCAGCCATATTTGCATCTGTGTATCCAACCAACACAGGTTTGGTATCTCCAAAACATAAACATATTTTTGAAGTATCTCGAAGATACCTGAAGATTCACTTTACTGCATTCCAATGTTCCTTTCTAGGATTTGAAAGGAACCTGCTCACTACTCCAACTGCATGAGCGATATCAGGTCGTGTGCACACCATGACATACATCAAATTTTCAACTGCTGAAACATATGGAATCTTGTCCATCTCATCCTTCTCTTCGTCTGTAGAAGGGATATGTCTGGAACTCAGCTTAAAGTGATTAGCAAGAGGACAACTAACCATTTTAGCTTGGTCCATTTGAAATCTCTGAAGTACTTTCTCAATGTACTTCTCATGTGACAACCATAATTTCTTGACATTCCTATCTCTGATAATTTTCATGCCAAGAATCTGCTTTGCTGTCCCCAAGTCTTTCATAGCAAAAGACTTGTTCAACTACTTTTTCAAGTTGTTAATTCTGGAAACATTCCGACCAACAATTAGCATGTCATCCACATAGAGCAGAAGAATAATGAAATCTTCATCAGAGAATTTCTGTACAAAAACACAATGGTCTGAAGTAGTCTTATGGTATCCTTGCTCCCCCATAACAGATTCAAACTTCTTGTACCATTGTCTCGGTGCCTGCTTCAAGCCGTAGAGGTTTTTCTTCAATTTGCAAACATATTCATTTTTTTCCCTTATGTTCGAAACCCTCTGGTTGCTCCATGTATATCTATTATTCCAAATCATCATGTAGGAAGGCAGTTTTGACATCCATTTGCTCAACCTCCAGGTTCAGACTTGCTGCTAACCCCATCACTGTACGGATGGATGTCATTTTCACAACTGGTGAGAAAATTTCATCAAAGTCAATTCATTTTCTTTGACTGAATCCTTTGATGACCAATCTGGCTTTGAATCTCGGATGGGAACTGTTCTCTTCATGCTTGATTCTGAACACCCATTTATTTTTCAAAGCTCTCTTGCCTTTTGGCAGTTTCACCAGTTCAAAAGTATTGTTCTCATGCAAGGATTTCATTTCATCATGCATGACTTCAATCCATTTATGTCTGTGTTCATCAGTCATTGCTTCTTTAAAGCTTTATGGTTCTCCCCCATCAGTGAGTAACACATACTCATTTTTTGGATATCTCGTAGACGGTTGTCTTGTTCTATTACTCCTTATCACAGGAACTGAGGAGTGCACAGGTGATGGTTAATGATGAACATCATCATCTTCAGCATCATCTTCTGGATTATCAATGGGAGCATTATTTTCTTCAGGCAAATCAACATGGTCTTCATCCCCAACTTGTATTGGCACCGATATTGGAGGAATCAATTCTAGATCTGTTGAGTCACCATTGGAATCAGAAACACCTTTCTTTGTCCTGACAATATCTTCAATGGTCTCATTCTCAACGAAAATAGCATCACGACTTCTGACAAGTTTCTTCTCTACTGGATCATAAAATCTGTAGCCAAACTGATCTTTGCCATAGCCAATAAAAATACACTGTCGTGTTTTGACATCGAGCTTTGACCTCTTATCTTTTGGAATATGTACAAAGGCTTTACAACCAAATACCCGCAGATGATCATAGGAAACATCCTTTCCTGACCATGTTTTCTCTGGAACATCTAGCTTTAGAGGGATACAAGGTGAAAAATTTAACACGTACACAACCGTGAGTAAAGCTGCACCCCAAAAAGTTTTAGGTAACTTTGCATGTGAGAGCAAACATCTAACTCTCTCCATCAAAGTTTTATTCATCCTCTCAGTCAGGCCATTCAACTGTGGTGTTTTTGGAGGCGTTGTCTGATGCCGAATACCATATTCTTTGTAGTAGGCATCAAACGGTCCAATGTATTCTCCACCATTGTCTGTCCGGATGCATTTTAACTTTTTCCCAGTCTGTCTCTCAACTGAGGTATGAAATTGTTTAAAGACATTTAGCACTTGATCTTTTGTCTTTAAAGTATACACTCATGTCTTCCTCGAATGGTCATCAATGAAAGTCACAAAGTACTGAGCACCACCCAGTGACTTTGGCATTGACCCACATAAATCTGAATGAATCAGATCTAACACATTCTTCATTCTGGAAGGAAGGTAACTCTTGAAAGCAACTCTGTTTTGCTTTCCTGCTAAACAGTCAGCACATTTCTCCAAATGCACTTCATCCATTCCGGGCAACATCTTCCTTTTGACAAGGGTAGTCATCCCTTTCTCACTCATGTGGCCGAGTCGCCTATGCCATAATTCAATAGCACTGTTTTTTCTCTATAGCACTCACAGTGTCATTGGAGAGTTTTGCATGCATCACATACAAGATAGCATGCCTTGTGCCTCTAGCCACCACCATGGAACCTTTGGTAAGTTTTCATTGGTTATTTGAGAAGGCACTGTAGAAACCTGCATCATCGAGTTTTCCTGCAAAGATCAAATTCAGACGAATATCTGGAATATGTCTGACATCTCTCAGGATTAATCTGGTACCATTCACAGTCTCCAGACAAATATCTTATCTGCCAACAACTTTTGACAGATTGTCATTTCCTATCTTCACAGTGCCAAAATCTCCTACTATATAAGATGAGAAGAATTTCTGACGAGATGTGGCATGAATGGTAGCGCTATTATCAATTACCCAACTGGTCTCATGGGATATGAAATTGATAGTATCATCACAAACGATATTGCATTCGTTCGTGGTATTTGTTATGTCATCATCACTGCTGTCATCTCGTTTTACTTCCTTGCCTTTCTGGTCCTTTTTGAACTTTCAGCAGTGTTTCTTGATATGACCTTTCTTTTTGCAGCAATGGCATTCAATATTGTCATATTTGTTTGATTTGCCTATGCTCTTTCCTATAGACATTTGTTGTCTAGACTGACTCCTTTCTCTGTAGTCAGTAACTAGAATATCTGATTATGATGAAGAAGATAAGTTTTGTGATCTCCTTCTCATTTCTTCATTCAGGATACTGCTTTTTACAGACTCCATATTGACTACACCGTTAGGTGCAGTGTTGGTTATTGAAATCTTCAAAGTCTCCCATGACTCTGGCAGAGAGCCCAATACTAGCAGAGCAAATACTTCATCATCCAGCTTTATGCTCATTCTGGATAGCTGGTCCATGATCCATTGCATCTCATTCAGATGATCTGCTATGGAAGTTCCTTCATTGTATTTCGACTGCGTCAACTTTGTCAAATAAAACAATTTATTGTTACCTGTCTTTGACGCATAAAGCTGTTCAAGCTTGTTCCATAACGTCCGAGCATAAGTCTCATTGCAGATGTGGTTGTACACGTTATCTTCGACAAATTGTAGTAAACACCCTCATCTGTCTTGCCTTCAGGTTTAGTTGTAGTAAACACCGGCAAATGCATTTTCATCACAAATAGGAGATCATTCATTTTGCTTTTCCATATGTGGTAATTTGTGCCATTTAAGTTGATCATCTTGGTGCCTTTTGTCTCCATTTTAAAACAAAATGAGACTCCTTCAGCTGACAGTAAACTAATAAAATTTTTTCTGATGTGGAAGATCAGTCAATACTGCAACCACAGAGCATACTAAGAATTTTATAAAACTGACAGGCTGACTCTGATACCACTTGTTAGGCACAGCGGATAAAATAATACAAATAAATGTGAAATAAAATAATTAGCAAAAAATAACACCAACAATTTAACGTGGTTCATATTTTAATTTGGGCTAAGTTCATAGACAACACTCCGAATATTTTTCTTCCACTAATAAAAATTAATGGGTATAAGAGGAGAGCCTTCCCTAGACACAAGCTAGAGGTAATACAATAACTCTGAGATAAATCCAAAAATAGTAGCATACAAGTGTTTTCCAAAACACCCCAAAATATTTTCCTTACTATTTTTGTCACTCCCTAATTTTTTGGAAATATTCCAAAAGTCTAACTATCTCTCAAATTCTCTCAAATGAGTTGAGATTGTTGTAATTCAAATGAAATGATATATGCCTATTTATAGGAAAAATATTCAGTGTGAACACATATCAAAAAAGTCAAAAATATTGGCTGGAGGAATTCAATTTAAAATTGAATTACCACAACTTTTGACTTTTTATTTTATTTTATTTTATATGTGATGGGACCCACATGTGGAGGGACCCACACCAAATTATTCAACAAATTCAGCGCCCAACAGGATCAAATTAATAATAACGGATCGGACATTGTTGGGAAATACTTGTGCAATGGTATTTATCTTAGGACATAGGATTTCATGTAGTTAGTTAGCAGATTTGTTGAAGTTTGTTATTTCCGGCCGAAATTAGGTAGGTAGTTGAGACTATTATTTTTCTCGAATAAATAGTTGTAATGCTTCAGTTTAATGCAGCGGTTCATTTTCACATCAAACATTTTTGTAATAATTATGCACTACAAGATAAACGGTATTTCCTACAGAAAATCTTGCCAAAATGGCTTCTTTGGTCGCAGAGAATAAATCTGGTCGCTATTGATGTACTTGATAGCCACTAGACTTTACCGTTTGATAATTTGGTCGCCAAAACACCAAAATTCTTGTAGTGATATATATTAAGTTTTTTTTTTAATAAAAAATGGAGAGAATCAGTGGAAGAATTGAAATAATTTTGAATATCAGATGTTTGATTAATTTACTATTCAAACGTCTCAAATATAACTATCTTGATATGTATTGTATTTCAAATCAATTACGATTGGAGGTCCACGGCAAAATTTTGTTATATTTGGGCTTTTAGGCTCATGTGAGTATCTGTTGGCCCAAGATTTTCCCACCTTCAACATTTTTTCTTTCCATGTAAGTTTCATTTTGTTTTCCTCAAAATGAAAAAAACAATGATACAACTGCATGCCAATTAATTTTACATAATTAAACATGTCAATTGCTCAAAAACACATAATTAAAACATAGAAAATCTTATATATATATATATATATATATATATATATATATATAGAGAGAGAGAGAGAGAGAGAGAGAGAGAGAGTATTAGAATATTTTGCCTAAATCTGATCTATAATTTATTATTGGCCCTCATACTTATGAACCCAGATGCACCTTCCATTGATCTTAAACTTGGCAATGAGTTTAGTATTGAGAATTCGAAGGCATTGTGGGAAATTATGAGAGTTGTTCTTCTATCTAGTAGAGAGATTAAGTTCTTTAGATATGGGTTTGAGGTTGATGAACTTTTTGTAATTTGTAAGTACTTCACCTACATCAATCAACCGAAACACATCTCTATTGAAAAGCTCATATAAGCATTTGCTGCTGTTATTAATCAAATTACAGAAGCACTTACCTCAAGTCTTGAGGCATTGTACATTGGAATTGTGAAGTTTAGGCTAACTGGTCCTGCTTCCTTTGTGATATTCCCTGTAACAAACTAAGTAAGAAACTCGTGGTGACCAACCTTAATTATGATATCAAGATTGTATTTTACATTACATCAAACCCATCAGCCATAACTGTAACGATCTCTCACCATGCACCTGTTGCAAAAATGTCAGCTTTAATCATGAAATTGATCAAACATGTGCAGGTACCAGCACAAGTTCCAGTTGGAACCACATAAATTCACCATTAAATAGAAACTACTGTGATATTATAGCCATTTTTTGTCCACCCATATTTTATAATTAAAATGAATTAAGAACGAAACATACAATAGGGTACTGACCAAATTTCTGGTAGCAAATGAATCCAAGTTTTGAGTTATTAGGTTTGATGATTAATCCAGACCAAATTTTGCATATTGCGAGAGAAATACCTGCTAGTATATGCTGGCAGGGGCATCTGTACTTGTATTTGCAGTCACACTGGAGGGGAATTCAGCTCGTACTTTAATTAGAACTTCAGCCTGAAAGAAAGCGGTGAAGGTCTATCAGACTACATTCCAGTAACCAAGTTTCACTTGTTTGATTTTGTATTTTGGTAGGGGGATAGAATAGGGGTTAGGTGCAGGGGTGCTTTTAGACAAACACCTTAAGGGATCCCACTTCTTCAATTAATGCGTTAATATGGAAGGGAGGCCTAAACTCCTGAGTGATGCGGTAATTCATGAAAGAAAATTCACCATCTGCTGCTACCTGTCATAGAGAGAAAAAAAATCATTAAATATCAAATAAGTGAATTGGATATTTTTTAAAAAGAAAATACACGTTACAGTTTGTGCCATCTCACTCATATTCACCAAATATAAAGTTATGTCATTGTCAAAACTATCAAGATGTACTGACTCATTGAAAATTTGAAATTACAATTATCCAAAATCACTGCCCCTGCTTCATACGAACTACTGTAATCTGTTGCAGAATGCGATGCAATAATTGTCAACCAATGAAGATATGAGAGGTTCAATTGCACTCTTGCAAACTTTCTGGTTAGGATGCAGACAGTATAATCCACATAACACTCAAAACTTTTGCAAACTTCCCACATGTTATTTTCTAAAAATAAGCATGAAAAATTAAAGCAAGCAGAAGAAGGGTACTGTGAAATAATGATACACTGCAAAGGGCTGTCTCAAACTCTAATGAAGAAGTGAAATATATAACTTAACCCATCAAATCACATAAGAGCCTTGCCCTGCCAATAATGACACTGAATATGGAATTAATAACTTGGGGATTCAATTGAGGCATACAACAGAACTTGTGATCTATGTTGACCAATACATACTCACCAAAGCTGTTTATTATTGGAGAGGTGCGACATGATTTCAACAGATGAAACTTCTTGAATAGTAGCTTAAGTGAATCAGTTTGTTAATGACTACCAGATAAAGGTACTAACCTCATCCAAAGACGAATAATTGATTATTTAGCTTTCCAGCATACACAAAAGTATAGTTTTCCCAGAAGTATAGAAAAGAAAATTAAACACCAGTGAAGCTCCAAATTGACAAGGATTGGCATGTTCATTTGAAAGAATTTTAACATCTCCTTCATCCTCTAAACTGAAAGCCAGAAAGTTTCATGAAATTTGAATTTTCCTAAACTGTTTCAAAAGATTATGGAAATACCATAGTTTGGCCTTCCACCAGTTCCTATACTTAGGTCATCATTTAGAGCGAGCCAAATTTCTGGATTGCCAGTGAGATAACTCTTCATTTGAACGGTGCCATCATTCTCAGAAGTACGTAGCCCTGCGTGACAAACATCAAAGTGATAAAAACAACAAACGATGATGAAAAGGAAAAAAAAAAAAAAAACTGTGCAACTCACTTCCTCTCTCTCTTTATTTATTTATTTATTTGGGTGGGAGGGAGCAGAGGAAGGTGCTCAGTAATACTTTTGCAAATATATAGTTTGAATACTCATTAGTATTGTAAAAACTGGTGCATAATTTTTTTTCCCAATTAAGTATAAGGACACTGAATACTCACACTAGAGCTAAATGTCACACTAATTTTCTCAATTACATCTACAAAACTCTCCTCCCTCTTCCTGCCAGGAGGTTCATTGGCCACAACAGATTTGGTAACAGCTGTTCCAGGTATTCTTTTGGCCCCTTGCTGCAGCAACCAAAATTGAAAAAGTTAATTAAACATGTTTGCTCATATTGACTGCCAAAACAGAATAGAAGTGCACCAGTTTATATCAAGTAATTGCTTCTTCAAATCAATACCACAGAGATGGCGGCAGGACCAAGGCTTGGTATACATATCACTATTGGTTCATTAAATACATAGGACTTCAAAACCTCAGTGGCAGTTGTATGCACAACAAAATCCTTCAACAAGTAATCTGTCAATCTAGTCACGAGGAACAACAATTCACCAGAAACAACATGTAAAAGTGTGAAAATTTACAAGTGAAAGATCAAATGCACGCTCAACCTATGAAAGTAATGAATCAGAATATAGCTACAAATTCAGTAATTGGAAATACAATTATCTGTAAATGACAATCCAGTGCTTATACTAACTTCTCCCTTCTCAGCCAGAAATCTGGCAACAGATAATTGACGTCTCAAAAAATTCCTTCAACTTATATATGAGTATCATCCAGTAAATTCAATGGCTAGAATATAAAAGCACAGAAAAGAGAAATTTGATAGTGGGAATACTTTAGATATTTATAAACATTAATTAGAAAAGGAGACTGCAATAAGCAACCAATTCCAATTATGCCTGTAAACCATCTATTGGTGAACCCTTTCTGCATCAGTAGAACCCTTTTCTGGGTCCTCTAGTCTAGAGGTCTAACAGTGAACTCCTAAACATAATATCCAACAAAAGAAGGATATGCAAGAAAGAAAAGGAATACTTACAATGATTTCATCCAGAAGCTCATACACAAGCACATATTTTTTGCGCAAGGAGTCTTCATTAAGAACACCAAGGTAATCCTTGAAGAAATTCCAGAACAAGTGAAGGTGAGATGTTATTTCAGTTGGAAAAATTAAAAAATTGGAGTAGAAACAAAATATACAAATGGAGGAAAGAAACTATTCGTTTTATTGCATTCTAGTTGAACATATATATTGAGAAAAATAACAAAAGATCCTATGGTTACAACCAAAATTTAAATTTAAAATAAGAAAAGCTAATTCTAGATTTATTTAGATTTCTAATAATTTAAATAAAAATAAATATTCAAAATTATCACCATAATTCTAGACTCAATGGTCCTTGACAAATTTTTGTTTAAAATTTATGGACTTGCTATATTTTGAAATTATTTTTACAATTTAGGGGTTTGTAAGTCATTTGAAAATATTTTGCAAGTGTTAGAAAAATATTTTGTAGTTTAGTGGCATGTAAGTCTATTGAAAATATTTTAATAATTTAGTGACTTGTAGGTCTTTTGGAAAAAAAATTCTCAATTTTTGAAGAAAATTTTGCAGTTTAAGTACTTGCTTAGGTGCCTTTTAAAAAACTTTGAAAACATAGATACTGTAAAACCAATTATAGCTTTAATACCATTGTTGGAAAAATTAACAAGATTGGAATAGAAACACTCATTTTATTTCATTCAAATTGAATATATATATATAGTGAGAGAAAAAAATAATAAAATATTTCATCAATCAATGATGGTTACGATGAAAATTTAAATTTAAAATAAGCAAAGTTAATTCTAGATTTATTTAGATTTCTACTAATCAAATCAAAATTAATATTCAAAATTATTTGAAAATTATCACCATAATTTTTTTTTTAATTTTTTTCCACCTAGATGCCATAATTTCATCAATTTCTCGTTGTTGTATATGGAGTATAGACATATATATAGACTGCATATTCCATATCAGATTTACGGAAGAAAATACCTACAAAAGACAGGTGGAGCATCCCGTCCATCATCCTCTTTCAAAAAAATAACTTTGCACTGCCTTTTGGTACCATATTCCGACCTGCATCAGTTGAAAAGCATCACATAACATCTTGACAACATGTATATAGCCTTTCCCAACACAAAATTATTTCATTCTTTTCTTAAAGCCAAGCACATCATCTTCCAGTCCGATTCTATTATTTGCAAACAAAATCTCACTTCTTTCCATGGGTAACAGCAAATCTAATTAATCAGCATAAACAAACTGATTGAAAATTACTGTAAATAGAGACAATAAGGACTCGTTGCTTCCTATAAAGATAGAATCTTTATTTACCAAATATGAATACAGTAATTTGAGTAAAATTCAACAAAAGAACAACATCAATGAATAATTGTTGCTTCGTATAAAGGTAGAATCTTTATTTACCAAACAATAACATAACAATTTGGGCAACATTTAACAACAGAAGGGGCTAACATAAACACAGCTGAAAAAGAGAGAGACTAACTGTCGCGGGAGACGACATTGTCATCCCTCTGAGATAGCACAAAGAACTGTGAGATCGTGGTAAAATTTTTTTTTGGGCTTTTTTAAATTGAATTAATGACTTTGTTTCTGCCTTCATTTCATTGATTTTCAGTTCTAACTTTTATTGAATTAGTGGTTGGGTTAGGTTGGGTTGGGTTTGCCTCTGGTAATGATGAGCTATTTGGTGGTATTCGACTCTCTCATCTACTGAATTAAGCGTTCGTTTCATCACTCATAGGCCCACGTTTACATTGGCGCCACAAGCGGATGTCTTTCTCCACTTCGGTGCGGTGCTCAGTGACTTTTTAGCTCTCGCTTTCACAAAATGAAAATCTCGTCTGAATTTTTTAATAATACTATCTCTATAATATAACTTAAAACAGAAGAAAATATCTCTCATTTTTAATTTTAATAATACAAAAATTTTATTATTGTTTAATTATTATCCATAAATTTTTCAATGATGTAACAATTCTAACTTAATTTCAATTAGGCTTAATAAATATTTAATCTCTATACTTTTGTCACTTTGCTCAATTTTACAAATTGGTATTTATATTTAATTTTTTAAGATTAACAAGGGATTTATTTATTTGATCAAGAGGAGGAAAAAACCCAAAACAACATAAAATTTTAAAAGATACGTCTCACTTCTTTAGATCAAAATCTGCCTATCGAATTATGCTGTAATAGACCCCCAAGATCACTGGTGGAGAATGCCACAAGAAATTTATTTTAAGGAAAGAAAAAATGTACATATCATAAGAGCTTTTATCGAAATGAAAAAAATGATAAAAAGATGGCTGGTATAAAAAAAATATTTTAAATTATTAAAGTTCTATTTTTTCTTGTATTGTTTCTTTATGTCAAATATTTATTTTCTGTTTCACAATTAAAAGGACAGTAAAAGATTAATTATTGTTTTATATAAATTAAAATTAAGAGATTTTCTATTACAATTTAAGGTTTTGAAATATTGCTATCACAAAATATAAAATTTAAAAATAATAACAATATGTGAAATTAATGGAAAATTTTTCAATAATTAATTTTTTTTATTTACAAGGATCCAAATCGATCCACGGCAAAGTTTGGAATTTCATAATTCCATACAGATGCTATAATTGATACTATGAGCATAGAGGAATTATGTTTATAAGGAATGTACATGAAAAAGGAAAAAAAAAACTTTATTGGTTCATATAATATGATTAGTAACATTTCTGTGATAGGTTGGAACATGAAAATTTGAGTGTTCCGAAGGACAGCAGAGTTTCCCCCCATAAGAAGCAAAGGAAAGAATATGCTTTCATTGCGGGCGAAGATATTTCCAAAGATTTTCAACGCCGGAAAAAGCAAAAGCAATTTGAGTGCGTGCTCCGAATGAAACGATGTCGTTTGGAAAGTTCTTTGAACCTAACACGTCAGTCACCGCCATAAAATAAAATTGAAAATTATCCGTATCGGCTGTCGTTACAAGACAGAAACCGGAGCACTGAACCCAAATAATATCCACATTATTAATTAATTACCATTATTTATTTTAATAAATTTTATTTATCTTCACTTTCGCTCTCTACTGAGTCTACTCTGATCGCGACGAGATAACGGACCTCGATCTTTGCGAAATTTCGTAGTAGTGACCGTTTACATCCATTTCACTGCTATAGATCGAATACGAAGCAAGCCTGAATTTTATTGCAATTATGGCGCGAAATTGAGCCTGGCTTCTTGTTGAATGATCTCGCTGATAGAAAGAACCTATTGAATCAGTAATAGAGCGGTTTTCATGGAGGCTGTTGGATAAATTGGGAAAAAAGAGTAGCTTTGTGTGCTGGGAACTGGAGGGAATTTGAAGTTTCTCTGCAGAAATTTTTGCAGATGAGTTCCGATTTGAGTAGTGGATTGTAAAGTTGGTTTATTTAGATAAAGAAGACTTTCACAACATCAAAAGTAAGTTTTTTTTTCCTTCTTTTCTTTTTTTTCTTTCATTTTCATTTTCATGTACTTGATGATTTTTATTTTTTAAATTCTAGTTGTAGGAACTTCTAATGTGTTTATACTTCTTTAAATGGTGTCATTGGGCATCAATAGAAATTTTATGGCTACCTGGGGAATTAGTTTACAGGCGGAAGCACAGATGATTTGAAATTCTTGTTACAGTGTCTCCATGTGAGAGACTTTGTAATTGATCTATGTGATGGCTTTGCCTCGTTTTTGGTTGCTGACTTCGAATGCTACATTACGATAATGGGTCATTTTTGTTTTATGAATCTTATGATCGATGCCCACAGCTCAAACTTTTCCCCATTTTATAGTTTTTTTAACGGTATGGCAAGTGAGCAATGCTTTTGTATTAAACATTGAATTTCAGGAAATGGCGACTCCTGTTGAGCCACCGAATGGGATTATAATTCAGGGGAAGCATTACTATTCCATGTGGCAAAACTTATTTGAGATTGACACAAAGTATGTGCCCATCAAGCCTATTGGCCGAGGAGCTTATGGAATTGTGTGCTCTTCTGTCAACAGAGAAACCAATGAGAAAGTTGCCATAAAAAAAATACACAATGTATTTGACAATCGTGTTGATGCACTGAGAACTTTACGTGAATTGAAGCTTCTTCGGCATCTTCGACATGAAAATGTCATTCAATTGAAGGATGTCATGATGCCTATCCATAGGAGAAGTTTCAAGGATGTCTATCTAGTCTACGAACTCATGGATACAGACTTGCATCAAATCATCAAGTCTTCTCAAGCACTTTCAAATGATCACTGCCAATACTTCTTATTCCAGGTATCTATATGCTAGACCGTTAGTAGAAATAATTGGTTTAAGTAGACTTTAGAAGTTTAGAACTGGACTTGAAAAGGGAAAGGCGAATTGTTGTCAGCAGTTACTATCATAGCTAGCTTTAATGGTAATAAGAACTAATTGAGGAAATGCTATCTGTTAGATTTTGTTATGGATTTTTGTTAGAAAACTTGCATGGTGAACTTCCTGACTTTACTTATGGCTTTCAGCTTGGTCCCACTGGTCAAATGCAACTAAATTAATATGCTTCCATTCAAGATGGCCCGTTCCAACTACTGGTCTCTTGACCTCCTAATTTCCATATTGGTTATGACTTAATTAACACATGGTTAGATTCAGGGTTGCATGATATAACCAGAATACGATATTAATGATTGGCTTTGATACTAATGGGGTGTCGATTAACATCAGAATTTGGTTATATTCACATTCAATTTTAAATATTCAAGATACTTTATGAATTATGAGCTACATGCTGTACTCCGAGAGAACTCCTTCCCAAGATATTATGCTAGTGCCTTTTATTTTCAATGCCTGGAAATCAAGTTTCAAGTTGGGAAATGAGATTGTGCTAAGTGAATTCAACTACTTGCTGAAACTGTATCCGTGGATGAAGGTTTTTGTTTGTCTCAGTCATTTCTTATTATCAGTTGTGATTTGTAAAAACTGAAGGATGTGTATAAAGTACAAAGTCGAATATAGCAATTGGGAGAAACATGTTCAGGATGGATTACCTTTGTAGGAGTCTAGTAAACTCTCCCAAAATGCACATTCCAAGCAATCTATTTAGCATTGTGCTAGAGTTAGGGTAGAATCTTGCTATGGATAATCTTGGGTTTGATAAGCCGTTTAGCGTCGTGCACAATTAAATAAAATCCTTATGTTGTAGGTTCCATTATAAAGTTAATCAAAGTCTCAAAAGTTTGTTTTGATAATCACCTCATCCATTTTCCCGGGGCATATATGTGTTTGGATATTCAAGAATTTCTGTTGTCTTTCTGTATTAATTGTCTTCATCTATGACGTGGATTAAATTGGTTTACATTGGAATAAGTTCATTTCATCTCCTAATCCACATGAATGAAAATCACATATATTATCCTCAGCATTTGTTGGATTTTGTGAGATTTTCATTAATATTGCTTTCAGCTTTATTTTGATTTTAACAGATTTTAATGCTAAACCAACAAAATTTTATTGCTCTAGGAGTTCCTCAGGCATTCAAATATTCCTGTTGTCGATGATCTTGTTGTTTTTATTATAATCGGTGAAATTGTTTATGCATTATTTTGCTTTCCATAGTCACTTCTCATCTGTTTAGTTCTGTTCATGTAAAATAAGCTTATTCTTTGTCAAGGGGGTTCTGATGAATGTGTTTATGTGCTGCAACTATGTGCAATCTCTGAAGTTTGCCTTTGAACTGCTGAACTGCTAGCCTTGTAAATGCCATGCTTCAGCATTTCTTTTATGAGACAAACTTTGATTATCGTGAACTCCATAGGTTTTTCTTTACAGGGGCCTTTTGAGTTTTAACAAAATCCCACTTATTGGTGCAGCTGCTTCGAGGTCTTAAGTATCTTCACTCAGCAAACATTCTCCACCGAGACTTGAAGCCTGGGAATCTACTCATCAATGCTAACTGTGATCTAAAAATTTGTGATTTTGGGCTTGCACGCATTAGCAATGGCAAAGACCAGTTCATGACCGAGTATGTTGTTACTCGCTGGTATCGAGCACCAGAACTTCTACTCTGCTGTGATAACTATGGAACATCCATTGATGTCTGGTCTGTTGGATGCATTTTTGCCGAGCTTTTAGGCCGAAAACCTATTTTTCCAGGCACAGAGTGTCTCAACCAGCTTAAACTCATCATCAACATCCTTGGAAATCAGAGAGAGGAGGATCTAGAATTTATTGATAACCCCAAGGCCAAGAAATATATAAAATCACTTCCATATTCACCTGGTACTCCCTTTTCTCGCCTTTACCCTAATGCCCATCCTTTAGCAATTGATCTACTGGCAAAAATGCTTGTTTTTGATCCATCGAAGAGAATAACTGTTGCTGAAGCACTCCAACATCCTTATATGTCTCCACTGTATGATCCCAACAGTAATCCTCCGGCCCAGATCCCCATTGATCTGGATATAGATGAGGATTTAGGGGAAGAGATGATACGGGAGATGATGTGGAAGGAAATCCTCCATTACCATCCTGAAGCAGCTACAGCCAATGGGCAGATGTGTGTGTGATCGTGTTCCACAATTCTGCCGAGAGGCCTTGCAATGTTATTTCGCTTTAACCGAGGAAGTTTTTCGGTTGGTACTATTTAGTCCTTTTACGTATGTTTGTTGTTGTCTCATGTGTTTTTAATAATTTTAGAAGCATGCACTATCCAAATGTGCTGTTGTTGCATAATTTTACTAACTTTTGTTTCAAGAGCTTGAGGTCCCAATTTTATTTGGTCCTTTCAGTTTGTAAATAGGGGTGTCCTTGTAAGAATTGGGGAAAACTTTTGTTGTATATTATAATATCTGCACTGTCATGATAACCAGGCTTGCGCGAAGAGAATTTCTACTGCTGGATTTTTGAACATTTAGCATACAAATGACGCGCAAGTATCTAAACTTCGTCGCCTTGATATATGTGACTGCATGCATATCTTTTATTTTACAAAGTTTTATCATGTATATCAGGTAGATGGTGTTTGATTCTATGTCGACTAATCTATTTCAAAATAGTTTAAAGTGTATTGTTTTTGTATTAATGAGCGCATTGTCTATGAATTTTTAGACTTTGATTTAGTCATACTAAAGCTCTTTTGAGGAAATAAACTGCAGCTTAGAGATGTCTGTCTTCGTCGGGAGATGGCAGTTTATATTGAATTGGTTTACGAATATATTCATGGACCCTATTTAGGCAAGTACTGTCCGAGATTCAGTACGGCGTCTCATCCTTAGCTTGCAGTTGTAGAATTATTAAGATTAACTGATTAAGAATGATTTTCTGTGCCAATAGTCTTGAATCTCGATCATGTTTAGAGGGCCAATTTAGATCCTCAGGCCCAAATTGAGTGACGAGATCTCATTCTGACCCACTTCAATTTCAATTTTTATGCATGTATTAATGCATAGTATATAAGATTATGTTTGTCAAATATTACAAAGTTGATGTTCAATACTTCTTTTGTTAGTTTGTAGACCATATTCTTAATAAACCACATGCGTAAATATTAGAAGTGAATTCAAAGACGGCAGCTAGCAGGTTTTGACTACTTTGACAAAAGCTTCTTATTCATGTATTAGGGTTTTCTCGTTGTGACTGCTTTAATTGTAGGCTGCATGCAATGTGGGTTAAATGCATGAATCTATTTTATATGTAGCTGGTATAATATTTTCTTTTTGTTCTTGATCCAACTGTTGGTGTGCTTTTTCAGTCTCACACTACAACTTTAACAAGTTGTTAGACTATTAATTATGGAAATTTTCTTGTACAGAATCAGTCCATGTTTATCTTATTTTTTTAATCACTTTTATATTTTATAAAATAAAAAAATAATTTTTATATAATAATATATTATTAACTCAATTCATTAAAAAAAAAAGAATTTAGTACACTTGGATTATGATTCCGTTATTGAAATCAAAACATGACCCCACTAAGCAGATAGGGTTTGAAAAAGTTGATGTCTTTTCTTTTGAAAAATTTCTTATTTTCATTAATTTTCTAAAGTATTGATATACATATATAATTAATGTTTATATTCTCTAAGAAATTTTGATGGCCAAAATTCAGTTGATTAGTATATTTTTGCAATTAAAGTAGCATCAGGGAATCTGAGTTTTGGTCGGGGCATTGCTGTATCCATTTTTGTTTGTTTAAAGTATGGGTAAATTAGTATTTCCTTCTATGTTAATTGAGAAAATAAGAAATCAACTGTATTTCAGATTATAAATTTGGCAGAGAAAAAAAAATCCTATTCTTATGAGACAGTGGGGAAGACTGAAAACAAACTACATAAGCTGCCTTTGCCGGTATGCACATAAATCACATTCGCATAAAAAGGAAAATCGCATGGGCTTTGCTAAAATAGATTGATAACTTGTCTCCTGTTTTGTCCAACAAAGTGACCTATATATACTTGACTATTACAAAGCAAACATATGCTGCTCTAGTAAAAGCGTTGTCATATTATTATTAATTAGATCAGTTTCTTTTGCTTCTTTTGTATTCATTCATTCCGAAAATTATAATGAATTTTACCAACTTTTTCTTTTTGCTGATTTTGATTCATATTGACACCCATTTGACTCTACTTATATATGTATATAGAGTTCATGAATACATTTTTACGTATAAATATTGAATAAATTTTTTGACATAGAAATGTATTATTAATTTGATCATCAATAAATTCATACACTCGACATAAACTAAAATTTGAAAGACATAAAGTTTGTATAAATGAAGAAGGTCATTGGGAATTGAGAGTAAAAGTTAGAACTTAGAACTCAAAAGAAATGGGAAAAAAAAAAAAAGGAAAAGCATGTGAAAATCATTGCTTGATATTATGAAAAATTAAAATAGGAAAGGGGTTTTCATTTGTGAGATGGGATGGGGCCATTGTTAAAGTTGAAACAGAGCATTGTTGTAACCCTACAGATCGACCCCCATATCACTTTTTTGTTGGATGATGCTTTTTGTGTCTTCCTCCTCCCCAACCTCCCCTTCCTTAATTAGTATAAATTTATGATTTTTATTAATAAAAATCTAATTTCAGAATTTTTTTGGGGATCTTTGGATAGGATACAGGATTATGGAGTTTCACCCTTGATAGAAATCAGGCAATTTCTTTTATTTTTCTATTAGATTTTTCTCATGTTCATTTATATATATATATATCAAGCCATTTTATTCTAATTTTAATCGCTTATATCATTTTATATTTTTCTTAAAAAATAATTATTGAATAAGATTTAATTAATTACATAGTACATAGATTAACATGATCTATTATACATTTAAATGAACAATAAGAATTTTTTTTTTTTAAAAATTCACTATGCATGTAATGTAATTTGGAATAAGATAATAAAGTAGTGATAATGATAAGAAGAAAGAGCAAAACCAGAAACATCCAAGATATTACTAATTAGTCATGAATTATTGACTTTTTGTCAAATACGTATTCTAATTATTTATTATTTCCTTTTCTTTTCATTTTTTTTTTCAAGATGAAACAAATATCCATTCTGCAAGTTGGTGGTGCAAAGCATCACATTGACATCCAAAAGTATTCATGGTGTCAACCAACCACCTCATAACTTGGCGAATATTCGATAATTTTGAACCTCAATATTATTTCTAGTTACCTTGACAAATATATAAACATATATTAAAATAGTAATTTCTTTTAACTCGGTTCTTAAAAAAAAAAAACTAAAGGATTCAAAATATTATTCTCTGATGAATCCTTCTAATTCAATTTATCTAAAAATTTATGTTTCAATCAGTTTATTCTGATTCTTTTTGTAGTTTAGTCTTTTTTTTTTTTTTAAATGTGGTCCATTAATTAATTTATTTTTTTCGAAAAAAAAAATTGATTTTGAGATAATTCGATCCAAGCATTTAGCAGATCTAAAATTAATTATATAATTATATAAAGTCTTATAGGCTATATCTGAAAGACATTGTCATGATCATGGGACCATTGTCTTTAACTACTGATAAAGCACCTTTTTTTTTTTCTATTTTCTTTTTTGATGTATTGGCTGGGAACATTTTTTTTCCTCCTTTCCACAATCACAGTTTTCACCTATCAAAGATAAGAGCCGTGAAGAAGTTTGGACATCAATTTCTGTGTACCAGTTTTTCTCATACCATCCATTCCCATTTCTTTTTTCTAATTAAATTCAATTTCTGCCTTCATTCATGAAATTAATTAACAATTTATTGTTACGTAAAAGATATATATAATAATTCCATACTTATATATTAAGAAATGATTTTTTTATATAATATAATATAATTAATTAATTCGGTATCTATAGTGTACGAGAAAATTTTTCTGTACCCATACATATTAATAGGGTTTTATTTTTTCTAACGAAGAATTTAATATTAATGAAAGTAATTTGTTGAACCAAATTAAAGAAATTAATTAATAGCCATTCAAATATTTGATTCTTAGGGTAAAGGCAATCAAAGCTCAGCCAATAGTTTTTTTTTTTTTTCTTTTCTGAAAGGAGAATTCCTGCTGGTAAAGTTATCTATTTATTTTCTTGAGCTGGACTTTATTCTTTTCAGGAAGTACAATTCGGTATTCATCTTTAACCCTTTTTGGTACATTGTGGACTCAGTTTGAACCCATTAGTAATATAAGTCATGATCTTAACTTAATTAATTAAACTCCTTCAACAATATTTAATTCCTCTTTAAGTTCATTATTTAGGTTTCATCCTTAAAAAATTAATTATCAAACTTAATCAACCCTAACTATAAACAGATCCATGTTAATTCACTAAATGTTCGTGTAGATAATTAAAAGTGGAAAATTGGGACTAATCTATGCAATTAACCCTAAAATTACACCCAACAAAAGGAAAACATGTGCTTTTAAAAGGGAAGAAGACTTGGTGCCAAAGTGACTCAGTGTGGTTTGTGGATAGTTCGAAACTAACCTATCTAGATCTTCCATTGTGTACCCATTTGGCACAAAACCATCTTTTCACCAATTTTGCAAACAATTGAGACCCAACTTTAAGGCATATATGTATGAATTCCTGCAAATCTTTTGTATTTTTGATATCTTGTAAGGGACCACACGATATACCCAAATTCCTAAATCAACATGCATGAGCAATAAAGTAGTAATCATATATCTTAACTTTATGCCCCTTCTTCAATTATTGAGGTGAAATTTGATTTTGATTTTTTTTTTAGTAACCCTAGCTATATATTTTGATTTCCTTTTAGTAGGCCTTTCTTTATCTAATGTCCACGAGAATGAGATTTTTGTCCTGCTGCGTTTCACGACTTTGGTTGATCCAACTTCTCTTCTTTTTTTTTTTAATTATCTAACATTTGATGAACTGGATCTGTCTTCCAAATTTCTATTTGTAGTTGTTTTAATTGATAAATTGGTGAGATCTATATTATGGGTATCCAAAATGCCATAGTTATGAGATTCTTGCTAAGAAAAATTAAATTGTTGATGTTATATTTTAAAAGAGTTGCCATTGACAAGAACATGAGCATGGAGAAAATTAACCAAAAAATGCTAATTTTTTTGCAAGTTGTAAGAATAAACTCTACATAATAAATATTAGAAAGAAGAATCATAGTAAAAATCAGATGAGATGTGCCATCATTGATGTCTTTTCTTCCTTTTCTTTTACTTTATGTATATATAAGGGAACATGTCCATTACTCTATCTCACTTTTCTTATGTTGGAAGTGAAGAAATAAATATCCAATTTAACATAAGCTAAAAGGTTAGGTCCTCACTACTTGTCAAAAAGCATATAAAGTTGTCAATTTAATTTGCCCAATGATTTAATTTCTTTATTTTCTCTTTTTTAATTTTATCAAGCACAATATACTTTATCTTTTTCTTCAGCTCATAAACTGTCCATTCAAATTACCCCACCCTCCTACTCTTTGCTAAACCTTTTTTAATGACTTTTTTTTGTTTAAAATTTATAAATTTATTTATGGATCAAGACTATTATTAAATAACCATGCAAAACTTAAATAGGTACGTACTAATTATACATAAATACTATTTTATTATTGATGAATAAATAAATTTATAGGCCCCCAGATTTAAATAATTATTTTTTTCTTGTTTACTTGAATTCATACTTGGGACGGATGTAGGGTTAACCTTCTAAAAAATACTTTCTAGTAATCATTTTAGTTTCTAATTTTATATATATATATATATATATATAGTATATTACTTTCATTGAAAAAATTATATAAAAATATAAGTATTTTGAAGATAACAATTATAATAATTTTGTATTCATATTTTTATGTTATTATGAATGTGAAGTTTTATTTACACCACGTACAACATATATGAGTATTTGAATACTTGTATTTTTTTTAAATATCAGTTATTTTTATATAATTTTTAATTTATTATCTAATAAATTAAAATTACCTCACTAATGATAAATTCAAGATCAGTCCTCATTCCTACCCTCCTCATCTAGGGAAGCATGCATTATTATTTTCTCTTGTGATTCACATCCCTTTTGCCCTCATTTTGGGATAAAATTTACTCATGGTTGTTCAAGTTTTTCAGGGCCAGACAGAAAAGCTAATGCAATATGGATAATTGGACAAATAATGAAACACAAAGGGGAAAACAGAGGGACAGCATAAATTAATGTTTACAGATATAATTATTTCGATTCGGTATAGGATTAAATTAATTGTGATCGACTAGTATAGATATATAATTACAAGTTATTACAATACGAACATGAAATATCAAATATTGGTTCAATATTCAGTTTTTTATACGCTTACAAATTATTGTGGGTATGAATTATTAATTTAATACCCAATTATTTCCCATACAATGGGGAAAAAATAATAGCATTCATAGTCACCGTCCAAAAGCCCCATGCATAAGTATAGCAAATTAGCAAAGCATATAAATATTCACAACTAATGGTGTCTAGTAACAGATATGGTAATATTCTCTTGCTACCCACTATTTTATAAATATATAATCTAGCTAAATATATTATTTATTTTGTCTCATAGCTAAGCATGCGTAACACCATTAAAGATCACCATCTCAACCTTTTTTTTATGCAGAGTTAAATATGAACAACATTAAAAAAAGGTAAATTACTCAAAAAATTTTGAAATTTGGTTAAATACATTAGTTTGTCTATCCATTTATGAAAATATATTATAAAATCTTTCAAATTTGGTTTTATTAACTAAAAAGACGATTATTTATTTTTGAATAGAATTTTCTATTAGTCAACTAAAATATTATTGAATATGGTCAAAATTAACTTAAAAATATCAAAAATACCCTTTGACAAATTTGACATTTTGTTAACTTAAAAAATGCATTAAAAAAATTGACAAAATTGATATTTTGGTATTAAGTTGATAACATTATTTTTTTATATTTTTTTAAGATAAAAATGGATAAATTTGATATTTTCTTCGTCTGTCACAATAAAAATAAACAAAATGGCTATCTAATGTATTTAACCAAAGCTTAAAGACATCATAATGTATTTTAAAAAATAAATAAACAAACTAATATATTCAACCAAATAATTTGCCTAAAAAAAATTATTTTACTTTTTCCTCTTTCAGTTCCCAGCCATCAAATTCCGGAATCAAATAAAATATAATAATCAGGAGCTGCTGATTTGATGAAAACTTCCCAACAGCAGTGAATCTGTATGCGTGGATATCTAGCGACACTATAATGTTTCTGTCGCAAAAAAAAATTGCTTCTTCAGAGAAAGGATGACATGAGTTCTAGCGACATTTCTTTTGTGCATCAACAGAACAATTTAAGGAAGCTAAAATTCGACGGTAATTGTGTTAATTTTATTGCGGTGATTAGTACCCACTTGCCACCCAACAATATAAAGTTGAAAAATTATTGCAATTTCAAACATATCAATGAGCTCAATGGTTAGTTTGAGATTTTATATGAATTGAAATTTTGTAAAAGGAAAAACATAATAATTGAGATGTTTCGAAATCATAAATTAGATTAGCTTACCTTAATTTAGTTCATGCGGCCCTAACCATCATCATTAACTCTCTTAAACTAAAGTTATTTTCACCTTTCCTTCATCAATTATCAATATAATTATTTTTTAAAAAAAGAAAGAAAATCAATTACTTAATTAATGAGATTTTTATGAACTAATCTAATCTTATTTTGCATATATGTATGTCAAAGCATGTGATAAAATTAGTCTTTTATAAATTTAATCTAAGTATTGTCTTTGTCATAAGAGACAGTATCACGGTAATACATTAATTCTTTTTTTTTTTTTATTATAAGGAAGGAAAAAACCCAAAAACAGCACTAAAAAACTAAATCGAGACCATCCTCGGCCAAAAGACACCGTGTAACGTCACACCTTATGCATTTGAGTATAACCTATTCAAATATCAAGTAATCATACATGACATACTGGAAAGGTAAAATACCCTGTTAACAATAGTAGTAAAATTTTTTTTTATATCCTGTAATATAATTCAATGATTTTGCAAGTCTCATATCCTATAATTTTATTCAATGACTTACAAGTCTCATATCCTGTAATATTATTCACTGACTTTACAAAGTTAACACTGAGGTTTTCACCACAATATAATATATCACATATATCAAAACATAAATTTTACACATAAGTATTTTCGAGTTGATTTCATTTATACATTTTTAGACTCGTTCCAAAATGACTATATATATTCAAACACGTAAATACAAAACACATATGACATATTTTCATGTTTGTGTGAAATGCAAGGAGAGAGTGATGAGACTCGGCCAATGACCTGTGCTCCATGTCTTTTATACGCTACTCAAAATGAGCTATCACTTTTCTTTACCTGAAAAATGATGCAAATTGATGAGTTGCGGCTCAATGAAAATAACCATCCAATGAGCTCTAAAATATCAAACAACTTATAGTAATAAATCACAATTACAATATATACCATGTATTCCATTCCATTCATCAGTATCATATAAGTATCAATAAAGTTGAAACATATAATCATTACTCTTTATGTATGCAAATGTTTTGCTTATTTTATTTTGTTGTGACCAAGTTAACAGACATTGCCCCGGGTTTCCATGTGAACATTTGCATTTGCATGCATTTGTTAGTTAGCTTGATCATTTATTTCATTTGCACATTTGTTGGGTCATAGGCCTCTTCTTTTGCTTTACAATATCGATTAATTAGTCACAACGTTTTTTTAGTCCATATGCATATGCATTTGTATTTAAGCATTCATCAACCATTGCATCTTTATCATATACAACATACATATATTCCATATATATCTCATATGTCAAGCATATACCTTGCATATATTATACATATACCATGTATATATATCACATTTGTCAAATATATACCTCAAATATACCCTAAGTATACAATTTATATGTACCACAATGTCACAAATTATCCATCATTACACTATCAAAGACCAATCATGACAATCATATGAATCACATAGCAAGCAACATTCATTTGCACTAAAGAATTCAATCGATAATTAGACTCACTGTTCTCCTTTGATTCTGACCCCTAACTTATTATCTATCTGCTCATTGTGGGTCTCCAATATGTTGTGAGCCTAATATGAAAATATAATCGATTAACTCATGATTAGAGAGACTTAATGTGACTTAAACAAATTAATATGCATTATTCATGTCAATAGTTAAAATTTTTCCTATGAGGCAGTGTGACCTTATGGGACTGTTTAGCCTATAACTTTTTATATAATTGACTAATTAATCTGATTCTTGTTCATAAATAAATATAACATATAATTATAGAATATATTCAAATTTCAGACTTATTGGATCATTGTACAATATTTGGTGGAATTTCTAAGAGTGTTCTGTTTTCTGCCTTTAGGCAGTTTCAGGGTACTCATTTAGGTTCATCATAACTTATAATATATAAGTCATATTTTAATGAAACTTTACATATACTTATATGGGTGCCTTTGGAACATGTTTCATGTTTACAACTTTTACCAATTATGTCTCTATGGTCTTCTAATTATACCAAACATTTTACTGGTCCAGAATAGAATTGACTTCCGGACCAGTATGGATTCCAAAGGTCATAACTTAGTCTATACATAACCAATGAAGCTGAAATTAGTACCAACATTTAGCTAAGAAATATACCTATAACTTTAATGTTTTTATCATGTACCGAATATAGCTCTAACAAGATCAAATTCGCCAAACAAGTTACTGTATCTTCCCAGGACACTCAGTAGGCAGTTCAAATCATGGAACAATCATGGTTCCATTCACCATAACTCACAATTTACAAGGCCTATGAATCTGAATTTTGGTAGAAAGATACAACAAATATATATCTACGACTTTCATGTTTTGAGAGACTTCAAATAAGGGCTTTAACATATTCAAAATCAAACCACACAGTAGCTAATTTGGTTAGGGTTTACACCCTGACCAGTTTCAGTACGAAGAGCATATCTCTCCCTATACATAACATCTTGAAAAAATGTTTACATATCCATAAATCTAAGAAATAAAGTAACAACTTTTGTGTTTTACACATTTTCAGAATCAATTTCTATTAACATCAAAATCAGGGTGTAATTCAGTGCCTAATATTGAACTTAAGAAACTCAAATCAACCCTATAGCAATAAGAATTGATTACTTACCAAGAACAACCTTGAAAGGGATCAATTAGATTCAAAAACTAGATGAAATAAGGAAGAATTGAAGTCTGAAATGGAGGAAATTGAAGAAGAAGTCGGGCTTGAGAAGAAGGCAGAAATGGGAAGATAAAGCTAACTTTTGGTTTTTGTCTTTTTATCTTTTTCTCATCTCTTTTCTCCTTTCTCTTCCCTTCTATTTCTCTTTTATGTCATTTTCATTTTATTTTGTCTATATTATTATTATTATTTACATAGATTTATAATTCCACTAATTTACACAATGATACAACTTAATCATTTGTCCTAATTTAACTAAATTAGCAATGTAAATGTTCACTAATCTTAATCTAATCATTTTTCTTACTTTAATTTAGTCACCTTATTCAATTCATTTCTAATACTTTGTTATCCTTATTTAGGTTATAAGGATACACGTGTGACTCGATATAATTGCCAAATACTAGGACACGTAGCTAGTGCTTGCCATGAACTTGTTCCTAAGAAAATACGTATGAAATGCACGTATTCAATTGAATTGTATGCAAGATGCTTATGTTCGATGAAATGCATGTGGGGAAGGTCAAAGATGTTACACACCAATCATATCATTTTGCAGAAAAGGAAGGACTCCCACAAGAGGGACATTAAACTCCTTAACACCTCTGTCAAAATGCAACTGACTCATTAACAAATCAATTTGCAACTATATTGTCTTTCCTAAAAATGTGTTGAACTTTAGTTGATGCAAGCAAAGCTGACAAATTCTTGCAAACCTGCATGAGATTAGAGAATTGTCCAAAATAAGAACTGTCTTGTGTAAGTCATGACTCACGAGCTGATATCCTTGGTGGTGGGCAGGCAGGAGATCCTTCAACACCGCCCACAACTCTGCTTCAATAGCTGAGCACTTACCAATGTTCAACCTATAGCAAATATCCAATCTCCCATAGAATTTCCAAAAACTTTACCTCTAACTCCCATACCAATATTGTCTTTCAAACAGCCGTTAGAATTAAGCTTCACACATCTTAGAGATGAATCTATAATTTATTTTCAGTGAAAGCAAACTTAATTTAAAAAATAATAAATTAAAAATTATATAAATACAACCGATATATAAAAAAAATAAAAGCTTTGGAGTACTCATATATATTTTAATATATAAAAAAATTTTACATTCATAATAATATAATAATATAAATTATAAATTATTACAATTCTTTTTTTCAAACATTCATATTTTGATATATTTACATATTTTTTTTATTTCCAATAAATTAAAATACTATATATATATATATATAAATATTTTGGAGACTAAAAAAAATACTAAAAAATATTTTAGGAGGGTGGCAAGTGCCCCATTGGCACCGCACTAGATCCGTCCTTGACCCATCCTTAGGGGAGGAGACCAGCCCACTCATCTTTCCTTATAAGCAGCATTGGGCCAAGAGATAAAGGAATCCCACATTAAATTTTTAAACCTGAAAAAATATGTCATTTATTTGCCGGATAGCGAAACCACCAAACCGTCCTCCGTTGTGTTTTTTTTTTTGGTGGACCAACCAAAATTCAGATTTTATTTTCTTGAAAAATAAGTTGGATTTATACTCATGAATTTCCCTAATATTATCCTAAATTTAATGCATCTACTCAGTTTGCCATATTTCATTTTAAGTATTTTTTATATTTTAGAAAAAAATAAATATTAAGTACTGTTATGTATCAGCTAAATCAATTTCAACTACCTATAAATTTAAATTTAATGATCAAACTATAAAATTTCGAATTTAAAATTCAATCAAATCCCTGGCAATAAAAAAAAATATCAACTTGAACAAATGAAAGCATGCATGATTATTTGACCATCCCAATTTTGATATTAAATTGTAAGCCTAATTTTATTTAATTTTAAATGGATTGAAATTAGATGCCATCCACAGTTAGTTATAAATTAACAGTTCAAATAGTTTTTTTTAATTATTATTATTCTAAATTCTAAATGTTGGAGCAAATGGAGAGTTTAGGTTATATTCTTAAATTGAAGTAATTTGGTAGGAAGTACGTGCACATGTGTATATACATAAATAAAAAAGATTATTAGTAATTTGCAAAAGTGTGCATGAGATCTAGAAGCTAAGGAAGGCTCTAGGAACTAGTCTACCCATAACAAAAATAAAAATAAAAAGAAAATGAACCACCTTTTTCTTTTTTGGTCAAATAGCTCAGTATTGAAAATGGGGAAGAAACTATTGACTTGTGATCCACCCTACTTCACAAACTATTTAAATTTTTTTATTTTTTGTATTTATATGACAAATTAATATTTTTTTGGCCAACAGATAAATTTATGAACCAAGTGAAAAAAAAATCCATAGAAAATCTAATGCCTCTGTATCCTTCAAATACTTTTGGCTAATAATGTATAAGATAAAGAATGAAATATATATATATATATATATATATATATATACCCATGAGAATAATTGAAGAATCTTTTAATTGATCATAAATGCTATAATACCATTTTTTTTTTGGGTTATGATACCAATTGGAAAGTGTAAAAGATACCTGAGCTGGTATTAGGATATGGGCTGAATTGTGTTCCCCACTTGGAAAAATCCAGGCACAGTGCTGGTTTAAGCCCTGTCACCGTCTTAAAATTAAATTTGGCTTGCGGGTTATCCCTAACTTTCCTCTATCTAAAACTCAAGGTACAAAACTTGCACGTGACTTCCACTTCCAAATAATAACACCAATTATAAATAAATTTTAATAATATGTGAAATTCAATTATATTAAAATATAGTTTAAGATAAAATTATTGTAGTATCATTCATTTTTAATACTTTCTGAAAGAGGAATTTTCTTCCAATTGTCTGCAATACATAGCATTTTCCATCCATTAAGTTGCAGATAATTACATTAAACTACTTGTAGATTAAATGTCAAAATTATCCTTCGTATGATTGAAAATGACAATTCGATCCCGATATTCCCTGTAGTTAGAACGGTTAATTCTGTTACTTGGCGGTGAAAGTGAGGTAAAAAAGAATAAAGAAGTAAAATAAAAAGAATAAATGATAAATTGTAAAAGAGACAATAAACCTGAAACAGAAAGATAGAAAGGCAATGATTTGAATAATAAATGCCAATGGCGGATCTGCTCTGCTCTGCTCTCACCAGCTGGAATTGGACGGTTGTGGAAATTTCTTCTCAAACCCACATGCCTAATCAACTACTCCCATTGGAGATTCCTATGCCCCCTTTTCTTTTTATTTTCCCCCATTTTAATTTCTTCTTCCTTTTTTTTTAATTAATTAAATAATTTCTTGCCTATTTTTTTCTCCTTCCTCTAATTTCTATAAAATCCCCACCCAACACTCTCCAAAACCTCTTCTCTTCTGTTCTCTTCTTCCTCCCCTATTTGTTTAGTTTTTCTTTCTTTCTTTCTCTCTTTCTTTAAGGTCTGAGATTCTGCTGTTTTCCCTCTGCAACTCTCTCTCTCTCTCTCTCTCTGTTTTTCTTGCAAACCCATAAAGTCAAAAGCTTTGAAATCCCTCAATTTCCCAGCAAGAAGTTGTAGTTTTATTTCTAGCTGCGAGATCTCTGCGAGAAGTTGTAGAAACTTTTTTTCTTTAAAATTCTTTTGATTTTATCTTGATGCTGCGTATTTTTATTTTAATGTTTGAGATTCATGTCTCCAGTTCTTAGTGAAATCCTCCGTTCCGGGTTTATGATCAACTCTTCTCTGAGGCGCAGGACCCATCTCGTTCAATCTTTCTCTGTTGTTTTCCTTTACTGGTTCTATGTTTTTTCATAAATAATCTTCCCATCACTGCCTTAATATTATAGTATTAGATTAATTACATCTTTTATTTAGCTCTATTAATTAACTCCCCAGAAATTATTAGCGTCTACTGGGTCCTGTGTCCTCAAAATCAAATCTGTAAGGTAAGATCTAGAAGGGAAAAAAATCTCATTTTTATTGAGATTATTAGTGGTATTTGATCCGGTGTATATATACACACATATATATTATAAGTGCATAATGGCATCCTCTAGTGGGAATTCTTCAGGTTCCTCTCTGCTTCAGAACTCAGGGTCTGAAGAGGATATGCAGGTGTTGATAGATCAAAGAAAAAGGAAGAGAATGCAATCAAACAGAGAATCAGCAAGGAGATCAAGGATGAGGAAACAGAAGCATCTTGATGATTTAATGGCTCAAGTTTCGCAGTTGAGGAAGGATAATAACCAAATCCTCACAAGCATCAATATCACCACACAGCACTACTTGAATGTTGAAGCTGACAACTCCATTTTAAGAGCTCAGATGGTGGAACTTACCCAAAGACTTGATTCCTTAAATGAGATTCTCAATTACATCAACACAACAACAACACCAAGCAATGGGATTTTCCAAATTGATCATCAGGATCTTCAAACTGCTGCTGCCGCTGATCATGCCTTCATCAACCCACTCAACTGCATCTATCTTAACCAACCCATCATGGCTTCTCCTGATTTGTTTCAGTATTGATGATGGGAATTAAGCTTGGGAAAGGAATTGGTCAATTCTAGGGTTGTCTCTTCTTCTTTTTTTCCCCAATTATTGGTTGCGTCCCGTTCATGATTGTCTCAATGAGTGAGAGGGAAATTAATATCCTTTTAGTTTATGTGATAAGCTCTAAGGATGAAGCATCAAGCATTAGTTAGTCTATGGTATGAAAAATGGTAATAGGTATTTTGGCTTGTACTGGGTCACTATGAATATGGTGTGAAAAGGATTTAGATGTATGGGCTCTTTTTCTCATATTATTATATATTAGTAATGGTTTTCGTAATTAGTCCTATAAATTGTTATTTTATTTTGTTCCATTTATTTCAATTTTTTCATGCATGCATCTGAAATTATTTTAAGAAAATGTTCTTCTATATTATTCCATGATTTTTACCGTTTTGCTCTTGGGTTTGGTTGTTTGTTATGAGTAAAACAAATGTTTGTACCAAACAAAAACTAAATAAATAATAGAAATAAGTAAACGAGACATGTATGAATGGCAGTGTTTAGAAAGTGACCATATTTCCACGCAACATTAGGTTGTCTTTTTCTTTTTTTTTTTTTATAATTTTTTTTAAATTTTTTATAATTGGTACAACTTAGGTTGTCAATCACTGTTTTATACGGTGGACTAATTTCTCGTTTTCTTTAAATATGAACTGTTTGATCCTAAAAGATTGAATATTTCGTAAATTAAATTTGAAATTACTACTTACGAATAAAAAGACTCCATTTTATTTAATTTTTTTAAATACCACTTTTATGAATATTATTATTTTATTGTTAAAAAAAAATATTAATATCACTTATGGGACAATCTTTTATATATTTAAGATTTTAATCTGATTGACATAGTTCAGACATTAAATAATGTTGAAAATTTATTTCTCAAAGCAGCACCAAAGGTGTTTAGACAGAATTATATGAAATAATAATCAATACTCAAGCTTGGATTGAGATATGAATGGTGAATGAGAATTTAATCTAATATATTATTCTAAATATATTCTATTTAATCTAATATATTATTCCATTAATTGATATTCTTCTATTAATCGCCTTTAATATTTCTATAAAAAAAATATTCTTACGTTAGATTATTATAAATATGAATATTATTATTCTTTCTATACTGAAACTTTGAAAATTAGAAGTCTATGGTAAAAGTTTGGTATCTTCTCTAATTCTGTTCATGCCACTAAATTTTATTGTTTGTTCATCAGATTAATGGAGGTGACATAAAGATCAAATGACCAGATTAGCGTTCCCAAAATCAAAGTGATTTCCATCAATTAATTTCAAAAAATTAAAAAAAAAATCAAAATTTGTTCTCTGCAGCCAAACACACCGTATGAAATTTAGTGAAAAAAAAAGAAAAAAAAAATATTCTGAATTGAAGAAGATGCTGATTGATTTTTGTATATTATCGAAGACAGACAAGATATCTAAAAGCAGAAGAGATAAAGATAAATAAATAAAATACTACCCCATCGAAATTATCTCCTGTTTTTCATTGGTTCAAAGTATAATGAACATAATCTCGGCTTGATATGATTGCACATTTAAATTCTAGCGCAGCAAGCAAATCCTAAATCAATGTCAATGTCTCCAAGTTATACAAGCAATTTGCAACAAAATGATTGTTTATATGATTGTTTTTTTACGTTTTCTTATTTTTCATTTTTATCTATAATATATGAAATATTGAATTTTTTAATATGATATCAGCATCTATTTATGATAATTTTGTATTTTCTAACAATTCTTATTAGAAATATATACATGTTAAGGCATAAAAAGATTTTGGGTTTAAGAAGGTTAAATTTAAACAATAGGAAACGTGGAGAAATTTATATCCTAAATAATAACAATGAGAAGAAGAAGAAAAAAAGCAAGCCCACAGGCATAGGGGTGTCAAGAAGTATAGACAATAGTTAATTGTGGGCTGCCAACCCGCCTGTTCGAAACGCAAATTCGACCAAATATCGATGCATGATTCTTTTTATTTCTTCTCCTTTTGGCCCAGCTTTTCAAAAATAATAATCTTTTAACGTTTGAACCATAATATTGATTAATATTATATAATTAACATAGAAACAAAATTAATATGAAAAAAATTGCAAGTTATGTACTTAATATGTTGACCCTTTAACTCCAATTTAGTGGGTTGGCATTTCCCTTCAATTAGTTTGGGATACCATTGCACTTATCAACATTTTTTTGATGTGGGCACTTCTATTTTCTCTATGCCTCCGGCTGAACTTTCAATCTGGCTTCTTTATGATTTGTATGAGATTTTTTTATCTTCTCTAGTTTTTTTTTATATATATATAATTTAGTTCACCTTTTTACCAAAAAAAATTCATATTTGTGATAAAATTTAATAATGAACTGTTCCTCCAGCCATTTACTACAAGGCCTTCCACTTATACATTGTTTGCCTAATTTATTGATTTATTTCTTTGCATTTCATCAAAAAGGATTCACTTTTTTAGAAAAAAAAACATAATTGATTTGTTTTTTTTGAAACTGTAATTGATTTGTTATTTTTTTTAATGTAATTCTCCATTTCAGATAGGCTCGATATATTCTAGTTAATATAGGAATATAATATATTCTTAATTAATATAGAATGTAATGTAATGCAAATTATACAGCAGCTGAGGCGAACCCCATGGCCGGGAGCCAAGAAAAATAATTAATAAGAAATCAAGTGGCTGAATTTAGGTAGAAAAAAGGATTATATATAAAATCTAGAAAAGCACACGCAAGGAATAAGTAGAAGATGATGAATTTCCATGTTTGGATTTTAATTGCATGATAGAAAAAAAGTATAGAAAAGGATATATGTTATAGATAGCAAGTGATGGAAGCATATGGCCACCCACTAATCAACAGGCTGACACTTAGGCTTTTAGCAAATGTTGTCATTTCCCCCCCTTGGTTTAGTGGAGAGCCAGTAATTTTTATAAGATTAATATATTTAAGTGGCTTTATGTTGTGACTAAAAGTTGTGGTTATAATACGTGCAAGAGCCAAAATATTTAGCTCAACCGAGTTGATATAAATTAATTTAGTCATATTTTATTATGTATAAAAATAATTAATTTAATCATATTTTTTATATATTAAAAATAATATATATGAGCGAATTAATTTATGATATAATAAGAAAAATAATTACAATAAAAAAACTGATTTATAATTTTTAGCTAATTAATTTAATTTAACAATTAGAAGAAACGAACTAAGGTGACAATCTCCACTTATCAATATATATATAATAATATTCAAGAGTTTCTACAAGAAAACAACTCCCAACCAATCATCTATTAGATATGTCGCATTTTTAGAATTTTTACTTAAATAATCTGAAGTACATATACCCTAATCATTTTTCAACTAATTAAATTGTAATTCATGTGGTTTTCTTGAACTATTTAAAGTAACGTTATGATCATGTCAAAGACAAAAGACTAACTTGATCAACTTAAATGACCAAACAATTATATTTTATTAAATATTTTGCTTTTGAGAATGCCCAGCAGCAAGAAAGCCAACACCAATAATGATGTGAGACTACAATGACATGCTAAAATAATAAATTACATTGTAATAAAAATAATAAATAAACGAATAATTTAAGTGTAAACTACAAGGGTTTAAAATTTTAGTAGGTTATTGATTGCGTCATCTCAAATCACTGGCATGATAAGTTGGGTTCCTCCGTCAACAAACATTTATCAAGTTGGGAATTATTTGAGGCTTAATCTTGCTCTTTTTGCACTTCCTAATTATAGAATTGGTCTTTTATTTATTTATTTTCAGGTGACTATGTGGGGCTTATGTATGATCCAATTATGCATACAGCCCATCACCATGCTGTTTTTGTGTTCGTTTTGAATTGGAGTAGCCCTGGTTAATTAATGACCAACAAGAGTTTGTACTGGTTGGCCCCTTCTTGACTTTTGCATGGTACTAAGTTTTTAATTATGGCTCTAAACATAATTTAACCTCCATAATTGTCTATGGTTACTATCAATATGACGCAGGAGAACACAAAAATTGTGCTTCTTTGCTCTCCTTTTCTTAACATTTTTCCTTGTTTTAATGGACTGCAATAATTAAGTAGCGAATGAAAAGCAAAACATACAATGGAACGGACGTTTCCCAACATGAAGTTCATAGCAGTTTTTTTCCAGCTCTTCTTCTAAAACAATGACCATCTTTTGCAAAAAGACATTGATTTTAATGTTAACAAATTACAGATAACTCTCTTTAATAAATTATAATTAAAAATAAACTTTTAAAAAACTAATAATTTATCCATGTCATTTGATAGAAATGTTTGATATAACAATTAGAAAGACTGATAGTTGAATGTATTGATTGTCCTATAGTTACAGTTATTGATAATAAATATAAGTTTTAAACTCTTATAAAAAGTCATTCGACTATATATAAAACTCTAAAAAATTTACATAAAAATATTTCAAATATAGAAAAAATTATATAATATATTGCACTATAATATTTGAAATTTATATAATATAAAATAAATAAGTATTTCCTCAGACGATAGGAGAGTTCACTATTAGTTTTTTAAAAAATTATTTTTAACCATATTTTGTTAAAATCTTAGGAGGAATTTTCCATAATTTGTTCAAATAACTAACAAGTAACAAGAACATAACAAACAGCAATTTGATGCGAATCCATCCCCCGCACAAACCAAGTAATCCAGTAACACAGGTTATCTTTCACATCATGCTCAAAAAGTTTCAAATACGTAACATAAAATGGAAACACAGCATTTATTTTCGTTCTTGTGCATTTTTAGTCATACGGGATTTGGATGTATGCGGCATCACAGGCAAAGGATACATCACCATACATACCAGCAAGAGCACATCTTATGCACTCTAAGACCGTAACAGGTAAGCAAATGCCACGGCTGTCCAAAAATGCATGCCCACTTTACCCCAGTGGAGAGCAAGTGGCAACCAACGGCTCACAGTCCCTATCACTTGGAGAGCAATCTCCAACAACATGCCCATCACCACATGAAATCTGAAAAAGTGTGGCCATTCCTTCCTCCTCACAACTCCAAGATATGCGACAAAAAAATATGCCATCAGGAACCAGCTTGGCAACTTTCCAATGGCACCGAGGAATGGGTATGTCAAAAATTCAGAGTGTTCAAGGAAAGGGTGTAGATGATATGCTGTCTCAGCATACATCCATGTCTCATGAAGAGGCATCAAATAAAGGAGACGCTAAAGTCCTCCACAACCACCTTGGCTTCTTAGTCATTGGAGGGTAGCGAAAACTGTATGGGACATCTTTTGATGCTCGAGGGCACAAATTAGATCTGTTCGACCCAGGTAATGAAGGAAGAGTATGCCAAAGTCCACCTTGATCTCCTTTTAAGAGTGGGGTTGACCCAGCAGAAAGGTCTGTGACAAACCTATCGATGAACAAAGTGTAAATTAAAACAAAACTGGAACCATCTTTGAGACCCTCTACAGTATGTCAAGACCATAAAACTAGGAATGAGTTATGACCTCGTCATACACCCACTTGATGAAAAGGTACCACATATTGCTGGACTACATCAATCTCTTCATTTCCCACCTTCCCTCCCATTTGTGGGAAAATGGACAGTTAAGGAGAGCCAGAGGTCCAAAAGGAGGAAATAAAGAAACTTTATCAATAATATCTGCATATACCTCTCCGTGACCAGGATTTAGACTTGAAATGTTGAATGAGAATACATGAAATACTGGTGTTTAAGAATTTGGCCTTGGCTTTCAAATGAGGAATGCATGCAGAAACCATGCTACTAGACCAGGCTTTGCATGTACAGGTGCTTGTAAAGGCACATCCACCACCAGCAGGCACTGTGCATCCGTTAAGAATCATTGCCAAGCACCTGTTGATAATAAAAGTAACAATAGAAATTAAAAGAAAAATAAACAGAAATATATATATCTAACAGAGCAAAAGAACTCCCATTGCTATACATTTCAGAACTGATTGGAGACATATACGAACCAGAAGAAGGTATGACAAAAAGAAAGTATTCCCTCTGCAAAGACTTTCAGGATATATCAAAAGCTTGTCTTTTCTGCTCCATAACATCCAATGGAAATGGTGGGAACCAACTCTGTCAAACTATACACAAACAGGCAAATTCCTGGGAAAAATAAACACACACCAGATCACAATTTCAAGAGATCAACTCTCAATCCTTTTGGCTGCATGATGTCCTACAGCGTAGTTGTATAAAACTTAAGTTAAAATGAAAGCATTCATACATGCATCATTGAACAAAAGTTCCCACAAATTATATCTAAAAACAAGACAACCGAATAGTGCACCAGAAATCAAAGCCATTGGGAAAAAAAGTTTTCAACATCAGAACCATTGATAGCAACTTTGCGATTAGCATACGATGAATACTAAAAGCCAAAAGGAAAAAGAGCTCTCATGGAAGAAATGCATGCCAGTAAGCACTTGTCTTTCCAGAAATTCTGATAAAAAGCATCTAGCTCTATCATTCTAAGGATAATATGCTCATTAGTGGATGAGCTTCAGAAGTTTTCAGCAGTAATAAAACACCACCCACTATCAAAAATAAGATGGTAAGTTTCTGAAATCTACTATGAGTAGGGAGGAAGTATATACTATATTAAAGCTAAGGAGGTGAAGAATGAACCAGCTGAAGCAAGTTGCTGGCAGAGATCATTAGCATACAGCGCACTCATTTAGAACGAGCAATAAAGCTTTTCCTTATGTGGAAAGCTTTTCATTTAGAACGAGCTTCACTCCATTTGTATTTTTGAGGGCTTCGATAGAACCCATATCCTCTGTGGGCTGCAGCATTTCGACCTTCGATCCAACTACGCCCATCTTGTCTCTACCGGTCAAGCCCAATATAAGATGGCCTCAAGCCCATAATTGATGATTCGTCTTCAAGCAGCCCAATTGTAAAGTCGAAATTAATATTAATAAAAATTAAATTGAGAGAGGGGAGAATTTTAATGTTCTATAAATCTTAGTAATTTTATAAGAATTAAAAATAATAAAAATTATGAATTTATACTTAATTAAAAAAGATAAATATAGAATAAAAATAAGAATAAAAATTATGAATTAAAATTTTATTTTGGGAAAAAAGAAAATGTTTTATTTTAATTAATATTTGGAATAAAATATTTCAAAAGAAAAATAATCCATTCTTCATGGGACTTATTTTATCCTTATCCATTAAGAAACGATCCTTGCCAAGACAATGAATACATCCCAATCCCAAAAATTAAAAACAACTTTTAACAGATTTTAATTTTATTACGAGCTGTAAATGTTAGATTTGTTAGGCTGGTTTATTTTCAGAAAATATTTTTCTGAAAAATATATTTTTTATTTTTTAATATTTAATTTATTTTTAAAAAATAAGTCAAAAAAATATTTATAAATCAATAAAAAATATTTTTAAAATAAAAGAAAATAACTCCACATTCTATAAATGAAAAATTATATTTCAAAATTTATCAAATATAAAAATAAAATATTATTTTATTTTTTTATATTTCCTAATATTGTAATCAAACATAAAAAAAATATTTTTACAAAAAATATTTCCTAAAAACAAATTATCTTCAAAATAAAAGCTTTAATTTAGTTATTTCTTTTTAATAAAGTCGCTGCAAACTTTGTACTCACCATGGAAAAAGGCGAGGGAACACGTACTGCCCACTCCGCGTGGTTACGAAGAAAGTACTCTTGACTTCCCTTTTTTATTTACTGTTTTGCCCTTAAGACAACAGACAAAGTAAAAAATTAAATGAAAATCATACGTGGCACAATTCCCCATGTGGGCTTCACCACACACCCACACTCGCCTTCCTTTCCCTTTCCCTTTTCATTTTCTAACTCCGTCATAAGCATCGGCCGTTCTTTATGCCGCCCAACTTCTCACGCCGTTATATTGCACACCATTTAAATCCTTTCATCCCTCCCTCTCTGGCTTTCTCCATTTTTATTCTCTCTTCGCCACACTGAAGAAGGAGAAGGCGGAGAGGCGGAGACAAAGACGACGAACCTCTGTCTATCTCGCTTTCTGTGGGCTTCGTTTTGTCAATATTTTTCTTAAAAAGTAAGAATTTATTGCTGCCATTATATATATTGTTAACAAAAAGTAGTTCATAAACCCTAGTTTGATTTATGGTGGATTGCTCGAGTCATCCAAGTTGAACGGATTGTTTTTAATTTGAAGTTTTTTTTTAGGGATTTATTATTGATTTTTGGCCTGTTTTTTATTTTTTATTTGAATCCATGTATCTAATTTTTCGTAAAAAATTTATTTCGTGGCTGCCGACCAATTTTTATTTATGCCATTTTTATAAGACAGTGATTTTCACGTCTTCGTTAGCTCGCAAAAAAAAAAAAAGATTGCAGAAGTACTAGGTTGGTGTATTAATGCTGAATTTGACGCGGTTGTTGAATAATTAGTTTTATTGTGATTCCTGTAGCAGCATGCGGATGCATTTAATTACTACTTTTCCTTATGCCTATATTGACTGGGAAGTGAGAATTGAATAGCTAGTGTATTGGGGCTTTCGGTTTCTTATGCGTGGCATCTTAATTATCTATTAATATGAATGTGTAATGATTCTTATCCTTCAAGTAAAAAGAGGCTCGAATCATATCCTCAAAAGAGAAAATGGTGTTTATGGACTAGGTTTAATATCTTTTTAACTGTATTTCTGGTGTATCTGGAATTAACATCAAATGATTTCGGAAGTCAATCTTGGTATAAATATTGTACGGGTTTTGGAGGAGAGCTTTGGTTTCGGCCTTGTTAGTCTGCTGACCATCTATGTCTAATCGTTCTGTATTAGGATTCACATTAAAAATATTTACCTAGCAGTTATAAATTTCTATTTAAATGGTTTTGAAAGTTATTTTGCTTGGTTTTGCCTTTGGTTTGCATCAACTCTTTTTTTTTCTAGTTAGAACTTGGTAGAGATAAAGGCTTCAGGCTTCATAATCATCAAGGATTTATTTTTCTATGATTCCTTAGATCATTGTAAAATTATCTGTTGGCTTTATTTCAGGTGGCTAACCTTTGGGTGACTTCTGCAGTTATTAGGTGTAGAAGTTGTTAGTTGTTCTGAGTTCATTTTCTCCATGTAAGTTGTTTCAATATCACTATCTTCACATATATGTGTATGTGTTTCTGGAAAAAGACTTCTTATCCTAATTTGTGAAATTTAGTTTAGCTTCCCTTCTTGCTTTTGCATTGCTTGTAACTTTAACAGTTTGAATAGCGGACATCAGAATGAAATGGTAATCCTGTCTGTATCTCTTACTTTACCAAAATATTTTTATGTTTAGTGATTACAATGGTAATGGATGCTTTTCAACTTTTTTGTTTTAGGGACTCCAATAATCAGTTTTACTTTATTTGAATAATTTCTTGTGTGCCTTCGTTTTGGTAGCTAGTGTGCTACATTTTTTTTTTTGGGAAAAAACAGCTGTTTAATACTAATCAATGTATGGTAGGCCATAAGAAATTGATGTGCATATGCCATGGCCAAGGAGGAATTCTGTTTGCTTATATCTGGACATGTTTTGTTTACAAAATTGGGTTTGATTGTCCATATTTTTCAGATGGATTTGATGGTTTAATTCTTCACAAATAGGCATTATTTGAGGTTGGTATTTGATGGCTTGTTTTGCTTTTTATTCGGAATTGACTTGAAGTTGATACATTCTAATAATGCTATGCATATTTACCTTTTGAACAGGACATTCTAGTGTTTCTTCTCAACTAAGTGCTCCTCCTTGAGTTGTCTTTGGTGTTAATTAGTCTCTGTTGTTTTGAGAGATCATGGGCTCAGCATGCTGTATTGCTGCAAGAGATAAAGACCTCCCTAACAGGAGTACAACTAACACTTTGCATCGGAATGCCAGATGCTCTCCAACATGGAGTTTCCATTGGGAAAATCGAAGGCGTGTGGCTGGTGAAATTGATGATTCACCATATCAAACATCTCATGGACTTAGCAGAGATGTTAGTGTGGAGGTAAAAGGGCCACTAGGCTCTGATAGAGGCAATCTTTCAGATGAGGTAAGTCTGCATGAGAGTTTTGGGACGCCTATTTCTCTGAAGTCTCCAGCAGACAAAGAAATGAGAGCAAATCTGATAGCTCAAGCTTCAGGTGAAATTTTGTTCCACTATCTTGTTTACAGTTGCTAATGGAAATGTATATCAGGATATTTCTCGTGGATTTGCTGCTAGAAAGTGACCTGTTTCTTTACTATACTTTTAGCCCTGTGCCATTGTAAGATGCAGGTTAATTGCTATAATTTGTTTCAGAGTGATCTATGGTTCCCTTGACACATAGTCTTATGATTGATAAAATATACTGTGCTGTTACTATCTTGAGTTGTATATTTAGGTGTTCCCTTGTATTCATAAAGTTCCACTTAAGATAGTTATGCTTATGCAGAGAACAGATTTTTATAAGTGAATGTGTTTTGTATGTATGCCTGTGGATTCATGGTTTTAGCCTGTTATATATGTGTTTGTATCTTTAAAGAAACTGCCTGTGCATGAGTCCACAGAGACACGGGCCAATGTAAATGAAGTTGTAGATTTTAATATGGCAAGTATATTTTTCTGTTAGTCACATGTATGATAGCGTTAAACATCTATTTGAGCCAAAGCAAAGATCAGGTTTTTGTTCTCAGGTAAAGTTAAAATGATTGACATGTAAGTGATTGTTTATGTGGAAATTTTTTTTGCAAGCATCCTTGAGATTAAGTTTAAATACCTATTTATTATCTGAAATTTGTATTTTTGCTTTCTCTTTGTGGAATCCTTAAAGCTTATCTATAATCTCTCTAAAATGATTGGATTGACATTCACACTCAAATTCTGTTTGTAAATCTCCATTTGTGAAGAAGAAGGTCATAATTTGCAAAACTAAAACTGAGAATCACTGTTTCTCTTCCTGTTATTACGTGTTCTCTATGGCAGTGAATTGTCTGCTGTCTGATCATTGAGTCAGTCTTGGTTTCATCTGGAGGGAATTCTTCTCAGTAGCTCTTGTAGTTATGAGAGTGTTTGTTTGAGATAAGAGAAGAATAATTGCGTCTAAGGATTCCTACCATGAATTTCCTGTGATAATTTTGAGCCTTTGCTTTATAAATTGTTAGTTATATACCTTCTAAATTTATGGGGACCTTGAGCTTGTTGCAAGCAGGGTCCTTTCAAGTAATGATACCAGTTCCCATGCTCACGTATTTGTTATTGTTTACACATTAATGTTACTTGGCAGTAATAGAGTTTTGGGTGAAGTCCTTTGCTTCCCACTTATGTTTTATTTTGTGTGATATCCATCTACTTTCTTGCTGCAGGTCTATCTATGGAAAGCAATTACCCTGTTCAGGTGAGTCTGAACGAGTTGAAACAAAAATTAGAGTTAAGTTTAGATTATGTGTTTTTTTCTTCTTCCCATTTATAGATTATTATCCTGAGATATTTTCTAATCATCTTTAGGTAAAGAAGTCAACAGAATCCCTTGATATCGCTGAATTATCTTCTCCAAAGCTTTCATATTCTGTGCATTCATCCTTTTCAACACCAGTTGCTGATCGTTTGTCTGTCTGTGGTCATCCACTTCCTCCAAACTCAACCCCCTCAAGGAGGGCTTGCTGCTCACCTGGGCATAGACTGTTAAGGCAGATTTCTGATAGTCGAATTCTAGGATTAAAATCACCTAATAATTACTCCATGTCTGAAGGAAGGTCATCGTTTGTGCTCTCTACTTACAGCCATGACTTAGCAATGGGATCCCATGGTGGGTCTTCAGATGGTTGGTCCATGCGAACTTTTTCTGAGCTTGTGGCCTCTTCCCAAAGAGAAAGATGGTCTTTTGACAGTGAGCACTTAGGCTACGGTTTAAGCAAAGTAAGTGGATGTAGTAGCAGGTTCTCATGTTCTCCCTCCTTAGATCTTCGAACTTGTGGTGCTTGCTCAAAGTTCTTGATAGAGAGATCTTCTTGGAGCAGCAATGAGCTATCTGTAGTTGCTGTGCTGGTATGTGGTCATGTGTACCATGCTGAATGCTTAGAAACCATGACATTGGAGGTTGACAAGTATGATCCAGCTTGCCCAATATGCGTTGGAGGTGAGAAACAAGTATCTAAAATGTCTAAAAAAGCTTTGAGAGGTGAAACAGAATTGAAGGCTAGAAGTCATAAGATTTCAAGAAACCGTGTCGTAGACAGTAATCATGACAGTGATTCCGATGATTTTGACTGCCAAAAAAGTGCCACACGAGGAGGAACTCCAAAGATGGGAACTAGTTCTAGTGGAGCAAGCTCCTCCACAAAGCCGTTCTTGAGACGACACTTTCCATTTGGGTCCAAGTGGAGTAGGGCACTGTCAGAGAATGACTCTGCCAAGAAAAAGGGTTTTTGGGCAAGATGTAGGAAGTATTGATATCTTTAACTGTTACTAGGTAAGAGATTCTTCCTTTTTTTTTTGGCCTTATTCTAGTTGTTACGCTAGTATTCTAGAAGCTTTCTTCTGAAAGGTATTAAAATATGCATTTGCTAATTGATTAATCTTTTGTATTTTTTCTAAGTTACCAGAAACATGGGAGATAAATTATCATGTGAAGCTGAAGGTGGAGGCTACGATCAATACCGCGCAAGCTTCAAGGAGCAAAATTTATGGCTATCTCCACAATGGATTTCCCCTTCACCTCACTCATTCTGCGTCTTTTGCATCTGAAAATAGAAAAAATGATCAGGTGATCCGACTGCTGTCGTAGGATAGTCTACTATGAACCATCTGATCATAGGTCGCCCATGTTTTTTGGTCGCCCATGGGCTGGACTATATGAATTTTGACAAATTTATAAGCCAAGTTTAATGTGCTGTGATCAGTGGTGAATCAGTTAATTCTATCTGCAAGGATATTAGTTAAATGCTTTGTCACAACAAGACGCTCTGTCCAAATTTGGCATATTTTAACATTGTACAGAGATCTTTAACGAAGCTGGATCATTGTACAAGATCATTAACAGATAATCCCGTTAAGTGTTCAATATCGAATTTCAATGCAATTTTATGAAGTTAAGCTAATAGTCATGGAGGTGCGAAAGACTGATTGTCTAATTTTTTCTTACCGTTTCATTTGATTATTTCCTTCGCTAAAGCAAAACTCTGGAGTACTTGTCAACTAATTGGTGTGGTTGTAATTTGACTCAGATATATAAAAGTGACCATAGATGTTTAATAATACAAATAAAGGTCATAGTGTCATATGATGCTATATTCTTGTTTTACGATTACTTACATTTCTTTTTCCTGAATAAAAACAAAAGGCAAAAGACATCTCGAGCCTATTTGTCTATTTTCGTCATTTTATTCAATTGGTTGGTTTTGTTTCATGTTGTCTCATATATTTAATTTTTATTCTATTTTGCCTCTTAAAAATTCAAAATTTAGTCATAATAGTTATATTTGTCGTGTTAAAGTAGATTAAAAACGAAATATAAGGGATAATTTACAAAAAAAAAACTGATTAAGTGGATAAAATAATAAAAACGGATAACTACATATGACTGAACATGCCTTGTGCCAAAAGAAATTTATAACCTAATTCTTTTAAATTAGCTGAAATTCTTTCAATAACTTTGGTTTATAATGTTCATTTGTAATTACACAGAATGAGATTTGGAAATAGCTTTTTACACTTTATAATTACATGCAAGAGTTTTTATCATATAATTACTAATTATTTACAATGCAAGTTGACTCTATTATATAATAGTTTGCAGTTGCACGTGCATTGGGCGAGCATTTTTATAATTAGAGTCAAAATGATAGCAAGTTCGTACGATGAGATTTATTCAGATACAAAGTTGGAGGGGATTATCAGTTGCTTTTAAGGTAGTATACTTGATACTTCTCTTAATAAAGAATCCAAAACGATACCTTTTCTACAACGCCAGCTATTGTTATATAGTAACATATTTGGTAAATTTGATGGAAGGAAACCAATATTTTGAAAGGAGAAGTATTCGTAAAACTAAAGAGGAGGAGAGTTCATAGAGAAAAAGAAAACAACTTAAATTTGATGGAAAGAAACTAATATTTAAACTGCGAAAACTTATAAAGCAAAAGTTGAGAAGTGGAATTTGAGTTTCGAATGAAACAGAACATAAAATATTAGAAAGGATAGAGAGATGTCAGAAGTAACCCACGCCCTCTCTCGAGGACCAGAACTTGAGTCAGGCGCCTTAGACCACTCGGCCATCCTGACCTTAATGTTCAAGTTTCATTAGTAAATTTTCTTCACAACGAAAATTACACAAAAATTAATACCTAAAACCTGCAGATCCAATGTTGAAAGGTGAAAACAGTGGCTCTACATTTTCACAAATCTGTACTCTTTTCGACAACATCAGGAGGCCACTTTATTCTCTTTATTTTCTCTCTCATTCTGAACCAGACTGTATTCTTAACAAATTAATTACATTTGTTTTGGAAAACAAAAATAAGTATAAGAGAAAACATTCCTCACTATTATGATGGATTACATTGAGATGGATTTTTCATCTGATCTATTATGCTTAGCAATCCTGATCTATAACTATGATGGAGAAGCTCAATTCCTAGTTCTCTTTTCATGCGACTGTTGCACACACGTTTCTCACCTCTTGAACTATCCTTGTCATTTGATACAACTCTTTCAGAAGATGAACTTTGTTTGATCCAGCCAGGCCATTTCTTCCCAATCAACTCCTCTGCATATGCAAACACTTCCTCACGAGGAGCTGGGTCGTCATCCACAATATTGTAAACTCTCCTGATAATTAAATATGCAAGATTTACACAAATACTTAATTCACAGAAGACACCATGAGAATAAGCAATTGTAACACAGTAACCACAATTTTGCTTTAGGACTGGGTCTTTAGCCACATGAGATTATCAAATTCTCATGATGGTTTCATATTTTACTTACAAGATGACAGAGAATTCTATTCTACAACATGCATATTGCCTTCTGCTAATTCAATTATAGGTCTATGATAATTGGAAAAAATTTCACAAACCATCCTTCTATTTAGGACTAATATACAATAATGTCCCCCAACTTTAATTTACAACACTAATATCCTCAAACTTTAATTCATGTAACAGAACTATCTCTTTTACTTGTTTTTACAGCTTTACAAGTTAAGTTCATGACTAATCATCATGTCACTGCCTACATGAAATACACACTTTTTTTTTAAAAAAAAATTGTGTTTAAATGAATTTTTTTTGCACCTATGGAATTGTGCTTTGATGATTTAAAAAAAAATTCATTTAAGTACAAATCTTTAAAAAAAATTATGTATTCAATATTGACAGTGATATGACATATAGTTATAAAGTGTATTCCATTTAGGCAGTGATGTAGCGCCTAATCATCAAAAATAACCTTTAAACTTATAAAAATAGGTAAGATGAACATTTTTGTTACATGAATTAAAGTTGTGGGATATAAGATTTACAAATTAAAGTTGGGGGATATTAGTGTATATTAGTGCTAAATTGAGTGACAGTCTGAAATTTACCCATGATAATTGCTCAATTTTCAATATCTCACATATTTGATGGATCATGTCTAATTTTACCAAGTGCAGCAAGAGGATGTGGGGGGCAGCCTACCCAAAGGATGGCATACAGATGCTTGCGTTGAGTGCTTGACAAATATCCTCAACATGAATTCTTGATGTGTACTGCCTAGACATTCTCACTTTCTGACTTTTTGATAAAGGTTCCTGCTTAATCATTGTGTCGACAGCACTGCCAAAACAAAAATTCTCTCAAACTTAAAGCCAGCTTACAGCATGTGTTCCAGGCAAATTGAACAATTAAAAATAACCTATTAGCCAAAAAGAAATGCATCAAGGGAACCCTAAGGTTACAGTAAGTTCAAGCCAAATGGTGCTGCAAATATTTGATGCTGGGAGTAACATGCGTAGATATCTAACCCCAAAAGGCAAAGGCCAGGAATTAGAAGTGTGAGCTAAAAAAAAATTCAGCATGCACATGCATACAGAGATAGCAACTACAACCTTCTACCAGGGCCATAGATACCTCCAAGTCGAAATACTTGCGTTGAAATCCCAAGACTATTGCCCAGACTTAACCAACCCTCCTCAGCAGCTAACCTTGACTTAGCTGCCTCGCTTGTAGGGTTTGCTGGGTAACTGCCACATGAAAACACATGTAATTAGTGGTATTTGATGTAAACCTCAAGCACCAATAGTTTGTGTCCAAAATGGTTCCTTACTCCTCGTCCACCCAAGCACCGCCACAGTGACCATATGCACCTGGCAACAAGAAGCAGATTACATAGTCAAAACCAAGTGTTTCCAAGAATGGAAGACTGAAAAATGCACAAAATGCATCTAGTCTGTGGAGATCCAAACATGAGAAGTCCTCATTGAGATAAGCATGTTGGCAGAATTAGCATCCTCACCACATTGCATGATGAAAAGCATAAATATTCAACATCCAGTTATCATGCTGATTCTTTATTTCAATTTCATGTTTCATTATTTGTTGCCTTTTTTTAGATAGTGATAGAGAAAAGTACATCCACACCATAATGATTTTTTTCCTCATTAATTTGCTTTTTCCATTAATTTTAGTTTAGTTTATTTAACCTAAGCACCATTGGTTGCGAATACAAAGCAATATGTAAGACTATCCTTTACTTGCATTCTACATGTATTTGCAGATTCTCATCCAAATAATGTGCACTTCAATAACAAAACATAGAATAGATGGCCAAAGAGAACACACAGTGGTTTGCACAACAAATGCAAACATGTGCACACGAGTATCTTTTTTTCATATTCATGCATACAAAATACCAAAGACGTACTAGTGGATGACAGATAACAGAGCCATTGTAGATGTCCATCCATTATTGTACTTGTTAGGAGTTCTCTACGCTGCAGCACCTAAATAATGATAACCAAGCAATCAATGTTCCTACTTCCAACCATGATGAGAGGGATTCAATATAAACAAAATTAACAAATGAAGATAGGAAAGTACTTTCAACATACCGGATCACCAATGCCAACCACAGAAGGGATGGACACAAGGAGGTGCGTATAAGATCTTAAAGTATTTAGAGTGCTCAATCTAGCCAAAAAATAGAAATAATAATAATAATAATAATCATAATCATATAATTCCAACAATCAGCCAATTAACACCATTCAGTAGCCATGATAGAAACAGGAAAAAGATTTGCATTGGCAATGCTCTAGATTACTCCATTTCGTTCCTTCCCCTATGTTCCTTTTTGTTATTTTGGAAGGAAGAAAAATATGTGATTGAAGAACGATACACAATGCTCAAAAAGTTCAGAAAACAAAAAAGTAAGTACTTTTTATTAATTGTTGATGAAATTGCATTTTCCCAGTGTGAAGCAAATCATATATTTATAGCATCTATTTTCTAGCAAAATCAGAATTTATAACAAAAACTTCCAATGAAGTAAAAAGTCGAACAAAACGGAGAGTTAATTGAAGAAAGCAACAAAGGAAACGAAACAAATAGTAGAAACTCACTCTGGCTCATTAGCATCAAAAAGGCAAATATCAAATCCTCTCTCCTCAAGTTTCTTCTTCTTCACTATGCTTGTACAAGTCCCAGTGACAACCCTAATTGTTGTTGATCGATATTCCATACACTCACGTTTACTCAGGTATATCAACGAACACTTTAAGCATGCTCGATATATAACAGTAAAAAGAGCGGAAGAAAAAGGAAGAAGCATTGAGAAACTAGAAGAATTACCAGCCTTCCTTTTTTAGGTATTGAGCAAAGAATTGCCCGACATATCCCATTCCGAGTATAAACATCCGATTCCGACATCCCGATTCAATCTTACCGATTCCGGAACGAGAACCAGAAACTGCGGCTGAACTGGACGAAAATTTTGGCGGAAATTTTCTTTCAAAATAACCCACTCGAATCCCGAAGCTTGCCGGTAGTTGGCAGATCTCCATTCCATCACCGAATATGGGGCCGAATAGGAAAGTGTCGGTTCTGTTCGGTGGTTCGAGGGGTAATAACGGTCATATTCAAATTAATGGCAATTGTTCATAGCAGTGATGACGGCCTGGTCCATTCCTTATTCGTTCATATTGGGTTTGTGTCCAATTCAATTTTTTTTTTTAAATTTACAAAAATAGAAAATAACACTAATAAACTTCTAAATTTATCTACATTTTCAAAAATTGTAAAATTAACTTTTTAAAATTTCAAATCTACCTAAACTCAAATCTATCAAAATAATAAATTTGAAATTAAAATAATAAAAATGACAGAACTGAAAATATATTTTGATAAAAATAATAAAAAAAATTTATTGATATTTTTGAAATTTAATAAAAAATTATTGCTTTACTTTTATTAAAATGTTTTTATGTGATTAAATGTATTTAGAAAAAGTGAGCATCCGGTTCATCCTGAATCTGGACAATTAGATATCCAATCCATAGTCAAAATGACTCAATTACAAGATGTGAAACTCTATCAACTCAAAAGTTGGGGGTGTAAATAAGTTAAATTAATTGAAAACTATTCGAATTTGATTCGTAAAATATTTGAATTCAATTCGGAATTAATCGAATCGAGTTCGAGTAGTTATTAAATCAAGCTCGAATATCATAGTATCTAACTTGTAAAGCTCCCAAACTTAATTAAGCAGTTATTTTTTATTAAATTACTTTTATATCTTCAATATTTAAATATATTCGAATTTAATCGAATTGATTTTGAGTCGAATCAAACTGTGTATATTATTTATTAAAATTTTTAATTGATTCGATATTTATCGAGTCAAACTCAAGTAATTCAAATATTTTTTTGATTTTAGTTTCAAACAATTAAAAATAAGTTCGATCGAGTTTGAATCGAGTTCTAATTTTGAGTTTTTTAATTGAGTCGAGCTTGAACTAGATACTTCAAAGTATTTAAAATTTCCTTACCACTTAAATTTCTCCTCAAATAGTTCCACCCAAAATTTTTTTTTTGACAAATTAGATTAGGATGAAAAGAAAAGGTTTCATGTTATGGATTGAAACCCTTTTCTAACAAAAATAAAGACAATGATTGGGCATGGAACAAAATTAAATATGAAAATAAGGGTCAACTGCCAACTGTAAATAGGTTCATAAAATAAATGGAGTCGAACTAAAAACGCAGCGGAATGTGATAGGCAAAAACCATTTCCACACATTACACTTGCATTCTTTGTTTCATCTGTTGAAAAGGAAACAGTAAAAATGGAAGAATACAGTGACATTATGATATTGGGAGTGATTTCATGGTCAACTGTATTTGTAATGGTAAGAAAGATGATGCGAAATCGATCTTTCGAGTTCTGTAATCGCCTGGTTTCCACAATCCACGCCATTTTAGCTGTGGTATTGGCTTCTCTCTCGGTTCAAGATTGGAGATGTCCCGTTTGTCCTGTGGCCTAAAAAGCTTCCCCTAGTCAGGTATAAATTTCAATTTTGGTGCTTCAAAATTGTCGTGGGAATTAATGTTGGAGTAGTTAAGTGATAATTTTATTCAGCATGAAAAAGAAGAAGAGGATTTAAAAGGATTTATAAAGAGTTTTACACTAAACAAGTTAAATTTGGTTGGTAGAAAATTTAGGGAGAATTTTCAAATTTTGCGGTAGCTATCTTGAGATAGTGGTCGCATTATCATTTTCGTAGATAACATTCGCAGCCGCACTGTACACCATAAATTTTTTTCTTTTGGATTTCTCATGGCCTTTTGGCTTAATATAAAGTGTGGTTACTATTTAATTAGCATGGCTGTGAAATTTTTTGCGGATAGCATTCATAGTCTCTCTGTTTTTCACGATTTTTTTGGCTTAATATAAAGCACGGTTGCCATTTGATTGGGGCGATCACGAAAACTCTGAAGGACTAATTGATAGTTGATTATCGTTTAAAAAAAAAAAAAAACTGTTCGTGCCTATTCAAAGAAACATGTATTTTCCTAATAGCTGTCTTTAACTCCTATAAATTAATTAATGACTTGTGATAGATTTTTTATTTTATTTTTTTATATATACATATTTTTCTTTCTTCTACTCTTGCAATCAAACAAATATTCTCCAATTAGTTCTTTGGGAAAATTTATAAGTTTCGTTGTCTGTAAATTTCGTATTAGTTTTGATAAATAATGGAGGAATTACCTTTAAACCAAAAACAACAAAATAGTAGGACAAATTTTCTTCGAGGAAAGTGAGACCACAATCAAAACTAAGTCTTCATTCAGTATCAATTTCTAACCATTAAACTAATCAAATTTGTGATCTGATCAAACAGATGCGAACTTTGGCAGTAAGCATTTCGTATCTGATATATGATCTGATATGTTGCCTATTTGGCAAGCGATTCAGTGTCGATAATGCTATTCATCATTTGGTTAGCATTGTTGGTTTGGGAGCTGGCCTTTCTTATAAAATGGTACTCTCTTCTCCTCTATCATGTTTTTGTTTTTTTTAGAATTAAACGAGATAAATTAGCTGCAAAAATTAAATTTATACTAATTAGATTCAAAGTTTATTTTGGATCAAATTGATTATAGAAGCAAATTAAATACTTTAATTCTTTCTTCTTTGTTTTTTAAAGAAGAAATTATCCTTTTTTTTCAACCAAAAAAAAAAACAATTGTAGGTTCAAGTTAGGTAAATAAATCAACTGTATTTTACTCTTACGAATTACATGACAACTGTATTCATCGTGCTACTATTTGTGAGGATTGGCCAAGCTTTTTAGCATTTTTTAACACTGAATTAGTACATTTGATAATAAATTAAAAGTTAGGATATGATTAAGTTCATGAAACTGACAATTCAAAGAAGGCAAATGTTGTCAATAAATTTATTTATATTTTTTTATTTCTGTGGTGGAACATTGTGCAGTGTGGATCAGAAATGGTAGCTGCCTTGTGGATAACAGAGATGTCAAGCCCTTTCCTCCATTTGAGGGAGCTTCTTAAAGAGCTTGGTTACAGGGACACTGACCTAAATTTGGCAGCCGATGTAACTTCTCCTAACCTACTTTAATGAAACATTTCACTTTCACTAAAATATTAAAAAAATGAAATTTTTTGGCTCAAGTGTTGAATTTATTCATACACTAAATTAATGATAAAAAGTAATTTTTTTTATGAAATAATTATGAATATGATCGAAAATTCTACTTTTCTATATGATAATTGACATTAGCTTAATTTCTTGAATGAATGTATAAATTAAATTCGTAGAAATATTTTTTGTTGGTATTAACCTAGATAAAGCCCTTATTAGGACTGATTTAGTATCGCACTGTTGAGCAGATCTCATTTGCAGTTATATTCTCGTTTGCAAGAATGGTAGGTGGACCTTACCTCGCTTATCTGACGGTGACCGCTCATAATCCACTTATCATCAAGGTACTTGTTAATAAAATTACCTTTTGGCAAAAGATAATAATGATCTTCTTTTCTAATGCATTGAAATAGCTGTGTTTTTTCAGGCAATGGCAATCGGGCTACAGCTAGTCAGTGCTTTCTGGTTCTACAAGATAGTCAGGATGGCAAAATACAAGCTAGCCAACAAAATCACTTTCAAGAAAGTTTAAATTGGATTCCTGTGCATCTGTAATATCAATATTAAAACATTCAATTGAGATTCGCATGCTAGATTCATAGGATAGAAATTGTGTACCTTTTACCTTTACTTTAATACGGTCTAAAAATTTAATGAGGAAAAAAAAAAAGAACTTGCTTTGAGCAAGGAAAACAAAATTCTTAAACTTAGTACTCTGATCAAGTACGATTTTGCAAGCAAACACGCAAGCGAAATTACCTTACAAACGAACCGCAAACCAAATCCAAATTTCAAAAGTGTTTGATCATCTATGAATTTTTTCAATAATTCCTTTTTTCTCGATCTTTCTGTGTACCAAATCGCAAAGTCAACTTGAAATTATAAATGGCGTTTCTAGTGTTTTCTATTTGGAACAACAATGGTATTTCTATTGTTAAATTGTTCCGTGAGTAGTTTAGCAAATCTTAACGTCCATTTCTCGCTTGTCTGCAGCTGTCAGACAGTGAATATATCTTATAAACAAAATTGAAACTAAACAAAGAATCATACTATGATATAAGCTTGAAACCCATTATAATAATGGGTTTTTCAAGCAAATTAAAATTTAGAAAATGGAAAAAAAAAGCCTAGCCATGTAGAATTCTTTGACTAACTACACATCCCATGTAGGAAGAAAGGAAATTTAATTCTACAATGGAGGTACATTTGACAATTTCAAGAACGAAACTGACTTGAAAATTTGTGAACTGTGACAAGTCCATGCACTGCATGGATAAAATTAAAACAATGCACCATAAATATAAAAAAATGGTTTTCTAATCCTTCCCAAAATCAGTATTATAGTGTGCACTTGATTCAAGTTTCTTTGCCTCGTTAAGCTTCCTTAGAGCCCGCAACACCATATGTAAAAAGTAAGCATATTCTGCAATTATAAAATCCCCCACCCCCAAAAGAAATTTAAAAATGAAAAAAAAAACAAATGCTTTATATTCTCAGGGTCAAATACCACATCTGCGTTGACCCTGTTGGGAGATAAAGACTAAATTGAGACAGCAAGATAAATTTTACTTTACCTTCATAAAATCCTCATGGATAACATAATCACGTTCAGCACGAATTGCTGACATTCCGGCTTCTGTGCAAACATTGCGGAGATCAGCTCCATTGAAGCCCTGACAAAATTGCAACAATCATTAAAAATTAGTGCAAGTAATATGAATAAACAAGCAAAGCCACCTATTGACTTGCCTCTGCAAGCTTCACAACAGCCTCATAGTCGATCTCCCCATGTTTTGCAATACCAGTAGCATGAATCTTTAGAATTTCCGTTCTAGATTGTTCATTAAGCAATGGAATCTCTATCTTTTGGTCCACGCGGCCCGGGCGTAGAAGTGCAGGGTCAAGAACATCAGGTCAGTTTGTTGCCATTATCATTTTAACCTATAGCAGAAAGTCAGATGAAATCACATTTTTCATTTGACAAAAGATCTAGAGCTAAGATATGTTTGCACAAAAAGAAAAGGTGTAAACAATAGTCTCTGATTCACTCGCAATAGTCATGTTTATGGGTGCATAATATTGACAGAAAGAAGCCCAAGGTCAGAAAAGTTAAAGAATTTGACTTTCAAGGGATATGACCTCAAGTACACATATTTCAGCCGGGATTTTGAACTTGAAAATTTGAGGGTTATATGAAGAAAAGTGTGTCATAATTCTAGTACATAACACCAGCAAATTGTTCACATACAAAACCGATCTAAATATCCTCATCAATAAAGTACACTAAAGCTTGTTGTTCTACATAATCATTAACCAATGAAAAGGTTTATCAGTGCAGAATATGCCTAAAGGTACGTACAAAAACTGCACTCATCATTCTGAGGGAGCATCCCTTGGAAAAAAAAGAAAAAATCACTGACAGTTTATAGAGTTGAAATTGCAATGCTGGTTTGGATATACAATTTATACATTGAAGGTACCTTCCCAAGCTGATCAAATCTATCAAGCTGATTAAGTAACTCCATCAGTGTTCTTTGAATTTCATGATCAGCACTTGTTCCCTCACTAAAACGGCGTCCACCAATGGCATCAATCTCATCCATGAAAATGATGCAGGGCTAGAAAATCAAATGTAAGTTGCAACTCTCTGGAGGTATGAACTGCACCGGAAAAAAGAAATCCACAAATCCAAGATTCTTACTCGGTGATCATTTGCATATCCAAACATTTCTTGTATCAACCTAGCACTTTCTCTAATGCACTTGTCAATAATGGCACTTGAAACAACCTTCATCCAAATCAAAACTAGAAGTCACCAGAAGCCAAGTGAAAACAGTAGAATATGGGGGAAGAGACAATAAAATAAACTATATCTGACCTTCAAGAAGTTGGCATCTATGTTGCTAGCAATGGCCCTAGCTAACGATGTCTTCCCAGTACCAGGAGGTCCATAGAGAAGAACACCCTGAAACAAAGAGGGTAAGAATTTGAGAGGGAAATAAACTATCTATATCCAAATGGGACAACAACTGCTGAAAAGTTATAAAATGCAAATAAGGCCAAGGAGCCATATAAAAACCTCACACTCTGAGGAAAAGTTCAGGATTCATGAAAGGCAGCTCAATGGATTCCCTCAATTCTCTAATTTGCTCAGATACACCACCCACAACTGAGTAACTAACATTTCCAGGATCTTCATGCAGCATGTTGTATACAACTGGATCCACCTGTTGGCCCAAGGCGCACATATTACATCACATTCACTTCACGCGGAAATAAGTAGATCAAATACAGGCTTAATAGTTAAAAGACAGACAAATGACATTGACTGATATTTTTTTTCTATCTTCCTCCAAATAAAAAATCAGATAACTTACCTCACGTGGAAGAGACCTCATGATTGTGAGTGTTGTCATATCAATAACCACTCTAGTTCCTGCAGTTAGCTTTTCCTTGTCCGCTTTGCTGCGGCAGCCCACCACGTAACGGGGGCCACTGCTTGCTTTAACAATCACTGAAACATTATAAGAAGCAATTCACTCATTATCAATTAGGTCTTAAAAGAGCATGAGCCAAACAAATGAGATGACAGTAAAACCATTTCTTTACCTTTTAATATCATATTTGTCTTCAAGAGTATTTCTAGAGATGCAGCATCAACCAGATGCAAGACTGTCATTTAAAATAGTTCATCAGCTAAGGAGGTAGTTATCAGGTTAGATTCTCTAGGAAAGGTCTTTAGCAGCTGACAATTTTTTGGTGTCTCTTCTAATGGATTAAGTCATCAATTGATTGCATGATAAAATTGTACATAGAACTGCAATATTCTATTGATAATTACTAAAGCAGCCCCTGATTTACCTTCATATATCCAGAAGGAAAAATCAAGAGAAAAAAGATCAACATAGAAAAAACAAAATATTTAATCATGTGGAAATGAAAAGTTAAATATGCATCAGTAACCTAAGAGTTTTGAACAAGAACATTGATGGAGGCCAAATATGGAGCAACTGTTCGGGTTTTGTTCACAAAATGAACACGGTCATGAATCTTTTTCTCCTGAACAAATTTATGCAACTCTCCTTCAAACTTTGTCTGGGCATTCAAGTCACTTCCCACAACTACTGCATGCAATGATGGGACTTGCAGTTTCTTCTCTTGGATCAGTTGCAGACTCTCATAAAAAGAATGAAGAAAGAGATCCAGCGTGAAACACCTGCAATTACATGTGCCCAACAAATAAAGGATTTGCTTGAATAGTATACACTATAAAGACTATTAGTAATTTGAAATTTAGCCTAATAGCATAATGCACCAAGTTATTATTCCACATAGTCCAGTAAAAGCAGCCAACCAAAGTTTATACAGGCACTATTTATAAGTATCAAAGTATAGAGAACTCAACCAGTAATATGTTTTGCAGTAAAGGAGTTGGCATCAGATACTAAAAACACAATCATGCATTGAAGAGACAATATATTAAATGGAACAGACAACATGCAAGTCTTTTTTTCCATTGTTAACAATATTTTCAAAATATGGATATTAACCAAGTGAGACTACAATCACCACCAGATTCATTGGCTCATTGCGTTCGACAATTGATGCAGTAAGATATCCAACAAACTGCCCACTGCTCACCACTCGCTCATGCTTGCATCGAGAGGTGGCTAGTTCAAGGACGAACAGAATTTAATGTTTGTGAAAATCAATGTCACATTTTCTCATGTAGAAAATATTAACATGAAAATATTAACATGCAGCTTTCTCTTAAGAGGAATAGATACATGGATGGTTCCTTAAAAGAGATTGACAATGCTATCGTTTCTTATGAAAATTGATAATCAACAAGTATTTTTTGCTCATAGGAAATACATTTAATATTTCTTTTTCTTTTTCAGAAAAGTATGAACCCACACATTTTGAAGAAGAAATAATCAATGCATCACCTAATGCAATTGTTGCAACTAAAAAAATTTGGGTTGCATACAGTAGACTCCAGCACTACTTCCTTGAATGACATCCACACAGTACATTTTATTTTCTTTGTCAATGCTTTTGTTAAATTGAGGAAATGGTGGTGGACATGAAAAACAAGTGAATGTACAACAGAAATTCTAATTGCTCATAAAAAGGCCAAAGTGAATTTATTTATCATCAATGAGAGAACATACCATTTATGATAGCGAAGACCATATCATCATTTCTCACTCCAAGAGATTCCCGAATATGCTCATGGAGGACCCGATTGGCCACATTATCTTCGGCCACTTCCACAAGGTCCTTACTGTTTCCAATGTGCACAACATAAGTTTCCAGCATTTTAATTCTGCAAATTAGAACAATAAAGACATGAGGTTTGCGTATGGCAGAAGAAATAAAATAAAAAAGTGCAACCAAAAAATTTTTGAAAAGCAACAAAAATTGAGAAGCTCAGGTGGGAATTAATGCACAGTAAAACAAACACTTACAAAAGTTCGAAGCATACCCTAACCACTCTCGTGTCCTGTTCTTCCACTATTCTGCTGTTGTATGTGAATCAATCATAGCACCTGTAACAAAAGGGAGGTGCTTAACATACTCTAGTTTGAAATAATGCCCTCGCATCTCATGAATCCACCATAGAACCTTTGGTAGAACTTGTTGAACATTCTCCTTCCAAACAGCATCCAGCCACTTTCCAGCAACAGCAGTATTTAAAACAACCAAATCAGCCTTAAGAGCTGTATCTATGGCTTTCTGATCTTTCACAGGGAAGACCAAACAATCATATATATCCACCATCAGGAATACCATAATGAAGCAATCAGACTTCAGAAGTTTGAACCATATCAATCCAAACTGATATTAAAGCCAGCAAGAAGAAGGCAAAATCTGGAATGTAATCTCCAACTTCTTTTATCGATATCAATGTTCAGCACAATAAAAGGTCTCTAAACTTCAACTTTATATACTCGGCAATGCCAAGTCAAAAAGGTGATATAAACCTTTGCCATTGCTTATTTTATTTTTTCATCATTAAGAAGATAATGAAAAATGTCAAAGCCATTGCATCAAAAGCCATCCATGTATACTAAAGATTTTGGCATCAATCTTGCATAAAGTAAATTACCCATAATTCCAGGACTGAAATAATAATTTTTTCACATCAAATCGTATATCTATCCAGAAAAATATTGACAATAAAAGCACGAGCTATCTCCTGAATTTTGAGAAAGTTATTGTTCCTCAAAAACAACAGAAAAAAAAATCATTTAAACCATCAATCGGGGAAAGAGAGTTTGAAAATCACATGGACTCCTCGGTCCAAAATTTTACACTCCAAACTGTAGATCACCTCGTCGGGTTCTGCCGGTTTCTGATTAGTTATCCAAACAACTTCCGCGCCAACACCTCTTCATAAAAATGCTAACTCCAAAAACAAAATGGTCCACCTGCACATTCAGAATTTACCACACATAATCCCTAAGAAACTATCAGAAACAAAACGCAATGCGGAGAGAAAACGGAAAATACCAGAAAGAGAAAGCTCATGAGAGACAAGGAGAACGAGCTTCGACTTAATGAAATCAAGAGGACTCGGAGCTACACTGACAGATGGAGAAGAAAAAGAGTGAATCTGAACTTGTGCACCTTTCGTTTCTCCAAAACGGTTACTAATACTAGCACTGTTAGAATTAGAGTTACAGGAATCGGAAGCAGATCTCATGAAAACACCATGATAGTTGATAAAGTGAACAATGCGAGAATCATTAGTGGCCATCTCTTCTTGTGCATTACAATCGACGCGCTTGATTGCTTCGCCATCCCACTTCAACTTCGCCATTTCTAGGGCTTATGATTTTTCAGTCTCATGAGCTTCTGATTCCTAACATATTTGTATTGAGAATCAGAAGACACGAAACATACGGAGAAATCACGGCCAAGATTACTACAGCGCCAAGTAAATGATCCCTGCCTCTGTGGTCGAATCAAAATTCAACCGACGGTAAAGAGGCTGGCTGGGCCAGTAAATGCGTCTGTTTTGGCTCAATTGGCACGGTTCAGTTTACTGATTCCTTAACATGGGCCAGCTATTTTTAGGAATTCTTATATCATGTACAGGTTGACGTTCCATTATAAAATCAACATCCTTTATAATATAAGGGCGTTTTTAATTTTTTTTAAATATATTTCAAAAAATAAAATTTTCCTTCCTTTAAATAAATGACTTGCGATGTATTATGGACACAAATTCATAATAGAATTTGCGCACTTTTAGTAATCTCTTTTATCAATTTAATTAATCCAGGTCACTGATATTAATTTTATGACTTTCCGCCTTGCAGATTATATAAGATCATATATCTCAAATTATCAAAAGATTGACAACTATGTGATTTCTGTTTCAGAAAAAAGGAAAAGGAAGCATGATTGTTTACTAAAAATACAAGGTGAAAAGAAATATATTGATAGCAACCTTCCAGTTGACTAAAGAAACATTAGGAGTCACCATAGATTCATTTACTTAGAAGCGTTAATTAAATACATTAAAATAGAATTATGCCATATATATATATATATGTATATATATATATATATATATATATATATATATATATATATAATTATTTCTTCAGTTAACACGGCCGCAATTTTTCCTAACTTCACCATTAAAACCAGAAAGAGGATTAATATTCCCCATCTTAACCATTGACTTTGCAAATTGATCAAAGAAGAGACTCTCATCCTCAGCAAAGCTCTTAACCAATTTCATAGTCTTGCCAATATTCCCAGTAAAAAGCACCTCATCTGAAGTGAGAAGCCCTTTGCCCCATAGAATAAGCTTGAAGTAGGTGTTATCAAATTTCACAGGGGAACCAATATCCAAGGGAGATATATTATTATCACCACCCGATCTTGGGCATACTGTCTTCAATCCTAAGTAGTAGGCTTTTTCAAGAGTCTTATCTGGTTGGCTCTTCCCATTTTGGTCGTACAGTCTTTGCTTGAAGGTCACACACCTTGCCACCCCTACTGTATGCCCTCCTGCAATATTTAAATCAAAACATCATCAAATTAAGTCTATGATTAGTCTTCAGGGCTGTGAAGTTGTGAGTCAAAATTCAAGTTAGAGCCCTTTTCGAACCCAAAAAAGGGAATTAAAGGATGGTATCATGAGTGAATTTCTTGCCTGAAAGTGCAACAAGGTCAACTTCATTAAGGCCCTGACGCATGAACAATGTGATGAGGCTCTGGATGGTGGAGTTGGGTGGTGGAATGTTAGTGTTTGAGCCACTGAGACTTGCAGTTCTTGAGTCTCTTCTTCCTAGTGGGAGCTGCCAATTGGGTCCGCCGCTCTGTGGTACCACACGCACCAATCTTTGTTAGTAGTTGAAGTTTAATGCTGATGAGAAGTTGGGGTTATTTTGCTTACTAGTATAGTGGAGCCACGAGCAGCCAAGGCAAGAATATCAGCACAAGACACAGTCTGAGGGCATGCTTCTTCTAACTTAGCCTTCATCTCATCAATCACTTCAAATCCTCTAAGGGAGTTCTTGTTTGGTCCAGAATTCTTTTCACTCACTATTGTTGAACTATCATCCAACAATACTGATGCATCACATCCCTGCAAGATACATTGTTTAACTAGTTTTAATTGTAAACTTTTTACATTAGGTGGAACACTAAACAAAGTATAAAACCTGCACAAAACAATCATGGAAATGAAGCCTTAGCAAGGAGGCAGCCATCCTGGGGTCCTTGGCAATAGCCTGCCTGAGGACAGACATGACTATGTCATTGGCTTGAGGGCATGAGAACTTATAAAAGTCAGGAAATAGACCTGAGGATCCACCACCGAAAGGGCCATTACTGCCCCAGCCAAAGAAACCGGGGTAAGCTAGACAGATTGGGAATGAAAGCACAATCATATTCATTACAATGAAACCAGAAGTATTTTTTGATGAAACCATTACTGAGAATAGGAATTGTTGATCAACTCTTAGTGATGGACTGAATGGTTGGCTATCTATGACTCTTATACATATGATGAAGCCAACCACTCCTCACTCCAAATCCTTCTAAAAAACCTACTGAAGATATCGACGACCATATCAAATTCTTGTCCTTTATCCGTTTTTGGAATAAAAGTATGCCAACATGCGCGATTTGTGGTTGTTTCAAGGAAGAGTGTTTCTGGTACCACCTGCTCCAAGAGTCTTACCATTTTCTGTGCATCTTCCTCTCAATGTGATGGTTTTGGTTGTCACTGTCATGAGCTTAATTTGCATCATCGACAACTAAATCCTCCTTTGATATTAACACCCCTTCTTTAATGTTGTATTACATCAATAGCATGATCTAGAATCTACAAACCAACTTGTAAGACAATCCTCTTTAACATCTTAACTGGAAGAATATATTGTTCAAGTTTTCTTTGCATCTAATGTAACACATCTTGATTAAAAGCATCAACTAACTCCAGATTTGAGCTCAAGAAGCAATTCCAGTAGTCATGTAAGAAGTGCAATCCGGAATATCACAACGAGACACCTATTGGTGAGGATAAAATGGTATGCTCATCAACATAATCTAGATAAATATTGGTCTTTCGACATAATTTCGAGGAAAATAATTGTACGAAAAGGTGGAGTAAAAAATTATATTAGATACGCCAGGATTTCAAATTTTGTTACATTTGAAGGACCTATGCTACTAAATACAAATGCCTTCTGCACAAAAGCAACAGGACGACATCTCTAGCGGTAGCTGGTAGTCGTCTCTCTCAATCAAATCAAAAACTAGGAGAAAATGGCTGTTTGCTGAAGATAGTTACATACAATGGTAAAAGTATAAACACTTAAACATTAAGCTTTACATAACTGCCTCATTGGAGTAAGCAGCCTTGCAAAACGAAGAGGGACATATGCCTTGACCAATGTCCCGTTCTCCATATATTCCTGTTCAACAAGGGAAAAAGGTATTAAACGAACAGCATAAGATCAAACTCACAACGAAAAGTGAAATTAATCAAGATTGATCAATCCTCGCAGTTCTCTCTACCATTCCAACCTGGTGTATGGTACTGAGAAGATCCCCTCTCTCAAATGGGACAAGAGCTTCAACCCATACATAGAATCCTGTAATAAGAATTGCAAACTTACAGTTTCATGCACATGCAAACTCCAATGGTGGTATTAAAAGGAAAGACTAGAAATAGTTCAAAAAAACAACAACAAAGTTAAACTGAGATAAGACCTTGAGTTTTTCCTGAACTGCTATGCAGAAATCTTGCAAGCCATCTTCAAAGCAGATACGCAAACCACATCTTTTCTTCTCTTTTCTTTTCTTCTGATCTTATTTTTGAAGGACCAGTGACCCTATCAACCTTCCATAAGAAGGAATACCATGTTAGTATCGAACAAAGAGCAAATACACAGGGGGGTTGTTTTGAGTACAATAAATCATCAGCATCTGAAGGATGGATAAATTACTAATTCTGATTTTATTTATCCTCCATGAAATGATCATAAAGAAAATGTTAAGCACCAGATTCGCTACACCAATGCCAGAAGGAATAATGCTCATTAAGGGGCAGGCTCTTTTCTCTTTATGGGCTCTTCTCTACGGGCTGCTTCTTGTTGGTTTGATTTTATTATTTTGACATTTTGTTTGCTGCTTGTTGCTAATTTTTAGAGTAGGGGTGGGTAGCGTGAATATTCTGTTTTTCATAGTCTGTTACGTAGGTGTCTTGGGTTGATAACCATATAAATAGCATCAGAGAGGTGTGGGAGGGCATTATGTTATGCATTTTCAGACCTAGTGTCTATAGGAGAGAAGCAAGCTCTCTCAATCCAGTTTGTATCTTCTTCCAATTTCGAGAGCTAATACAATTCATATTTACAAATTTTTACCCATTACATACCTGTTCTTATCAAAGTGGTATCAGAGCGGGTTACGATGGTGGAAAAAAGGTGCCAATCAGAATATGGTGACCAGGGTTGATGCTGTCGAAGAAGGCCTGGGAAATCTCAGAAGCGCAGTCAATAGTCTATCGACCTAGTTGGACCAATTTTTGAAGATGCAGGAAGAATCTTCAAAAATTGGGTCATCGTCAGACAAAGGGAAGGAGAATGAAGTGGGAGGCCCATCTCAGGAACAGAGAGCTGCGACACCAGTGTTCGGACGACCCATGACAGCGCAGATGGGGTTTGTGGCTTGCAAGTTCAACCCCGAACGGAAATACTGAAAACTCACCTTACTTGAGTTCAAAATACCAAAAACTCACCTTAATTGAGTTCAACGGTGATCATCTCGACGGTTGGCTCCTCAAGGCCGAAAGATTCTTTGACTGGCAGAAATACTCCGACAATGAACGGCTAGAGGCGGCAGGAGTGGCGTTTGAAGGTGATGCTCTTCTTTGGTATTAGTGAGAACACAAGAGGAGACTCATCCTCTCTTGGACAGAGATGAGGGGACTGTTACTTCGGCATTTTCGAACCACCAAGGAAGGATCGCTTCATGACCAGTGGCTTGAGCTCCGGCAAGAGGGAACTGTCCAGAAGGACCGCCGGAAATTTATTTCAATAACCGCCCCTCTAGCGGAAGTCTTTGAGCATATTTTCCCAAGTAAATTTGTGACGGATGAAACTGGAGATAAGGACTGAGGTAAGAATGCTTGCACTGAATGAGCTTGGGCAAGCAATGGACCTGGCCCAAAAAGCAGAGGAGAAATTAATGCAAAACAAAATCAGGTCCAACTCAAGATTGTATTCTGGTCGGGTAAGCTTTCCACCTAAATCCACTTCTCTTGTTCGAGACACAGACCAGCAAATCCCACCCAACTGTCCTTCATTTGGAAATTCTTTAAGGCTCGCAGAATCGGAATTACAACGAAGGAGGGAACAGGGGCTCTGTTATCGATGTGATTTCGTTGAAATTGGTGGAATGATTGAACCTGTCTCTTTCTCTTACTTTGGATTATGAAGTTGTTTTGGGTGACAAGACCAATGTGCTAACAAAAGGGGTGTGTAAGGGGGTTGCAATCCAGTTGCAAGGGGTCAATGTTGAGGAAGATTTTATGCCTTTACAATTAGGCAGCACAGATGTGATATTGGGCATGCAGTGGTTGAAGATAATAGGTGGAACTTTCATTAATTGGAAAGCCCACGTGATGAAGTTTAGGCTGAGCAATCAGAAGGTCACGACTAAAGGTGATCCATCTCTGGATAAGTCTCTTAAATCGATGATGAGGACAATCCATCGGGAGAAGCAAGTCTTAATAGTCCAATTGAACTCCATTTCGAAACCAGAGGAGAGCAAGCAACCCCCAATTGAGCTGATGAAAGGGTTGTTACAATAGTATTCAAATGTTTTTCAGGAACCAAAAGGATTACCACCTAAAAGGGGACATGAACATGCTATTGTCTAGTCAATGTCAGGCCATATTGTTATCCACAGTTTCAGAAGTCAGAGATTGAGAGATTGGTAAAAGAGATGCTTGCAGCCAACATAATCCAGTGTAGTACTAACCCTTTCTCCAGTCCAGTATTGTTAGTTAAAAAAAAGTAGTTGGCGTTTTTGTGTCAATTATAGAGCCCTTAGTAGAGAAACCATTCTTGATCAGTTTTCTATCCTGGTAATCGATGGGCTCTTAGATGAACAACACAAGGCTTGTATATTTACAAAGTTGGATATGCAATCCGGGTACCATCAGATTCAAATTCACATGGGGGATGAATACAAGACTGCCTTTAGGACTTACCAATGCCACTACGAATTTTTAGTTATGCCATTAGGCTTAACAAACGCATTAGCTACCTTTCAGGCACTAATGAATCATGTTTTCAAGCCTTATTTGAGAAAGTTTGTGCTAGTGTTTTTTTATGATATTTTGATATACAGCAAGAGTGAGGAAGAGCATCTAGAGCATGTTAGGAGGGTGTTAGTTCTGCTCTGGTAGCATCAGTTATATACAAACAAAAAAATATATGAATTCGGCCAAACACATTTAGCTTATCTCGAGCACATCATCTTTAGGCTTCGAAGGTGTTGTTGTGGATCCTTCCAAAATTCAAGCTATAATTGTGTGGCCTCGTCCTCGGAAAATCACATAATTAAGGGGATTTTTGGGTCTGACAGGTTACTATCAAAAATTTGTTAAAAACTATGGGTGATTGGCTTGGCCTTTAACGGAACAGTTGAAGCATGAAAACTTTGGGTAGAGTGAAGCAGTAGAGCAAGCTTTTCAAACCCTCAAGTAAGCCATGACAACAGTGCCAGCACTATCTATGCCAGACTTCTCCCAAACTTTTACCATTGAGATGGATACTTCAGGGTACATAGTGGGAGCAGTCCTTATGTAGAATCAACGACCAATAGCTTATTTCAGTCAAGTTTTGGGGGTTCAAGCTCGATTAAAGTCAGCTTATGAGAAGGAGTTGATGGCTATTGTATTGGCGGTGCTCAAATGGAGGCCCTATCTTATTCGACAACGTTTTATTGTGAAAACTAACCAGCAAAGCCTGAAATTTCTGTTGGAACAGCGTGTAATAGGTCATGAGTATAAAAAATGAGTGAGTAAATTGATGGGGTACAACTTTGAAATACAATATAAGGTTGGACATTCTAACAAGGCGGCAGATGCTTTGTTGCACCGTGAGGATCTGAGGGAATGTACAACTTTAGTGGTATCTATGTGGAAAGATTGGTCTAAGTTAAAAATCGAGATTGAGGAATTGAAGCAAATAAAATCTAAACTGCTAGAGGGACGGGATCAACATGTGAGGTTTTCAATCTGAAATGGTTTCATTTTCTACAAGGACAGGTGAGTGATTCCCCGCACTTCTCAATACATTCTGCTCATTTTTTAAGACTACCATGCTTCTCCCATCGAGGGAAAACAAAAACTTACAAGCGCATTACGGCTGATTTGTATTGGATTGCAATGCGGGATGATATTAATTAGATGGTATCTAGTTGTTAAACATGCCAACACAATAAAACCTCTACTAGTTCCCCCGCAGGGTTGTTGCAACCTATTTCACTGCCTACTCAAGTTTGGGAAAGAAATCACGATGGATTTTATTGAGTGGTTGCCTAGTCAGATGGATTTTCAGATATAACGGTAGTTGTGGATTGTTGGTCAAAGTATGCTCATTTTCTCTGCCTCAAACACCCCTATATAGCTCAAGGAGTGGCAAAATTATTCATTCATGAGATAGTACACTTGCATGGAGTACCAAACTCCATAATTACAGATCGAGATAGGGTTTTCTTGAGTCACTTTTGGAAGGAAGATCACCGCTTGCGGGGAACCATGTTAAAAAGTACAACTTATCACCCACAATCAGATGGGCAATTAGAGCTTAGAAACTTATTTGAGATGTTTTGTTTCGGAAAAGCCAACTTAATGGTCAAAGTGGGTAGCGTGGGCATAATATTGGTATAATACGACTCATCATTCATCTTTGGGATGTACCCCATTCAGGGCTCTCTATGGTAGGGATCTCTCCTCATTAGTTCATTACCCAGCACCTTCCACCACCATGTCATCAATTGATCACATGTTACAGGAGCGTGATGCTATTCTTGATGACCTCCGGATGCATTTGCTTAGAGCTCAGCAGAAGATGAAACGACAAGCGGACCTCCGCCATAGAGATGAGGAGTTTCACATTGGAGACATGGTCTTCCTCAAGTTGTGGGCCTTATGGGCAAAAAATCTTGGTGCATAGGACAAACCAAAAGTTGTCTGCACAATTTTATGGTCCATACAAGGAGTTGGAGAAAATTAGAAAGGTGGCATATCATTTTGATCTTCTATTTACCTCAGCCATTCACCTTGTGTTTCATGTGTCCCAATTGAAGCGGGCTCAGGGAATTGTTATATCCTCTTCTCTTCTGCCTCTTCAGCTTACGGCAGACTTACAACTGCGAGTGGAACCAACTGCATTATTGGGTGTGAGGCCTAAGATGCACGGGCCCCAGGAGAACTTGAAGTGCTCATTCAATGGAAAGATCTTCCATCATTTAAAGCAACTTAGGAATATTACAGCCTTATTGGTGCTCAATTTTCACATTTTTACCTTGAGGACAAGGAGCAAGCTTTGGAGGGGAGTAATGTTAAGCACTAGATTCGTTACACCTATGTCAGAAGGAATAAGGCTGATTAAGAGGTAGGCTTTTCTCTATGGGCTGCTTCTTATTGGTTTGATTTTATTATTTTGATATTTTGTTTGTTGTTTGTTGCTACTTTTTAGAGCAGGGGTGGGTAGTGTGAATATTTTATTTTTCATAGTTTGTTACGTAGGTGTCTTGGGTTGATAACTATAAAAATAGCATCAGAGAGGTGTGGGAGGGCATTCTGTTATGCATTTTCAGACCTAGTGTCTATATGAGAGAAGCAAGCTCTCTCAAACAAGCTTGTATCTTCTTCCAATTTCGAGAGTTAATACAATTCACATTTACAGAATTTTACCCATTACATGCTCTTATCAGAAAAATTGAAAAAACAAAAGGAGGATAGAAGATTAAGAAATCCTGCCTATTCAAAGACAACCAAGATCGGTTGAGTGATTCTTTTTTCTACAAATTTAAGAAATTGAAGTGACCAAAGTCGAAGAATTATAATTGTGGATATGGGATAACACCTTAACAGTTCATTAACTAGCTTCAGAGTTGTATTCGCCAATTAAATATGCAAATGTACCTTATTCCAAACCATCAACTTCGGAATTGACGACACATCCAATTCTGACAAAACTCTGTCCACTGCATCTAGCTGATGCTCAGCTAGTGGATGGTTGAATTCACAGTAGCACAGAATAAGATTTCAGAAGCAATCATCATGAGAAGATTTAATTGAATACATGATGAATGGCAATTTTATACAGTCATACCTCATGTCTACAACATGGACTAAAAGTGAGGATTCTGATATTTCCTCTAATGATGCTCTGAAAGCAGCAACCTATTGAGAAGTACTTATTAGAAACACTCAACACAACTACTTGAGCTTCAACCTGGGTTGAGTACTTCATAATTAAAACTAGAAGACAAAAAGAACAACAAACTGTGCATGAAACGCTAGGAGATTTTATCATGGAAGCTTCATGTCTAAGCAATGAAGGGTCTCACCAAAGTAGTAGGCAGTTTATGGATGAAATCTATAGTATATGTGAGACAAAACTCATTCCCATTCTTCATCTGGGGCAGAAACCTATTGATATAAAGATCTCATGTTACCACCAACATACTATGCTACCTTGCATAAAAATCATTTTGAACAACAAATTTCTATGAAGTTCTGGAATTGGAGCAAAAAGATATCATCGTATGACTAGCATATGAAGTTGTTTGACAATCACAAAACTATTTGACAGAAAAATGAAAATTATCTACTAAGATTTAGTTCTATAAATAAATAAGCAAACATAAGCTATATAATTAATAAGCATGTTGTCAGTAAAGCCACTCTATCTCTCCCCCTTCCCTCTCAAACTCTTTTTCTTGCTCTCTCAAAGTTTATATTTCACTGACTTGAATTCTTCTTGTGCTTGGATCAAGGGTTGCAAATAAACGATCTTCAGCAAGGAAGTCAACACCAATTAATTTATTTAAAAGTGTGTTCTTTCCAGATTTTTTGTAGCCAACCTAAGTTCCCAAATACATGGCATATCTAAGATATTAGTGAGTGTTAGAACTGTAAACGAACTGAACCGAGCCGAATATTGATGAGTTCGAGCTCGATTCGTTTAGAAATGACACATTCTATCTTTTATATTTGAACTCGAGCTCGGTGTATAAATATATCGTTTATTATGCTTAACGAGTTTAGCTTGAGTTCAACACGTTAACCAATAATAACAAAAGCTCGATATCGGATTGTTAACTAATAACAACAAAAATTCAAGCTCAATTTCGAGTTCAATATAAACAAGCCTTAAACGAACCCTTAACGAACACGTTGACAAACTTTAAATGAATACGTTTGCTAAATGAATATGTTCGCGAGTTTTTAAACTAATACATTCATGAGCTTTTAAACGAATATATTCACGAGCTCTTAAATGAACACTTTTGCGAACTCTTAAACGAACATGTTCGGGAGCTAACGAACCAAACACTATTAAGTTATGCGTTTAAGCTCGGCTCATTAACAGTAACAAACAATCTCAAATGAGCTTTTATAAAACCGAAATCCGAATAGCTCGCGAGCGGTTTGATTCATTTACAGTTTTAGTGACTGTTAAAAAAGACTTAGTGACTACTAAAAAGGTATCTTTACATTCTTCTAAAAATTAAAGTATTGACTTCTACTTGTTTACTCACCAAGGATACTACAGGGATAGGTACAGAGACACGCCTGGTCCTGTACTGATTTCTATGCTTTCTAACAGATTGTAGCTCTTTTTTAAGAACACCAATCTAGCAAGACAGATGGGCAAGAAATTCAAAAATACCATTTCGTACCAATGACAAATAAGAATGTAAAAATATAACTAAAATAACCATAAATTCCACAGGGCAGAGGAACTATTTAATGCAATTAGCAACTCTACTCTACACGACAAAACACAACATAAGTCATTCTTGTGTACAAAGCGGGATTTTCAATCAAGAAGGTAGAGATTTATCTATTAGTAATTTGAAGATTGCCCATATACTTGAGTGCGCAAGATACCTTGTCTACTTCAATTTGTTCTTCACCCATACCCTTCACCTTTCCTCCTACTTGTTGCTCAAGGTGAGTCCATATTTTAGTTAATTGAGGTGAATGGTATTCCATTTGTGCCAATGCAACCTAGAAACACCTCATAATTGTCATTATTATCGCACATGCCATCTTCCTTTCATTCATAATAAGTGAGATGATGAAATCCAATCTTCTCCAAAATTTGACTCGTGTCTGTATTAGGAGACTTTAGTGAAAAGCAGAGTAATAATCTTGCCTGCAAAGATGCTTCATGTCTAGCTGCTCGCTGGTTGAAGATATCCGGGATAAGGGCAATAAGATCACAAACTCTTACATCTCCACCAAAATTCTTTTCCAAGTTGCGCAATTGCCTAAACATTAACATTTGAATTATGAATATAACCTGAATGAAAATTTCACTTGCGAGGTAATAACATAATGTTGACAACCAGAAGAATGAAAAATAATAACTTCTTTTCATTAACAGGTAAACTACGCATAATGATCTTATCCCTATTTGTCCATAAAAAATAAACTAATAGGCTGTTAGAAGATTAAAATAACTGACAGCAATAACAAGCGAGTAAACTAATCATGCAAAAATAAAAAATTTTCAGAGTTGAGACATATATATATATATATATATATATATATATATATATCAAAAAGCTTTCTGCAACTACAAATGAAATAATAGATGATGCACCGATCTTACCCTGGAGAAAGCTCATCATCAAATATTACAGTCTCAACATCCAAGGCATCTTAATTTCTGCAACCTTACCAGATCCGATATATGTCCTTGGGTTTGGAGATGTTAGTCTGCATGAAAGTGAGCAGCTGAAGCTTGCAATCAACTGCTACAAAACATTTCTAAGAGGAATCTGCATGTTCATTCACAATAGCATTTTAAATGCTGAAACTTAACACTAGAAACACATTATACTCACTTCTGATATGTGGAACCAACAACCATCGATCCAGCAGTATAAGCAAGCTGAGACAATTCTTTCAGATATTCCTCTATACCAAAAGAATCCTCCATATCACCTTTCCGCTCAACACCCACCAGAGGCCTTTTCTTCATATAACTAAACAAACTAACCGTTAGAAATTTCTTAGCAACTAAAACTTCGAGCTACGTAACGTCGTTTATGAATTGAGACTACTTCCACTGAAGGTTCTACTCACTTCCTGGTACTCGATAAGGAATAATTATACATGCTGACGGAATCAGTTACAAACCCATTTTTTCCCTTTTGAATACCAAATAAAAAATAAATAAATAAATCATGCAATTCCTAAATTAAACAACAATTACCCTTATCATAATAACCATTCCTTTTTGGTTTCATGTATGCAGCTTTTTATTCTCTTTATTTTCAATTAACTAACAACTAAAAGAAGCTCGAAAAGAAATTGCAGAAAACTCACCTCCCTTCCATTTTGAAGCTTGAATCTATTGTCTAAGCTATCCTCGTCCGGTTTCTTCTTCTTAACTCTTTAGCTTCATCTGCAACAATTACTGAGTCCGGCAATAGAACAGGGGACACAACTTCAGCCCCTTGCTGGAGAACTCTAGTGGTGAGTCTGGAGGATTGGGTACTGTATAAAGTAAGAGTAAGAATGAAAATTGGTCTATCAGGGTTTGGAGGCCATTGATACAGCTCGTGAAGAGGCGAAGGCAGAAGCGGAGAATAACAATGGCAACCAATCATGACGCGATTACAGTAGACCACTGTCTATCTCTTGATTTGTTCTTTTGCTCTATCGGGTTTTTGGGGAATGTTTTAGCTTCGATTCACGTCGTTGTTTGCGGTTACTGACGATTTGGTTTTCGTTTTCATTTTCATTTGATTACACATACAGCTCGGATGGTTTTGGGAGAGTTACACGTGGAACCTGGCATCATCTTAATTCTTGACCTTTTAATCTAATTTTTCTGATGCAGATACGACAACGTTTTTTAATTAATAGGAGCTCTGTTTTATGACATTTGTTAAGCCTAAAATTATCCATTATTCATTCGGACTTTTTCTTCGTAGTTCCAATTTATAAAACCGCCAGCTTTATGAATGGTTTCTGTTTTCATGACCAAAAATTTTGCTCAGAAAACCACCACCCTAATTAGCAGTTTCTTAAGCATTTTCTTTTACACGATTTATATGCACTAGGAACGGAAGATAATTACATCTTTAACTCCAAGCATGAAAACATCAACACCAATCAAGATTTTAGCTTTTCAACATTATTCTTGTAAAATGTCTGAAATTATTCTAATACATATCCCATTTTCTAATAAAATAGTTTTGTTGAATCATTTATTATAGTTTCACATTTGGCAGCATGTCTTTTTTTTTTTGGTGATGTTTTTAATTCTTTTTTTCATTGGCTTATGTGTATGTTGTTTTATTTATTTTTTATACAATTTTATATCACATTAAAAATTTATATTCTAATATGATGTGTGGAAGAATTGCACACCTTGATTTGAGTAGATAATGAGATTGTATTTTGGATCCATTCAAGAGAGTCGTTTTTGGGCCTCTGCTTGTGGGACAATGAGTTTATTTGATACCCATTTGTCAAAGGGCTTGAGAGATGACTTTGATTATAGGATAAAAGTTTTTATTTCTTATGGGGAGTTTTCCACTATATGTATAGACAAGATTAACTTAAAAATCAAGCCATTTTTCTGGGGATCGCTATAGATTTACACTTCTTTTTTTTTTGCGGTGTATTCAGTTATAAGAGGCACTGTTTGCTTTGAAGAGAGTCTTATTCATAAAAAGATTGCATAGTTAATCTTTTGAGATCACATATAGTGGATGCGACTCTTTTTCTATTTTTATTTTTTGCCCGTGACTCCTACATTGGGAATAATTATTTCTTCCTATATCATAACATATAATTCAAGTCGAAGTCAAAAAGAGGACGGTACCTAATTAATTAGCTAAACATCATGTTCTCCTAAGCCTTTAACTTCTAAAATTAAGTCAGCTTGCTAAATGCGTAGTTATTTTTTATTAATAAGATTTATTTCATTAAGTCCATTTCTTTATGTTCACCAGCAATTCTTCTACTTCATGCATTTGTAATTCTGAAACAAGAGCTCGAATATTTTATTTCTACGCTAGAGTGCTTCAACTAAGTAAGGGTTAAATTTGGTTTAGGGGTAACTTGTGTCGGGTTGAATGGAAACATAAGCAAAAATTTTGATTCTTTTTAACTCATGACTCAATACGATGTTATGGGTATCTTTATCATCAATGAACCTTTTTATAACTATAGCTTCATAATTGATTTTCTTATATAATTCATATAATTTATAATTTTTTTCATTAAAATTAATGTAAGAAAAGAATCAAAACCAACAACCATAACCTCCATACAAATTCAAAAGCCACCTAATTTAAATCACAATAATATATATATATATATATATATATATATATATATATATATATATATATATATATATATATATATATATTTATATAAGAAAAACAAACTATAGCAACTGTCAGCAGTTAGAGTGTAAAAACAGACACGTGTTAACGCGTGAATTAGTCACTGGCAACTACTCCTGGATGCAGCCAACATACACAAACAAAAAATCCACAATTTTTTTTTTCTAAATTAAAATTGAAGAAAGAAAAAACCGATAAAAAACGTATCACCAAATACCAGCACAGTAAAGAGAGGGAGAGAGAAAACATCCATTATTATGCGTTAAAAGTAGGCTTAAGGAAGTCTCTGGTTATAGGTATACCAACTGGTGGTTAGGTTTTGAGCTCACTTAAGCAATAAAATTCATAGTTTAGACACCAACGTTATCAAACAGAAACAACCACCATTGTTAGTTTCTTCTTCTATACATTCATGCACCTTTACTTGGGCTTTTCCTTTTTGTTTTGTCACACGTGAGAAATTCGGAATCATTACCAGACAAATATTCTTTTTAAATTATTCCCTCTCTTGTTCATTTAATATATTCTACTACCTATTGCTGTTGGTCCACATTTCAAGTTATATATATATATATACACCTTTAATTAATTGGGTTGGCGTCAATGTTCCAATGATAAGGAGGTTGGTTGGGTTATCTTCTGTTTAGGGATAGTATCTGTATCTCTTGGGATTGCTTTTCCTTTTTATAAAACTTTTGTCTTTCTGTTTTCTACCGCTTTCTGTTCCCCATCTCAGCCGCATCATTTCTTGGGTTTTTCAGGTATTTTAATCTTATATCAACCACCTTCTTTTTTTTTTTTTACTTATTTGTAATGATTTCTGTACAGTTTCTCTTTTTCTTGAAAATTTTGAGTTTTTTTACGTGATGATCATCAGGGGAACTTACGAGTTACAAACTAATTCGTGAGTGTTGCCAGCTTAATTTGGGGATTTATGCATGGTATGGTTCAGTGGGGTTTCTGAATTAGGTGTCTTTCCCTCAAGATTCTTTGTATTGATGAGCTTTTGACTTTTGTTATTGTAAGTATGGTTTTGTTATGATATGATAGTGTTTTGGATTTGTGTATTCATGATGCTGAGTTGCTTTTTAATAATTACTGGAATCAGGATTGGTGTTAACTGAGTTTTTTTTTTGTCGTTCTTTGCCCTGTAGCTCTAACTTGTTTTGGGGTTTTGAAGATGCCTTTATTTTGTTCTTTTATTTTTGAATTTTACTCATATAAATCTTCTTGCTTTCTCTTCGCATGTATGCAATTTCTTATCGGTTTGATATAGAACTATTGTTAAATTTTAATAAACAGCGATTTAGTAAAAGGAAAAAACTTACGGGTTCGTTAAACTAATAAAGTTCTTTGCTTTTCCCTCTTCTGGGTTTAAGGGAAGAAATGAATGTTGCAATTTCGTGTGGATTTTTGGTCTTAGTTTTCTAATGAGTTCCATACTGAACATTATTTTCAGTGTTCTGAAAATCTGAGCTTGCTGTTACACCGTTTACTTATATTCAGAAATAAAATGTTTTCTATATCACTTGAATGAGTTTTGTGTAAACTGAAGCTGAAGATATATACAAGAACCTAGTTGTGGGTGTCTTTGATCATCGATTATGAATGCTGTCTGAGAGAGTTTTTGTTTTTTGTCAGGATCTGTTAGGTGATCATTGGGGTCTAATTGTTAGTGATCAATTCTTATCTGAGAAGCACTGGGAATTCTTTCTCATTCTTCTTAGAGCATTTGACCGGAGGCATCGAGGCAAAGGAAGGGTAGGATGGCTGCTTATTACCCCAGTTTGAGCAGCCAGAGAGACAACGCACAAAGTTCATATCCAGGAGACCAGAAACTTGATTCTTATGCTGAACTCCCCTCCCAACAAAGTACAATGGCAATTTACATGAACCAAGCTTCGGCTGCTGGATCATACTCTGGATTTTTTTCTAGGAGTTCCTTTTCTTCTCACAATTGTGCCGAATTCCCATCTGTTGGGATTAGAAATGAAATGATATTCATTCCACCTACAAGTGACACTATAAATTTGCAATCTATTGATGAACATCTGAATACAACAGGTGGTAATTCAGTAGGCAACCCTGTCAATGATGATTCTCAAGTGGTTTCAAGGACACAGCATGGCATTCTGGATAGTGAACAGAATTTTCAGTGCCAGGGGTTATCTCTAAGCCTTGGTACGGAGATGCAGTCTGCTGTGTCTCTGCCTCCATTTCAGTATCAGAATTCAAACTTAATTTTTCCTTCTTTGTCAAGTCCAAATCTTCCTGTACTGGGAAAGTGGACATTATCTTGTGAAGACGATGAAAGTAATCAAAGTAAGGGGTTGAAAAATCCTGAATGTTTGTCTATTTTTGCTGGAGCCCACTGTAACACTATGAAATCAGAGGTGTCCAACAATCCTCAGTGCTTTTATAACCACAAAGATGTTCATACTGATACATTTATGTATGAACCTTCAGGTTATTCTAAACCTATCTTGAATTCTGAATACCTGAAGGCAGCACAGCAGCTGCTTGATGAAGTGGTTAGTGTCACAAAGGCCTTTAAGCAGCCTCAATCCAGCAAATGTTTTGATAATACCAAGGAGACTGATGGCAGGCCTAGCAACCAGTCATTGGCCCCTTGTGAGTCAGTTGCCAACTCCTCATCCGAGGTATCTTCTGCAGAGCGACAAGATTTACAGAATAAGAAGACAAAGCTTTTATCCATGTTGGATGAGGTAAATCCAATTTGTGCTGATCTATGACTATTACTTATTTGGCTTCAATGAATCAAAAATTTATGATCTGATATGAGATGATTGCTAAATATCTAAAATAAAAATGCATTTACCAATTCAATGAATAGTACTCACACAATCAGACTGATATTAGCATTTTTATCAGATGCTTTGTGCATGAACTTCTTTCAGGAAAGTAATTTGGTCCATACATTCGTTTTTGAGAATTGAGATAAGTAATGTCGTAAATGTGTTATTGTGTGCTAATAGAGTATGAGAGAGAAAAAGTCCAGCTTTGATTTTACTTGTTCACTGGACAATATCTACTTATTTCTTCCTTTCTTGAGTATAAGAGAGAATGAGTTCAGCTTTGATTTTACTTGTTCACTGGACAATAGCTACTTATTTTTTCCTTTCTTGAGTATAAGAGAGAAAAAGTTGAGCTTTGATTTTATTTTTTTACTGGACAATAGCTACTCATTTCTTCCTTCCTTTTGGGATGCTTTTAGTTGTCCATGTCTACAACTCTTCATATGTATGAAGTTTTCTCAGTATTGATTATTTATTATTTTTCCTTTTTCTTGAGCATTGTTGAATGTTTCCAATTTTTCTTTTATAGGTAGACAGAAGATACAAGCAGTATTACCATCAAATGCAATTTGTGGTGTCATCCTTTGATATGGTGGCTGGCCATGGGGCAGCTAAATCATATACAACACTTGCTCTCAAAACCATTTCTCGTCACTTCCGCTGTTTGCGCGATGCAATCAGCAGTCAAATAGAAATAATGAGCAAAAGGCTTGGGGAGGAATATACTTCACCAAATGGTCGAGGGATTCCACGTCTCCGCTTTGTGGATCAACAGCTCAGACAACAGAGGGCTCTTCAGCAGCTTGGTGTGATGCGACATGCATGGAGGCCTCAAAGAGGCCTTCCTGAGAGCTCTGTTTCAATTCTTCGAGCTTGGCTTTTTGAGCATTTTCTTCATCCGTATGTTCTTAGTGGTTTGTTCTTTCAATTTTAGTTACTTTTACCACTAAAATTATTAAACTAATTCTTCCTGATTTTGCATTTGATCAGCTACCCTAATGATTCAGAAAAACTCACGCTAGCAAAGCAGACAGGATTGACCAGAAACCAGGTAGAGATCTTACCCATGCATTTTACCCATCTAAGTTTTTCACGATGTCCATGAGATGACTTTAGTTGGTTGAATTTCATGAAAGTTGTTTGTTGCCAATATGTTTAGGGATACCTGAGTTGAAGATTCCCTTTACAGTGTTTCTTACAAATTTTTTATATCTTCATGAGTTTTATGCCTACTTTTAAGCTTTTAGTGTTCTTCAGAACAATAACGCAAAGCTCTTTTTTTTTTTTTGGCTCTCATGTACAATTTTATTTGGATCAGGTCGCAAACTGGTTCATAAATGCCCGGGTTCGGCTTTGGAAACCAATGGTTGAGGACATATACAAAGAAGAATTTGGTGATTTGGAAGCAAACTCTAAATCCTCTCAAGATGAAACAAGCAAAGCGCTTGTAGAGAATCACTTGGCATCTGAGAGTAGGCCAGACGAGTTGCAGGACAGTGTGACATCAGTAGCTGCTGATGGCATAACTCCAGGGCAAGTTCTCAACTTGAAGTCTGAACGCATTCCTGCTATAGAAATGGAGAAACCTATAGCAAAAAGAGCACTTCCGAGTAGTTCTGATGGAGATAATGTCACTGCGGATTCTGGAATTATGAAATTCCATCATGGCCATAGCCATTATCCCAACAAACACCTGCCACATGATGAACATGTTGATGAGGGTCTTTTGCCCAGTCCTCTTCAATATGACATACCAGCATTAAGTGGATTTGCAATTGGCAACCAGGTGACTCTTGCATTGGGATTACAACACCATGAAAATGATGCTTTCCCCATGTCTGGTGGAAACAATATCGGAGGTAATAATATTGCAGCGTCCACTATGGGACCTGACACAGTGGATTATCATTGCATGGATCTAGGAAAGCAACAGGACAGGTTTGGCAATTCCCATCTGCTACATGATTTTGTAGTTTGAAAGAATCTTGCCTTTTCCTTCCATCCATGCATAAAAAATTACTTGTGGACGGAAGGATTCGTCAAGTTTTGAATAACCAAGAAGAGAAATAACAAGTACTGTGATGTTGCTATGATGCCCATTATTCTACTTGATATAAGGTTTGAATAGAAGATAACAGATGATGCTACAGATACTTAGATGTAAATATTGCCGCTGAGGTGCACTTGTAATATACGAATAGATTTGTGGAATTGTGAACATATTTGTAGAGATACAATGATATATTTTTGGTCTTATGAACTCTGTTGAATAAGGATTTTTGTACAAGTACTCCCGAACTGTGACACCGATGAATCATATGATTCAGAATTCAGAAATAAAATATAAGAGAGAAACAATATGCATGTGTAACAAGAACATAGTTATTATTACATTAATAATATCATTAGTAATATGATTACTTAAAATTCTGCGGCTCAATCCATAAAGTATCTGTTGCTAAATATCTTATCTCTGAATGAGGTGACTTTGGCATAGGTTTGCTTAACCAATTTAACTCGAAGGATTTTTCTGCTCTTTCTTAATTTTCTGGCAGCTGGGTTGTGGTCCCACATTATTTGCCTGCTGCCCTCTTGTTCCTTGGATCCTCTTTTCTGAACCCACTCATCTTTTTCAGTCGTTTGTCCTTTTCATGAACCGGATTTACTGGTTGAATTTAGGCATTCTGCTTCCTGCTTTAATATATGGCTCATGGTTTGGCTGATGCCTGAATAATATATCTGTCAGTTTCTGGTATTAATAATCTCTGCAGCATTAAGCACTGTCTCTTATCATCCCACCACCAAATCGAAGTTGATTTTGTGAAACATAGGCTTTGTTTGCTCAAAATATTCTTCTGAAAATTATTTTCCCTTATTTTTTAATATATAGTTTATTAAAGGAAAATAATTCAAAGGAAAATAAGTTGAAAATACAGGTAAATAATTTTTTATTCTAAGAATGTGAAAATCATTTTTTAAGACTTAAAAACTCATCAGATATCAAGAGATGATCTAAACTTATCAAATTAGAAAACGAATCGATCTCACGTCCTCTTCCTCAAGTTACTCTCAAAAACCGTTAAACATTGTCTCTATTTCATTAATGTAGTTTACTTTTACTGTAATTGATCAAATGATTTATTTTGCAAAATCCTCAATTTTTGCCTTTCTTCAAATCTCACATTTATAGTATAATAAAATTGAATAAAATAAATAAATATGGGGGAGAATATACACTACAATCCAATCTTAGAGTTTATGTCTTACATATTTTAGCGTTAATTCGGAAACTAAGATTACTTTTAGCCAAAAAATTTATTAAAGTAGCATTTTTGTATATTTACAATAAAGAGTATTGGCTATAAAAAGAAACTCGATCTTGAGTTAAAGGAACTTTGTAAATTTACAATTAAAACATATAATATTTTAAATATTAATAATTTTTATAATATATTAACAATATTTCATAAATTAAAATTGATGTCGATAAAATGTATTTAAAAGTATGGTTGAGATTTTGTTAATGTAACAGTGATCACTGTTTGTATTTGCAAACCGATTTCATGGATGGAAATGCTATTAAATTTGTTTTGTATCATTTTTCTTTCCAACTTTAGGTATTTGTATTTTTTTATAAATTTAAGAAGACTCGAGATAGTTAGAAAAGAAATTCAATCAGCAAGAGAGCTATACATAACAATCTATTACCAACCAAATAATAAAAAATATTTTTCAAACTGTTTTCTAGTAGCCGAACATTACAAAATATTATATTTTTCTAGAAAATAAATTATTTTCTACAAACACCATAGTTTTGGAACCTATTTACAGAATTGCATAAGCAAACCCATGTTTATTTTAGCTTGAAATTGTTTTAAATTGTGGGGAGAAGAAAGCAAGCAGAATTTTTCTGGTGGAAATTTAATGGGATGGTTCAGAACTTCAGATTACGCAGATACCTTTAATCAATATTGAAGAAGCCGGGCCCTTCAGGTCCTATTAGACAACAACAATGTTGCAGAAGGAGAGAACGACAACTGAAGGAGGCCAAAGGAACAAAGATGTCAATCATTACTAAAACTATCCAAAAGCACTGTCTCAAGAAAATTACTCCTAGAATCAGTCTAATCAGCACACCAAACCTCTCTCTTTAAATTTGAAAGAGCAAGAACCCCATTTTTCCTTCGATTTTTCTTGAAAGATTGTGATATCCAGTGTCCTTTCAACATCTCCATGGATGATTACAACACCTAACAGAGAAAAAGGCTACATATTCTCTTATGGTTTACTGTATCAGAAACAGAAAATCTTAAAACTGAGAGTGTGCAAAAGATAGCCCACTTTTTATCCTTTATACAGATCACAGCAACCCAATGTACCCAACAGTTCAACATATTAAAAGAGAGAAATGGTTTCACTGTTTTGAGCTCAAATCACTTTTGAGTATCCCAAAGAAATGTAATTGCACAAGCTAAAGCTGAAGGAAGGATTGATGCTTTTGCTCTTTGTTTATTTGTCAGGGAAATAGTGGGACCAGGTTTTTTTTTTTTTGGTCTCTTTCTGTATCTTTACTCAACCAATTAGCTTCCCTTATTTGAAGAATAGCATAGAGAACTAAGTTTTAGGCTTATAGCTTAGTCTTAGACCTGTTCTGTTAATTGTTTATAGTTCAAAGATAAAAGAGAGGAAAGATCCATGCTTTTTCCCTGTAAATGTTATTATAATATAATAGTGGGTTGTTTGCCTTTTTTATCCTTCATTTTTTTATGCATATACTAAAGTTATAAGGATTTCAATTGTAATTTTGAGATGTCTCTTAAAACTTTGTTAGGGTTGGAGAGTGTCGGATCCAACCGTTCAATTTAGAAGGGACAAATTTTTAATTTTATTTTATCAAATTTATAAATATATGATAGAAAAAATCGTGGGCTGTTGAGTGTTAAAGAAGTGCTGGACTATTGAAAAAGTGCTACGGAATAAGAAAATGAATATTTTTAATTGTTGTTTGAAGAAAGTTTCCTAAAGGAGCTATAAGAATATTGAATAAGAAAATAAAAACTAAAAGTCACGTGAATTAAGTGGAGCTGGACAATAAAAATGGAGTTAGGTGGGGCTAAACGATAAAAATGAAAATATATTAATATTATTTAAAAAAAAAAAATTATATCCGGTCAGCAAAGGGCAAAAAACTAATCAGGATATTAGTTTGTTCTGGGTTGTGTTCTCCTGGTCACGTACTTTCACCTCCTCTTTTATGTTTTTGACGAATTGGAACTCTTGTTTCATTTCTCGCTCCTCTCTCTCTCTCTCTCTGTTGCCTTTATTTCCTCATGGTGTCTTCAATGAATATGTTCTGCTTGCAGTTCTTCTAAGAATTTCTTTCTTCTAAGTGCGCTGAAATGGGTTTCATTCTGTTGGCAATTAATGCATTTTGTTTGCCTAAAGCGACTTGCTCTAAACTTGTGGACACCCTCTCTGTTACTTCGCTTCATGCCTAATAACGCAGCGTCATCAATTTCAACCCCTTTAAGTGGAAACCCAAGGGGCAACGCCAATTTTTTTTCTCTTTACTTTTTGGAATGAAATTCAGTTTCTTGAGTTCTGATTCTTTGTTTGCTTTAGAACCTTGAACATTCATGTGGGATCAAAGATTCATTTTATTACCTGAATACAATTTTCTGGGTATTCCCATCTTACTAGTTTGTAATTAGCATTACCATGGTTTCGCAAGATTCACCCTCTAACCCATCTTTTTCTATAGTTCAACAGTTCATCTCAGATTGTATCACTAACCAAAACCAATTTGAAAACCAGAATTTCAATGCTTACGGTTCGTATTTAAGAGGCAGCAACACATTCCCTCAGTCTATTGGTGTATTGCCTAGCATACAAACTATCGGCAAAAGAATGTGCCGATCAGTTGACCTTGTCCAAGTTCCTTCAGGCCCACAAGAATCAGAGATTAGCCACACCAGGCATTTAATGGATCTTCTTGGAGCTGCAAATGCGAGGAATCTGAATCATCAAGCTCAGGGACTCTCATTATCTCTTGGTTCTCAAATGTTTGCTCCTCAAGTCCAATACGGGCAGAGAACCATTGATTCTCATCTCTTAGGTCCCGGGTACTTTATTCCTGGAGAAGATGAAAGGAAAGATTGCAATGCAGGCATTGAACAAGTAAACGATGATTACTCTTTCACTGGCAATGCATTCGCTTCGTCATCTATTGCGCTGAGCAGACATTCTCCCACTTGGTATGGAACAGAATCTTTTGGCGTTGCTATAAAGAATTCGAGATATTTGAAGCCTACACAGATTCTTCTAGAAGAAATTGTTAGTTTTAGTGACAAAGCAGTCAACGAAAAATATGTGGTTAAATTATTTCCTCCATGCATAAGGGGAGCTCTAGTACTTTCTTCAGAATTAAAAGCAGAATTATGCTGTAATGGCGTCTTATCAGCAGCTGATAGACATGATCTGTTGGCAAAATTTGCAAAGCTTATGGCATTGTTAGAGGAGGTATTGATCGATTTTTATTATTATTTTCGAATACCCAACTCCATTAAAACTAATATTTGGATTCATCATTTTCAGGTCGAGGCAAGATACGAGAAGTACTACCATCAAATGGAAGAAGTAGTATCATCATTCGAGGAGATAGCAGGACTAGGAGCAGCAAAATCTTATACCGCTCTAGCACTCCAAGCGATGTCCAGGCATTTCTGCAACCTAAGAGATGCCATAGTATCTCAAGTCAATGCAACAAGAAGAAAATTTTCACAAGATTTACCAAAAATCAGTACAGGAATGTCTCGGCTTAGCCTGTTCGGTAGAGAGAGTGTGAGTAATCGAATTTCTCTTCAACACCTTGGAATGATCCAAAGCCAAAGGCAACCATGGAGACCCATCAGAGGCTTGCCAGAGACTTCTGTCACAATCCTTCGCTCTTGGCTTTTCGAACACTTTTTGCACCCGTAAGTGCTTTAAACCGAGTGATTTTGCTAATGAATTGTAATCATAATCATGAATTATGTCAATGATTGTTAACACAGGTACCCAAACGATTCTGAGAAGCTAATGCTGGCATCACAGACAGGCTTGACAAAAAATCAAGTTAGTGTCTTTTTTATGCTTTTCTTATCTTTTTTCATGGACTGGTTTGATTTTGATGTTGATTATTGCTTCAGGTTTCGAATTGGTTCATAAACTCTCGAGTGCGGCTATGGAAGCCAATGATTGAAGAAATGTACAAGGAGGAATTTGCAGACTCATCTGAAGACTCAACAAATCCATCATTAGGTTGCAGTTCCATGACAAAGGACTTAGGTGTTGCTGATCCTTCTGAGGATTGAATTTGACAATTGATAGAATTATGGATTTAGCTCGCCCATCTTTCTTCAAGTCAGATTTTCTTGTTTCTGTAATCTAACAAGAAAATTCGAAATTCCTCCATGAATTATTCATCCACTGTTACTTTATTAATTAATATATCATATAAATTATAACATGTATACAACTCGTATCACTTATAATTTCCTTCAAATAAATACATTATGATGCTTCAATTTTGGCTCTTATTCATCAACTTTCAGTAACAATTTTTGTTTGAGCGTCATGAAACCAAATATTATCAATGGGAAATTTTCTTGATATTTTCACTTATAAATTAAATTAATAACATGTATATAATGACATGGGTAAAAATCAAGGGCGCCATTCTAAGGCCCTGCTGAAGAAAAGCAAAGATGCTATTTTGAGGGTCTGCTAAGGAATAAAGATGTTCTGAGGATCTATCGTGGATGTACCCTGTAAAGACAATAGAATTAGGAGTGATTCGGTGAGGCCAGCGTAACCACTCTGACGGTCACGTCAATATGAGATAGTAATAAATAAAATATAAGATGAGAAAGAGGTAGAATGGGAGAGAGATTGAAGGAGAAGAAGAACCCCTTGATTGGATGCTATTTACCAAAGGTAGTTACCTTAGGTAATGGGTAGTTATTATGAGAGTTGATAGTTATGATGACAGTTGGTGACTAATTGTGGCAGTGGAAGATTATTATGAGAGGAATGATTGAGGCATAACATGTTCAAGTCCTCTTGAAATACGAGTTGAAGGTTGTCCTCATGAGGTGCGATTTTAGGCAAAATATTCCAAATCATGTATATATATATATAAACCATTCTTTATACCATGTGGGCAGGGGTATATATTGTCACCCACAAATTTAATGAATAAACTAAGAAAATTAAAGAAAGAAGTAATATAAGAAAGTTCTTCAACGCCGACTTAGTCATCGATTTCATAATTCTTAAACGAAAAAGAATTCTATAATATTTTGGCTCTAGAAGTATGTATCACATTCTGATTTCTGACTCAAGATTCAATAAGTCTTACTATTAAAAATATATATTCATATTCTGAAAAATATTTACTTAAATTAAATTTATAATGTGAGTCTCTTTTATCGATTTCTACGTTTTGTGTATATAACTATTTTAAAATTTATAAAGAAATATTTTATTATCTTTAAAATTCTATATGATAAAAGTAAAATTAATCTCAATTATTCTAATTGATTTGCTGAAAATATTAGTAGTCGTACCCAAAAAGTTGTTAAATCTATTTAATGATTGAATTAATATAAATAAATAAATATAATATTATTAATTTAATTTATAAATAAGCCTAAAATAATTATTATATTATACACTCATATCTATATCATGATAAAAATTTAATTTCTTTTACGGGCATAGAAACACTTTTATTTTTTTACATATATTTTAAAAAATAAATTTTTTATCATTTAAATAAATAATATAATTGGCCTAAAAATTCGCCAGTCGATCGTTAAATGGGCCTGACAATTGTATTAAAACGTATCGAAAACTTGCCGTTTTCTAATCAAAACGAACTGAATAGATTGATCCAAACAGGACTCGAACAAATAAAAAAGAATATAATATTTAGAGACTTGGAATTTTTAGGAATATAAAAAAAAAAGAAAAAAAAAAAAGAAAGATCAGAGATATGTTCCATGTGTAAGCAAACGCAAATCATGATGGGAAAGTTTGTTCAATTGGAAGCCAAATAATGCTGACGTGTCAAAATCAAGCGGCCTGTACTGAAGTATCCATAATCCAGTTGCAAGCAGCGTAGTTTGATCTTCGGCGAATCCATCCACAGTATGCCAATAGGGAGCCACACCCCAATCGTGTTCCTCGTAAATTTTCTCCAATCGTTATAATTGAATTTGCCCCCCCAATTTCTTTGTTATAAATTAACATCACCGTACGCGGAAGAAGCATCTTTTAACCTTCCCTCGCGCTCCTGCAAAGCCATGACTAGCTCCTCCGCTCAATCACGCAAGGTAATTCTATATACTCACTGCTTTTCGTGATCGTTTAATTTTTTCTTTTTTCAAATTTTTATTTGACTTTTGGATTTTGCGTAGACTTTAAGCAAGATCGCTTGTAATAGATTGCAAAAAGAGCTCGCTGAATGGCAGCTTAATCCTCCAACTGGTTTCAAACACAAAGTCTCTGATAATCTTCAACGGTATTGCTTTAATCGATTTTTTCAGTTGGCTTTTAATTGGGGACTTTGTCGGTTAATTTCGGATTATGGTCATTTTTTGTGTGTAGATGGGTGATAGAGGTCCATGGAGCCCCAGGAACTCTCTATGCGAATGAAACTTTTCAGCTTCAGGTTGATTTCCCTGAACATTACCCCATGGAAGCACCACAGGTTAGTGATTTAGGGGTTCCTAAGTTCAACCATTGGTTGTGTCTTTCCTTTTGCTAATTTATTTGTTTTTTTTTCCTGCTATTGAGTAGGTCTAGAATTTCTGATTTTATTGTTTTGGTTGAAGGTGATTTTTATCCCACCAGCGCCTTTGCATCCTCACATCTATAGCAATGGACATATCTGTTTAGGTACTTGCCTTGTCATAATATTTTGTTATGTTCATTCTTGTTTACTCTGCTCCATTTGTGCTAATTTCTTGTGATTGTTGACTTAACTAGCCTATCTGAATTTATTATTCATTTCCTCCCTGTAATTGAGTGTGGTATTTATTATTTGATTCAATCCTAGTTCCTTTCAGCTTTGGGGTGTTGTTTCACATGAAGTGTTTGTATGCTTTTTCATAAGGTGTATGAATGTCCATTGCTGCTTGTTTCCTATAGCTGAACCAAACTGCTTGTGTTTAGCCGCTCTCTGTCTCTCTCCCTCTCTGTCTTGGTGAAAATTTAATTGTGGTAGCTTCTCCAAAATAATCTTATACACAGAGAGAACATCTGTTTCAAATTCCAGTAGGAAAAAGAGTCCTCAACTGCTGAGGAACTAGTGCTTTGCATAAATATGTAGTCTAGGTTTGTCTAGAGCTGATAATTCTGCTGAGATGACATCATGTGCCAAATATTGGAGTTCTATGTCTTTCATCGTGTCTGAGACTTGTGGTTGTTTTTGTTCTTCATTCCTTGAACCTTCACAAGACTGTATCTTTTATGCTATTTCTTAAATGCAATTGTTGCTCCTAATGTTTCTGGTTGCATTGGATGAAGTTTTGCATGCTTAACATTTTGGCAGTTTTTGAGACCCGTATTTCTCGTGTGAAAGTATGATAAAAAGCAATATTCCTTAACTACATTAAACTTCATGTCATATTTGTATTTTAAATAAGTTAGTATCCTTATTTTATTGATTATGCTACAAACTTTGAGCCTTCATATCAAATTTATTTTTTTGTTTAAAATTAGGATTATTATTTCATTGCAGTGGGTAACAAGTCGTACTAAAATACACACTGCTTTGCCATTAAGATTTGAGCAGAATATCATATATAATGGAAGTGATTAAGCACTTTTGTCTCTTGTCTGTGAATATCTTACTTTTTATGGTTTTTATTGATGAATGATGTTGGATTGTACTGTATTTCCCATGGATTAGTGTTGTTTTCCTTTAGTTCTTGAGTGCACCTTTTTAGCTTTCATGAATTTGGATGAAGTTTTCTGTCAATATGATTACATTATCTGATTGTCTAATTCATTTCTAGATTTCAGCTCTCTAATAATTATTACTGGTACCATTTTCATTTCTGTAAGCAGTTGCTTGTTCTTTCCTTTCAATTTACAACAATTGATATGAGATCAACCTTGAAGTTATTATTTAGTTTTAGACGTATAGAATAAAGGGCTAGCTATTTTTCACATTTATATCCACCTGTGATATTTTATATATAGGCCTCTTTTTTTGAGATGTTTACTATTCAGTTGGTTGCTACAATTTTTTGGAATGCTAGTCTTTAGGCTCAGAGAGTTGGAGAACATGCACACACCTCAAGGTTAGAATTCTCAGGTTCGACTGTTGGAGGAGATCATCAATGTTGTAAATGAAGTTCCATCCTGGAGCTTTGGAAGTGGTTCTATTAAGTTTTCATGGGTTGTGTGTGCTTTGAGGCATCTTTATACTAAGAAATCTTCATCCTAGATCATTTAATGTCCTGTGATGAATAGTCTTCCCTTGCAATCACTCCTTTCAAAGCATTGCTTAAGTAGATCATGGGCATTGATGGCTACTAGAAGTGGGTGTGGCATGTTAGTGTACTAGTTGGCAAATTTATTATTTTGGAATGCTAATGTCTGTGTGTGCACATCTGCCTGTGGGCCTGTAGCTTGTACACACATCATATAATGGAAGACCATCTGGATCCAAAAAACTAAATTCTATAGTCTCGACCTGTCTTTGATATTATCATTTGCTTCACTTTTGAGTGATGTAGCTTAACAAACATAAAATTTGTTCTCTTTTTTGTGTGAAAAGCTATTATATGGAAGATACGAAAAGATTCTTGACTGAGAGCTGTCTTTTACATTTTGTATCAACCAAATTGAATGTCTTTGAATCTTGTTGATTGTTTGTTCATTCTTTCAGTTGTGCATTACTGCCCAGCTGTTTGGATGTGGTTTGATAATGGCCAAATATTGTTTATGTGGAATTTTAAGTGAGTAAAACTTTCTGTGCCTACATGCACATACTTTTACTGTCGAAGAAGAATGTGGGGAATTATATGATTTTCTACATTTGTGATTTCAGATATTCTGTATGATTCATGGTCACCTGCAATGACTGTTAGTTCTATATGTATTAGCCTTCTCTCCATGTTATCGAGCGCAACTGTGAAGGTTTGTTTCAAATGTTGAAGTTCAAAAAGTTTTGTGGCTATACCCCTTCTCCCGTATTGTTCTTTTTTAAGAAGTCGAAGGCATTTAACATGTATATCATATGTACACTATTGTGGTGCAGCAACGTCCGGTTGATAATGATCGGTATGTGAAGAATTGTAAGAGCGGCAGATCTCCCAAGGAGACAAGATGGTGGTTCCATGATGATAAAGTGTAATTGCCTAATAAGCATCCATTGGAAAAGGGTTGGCAAGGCCAGGACCCCAAAAGTTTGGTCGACTCGTTTATATTTTCCCTTGCTGTGCACCATGTGCTTCGTAGTTCAACTTCGTTAGGCAATGCGTGTGTAGCCATTTATATTACCAGTAGGATAAAAACGAAACTTTGATAAAGAATTATCATAGCATTTCTTTGTTTGTACTTTCCATTAAAGATTAAGTGGTGAGGCTTGGTTGCAGATATAGAGGGCTAATCCAGGAATTTCGCCTTTTGTTTTTTTTCCTTCTTTAGAGTTTACGTGAAGGGATCTTTTAACATGCCAGATTTCAAGTCCTGCGCCCAACTTTTACATAGGCAAGCCACACTTCAATAGAGTGGCACCAATCAAATTTCTAGCGTTAAGGTATTAGGAATAGAAGACAAATTAATTTGAAAGGATGACTTCCAAATTCGTATTGTTAATTTTATGGACTCTGTCAACCAACGCATGTAGAAGTGCCAATATTGAATGACGGTTAAATTAGATTCGGAAAAAATGCATCTGGAAGACTGGAACTTTAAAGGCTCTATTTTCTTTTATGGGCGAAAGATACTTCCACTTGTCAATTTTTTTTATAATAGATTAATATGGATTTGACATTTTCGTAAATGCAAGTGCATTTTTATTTTTTAAATTTCAAAAAATAAAATAATTTATCGTTTAAATAAATAATATACGATACATTATGAATGATATAATTTGCTTTACCTCTCACTTACATATCTTCTTTCTCTAAAAAAAGGCTAAAAACAGACATCTAAATTGAAGTCTGTTATTATCTGAAACAAGTCAATTTGAAATTGTCCGGAAATTTTCAGGATTAGGTCAATCCGGTTTCAACCGGAAAGTGGAAAGTGACTTGAACGATTTAGATAATATGTTGGCTCGATTTTTTTTAAAAATCTTTTATGCTATTCAATCCAAAATTAATTTTAATATTTAAAATTATTTTATTTAATTTCATTGCTAAGTCATAAGTATTAACTATTGACTTATGATCGCGGTGTTACAAATTTCAACGTGCCTCCTACTGGGATTGTTTTTCTGCTGCGTGACGACATTCTGGCAATTTCATGGTATAGATTAGTGCCATTTTAGTTGCACTGCTGTGTTGTAATAAGAAAAAAAAAACTAGCAATTTAATAATTTAATTCAAAAATTACTTCTAAAAAATATGAATAAAATCAAAATTAATGTTTGAATTTTTTTATTAAATAACTAATGATTTTGGATTTAATTGGTTAAATTAAAGCTTGATTGAACAATTCAATTTTAAATGAATTTCAATTCATTAAACTGAAATTGATTAATTAAAATTAATTTGAGTAAATAGATGTTTAATTAATTAAATTAAAATTAAATTGATTTAAAAATTATGAATTATTTAAAAAAATTAAAAACTATAATATTTTATTAGTTAATTATTTAAAAAACTAAAAAATGGTTCAATTTCACTATTTGAAAATAATCTGATTAAAAATTCAAAAAATTACCCGAATATGAATATGAACATGTCCAATCCTATTGTAAGATCCAAAATTTGATACAATCTGAAATGATTGGGAACCTAATCTAATCCAATTTGATTGATAGGTCATAGGTCCAGTCATATAAAAAAATAAAACTAAAACTTTAAATACATAAAAATGCATGATTACAATATTTAATAGATATGAAATTCATAAAATTTACACACACCAAAAAAAAAAAGTACACTATCTTGCCCTATAATTAATATATATAATATTCATTGAAGGAAAGAAACTATCACTTCAGCTTTCAAGATCCGATTCGCTGTGCACCAGAGACGCATGAATAACTGAATACAACTAGTTTGATCTGAAATGAGTATTTTTTAAAAAAAAAAAAAAAGGTTTGATCCAGAAAGAGGATTATTTCTTTGTACTATAATTAGATAAAAAAAAAATGATCAAATGGTTGGGAGCGACATCAAGAATCAAGATGGTGTACGGTCAGCCAATCTCTATGTTTAATTTGTATATTCTTACAATGTGGTTAACAGTGACACTATATAGTCTATTTACTAACGAGGGCAACCTATGCTCTGTTTGGTTAGAGGAAAGAAAATTTGAAAGGAAAAAAAGGAATTGAGTTTATAGACAGTATGGTAAAAGAAAGAAAAAAAAAAAAGAAGGTTTAGCGAGAAAAATTAAATGTTAAAAACTGTCTTTCTTCTCAACCTTGGCCTTGAGTAATGAAAAATTAGAGGATTGATATTTATTGTTTAGTAAAAATAATTAAATAATTAATATTAAAATATAAAATTATCAATAGTATATAATTTATTTTATTTAAAATATATATATTTTTAATAAATAAATAAAAATTATAATATATTATTTATATGATGTAATTATTTATTTTAATAAAATAATAATAATAATAATAATAATAATAAATGAATAGAATTTTTTTTAAAATATATGATGTGAGAGTAATTAAATAAAAATAATTTTAAAATTCATTTTTTATATATAGTATAATTTAGTTTTTTTATTTAAAAAAACTTAATTGTTGAAAAAAGTTTTAAAATATAGTTTTTTATTTGGTAGCAAGAGTAGTCTAATTAATATCGCATAAGTTTTAAAGAGAGTGAAATATCAACGTAACTATATATTTAAAATTCGAATTTAAAATTATTAATTAAATTAAAAGGATTATATGTTAATTTATTTGCACCCTCTTCTATTTAAAATAAATTTTTTTAATTAGTTGATTAGAAAAGATTGTTGATAAGTTGTTGCCTAGTTGGATAAAAAAAACTATGAGCAGTGCCGCTCAGCTCAACCAAACACCCCTTAGCCTATGAAGCAAACTCGCTTCTTCTGAATCTTAATACGCCTAGTACGGCGTGCAACTCGCGCTACCCTTTCTCCAAAAACCGTGCAAATGATGCTACAACGAGTACCTCCGATGACGGTGTCGTTCAAGGTGGCTCTTTCATGGAGGCATCCTTCTTCCAACTTTGTCCGTACTAAAACGGATCTCATATCCCTTATATCAGTCCCTACTTACCCTAGAATTGCCACGCTTTCCTTCGGTTCCAGCCGTCAAATTTCTCCAGAGATAATCGATTCAATCCCTGAAGAGTCTTCAAAACGTGTAAGATGGTCAATCTAATGGGCTTGGTTTTAGAATCTGTGCATTTGGCCTCTTACAGAGCTTGTACTTTCATTTTTAAAGTATATGATGATGATATGATTATTCTTGCTGGCTCCTCTGAAACCTGGTTTATATTTACTAGGAACTCCTATCGGAAATCTTGAAGATATCACATTGAGGTAGTGGCTTACCTGATTCAATTTTTTTGAGAATTGCGTTTTTGGTGTATGAGCAAGATATTCGACTATTTAAACTACGCAGGGCTCTACGTGTTCTGAAATCTGCTCATGTTGTACTTTCAGAGGACACGAGGCATTCGGGGAAGTTACTTCAGTACTGCAATATTAGAACTCCTCCTGTGAGTTTTTTTAAGCTTTTTTTCTTTTATTATGTTGTAATTTTTTATCCGTTCTAATTGTATTCTTTAGATTTTTGGCTTAGTTATCACAAATTCAATGAGTCTCAAAGAGAACACTCTGTATTAAAGAGGTTGAAACACGGTGAGATTGTGGCTTTGATCAGTGATGCAGGAACACCAGGCATTAGTGATCCTGGTGCAGAGTTGGTAAGTACATACGTTTGATGTGTTATTTTACATTATTTTTTAGAAGGTTTTTGCATTCATCTGTTTTTGACAATCTTTTGTTTTGCTGTATCTGCACCTTCAATATAAAAAAGTGCTACTATTTCTTGTGTCGCATTGTGTAAGAAATTCATGCTGGTATCAGTTTCAGTGTCCATAAATTATCGATTTTGACATGCTTTGGATTACAGCATGATTGTCAATCCAGAATGGTACGCAGAAGCAATTATGTGAATATTTTATTTTCACATAATAAAACTGTAAAAAAGTGGCGTTATCCTCTAGTGCTTACCCACAAAGTTTCAGTTTTCTTAGGGTTCAACTGGGATTTTTAGCAGGGATGAATAAGTTACTTGATTGACTTTGCACATAACAAAGCTCCTACTTTTGGGGTTTCTGTACGAATTACCACATAGTTAACAGCTTCTGGACAAATCCAAGGAGGGAAAATCCATTCAAACTTTCATTATTTGCTTTGACTTGAATCTAATGATTGCTTACTTCCTTTTCATTGTTGTGCTGATTTCTTCCGTTTCTATATTATGTTTACCAGAGCACTCCAAAGTAAGCCAAACTATGAATGATTTAATTGTTTCCTTTCTGCCCACAAATAGTTTTAATTGAGGACTGACACCAAACCAAACTGTGAATGCAATATTTTGTTACCTTGGGCATGCATGCATCAGGCAACATGCTCTTCCCAGGTAAAAGTTCATTCAGTAACTGCAATCAAGTACTTTGCATCAAAATGTGTTCTTGGTTTGGTTTCAATATCAAAAAAACTTCTTGTTATTATATAGAGAATATAAATTTCTTATACTCTGATCATTTTGAAAAAAAACTTAATATTTTTTTGAGTTGACATAATGCCTCATTTCTTCAACAATTTCTTGAAGAGACCTTTCCACTCTTTGGTGAATCAAGGTAAATATTTTCTATCTTTAATGCCATTTTTTTCCTATATTTTGCTTGTGCTGTGCTATGAGTGCAATCTCTTTGCTTTACTATCATGATAAATAATCTGGATTTTCTCAGTTTGGTTTAGATCTATGGATATAAACCTCTAAGGGCTAATGCTAAAACTTATATTGGCTGTTTTCTCGCTGTCAATCTTGTAAGACATGTAGGATTCTGAAATAGCTAGGTTTTTTGTCCAACTCTCTTTTGTTTCTTGGTTCTGCCTTGTTTAAAAGAGTTATAATGCTCCCATTGAATAAGTTATCCTATTACACAAAGCATCAACTTGATAATTGCATTTTAACTGATTGACAAAGGTAATCCATCAGAGTAAAAAGTGTTGAACCAGTATATGGGATATATGCAAGCAATCTAACCTCAGATTGCAGAACAACCTAGAAGGTGAAAAAGTCCTGGGAACGCAGGCAGAACATTTGGAAAAGAACAATAAAGACCTCTTAAAAAGCATAACAAACTCTTGATATTCTATGATAATTTGAAGCCTGATTAATAGAGTGCTTACACTTCTTGAGAAAGAAATTGTGGCTTATTATATACTTTGATAGATGATCTTTCTTCTTTGCATTTTGGATTTCTGCATTACTAGTTCCATTTGGCTGTTATTTCAAATATATATATATATATATATATATATATATATCTTGTCACCTTCCCATTTCTGTTGTTAAATAACATTGATGATTTGTATGGGCTGTTTTTAGTAGTTGATTTGATGTGTCATGGCTTGGGAAATGACAAAAATACATGAAGAGGTGGTTCTTGTATTTAGTTATATTGAATACGCTATTTATGTTGCTCAAAGATTAGGTTGATAATGATGCTGACTTGGAACTACTAATACCAGTGTTTCAGCAAATCTACTCATATTGAAGTAGATTATTTATAGTGACATCAGGTATCAAATTGGTTGAAATTTTCCTCTCAAGAATGTCCCCTCTCCTTTCAAGTACGTGAGATTGTACCCAGTTTTACCTTTATCTAGGCATACTAACATTTAAAAGATTGAGTTTTGCAGAGAAGCAAAAATAGGAAAGTAGTTAATGAAATTCAATATTATGATAGCCTTCATTGACATATCCATCGAATATGTGAAGTAAGATTTGATTATGTTGATGGCCTAATGCTAGTTTAAAATGGCTATTGGTCACTGGATGTATTACTTTTTGCCACTTGTATGTAAAATTGCTATGCTAGATCACTTTTTGTAAGACTTTAATCTTAGCAGGTTAGTTTTTTTTAAGGTTATTGCAGCACCAAGTTACTTCATGGATGATAGCTTATCTATAATGGTTGTGTTTCTATGTCAATGTAACTTTTATGTCTGACCAGTTTTGGTGGGCCACCCTTGGGGAAGCAAAAGAGGTATCTGCAGATCACCAACCTAAGGGAGAGATCACATTGTTAATTGAAGGCAAGATAAATCAGGTGGTTGAAACTCCATCAGAGAGTCAACTGGAGCATGCATTGGGAGACCTGATCTCCTTTGATGATTGGCATAACAAGTTAGGGCATCCTCAGTCAAAGATTGTGTCCAAAATAATTAGTGAAAATAATCGAGTCTGTTTCTAAATCCTTGTCATCCAAATGCAAGGCTTGCACTATGGGCAAATTTTCAAAATTGTCTTTCTTATGTTATTCACCATAACAAATCTCCATTAGAATTAATTTACTTTGATGTTTGAAGACCATCTCCCACTTTATCTAGCTTAGGTTTTCGGTATTTTGTTATTTTTGTTGATAAACTTTACCAGATTTACTTGGATTTAAAAAAATAATAATAAAATTGATGTCTTTGAATGTTTTATCAATTTTCAAGCTCTTGTTGAAAATCAATTCAATTCTAAAATTAAATCCTTTTAATTAGATTGGAGTGGTGAATTTTGAAGGTTGCATAAATACTTGACTAAAAAAGACATTTTACATCCATTGCTTGTCCACTGTAATGATCTCAGAAGAAATAAATAGGAAAGAAGAATAGAGATGAGAAGATCAAATAAGAAAGGAAATTCAAGCAGAAAAGAGAAGGAAAAAGCAGCAGAGAAGTTGAGAGTCGAGAGAGAAATGTTTAGAGGGAAATTCAATTTCTAAATTCTCATTCATGCTTCCAAATCTGTTACAACTTGCATTATTTATAGAGAATAATTGGCAGCTCATTAACACCTCATTAAACCAATAAGATGTTGTCATCGTGCCAACTAAGATGCCACCTATTCAATTCTAAACATTTATTCAAAATGCCAGCCAGCTACATCAGCTCCATAAGAAGATTCTCGAACTTCTCCATTCAGCTGGGTTTTCATTTTGCTATTGGGCAGGGCTTCCTTGTGTGGTCCTTCATCAATCTCTTGGCCGAAGCTAATTTCTCCTTCTTTCTGGTCTTTCCATTGTCTGCTTCTGGGCTGCTATTCCCAGTCCATTTCCTTTATCCAGATCCATGACATCCACACACACATATGAACAGAATGGTGTTGCCGAAAGAAACTTGTCACATAATTGCCAATGGATTAACTCTTCTTGCACATAGTAATGTGACTTTTCGTTATTGACATTATGCTTTTCAAAATACAGTTTTTACCATTAATTAATATTTTGTCCATCTCAATTTTAAATGGCAGCAGCCTTTACACTAAATTATTTTCAAAACAATTTGATTTCCGTGAGTTACAAGCTTTCGGCAGCACCATGTTTCCTTAATTGTGATTGTATGATAGACATAAATTTTCTTTTAGAAGCAATCCAAGTGTTTACTTAAGTCCCTTCACTAATCATTTTGGATACCTTTGTTTGGAAAAAGGATCAGGAAGAATTTATATTGTCCGACATGTTGTGTTCAAGGAGCAAAAAATTTTTATTTCAATCTTCAAAGGAGTCCGGCCCCACCACGGTTACTTCTCCAATTTCTCCTTGGCTTGATGCGTGGACCACTTCTTCCCAATCCCAATCTCCTACGTTACTTGCTCCTCCCTCTTCGCCTTCATCTATTTCCAATACTAATCATAATCTAGGTTTATCATCATCGCCCTCCTTGTCTCAATCCCCACCCTGATCCTAATCCTTTTTTTATATCTCCTCCTTTATCTTTTCCTAATCATTCTGTAATTTTATTAAACCCAACCGAGAACTCTACACAACTAGAATCCTCAAGCAAGGCCTTATTCCCTACAAACTGTCCCTTATCTTCCACTATTCCTAGCTTAAATCTTTAATTGACCTCTCCCCTTATGTCGCACCTTCAGCCATATCATTCATCGGTCTCCTTCTCCCACCAGCACCCATTTCATGTCTCTTTTCCCCATCACTTTAGCCAAGCGCCAATGTAACAATACCCACCTCTCTTCCACTATAAAATCCAAACTTGATTATCTTCAAGTTGAACCCGACATTTACACTCGAGCCAGGCCTTACAAAGAATGACGAACTACCATGAGATAAGAACTTGATGAACTGTTATCAAACGTGGACTTTAGGCGGGTCTATCAGATTAAATGCCAGATGGAACAGTGGACTAGTACAAGGCATAGCTTGTTGCCAAAGGGTATCACCAACAATCAAGAATAGACTTTCAAGAAACTTTTAATCCTATCATCAAACCCAACATCATTCGCACAGCGTTAGCATATTTTTTACTCAAAATTGGCCTTTTCGCCAACTGAAAGTCTCCAATGCTTTTCTATATGGACTAGTTGCATGGGTTTGTTGACCCTACAAAGCCGAATCATGTTTGCAAGCTTACTAGATTCTTGTATGACCTTAAACAGCCCCACTGCCTGGTATGACAGGCTTTGTACCTTTCTTTTATCAATTGGTTTATGCTCTTCCAAAGCTAGTGCCTCTTTATTTATTTACACTAATGGCTTTACCTTCTTTTTTTTTACTTGTGTATGCGGATGATCTTGTAATTTCAAAATCTCCAATGTTGTTGTCCAGCAAATTATCAACTTCTTGCAGCAAGAGTTTCTAATAAAAGATCTTAGTGACCTTCCCTACTTTTTTGGCATTGAGGTTTATCACACTAAAGATGGATTTACTCTCAATCAACAGAAATATCTTAATGATTTGCTTGATCACACCGACATGGCGGATGCCAAAGGGTGTCTTACGCCAATATCTCCCACTTCACCTTTTATCAAAATTGGATTGTACACCCTTGACCGATGATGGCACACAATACCGAAGAACAGTGGGGGTACTTCAGTAAGCTACTATGACTAGACCTAATAATATTTCATTTACCGTGAACAAACTTTTTCAGTTTATGCATTTTCCAACTGTGGTTCACTGGAAATTGGTCAAGCGGCTTCTGGGTATCTTGCTTCAACGATTTCATATGGCTATATCTCACATCTGATTCTTCAACACAACTGCAATGCTTTATTGACTCTAATTGGGGCAGTAGTAATGATGATTGTTGCTTTACTAATGGATATGCTATTTACTTGGGCTCCAATTTGGTTTCTTGGGTCGCTAAGAGAGAGTCCCCAGTTGAAAGCAAGTACAAAGCTCTCGCAAATGTACCTGATTGGGCTCCAACATCTTCTATCTGAACTTGGAGTGGTCAATGCAGTTGTTCCAATTCTCTGGCATGACAGTGTTGGCGCCATATATCTCTCTTCCAATCCAATTTTACAAGCACATACGAAGCACATTGAAGCAACTGGTCAACTTTAAATTCGGTTTATTTCCATAGATGACCAAATTAGTGACATTTTCACCAAGCCATTGTCATCCTCTCGCTTGATCTTTCTACGCGGTTACTGCCAAGGCCAACAATGGCTTCAAGAGGGTGTAAAGAGATAAATAACTGTTGTTGTATCAAATTACCTTTCTTAGCCATACTAGTATTTATCCTTATTTCATTGTTTACATACCTGTATATATTGGCTAAATGTCATCCATTCAATACAACGTTCATTGAACATTTAGAGAAATAACAAGAAGCTCTAGATTGAATATTAACTTGCTGAAGTTGTTTTAACATGTAGATAATTAAAAAAAGAAAAAAACTACTATTATTAATGCTGCTTAAAAATAGATACTATGCAAGGGATTCCCATTTTGCCATTATGTACAAGACTATTCCTAAGTCAGTACACTATGAGATCGTTAAGTTCAAAATTTTAAAAAAAGTTATATATCTCTACTACGTCATCACCTCCTATAAGAATAAGTAGAGGAGGGGCCGAATATACGTTGGCCGGTTGCTAAAATACGCCGGGGGTCAAATTCCATCTTGCTGCGGTAAAACCGGGACCACTTATCCGCAAAGTGGTCCATCCAGTCTTGCTCTGTGGTGTAGTGGGGCAGGTATTGCTTCACCTTAATCCCCGCATCGTCACAGAATCTGAGGATCTGACGGTTCTGATTGCTCAGGTACTCCAACGTCTGTGTCTCCTCCCCATTATCCAAAGCTGATCTTAGCAATGCTACTAGATAAAACACCTCCTCATCTGGTGTCACCACCGAGCTCCTCTGGTCCCACCTGTACAGGATTCCTCCCCAAATTATTTAACAAAACAAACTAAAAACCTAATAAATGCATTATTAAGAACATAAATATTTTATTTCGGAGCCGGTTCAGTAATTTACAACGTTGCCCTCATCAGATACAAAAATCTTCCCCTTGGGCTTATCGTGGCCGTCGATAATATGGGTTTTAGTCAACAAAACAGAGAAAAGTGCCTTTCGATCCTAGCTGGCCATATTTCTCAAATGGCATTTGCCACGTTTCTATCTATTAGTGCAGGACCACCATAGGAATGGGTCCATTAGATTCTTGACTCCTTCAGTTTCCTTTCATTGTATTGGCCAGCCAATATAAATTAAGGGACTACTATCATAACAATCCTATCATGTCCTTTTCATCACCGTCATAGTCCACTTCTTCATGCTATTGAATTAGTATTTAATAAGTTATTGCAAAAGTAGTTGTCTAAAGACTCTAAACATGATTTTTCTCTAAATTCATAAGAAATCATGTAAATTAATTTTTTTCATTTGTGATTTATGCCTTGAATACACATTTCTTGCGAATTTCTTAATTATTTAGATGTAAAAGTAATATATAAAAATTGAAGATATATTTTATTTTATATTAAGGTGATTATTATTATTATTATTATTATTATTATTATTATTATTATTATTATTATTATTATTATTATTATGTGGGGATCTCGTGTCTTTCAATTATTGGTCTCCATCTCTTTCTTCCATTCGATGTAACAATATGCGATTATATATAGCATAAAGTTACCGCAAAATTGCCAACACTTGACTTTATATAACTCTATATTTATTGTTAGATCATGCTTTTATTTATTAATCGATTTAAAAATACTAAATTATCACATCATGATAGAAAAACACAATTTTTACAATTAATTTTATATTTGTAAAGAAAGAAAATTAATTTCTTATTCACCACTTAACAGTTTATTAATTTATAAACAACTTATAAATGATGAATGAATATTTTGATATAATTTGGATAAAAATTTCCTGTATAAATAGATGCAATATATGCAATGCTAGTTTTGACTAGTGTAATTAATTAATTATTATTGTTATTGATTAATAATAGTAATTTTTGTGTGCACTTTATTCATGATGAATTATGAATCAAACTAATCAATAATAGAAAACCTTTTCTGAGCCATATAAGGATTTTACTTGTGTCATAATGTATTGGTTTGGCCATTATGAATCAGTTATATGAATGTAGGCAAGACTGATTTATGAGACAAATGTGATAGAAAAACTTACTTGTTTCTATTCATGGGGTAAATGAGAATGGGCCCACTGGTTTTGTTGCCCAAAATGCCCTTGAAGACACCCTTATCGAAATCAGCAATTCTTGATTTGGGTACAAAGAGGTTGAGCCAAGGGTGAGGCACGTCCCACAAACCCTTAGATCTCAGCTTCACCTCGGCCTTATGGACTCTATCCAAGAAATCCACATAAGGCAGGTCTGTCGTAAAAACTGATGATGCAATAAAATTAAGCTTCTTTAACAAATCTTCTACTTCCTGCATTGATTAATCATCATTAATTAATTAATTAATTGAAAATATAATATTCATCATGGTAATTATAATATACAAGCAAAGTACACACCAAACAAAAAAAGCTTAATCAGTTATTAAATTAATTAACACTATGGGGAAGGAGATTAATTAGAAGGGAATAATTTGGTGGGTTTGGTCGGCTTAGATTACCTTATAATTAATGCATTATAAAATATTAAAATTTCTGTTCAATCTTAGGATCAGATGGTGGCCATAGATTACAGAAGATCTTCCATGTTTTCTAGCATTTTTATACCAGGATTTTGGTATTAAATATTTACTTAGTGTGTAACATCAATCATATATACAATCTAGCAGTAGCGGTCCATCTTTATTGGCTATAAATTAAAATTTGTCCAAACTAAATTAATTAATGTGTTCAGATATGAAAATATAACATGAAAATTATGCTAGTAGAAGCTTCTAACTTGTTATATTACTCTCTAAAACTATTGGCATAATTAAACCAAAATATTTTTGTGAAGACTTGCACATTTAGATTAGAGGCCAATCTAACAGTAATATCAAAATAATTTTTTTGATCTCAATCAAATTCATATATCATTCATAAATCGAACACATAATTTCTTGCCGGCAACATTCATCAATGAAACTATGAGACTGGTCTACAAAATAAACCCTTAAAATAAAGTGAAAGCAACCGTATGACTATTTGTTTACCTGATCAATGGTGTCAACAGTGGATTCATCATAGTTCTTGGTGATCTCCAAACAATATAGAACACCACCATCAGAACCAATAGAGGAAATCTTAACAGGATTTCGAGGGGAAAAGAAAGAGGATCTCCAGTTGTTGATAAGACCTTCATCTACAATAACAAAACCCTCAACATAATCGAATTTATGGGTAGGTGAGTTTCCATGCAAGGAAATAAGATATTCTTGATCTTTGGTAAATGACGAAAAGTTTGAATACAGTACTCTTATCCACCTCACCTACAATAGTAAAAATAAACCAAGTGGAGAAAAGGACTACGTTAAAGAGACAATTAGCCAAAGGAGAAGTCAACAACATTGCCAGCTTTAGAACAGCCGTTACAAATTCAGTGGGTTAAAAAAATATGCTCTAGTGGAAATTAAATGGACCCACCGATCCTCCATTTGCCAAATATTCTTTTATGTATATAAAATAATTATTAATTTATAAATATTCGATTTAGACAAAAAAAAAAAATCTCTTCAATAATAGATACTAATAACATTCTCCCTTTTCTTGTTGTCATTAACTATACTAGGAAAAACTTTGGTAAAAGAGAATCTGCCCCACCATAGAATTTTTTTTGCCTAGATTACTCATATAATGCAATATGACCGAATGTAGACAACCAAGGCAAGCATTATCTGCCTTGTCATAGAAAAAAATTCCTTCATATATCATATAAAAATAGACTTATTTTTTTAAAAAAATTTAATTTATTAAAATTTTTTTTTTGAGATTTTGAATGTTTAATATGGAGAAATGCTAAAATACACGATCTTTTCAACCCTTAGCTTTATAATTGGTTTATATTTTTCAAATTTTTAATTTACAAAATTTATTAGCTTATTTAATAAATTAAACTTATGATATGTGGACCAATTATACAACAAATGTCCAAAAAATGTTAAAGAAATTATTGTTAGCATTAGTCATACATCTAATTAATATAAAAATATATTAAGGAAAATTTAAAGTAAAATCTACCAATTCAGATAATCCTATTTTTCCCATTAATTATTATTATGAATTAATGATCATGTTCTTTTTGATGTTAATGATGGTTTCTTTGTTAATGGGAATTCGACAATTCTGAAAATAATTTCAGTGATTAAATAAAAATTAATTGGTTTAATTAGTATAGATGGTATCCTAAATTATTGTTGATAGAAACTAGAAAAAGAGAGATGGATACCCTTTGAGGAGAGGGTTCAAGAGCAATTCTGGCCCTAGTGATGATGCCAAATTGACCCAGGCCACCAAGAACCGCATGGAACAGCTCTGAGTTTTCTTCTTCTGAACATTTAAAGATTTCACCCTTCCCTGACATCAACAACTTGGTTGGTTAATTCTCTCTGTAAATTTTTATTTAGTATAATACAAACAAATTAACACAAATATGTTGTACCAAAAAAAATTAACACAAAAATGTAATAATAAACTGATCCGTCAAAAAAACTAACAACCAATTCTAAGCAACTTAGATGATTTTTTTTTTATCTCAAAATGCTTACATGCCAAATTTGACAGCAGTTATAAGTAGAACTAGTCCGCCCCAAAAAGGAAAAAGAATGCATACATAACAATGAGTGGGTAAATTGCAATACCATCGTGATTCTTTCAATAGCTATAAAGAGCAAAGTGAATAGGAAAAAAAATAAAAAAGAAACTTATAGTTCCTAGAGCTAATGCAGAAGACAAAAATGCCATGTCATCTGGTTGAAAGTTTTAACAACTTAAAAACAAAAGCCCACATAAGAAAGAAAATAATGTATGACCTAATGGAAGAAAAACGCTGCCAAAATTTTTTTTTTTAATAAAAATGGAAGCAGAAAAAGATTAAAAGAAAACAAAAATCCAGAAAAGAAAATATTAATAAAAGCCCATGCAAGCGAGTGAATGGAACCTGTAACAACGTCAAGTTCATGGACATTGCTAATTTGAGGGCCGTGATTGAAAGCTTGACCACTTATCCCCGCATTTGATAAGGTACCACCCACTGAAAGGTACAAGTAATCAGTCCACGATTTTGGTGCCAGTCCATACTCTAACGTGCTCCTTAGAACATCTATCCAAAGCTCCCCTCCCCACACGTCTACATACATCTCCGCCACAGATACCTGAGGCAAAGCCGGTGGCTTCCGACGCCACTCGACCTCACCTCCTCTCTCGCCACCGCTCATTTCTATCACTACTCCGTTACTCGTCTGCGCCTGTCCGTTTATGGAATGCCCATGCCCCCTCGCGGCCACCGTGAAACTACCGCCCGAGTTATACGCCGCTCGAACCAGCCTGGCTATGTCTTCCGCCGAAGCAGGGTGTAACACAGCCATAGGCTCCGCTCGGCTAAGCAAGCCGAAATCATGAGATGCAAGTTCCAAGTCTGATTGGTCAACGCTGAGTTGACCGTCGAGACCTAGCCGGAGAAGCCCTGCGGAGTCCACGGTCAACCCTACGGTTACAATCAACCGACAGATAGCAAACGTCAAAAGTAGCTGATTAGTAACCATTTTTAATGCCGATTTCTTTTTTTTTCCCCCTTATCAGTTAAACAGCGTATTATAAGAGAAAGAAGAAGAAGAAGAAGGAGAAAGTGGTGAAGGATAAGAAGAAAAGAATGCGCACACCGGGAGATAGAAGACGAAGGAGAAAGTGAAGTAATTATCGTGGGGGCTAACGTAGGTCGGATTGCGCTTTAAAGATTTGCATGCAGACGACAGATTCGCTGCTCTTTTAATCTCTCCCCTTGTTCACCTTTTTTTCACGTTGCAGTTGCACATATAACGTACACATAACGAGGAAATTTGAAAGAAAACAATTTCAAGAAAAATCAATAATTCTGTACATTACACATATTTCTTTTTTTCTTTCAAGAATCAAGAATTTTTCAATTTCTTTTTAATTTTTTTCTATTTTCTGTCTAGAGAGAGAGAGAGAGAGTCTGACAAATGTGTTGGGGAAGAAGGTAATTCGTGTCTAGGATATAAGATACAGGTTCTCAATTTATAGGACAAAAAAACAAAGGGGAGGAGGGAGGGAGGATGAGGAGGGAACACGTGGATATCACGTGCATGGGGTGAGGAGACACGTGCGGTGTGGGAGAGAAGGACGAAACGGCAACAGGTAGGGTCGTCTGTTGGGTTTCATTAGGGTTGGGGGGGAGATTTATGGGAAAAGAAATTTATTTATTTTGAAAAAAAAAAAAAACACAGAGAGAGAGAGAGAGAGAATGGCCCACATTTGGATACGGAAAATCTGTGTGGGGACGTGAGCAAGGGAAGGTTCACGTGGGTGCAGAGACTGGGGACTATGTTGGTGTATGCAGCCAATAAAGATTCTCTGTCTCACATTAGCAATTTTGCCTTTTACATACATACCCATCACTTCCAGCAGCTGCAGATGCTTTACCTCATTTTTTTTTCGTATTAACCAAATCAATGCGTGCATTATCAATCAATTCAAAAAATTTCTTCTCTAAATTATTTTTTTAAAAAAATAATTTTTAGATTATAAATTTGAAAATTTACTTTTTTTAAGGCCTAAAATAACATATTATATATGTTGATACAGATAAAATTAGGGATCTAAATAAGAATTTTTGTTAGCCGATTTTCATATATACAAATACGAGTAGAGCCATCCATTTTGAACTCTATCCAAAATCTGGACCTCTAAATTATTTTAATGAAGCCTTAGATTGCAAAACATTGACCATTTCCCACTACATCCATTATTATATAACACCACCTAGCTAGTTAGCCTAGCTAGCTTTGCTGGCTAATACGTTTTCTTTATAGTGATTTCATTCCAAATTAATTGTCTCTTTCCTCACAATTGTATCGACATCTCTTTATAATTGAATAATAATGCACTCTCCCATTATTACCTTCATATTCTACTCAAATTTGACTTGCATGCTTTAGGCTCTATTCTTCAATAATTTTATTCTACACAAATTATTTTTTTGTATAAATTCTCCAAATCTTTTTTCATTCCTTGTAAGTAGCTAGGACTTGTAAGAATTTTTTTCTTGAAAATAATTCAGAGCAAATATATATGTATTACAATATTTCAATTTAGTTTAATTAGTTCCCCTTTTTGTACTAGAAAAAAAAATTATGACGCAAAATTATTAAGACTTAATTTCTGAGGTTTAGAAATTAATGTTCCAAAAGGTGAAGTTAACTTAGGTATCAAATGTTCAATCAAATGCTACAGGCAATAGAAAAAAAAAAATTGTCTTGATTATGATAGTTTGGTCACGATTAATTAATCTAACAAGAAACATGTAGGGCCAAAATATTAGATGAGACCCAGCATTGGTTGGCTGTGGTTTGAGATATATTGACTCTAATCTACTTAGCTGCATGCTCAAAGCCATTGATGTGAACATCTCTGCTTCTCATTTTCCAGGAAACATGCCCACGTTTGAATTAATTTTAGCTTTCTACTATGCTTCCACACTCTGTGAGTGTGAACAGTTGTATTCCTCGCCCATAAAGTTTAATTGGTTTCTTCATTGTCTGATCATTCGTTAGACCTTTGCTTGCCAAATAAATAATTTACATGAGGAAAATGTTTGCAACAAGTGATTAATCAATGTTTTTTGTTCTTTAAACATGACAAATTGAGATTTCAACTCTTGTCTAGCTACCATTAATTATTGTTGTGTCCTCTAGCCCATCACCAAACAAAACTCTAATTAATCACATAACCAGATGCAGCTAATTAAAACAATTATATGTCCATCATTAATTATGTATAATTAATTGTGGAACAATTCTTGATTTTATAATTTGTAAGCATTTCAGTCGTGGTCTAGCTAGGTAGGATAGTTAATTTATTTATATTTGAGATTAAATGACTGAAATTAGGTCGTCTATAATTAAATCGATATGTTCAAAATCTAAAAGTTTATATCTTAAAAATATATAATTAAAGATTAATCAATCTTTTTTGAATGAAGGAAAAGAATTTCATGAAGTCCTTTTATTGAAGTGGGCTACAGTCCCCGTTCAACTTTCATAACTACTCTTTTTTCCTCAAAAGAGGAGCTGTTAGGGTTATTCTACACCAACCTATGTTCCTCTACATATATTCTCTCTTTCGAGTTTGATTCTTCACACACAAACTTAAGAATAAATTAATTTCACTTGTTTTTGTGGATTTTACTTTTTATAATATTTTGCTTTTCTAAATTTTTCTACCTTGCACGACAGTGTTTGCATTAATTAATTAAATTGCAAAATATGTTAAGAAAATTGGTCTACAAAATCTATTGGTCGCTACGGCCAAAGTTGACTAGAACGCTTTTCTTATTTTAAATTAATTAAGCATTCATTAATTCTATATAATATAGAAAGACATATCACAAAGTTCTCTCAAAGATTGGATTCTTATAATGATATAATCCAACTATTAATTTAATAACTACGTTTTTATTAAATATATATCCCTTTAGTTCAAGGACAACAATTAATGCAAAATGCAAGTACTTGCATTAATTAAGAGCAATTTATAATATTTGCTTTTTTTATTCCTTTTTATAAGAATAAATATAATATTTTTTACCAATAAAATTTTAAATTAATAGTATTAATTTGGTGATTAAAATTGTGAAATCTCAATTCGAATCTCTAATCAGACCCTTTACACAAAGAAAAAAAAAATTCTGTTTTTTTGGTAATATGGGAATATGATCACCCAATTCTTAATTGTTTGATAATCATTACATTATAACTAGATAATCTGAATATCAGAATCCAACATATATGAAATGAGTGCATGGCTCGGAATATTATAAATGAATAATAGCATATATAATATATTATATATTCTGACAAGTGGGTGATGCTGGCAGTTTTAACATGAAGCATGACAATGCCCAATTAACCATTCAATCAAGTATAGGGATAGACATAGAAATGTGATGAAATGTTGATGAGAAAAATTTACAGCAATTTGCATGTGAAGAGGTGGATTTTAGGTACAAGAGAGATGACCCACCACCAAGTGGATGAAATGGAATCATCTTCCACCAGCCAACTGCATATGAATCCCAAATTGACTTGTAAGTACGAAAGCAAAAGCTTTGGTATATGATTTAATTATTTGATGGTAATGAAACCCTATCTGGGTGACAAAGCATGATCTTATTTATGTATGATTTGTACCAGTATCTCTTGTTGACAAAAGCCATGGAAGTTGGGAAGAGGTGTCATAAATGAATTTTGGATGTCTGATATGTAGTTACGTACTATTCTATGAGAAGTTTTCTTCATTCACATTAATTGACCAATGTAACAAGAGATTCTGTTATAATTTTTTTTATTTAAATTGAGTTATTTTGAACAAATTTAGATATATTTATGTAAATAATAAAATATAATAATTAAATTGATTTATAATGAATTTGATTTAGATAAATATTATTCTCATGCTATATATCTTAGATAATTAATCAAAAGTTTTGGATGACATTAAAATAAATAAATAAAAGTTCAATTTTAATATAATTTCTCCTCTAATGATACTTAGAATTGATGATTTTTTACTTAAATTAAAAATGACCCATTCGATATGTTCCAATTATTAGATTCAAATATTTGGAATATCTTGTAAAAAAAAAAAGAAAAAAAGACTTGGCTAATCAGTTGTTTATGGTAATATATAGAAAGAGTTTTTGTGTTGTATGAAGAAAACAATAGAGAGATAAAGAGTGGATTTGAGTTATGATGATGATTAGGGTTTTCCTTTGTGCTTGTCTTTTATTTTTCATTATTTCTCTTATTAAACAAAATAAAGGGGCGGAAATTTTGCTTTTGGTCGATCTTTTTCTCTTTACACCTAATATGCAAAGCAAGGATTCCTTCTTCCCAAAAAATTCAATGTTGGTTTCTTTCTTGCGAAAATCTTTTGTGTATCTCTTTCCATTATCAAAACATCATCTCTTCTTTCTTTTGAGTTATGACTTAATTTAAATAAAACCCATTTATATTTTTATTTTAAGTGCAAATCCATAAGAAGTAGGGACCTACACAACTGTCACTTTCCTAGACAAAGAACTTAACAGGCAAAACTCACTTAACTTTTTCGCTAGTGTACAAGGAGGAATCGACCTCTCTCTTTCTTCTGCCTGACATCAATTATATATTCTATAGGTTAGATTCTTCTTCTTCCTTTTTCCAGTTTATAAGGTAGGCTACTCATAATTTTGAACTATAATAAAAACCCTAATCCCTTAATTCACCTAATAGACTTTATAAAAAGAGATACAAAATAAAAAATATATGATAACTATGGAAAAAGCTTTTCCTAATTGCTTTTCAACATATTTACAGCTCAATCCCTTTTCTTTCGGTACATTATAAGATGAGCTAAGGCTAAAAAATAAAAAATAAAATAGCGTAAATAGGAAGCGCCACATGTTATCGTGTCACAACCAAATTAAAGATTGAGGTTAATCACCTATAAGGTGTGAATAAGATAATGTAGATCTTTTCTAATTTAACTATAAATTTTAAGTTCTAATATTGGATATGCAACTATTTTAAAATTTATGAGTGAGTGTTTTGTCACATTTGAAATCTTATCCAGTATGAGTAACATTAGTTTTAGTGTGTAGTTTTAATTGACTAACTGATAAATACATTGGTCTGACAAAAAAAATTAAAGCCAGCCGAACAATTACTACCAATTGCAAAACTCTTAACTTCATTAGCTAAAAAATTTATAGTAAAGTTGACTTCAGGAAAGATATGATAAAAATATGACTTCTTAGAAATGCTTGACAAGTTCTTTTGGCCTAAAGAAGTGAATGACAACTCAATCCCATTTGTTAATATCATCATTTTTGTTTTTTATTTTCACTTTAATTGCTTCTACAGTTTTATCCATTAACATATACATGCATTTATGGAACAGTGTGCATTTTGAATTTTAATTATAGTGAGATTGTTGGGAATTATATTTATTCAAAAGAGAAATTCTTAGATAAATTTAGTCTAATATATCATTTGTTAACTAATTTAATCATACAATAACATATATATACATTCATTAATTGTCAATCAATATAAATAAAATAATTAAATGTGTATCACTTGATGATTAAATTAGTTTATTAATGATATAATAGACTGAATTTATCTAAAAAATCTCTTATTTGAATTTCACATGTTTAATTTCTTCCCTAATTTGGTCTTGAAGTAAAGAAAAAAGGGAGACGTAAACTTTGTTGTTTTTATTTTTTTGAGTTATTAATTAATTTTTGTCAAACAATAATTATTTACATTCAAAACGAATTTATTATTTTTATTTATAATTATTTATTATTTTTCTTGTTTTAGTGGAATTCGTTTAAAGTATATTGGCAATTACAATATATATATATATATATATATATAAAAGCATCTCATCGCTTTATTTTCTCAATGCAAGCTTTTACCAAGTTTAAATTAAAAAAATACTTTTTGTACAAATTAGGTTGATCTGTCCATCAACAAGTGAATAATACCATCAAGTAAAAAAATCAAAATTGATTTTATGAGTATAAAAGTAAATATAAAAATTGTTTTTTGACATGGAAATAATTTTTTAGCCTGATATATAAATTGTTCTAACATTAGATTAGTTGCGTGCACAAAGATATATGAATTAACTAAGCCTAAAAGTAAGTTTGGAAAGAGATATAGACATTGGATTTTTTTTTTGAAACTACATGTTTTAATAAAAAGAATACAGGTACAACCACCAAGAGAACCAAATTGAATTAGAATACTTGTTTGAAAGAAAGAAAGAATAGCAATATTCTAACAGAGAAACAGAAAAAAATAAAAGAAATGAGAGGCTTTTGTCTAAATTTTATCATTTTGTTTGTGAGCAAATGCTTCATTGAAGTTCGTTTTTGTTCACTGCGACTAACTTGGACCACTCGACGTTTTCAATTCCTCCGAGACAAGCTTTGACTTCTTGAGCTACCTAACGATTTGATGAGGCTGTTAAGAGATAATCTCAAGTTACCAACTTATTTCTAGCTATATTTCAAAATACAAAATTTAGATGATAATTCCTTATCTCTTTGTTGTACGATCTATGTATTCTGCACCTGTATCATTATGAAATATATTGAAATTTGAAAAAATCATTCCAATCTCAGCTCCTGCGTTGGCAACACTCACTTCGAAACTATTCCTTTTTTGGCTTGTTGGTTTGAATTAAGGGTATTTGTAAAAGCCATAATGCCCCGACACTTTATATTTTTGGGAGCTAGACAGGACGTAAATTTTTGTCATAATTAATGGGTTCAATGACATAATTCACATATACGTCTATAAGTAATAAAATCTGTTATTGGACTATTTGGTCAAATTAGTGATAATTTAATTGCTAATAATCTACTAGATTGAATTAAAAGTATCGGGTAAAATAAGTTGAAAAATATAAAATAATATAAAAGATATGTTTATATTAATTAAAAAAATTATATATAAAATTTATTTAAATAAATAGTATAAATAAATTATATAATATATATGCATATTAAATAATATAAAATTATATTAAATATTTCAACCCAATATAATAAACGTGTTTACCTTTATTATATAACATTCAATTATTATTATTATATATATATATTAAATAATTTAATAATTATATTATATATAATTACCCAGGCCTTTTGGATTTAAGAATATAACATATCATTCAACAAAAAAATAAAGGTATAAAAATTATAATCTTCCAGTTTATAAGTTAAACACTAGTTTTACTAATTTTTTTAAGAGATTATAATTTAACTTTTTTTCCAAATAATCTAATTTACCAAATAAAAATTATTAATTAAATTAAATTATAATATAATTTTATATTACTAAACAGTGCGAAACCCATAGAATTGGAATCTAGCACCAACCCAAATTATTCACTGATTAATTAAGGTCGACCTCATTAAGTTATAAATAATTTTTGGTTGTCGATTTCCTCCTCCTTAAATCCTTTAATTTCCAACTCCCAAACATCAATGTCCACTTATCATATTGTCGAGCGACTGTAACTTAGATGTGTAGAACATTATTATTTAATTATTTGTGCAGCTTCTAGCTTCTTATCCAGTTTGTGACTATTAGTTGTCAATTTCCAACTATATATATATTCCAAAATTACACAATAATTATCAATTTGAAAGATTTGCATGGCGATTTTTAGACAGCTAATGATTTTATATATATATATATATATAACAATAGCTAGACAATATGACACTCATATTTCTTTCATGTCTCTCAGTCTAATGAAATTTAACGTTAGTGATCACAGATAATGTAGACAAGCCATTTTATCTTGTGATGTTTGTGTGTTGAACCACTAGTGCCTTATTTCTTTATTGATATATATAAACTATTAATTATAGATCGAGTAATCTTTTTTAATCCATATGGAAAAGAAAAGTCAGTATTTTGATCATAAACTTTATAAATTTATGTAAAAAATATCTTAATTAAATAATTATTTAATTGATCGATTCCCATAAGTCATAACTATTAATTTTGAACGAAGGTATATTAGAGTATCTCTAAGAATACTCTTCATTTTAAAGATTAATTTTACTAGGATAAAGATTATTTTAAATACAGAAAGTAAAATTTTTTTTACAAATCCAATAAAATATTTATATTTTTACTATTTATTTTATTTTATTTCATACAAATTAATATTTAGCCCAAAAAAAGTAAATGACATTCATTATAAAAAAATATAAAAATATTTTTAGAAAAACACACCAATAAAAAGATAGAATGTGCATAAAAAATGGGGATGTATTAATTATAATTAAAATAGATAGTGAAATTTAGAGAACCAAATTTACTCTCTACTCTAAATTTTAAAAATAAAGAATTTATTGGAGACTGAATAAATCTTTAAAATAAAAAACATAACTTAAATAAATGACTTGTTGGAAATGCATCAGTATATTAACTATTATCATTAATTAGATGATAACTGTTTTATAACTAGATAGTTTAAAATTAACAATTAAGTTGGTCAATCAAGAAATTTAATAATTAAAAATTTTAACAAATATATAATTAAAAGTTTCAAATGAATAAATTTTCAGTTATAAAATTTAATTATGCAACTTTATAAAATTTAGAGACCAAAATATTTGATTGATTGGTGGAATGCAGTAAATTGATGAGCGATAGAAGTAGTGAAGGAAAAGATGGTCCATAAGAAAGTGGCCCATTAACAGTGAACATCATTGGGGCTCTAAATTGAGCTTTTGAGCTATCTTTTCCCACCATTTTTAGTGGGTTCAAACCCTTGTTCGAAAACATATTCACATAATTTCTGAATTAAACGAATTTGGTGCACATTTGATCTCATATCCTTTACAACAAATGGCACATTCAACTAAAATAATTATCATTTCTCAATTTCAAACTAATAAAAATCTGAAAGCAGTTTATTATAATATCGTATAAATAACATGAAAATTTATCACAATACTGATGTAGCATTCTGTATGAGTAGAATATAACATCTTTTTATTTATTTATTTTTATATAAAATTTTGAATTTTTTTAATTTCTTTTAAATAATATCGATAAAATACCATAGATATCTTATAATGGATAAAATCGAAAAATTAAGAAATTAGGTATATATATATCAATTAAAGTAAAATTATATTACTGATTTGATGATCTTACACTTCATTTTATAATTCTATTTCAAGTATAACTCTATTCTCTTATCTATATAAAGACATCAACACGTAAACAAAAAAAATGCAGTTTTTTTTAACTATATATATATATATATTTAAGTATTCTCAATTCATTTGCTTATAAATTAATTTTGGCTGCAATAGCCTACATGCGTATCAAATAAGCACAGAGAGTTAAAAATTCTTTATTAATTTTCTGGTTTGTATTTTTTATTTGCTAAAAATTGAAGATCATAATCATGAAGAATTATCAGTAATTAAACTGAAAAAAAAATAGTATTGTTAATTTTGATTGAGCTAATTTTTGTGTTTCGACAATGAGACTCAGGATATACTTTAACTTTAATATATATATTAGATTTGGAAGTCAATTGTATTTTCAACTTTTATACTATCAAAGTATATCAATAATTCTGGATTAAATTTTTGATTTTATTATGTCTTTAATGAATTTAACTAAATATTTGTATACTTTCATAAATTCAACTCATTATCATTTAAAAAATTATGTTTTTTAACAATTTAACAATTTAATTTTTTTGTCGAATTTTTTTATCCGCCTGCGAAGCGCCAAGTATGTATTTTTCAAGCCGTGCTTTTTTTTTTAATTTTTTTTATTGAATTCCCTTTTCTAGTAAATTCTCTAACATTTTTTTTTGATAAATTAAACCCTTTTTTAGCTTTAAAATTAACTAAATAATGAAGATTTTGAGAACAAGTTTAGCTTAACCCATGTAAAAAGAACTTAAAGATTTTGATAAATAAAATAAGTCTAGCTTAATCTGAATCATGACTTAATGATTTGCAAGTATGCAACAACAACAAAGGTAATCCTGTTGCAGAGGAATAGATTAACTAGTATGAATCTAACATCGTAGAAATGAGTAACTTTTAAGGATACTTTCTATTTTTTAATAATATTCAATTGTTTTCTAATTAATCGGGTATAAGAGAGAAATTTTTAAAAATAAATTTTCTTTTTACTTTTTTATTTATTTCAACACCAACCAATCAGTAAGTGAGTATTGGAGAGTTAGGAAGTGTTGAAAAATAGAAAGTGTTTTTAGCATTACTTACATAGAAATTTAATAACATATAAAATAAGAGTTTGAACATCTTTCTTCTGGAATTTGAAAAAACTAATGCTGCATATTAACAAGTTATAGGACAAATTTTCATTGGATCCAAAGGAAGAAGCTGGAAAAGAATTTTCAACTTATTATCTTTTATTGGTTGGAGGACATTGGAGAAACTCTGCTTATTTATCAGGAGCCTTTAATTACTATAATCAAGCAGCTATAAATCAAATGTTACACTTAATATCCATTATAGATGTAGAGTAAAATCAACTGAAAATCTTAAACAGAGATGATTTTGAGGTTTTGTTATTTCCTAGATAGTGCTGCATATTGACACCAATCGCATCCAAGTAAGCTCCAGACCTTCCATGGAAACCAACCACCTTTCCCCGTGTTGTGGTTGAAATGAAAAATATACCAATTTCATCACCGAATGGACCACACTGTCCTCTACTGGTATAAAATGTGAGTGATTTAAGAACTGTAGGCCTTTCATCTCTACTGACAGGGCCATAGTATCCTGATATGTGTCTCAGTACTTCATTTGGGTACTCCAATTCTACCTGCAGAATGTATTACGAGTAACTAAAATGATCACAATCAAGCTTAATTTGTATCATAATTATAGTAATGAAATTGCCGTACCCTACTTGTGGCAGTTCCTCCATTGCCGCCATGTTTTACAGACCAAACTGATTGTCCATTTTGATCATACTCAATCTGTATTGAACAAATAGCTTCAGCTCTAGTTATGAATATCTGCTTTATGCCAGAAAATACTCCATCATCCCTCGGTCTTCCTCCATCTCCACCCCACGGACCCGGACCAAATGGAGCTGGTTCTTTTACCACGGCCCTAAAGTGTGTGAGATGTTATGTATCACCTCTTCAGTTGGTCCTCGTCTAGCTACTACTAGCTTGTTGGACCAAGGAGCAACATCTGACCATATTGACGTACCTTTCTTATCATAGTCAATCGGGATGGAGTCAATACCTGAACCATAAGCTATCACCAATTGTCCGACTGTGGAGCATACCCCATCGTCCCACCGATATCCATCCTGACCACCCCAAGGTCCCACGGCAATGGGTTTCTTCTCGCCATCCTCGAAGCTCTGCAACAAGTGAGATTGATTAGTATTGCACAACAACATCAAATGAAAAGCATCAGAACTATAGTAATTGTTTACCATTTATCGATGTAAACCAAAGACTTGGAGAAGGTCAGAACTGAAAGGCACTGGAAGTGGCTTTATGCTGTGTGGAGAACCAGCAGGAATTATAAAGACTGAAATTTATGTCAGGGAAAAGGACGTATTTTGGTGAAATGGTGAGTGGAAGTTTTATAAAATAGCCATTTCAGAAGCAAATTCGCCATTCCACTACGAAACGAAGCGATTGAAGAGACGAGAATCAGATCCAAAAAGGAACCCTTGCGAAAATCACAGCAGAAAAGTTCCATGCATTTATGGCCGTCATTTTTGGGCTTTTCATCTTCATAGTTTCTTAAATATCATGCAGTTTGTTAATGCTATGAAAATGCAATCAGCTCAGCCATGTATTTTTTGATTAAAATAATTAGAGCTTTCAAATATTCCATTAATCAGTATCCAAGCAATAAACACAAAGTGCCGTTACATAGTTATCGTGATATAAACAACAAATTAAAGATGCCTGGAAAAGATATGGAGGACTTGATTTAAATTATTCCCTCAGCCAATGTCCCAGCTACGTAAAGAAATTGTCCTTTTTAGAAATTTTTATCGTGTGGTATGGGCCCACAGCAGGGGGCTTATAGAATCCGAGTGGACGTAATCGAATCTTACCCTGCAGAATTTACTTTCAGATAGTTCAATTTGCTTTGCTCCTTTTGGTATTTTATAACATCACCAATTTCTAAGAATTTGGTTCCACAATGCAATTTCCAATGACTTGACTCCTATGTATGCAAATCATACTTTTTAGTGGCGCAGTTGTCACCCAGCTCCACAGTAATCAATTCATGACATGCAGAGCCCTTCATCCAGGTTCTGCAGCTTTGGAAACCTGAAACCATATGCCTTAACTGGTCATTTCAAGTTCAAAAATTACAAATCTTCTCTTTATTTCCTTTCTATTTTGTAGTCTCCCCTTCCTCCAAGGAACTCTGGTTTTAAGTCGCCACCTCCATCTTCAGTACAACAAAATGATGATTTGCACAGGGAACAAACTTAGGAAGTTAAAACTTGAAACATCAAATATGTAACGTGAATCTAATTGATACAAACCGGAATGCAAACACAATGCCTATTCGAGCTACTCAAACATCTATTTTTTAGTAAATATTACTCTTAAAAAATTCACCATAAATAAATAGATGAAGTACTAGGGAAAAGCCTTCAATACAGAATAGGAACTAACATAATCTCTTTGCCTGTGTTTCATTATTTAATGATTGAGGGCTTGCCTGATCATGCAGCCCACTGCTTTGAGTCAGACCTAGAAAAAACGTCGTCCCTCATATTTCTTTAAGCTTTTTAAAGTCACGTCCCTGATGAATACAGACAGTAAGTCCTCTGAAAATTCTTAATTTGGCTGCCAATCATCTCAATCCAATCCAAGGCATGATCAAAAGCTATCTATTAGAAATTCTCTCAGTAAAAATTGAAGAGGAAGTGCTAAATGTTTGCAAGTATCAATTCTCATGAGGAATAACCCCTTACAAATAGAGAAACATGTCGCTATAACAAAAGAGAAGCTGATGAAGATACATGTTCCACTGCAATTACTCTCTAATTTAGGATGATTCTGAAGTGGGTAAATCATTTAGCTCTTCACCTGAATTCAAGTGATTCATTATTATCGAGAATACAAAATATCTTCATATAGAAGTTTTGGATTTGCCCACATTTAGCGTATCCACCTGCAGAATCCAAAACAACATTCAAAGTAGAACACAAGAGTGACCGCAATTTGCTGACAAAAATTCATATCTGAAGATCTTCAAGGTCATTGATAAAATAAATGCAAGTAAGAGAAGAAATAGGTTGATAATGTTTAAGGCCTAGTGAAGCAAATGAAAAAGAGTTGGGCAACTAATTTTAAAAGATCTTTACCTGATTCAAAATGATGGATTTCTTATGAAGCATAAAATCATTGCCAGAAAAATTACAGATATTAAGAAATGTCATCCAAGCCATGAAATCCCACTTAATTCTGGATTAAAAAAAAAGTCGTGTTTTTGAATCCAGATTTAATGTAACAGTTCAAAAAGACATAAAAGTTATATCTGTTAACACCACCAACTTGGGCATGACAGTAGAAATCATTTTTGTCAGCAACTGTTTAGTGGATATTGGAAAGCCCGTTGCAACATACCAGCTTGGTGCTGTATTTCCTCAGTGGTAATTGAAAGCTCCAAATTAATTGATTTCGCACAAAATGCAGGAAAACCGTAAGACCCAAAAGTAAGATTTACATTGTCTGAATCTTCTGGAGATAGAAGCTGAAGCAAGATCCATGGCAACTTGAATAGTATCTAGAGCCCTCAAATACTGTGTTATCCCTGGAACTGACCTTTCATCCATTTCATATATATTTGGTCATCAGCTTTCACTCTACCAATAATTGCAACAGGAACAGTGCCCATATTTAAAATGGTGGAAGCAATTTGGGTCACTGAGAAATATTTCGCATTCATATTTCATAGAGATATATTTAGCCATCCTATGGCAGTCCCCACACATTCTCAGGTTTTTCACAATTCTTATAGTTCGAGGTGCAGAAGGTGCACAAACAAAGGCAAATGCCAATGCCAGTTTTTCACTATGCATTCCAATAATTTCTTCCTTTTCTTCGTCCTCAATGCAAAACCCAGCTTGTATATCACATGCCTTCACTTCCTTTGATATACTTTTAACCCAAGAACATAGGAGGTCTGAGTATGATTTTGAGCTATCACCAGAAACAAAAGAATGCATAATGTTTTTTACTTCAATGCAGCTGTGTCCAATGAATTTTGGAACTTTGTAATCTTTCTCGAGTCCTTTCACTTTTAAAGCATCTTCAGCTTTTCCACAAAAAGTGTATGCCCGATAAACTAACTGGCGTATCAAGGAATTCCCTGGTTCCAAGTCAAGTAAATTTTCCCCTGCATGGATTGCCAAGCCAAAATTGCCATGAATGAAGCAGGCATTTATTAAGGCAGACCAGACAGAGGAGTCAGGACTGATTGGCATATCCTCAATAAATTCAATTGCCTCTTTGAGCTTGCCAGAACGACCATACAAATATACCATAGCTGAATAATGTTCTAAAGATGGTGTAATTTGATAATCTTCCATCATGCTAGAGAAAGCTTTCTCTCCCTCATCCACCATTCCTGCAAGACCATATGCAAGGATAATGCTCACAAAAGTACTTCTGTTTGGCTTAAGTCCCTGCTTTCTCATCTGATCAACAAGATCTAGTGCAACATCTGAACAACCTAGTAGAACATAACCAGCAATCAGTGAGTTCCAGGTGATAAAATCTTTGGGTAACGTTCTATCAAATATGATTCTTGAATATCCTAGTTTCCCTGATTTTGCATAACTGTCAATCAGCAAATTTGTAATAGCGAGTACAGATTCTAGATTTCTACGGAGTACACAACCATGGATTTCTTTTACCTTATTTACAGCAACTAAACTCGCACAAGCAGGTAAGACACTCAAAATGGAAACAGAATTGGGACTAAAACTATTAGACTGCATTTGTCGAAATATGCTCAATGCCTTGTCTTTTTGTCCAATATGCAAATAACCAGAAATAAGAGAGTTCCATGATGCAGTATCCCTCTTGATTTTTCCATCCTTCTCCATCCTCTGAAACAGATCCATGGCTCGATCCTCATCTCCATTTTGTATATATCCTGATATCATATTATTCCACGTGATGGAATTAGGTTGTGTTTCAGATTTTCGCATTTTCATGAAGAGCACATAGGCTTTACCACAATATCCAGCTTGGCCATATCCTCCAATCATTGAGTTCCAACTATAAACATCTTTCTCTGGCATCATATCAAAGACCTTCCAAGCAGATTCCAGTTCCCCACACTTGGAGTACATGTCAATGAGAGAATTCCCAACTAGATTAGCATCAACAAAACCCAGCTTAACAGCCAGTGCATGAATTTCTAACCCTTCATGTAATGATTTTGAAGATGCACATGCTGAAATGACACTGGCAATGGTAACTCCATTTGGATCAACCCCAGCCAAAATCATCTCGCAAAACAAAAGCAATGCCTCAACTGTCCTATTGTTTTTAGCAAGCCCTGAAATCATAGACGTCCAGGTGACAACATCAGGATTTATCCCAAAACTCTCCATCTTCTTCATCAACTCCATTGCAATGTCACCAGACCTTATCTGGTTATACCCAGCTATCAATATATTCCAAGTCACTAAACATGGGTCAATTCCTTCTTCACGCATTGCATCAAATAATCTTTGAGCTTCCTCAATCTCACCATTTTGACAATACCCAGATATCAAAGAATTCCAAACGACTCTCTCTTTTTTATCTATGCTCTCAAAACAACTCCTGGCCAAACTCAACTTCCCACACTTTGCATACACAGCCAAAATCGAATTATTAACAAATGGGTACGTGTCCACTCCACATTTGATGGCCAAACCATGTATAATTTGCCCTGTCTGGAGGTCCCGACAATTCCCACACGCCTGCAATATCTTAGGCAACAAAAACCAATCAGGTAAACAATTATCTTCCATCATCATACAAAAAAAATCCACAACTTCCTTCCACTTGTGCTTTCTCGAATACGCACCGATGATGGCCGCCCATGTGTACAAGTTTCTCTCCCGCATATTGTCAAACAGGTTACGCGCATCACTTAAGCACCCACATTTTGCATACATGCTCACTAACTTGGTCTCAAGAAATGCGGTTTTCTCTTCGACCACATCAATGTGGGCATGGACTTTGCGGCCCAGGCTACCAGAATTGGAGTCAATGCAGCACTGAATTAAATTGAGGAAGGTTTTAGGACTTACCCTAGACCCATGTTGAGCAATAAGTTCTAGAGCTATTACGGCTTCATTTAAGCGACCGACTTTGCAGAGGTAATTCAAGTGTGAGTCAGCAATTTTCTGGTGGGGCTTTTTGGTGAAAGAGATAGAAGATTTGGTGGCTTTGGGCGAGGATTCTGAAAGAGTGCCTTGTCTGTTTACGGATGCTACTGGGAGCTTTGTGATGGTGGGAATAATCAAATTCTCCATTATTATTACTGTTTTTCAGTGTTTATGCTGTAAGACGGAGATGGCGAAGATACTCGAGATCAGAGAAGAATCTCTGGACAGTTCGTCTGTTACAGTAATGCCATGATATCCAGTCCACATATAATTATGCCACGTGGCCAACTATCAAATGCTAAACGACTAGTCGTCTATTGACAACCTAGTAAATTTTTTAGTTTTACTCTTATCAGGTTTGCAAATCAACCAACCCGCTTGTGACCGACTTCATTACTCAAACTTGATAAAATCCTATTTTTATTGCTTTATATATGCGAAAATAGGAAATCAACCTAAGTTGAAAGATTAATTTACCGTCAAACTATATCTGTTCGATAAATACTCTTTTATGTAACAATTAAACAAATGATATTCAATTTTTTTTCTCTACATTAAAGTTTTTTTTTGTGAAAATACATTAAAAAATTTTAAATCCTTATTTTGCAGCATTATATATTTGATAGAAATTTTGATCGCCAAACTAACTTGGCTAATAGCAAATGATTTTCAAGTTTAATTTCAAGAAAGGAGTTACATTTGAACACATCTAGATTAATAGATAGAAATTAAATTTGTAGTATTTTTCAATATATCAAAAATTTAAAAGAAGCGAAAGCTGTTAATATTCCATTTTTGAATTTTCTCCATCATTTATAGACAAATTAAACAACATGGAAGATGCATGTAAATTTGTTCTACATTAGCATAACGGGAACATGCATAGAAAATCATTGTAAATGTTACATTACCATATTTATGATTTCATTGTAAACTGATTGAAATTGAATGATAAACTGTCATGTAATTGGTGAACAATTGAATATGGTCTAAATAAGTATTATTCCTAATTTTAGAGCATAGTTAATTAGAATAATTTATTCATAATATTTTTAACAATATTGGGTCGATCTCCAAGAGGTGGTTGTGTTGGATCTTGATCAGTAGCAGAGGGTTGTTGCATATGAACTCCAATTGCATTCAAGTAACAGCCACTTCTGCCATAGAATCCAACAATCTTTCCTTCTGTCTTTGTGGAATTGAAAAAAGTCCCATCTTCGTCACCAAATGGACCATATTTTCCCTTATTGGTATGGAACGTTAGAGATCTTATAATACTGTTGTGTTCATCTCCAGTGAATGACCCATGATAACCACTCACACTAGTCAAGATTTCATACGGGTAATCGAATTTTATCTGCTTTTAATTAATTAGCATATAGTTAATTACGAATATAACATTAATTAATTCTAATTAACATATTAATCAATTAGTATTACCATGTGAGAACTTCCTTCACTGCCACCTCCATCCCTCAGAGACCAAACAGATTGCCCATTTCTGTCGTATTCAATTTGGATACAATACACAGCTTCTCCTTTTGCCAAGAAAACCTTCTTAATTCCTAAGAATATTCCATCATCCCATGGCTTACCTCCATCTCCACCCCATGGTCCAGAACTCCATGAAGTTGAAGGTTCTTTCACCATAAATCCAGGGATAGCCTAATATTATTAAATCATAAAAGTATATAATTCAGTGATAGTTTAGCATGTACAATTACATAATGGGTAGTTAAATTTTGAAGCGGGAATACCTCATTTATTTTAATTTCAGATGAAGCCCTAGAGAGTGACATTTCTACAACATGGACTCCAATGCTGTCTACGAACCAACCCTTTCTTCCATGGAATCCGACAATAATCCCAGTGTTAGAGGAAAAAGAAATCCCTTGTTCATCACCAAAGGGTCCATACTTCCTCTTGTTGGTGTGAAATGTCAAAGATTTCACCACTGTAGGTCCTCTTAAAATGGTAGATCCATAATAACCAGTCACTTGGGTCAACACTTCAGACGGGTAATCAAAAGCTATCTGTTCAACGAATGCAGCAAGAAAAGTTAAATTTACATTTCGTCGCCCATTTCCTAAGCATTTACATACAAAATATGGTTTTCGTCGCTATTTCATGCTATTAGCTACAAAAAGTGGTTTTTCGTCTTAGCAGGACATGAGGTAACCTCATATTTGATTATCAGGCAAGAAAAATCTACAAGGGTGTTAAGGAATAGAAGGAGAAAACTTGATAGGCGATTATCACCTTGTCTAATCTAATGGCACCGTTTCCACCATTTTTGTTGCCCCAAATAGGTTGACCATTGATATCATAACAAACTCGAATGGAAAAAATACCTCCAGAGCGTGTTAAATGAACTTCACGTACACCTGTATAAACCCCATCATCAAATATCATTCCACCATTACCACCCCAGGGTCCATTTGACACCGCATGTCTTGGGTTCACTGGTCTCACAATGGCTGGGTTAGGATTAGGCATCACCACCTGATCAAAGCAAACCAGCAATTTCATATCCATCCGTATAATAATTTGCTTACCCAGAAATTAAATTTATCAAATTAATTAGTTACCAACCTGCAAATTGTTAATTTCCAATCCAACAGAGTCGGTAGGATCTTTTATTCTTGAGCAACTCTGTGGATAAGAGGGATTTCGTTGCAGGAGTGACTTTAAGTAAACTCCAATGGAATCGAGATTCCAACTGCTTCTGCCATGGAAACCGACTACTTTGCCACCAGACAATGGAAATGAGAAATAGGTTCCTTGTTGAATACCAAAAGGTCCATACTTTCTTTTGTTGCTCTCGAACATGAGTGAACGAACAAGTATTGGACCATAATCAACCACGCTGCCGTAATGGCCACTCACAGATACCAGATACTCATCTGGGTAATCAAGCTTCACCTGACAAAACAATTTTCGAATATTAATTAATTAATCTTAAATATTCGCACGTGAAAATGGACTAGAGAGTACTGACCTTACTAGTCCTGAAACCGCCAGTTCCGCCATGCTTGTCGGACCAGACGGAGGTGCCCTTCTTATCATACTCAAACTGGATGGAATCAACGACAGCTCCGTGGCAGATTACTACTTGCTTCACAGTGTCGTGAACTCCATCGTCCCACCGTACTCCGTTCTGGCCTCCCCACGGTCCCACACATATATGGCTGCTCTCGAAGCCTTCACTACTCTGTCTCAGCAATTAATTAACAGTGTATATATTTAAGCAAATATAATCCCAAAAAAAAAATGGAAAATCAATTAAGGAGTTGTTACGGTTAAGTACCATTAACTTTCCAAGAATGAAGAGAAGCGGTAGTGCAGGAGAAGCGATGGATGGCGTAGATATTTAGTTAACTATTGTGTGCCAAGATTCTATATATAGAGAGAAATTTTTTTAGTTAATCGTGTAAATTTGGGTAAGAAGGATGCGGTATAATTCCAACATTGAGCAGGAAAATTGGAACCCAATTCACTAAGAATCTTTTTTTCACAGACAACGCCATTCAAGGACCCAGAGGCATCACCGCCATCTTTATAATCTGTTGGCTCAGTGCTCAATTCTTGGACAGGAATTTTATCGGATATGAGCATAAATTTATTCCAATCGTCGCAGAATTTGCAATCGTGGCCATGCCTTCAAGTGAATTGCTATCACTTCTATGATATCTGAATGAAACAAACACTTCAACAGAATTAAAAGCACCTTTTGGTTGAATATGGGCTGCGCATGTGCAACTCAAGCCCAGTCAGGTTTATGCAAAATTAGCCCATCCTTGACAATATGAAACCAACTGTTTGAATCTAGCCGCTCCTCCTTGTTCTTGCTTATGTTATTTAATTTCTTGTCTAATATTGCTCTTAATTCAACGGGGAAAACATTTACTTAAAATTTGGATGCTTACCATTTTTAGCATCTGAAAATAGCTGCCTACTGAAATTTAAATATTTTAACCGATGAAATAAGATTAAAATAAATATTTTATTTATGGCTAGAAAAAAATAATATCATTGTAATTTATAAAACTAAAAAAAAATATATGCATTGAAAAAATTAATTTAATTTGTAATGTAATAGAATTTAAATCCTAAACTCTAAATCAAAATAATGATTGTTCATAGATGGAGCGTGATTCAGAGAATTATTAATTATTATTAATGCATATATATTTTTTAATTATATCTCATCTAGAACAGCTGAACCAACCTGCACCGACGTAAACGGAACGGAGATCTAGCGGCGCCCAAATTCGCAAGGACAAATTTTTTTTTTTGTTTTTTTTTTTTCATGATTGAAAACGACGAGAACAGCGAAACAAACGGCAGCATGAACGGTGTTCCTGTGCTTGACGATTAAACAACGAAATATTAAATTGACCTCTTTTCAAGTCTTGACCCCATTTCTACTCTTCCTTTCGATTGAAACTTGCATAATGCTGTCAAATTATAGTGCATCCAGCACCCTCCGCCACCTCAATTCTATAACTCCTTTATTAAATGATTTAACACTTTGATGTCTGGTTAGAATAAATAATTTACTTATATATGTACTGAATTATTAGTTTTAATTATATTAAAAAATAACTTTTAAGATTAAATTCATATCTATGCAACAATAATTTATTTTTTAATAATATGATATTATTAATTAACTCAATCTATAAAATAAATCTAAATATAAAATTTCCTATGCTGTTTGCAAACTCTAAACATCGCAATCCACAGGTTAATTATAGGTTAGATGCATTCGGAGAAAAAGAGAAAAAGGGTATTGATTGCAACTTTAAATTCATTTATAGGCAAAGAGAAACATACATGCAAAAACAATATTGGTTGAAAAGGGTTCTATCGGCACATCAAGTGGAAATAGCTGAACTCATCTAGAGGACGTTTTCACACTTAAAAAATAGTAACAAGTAAGCAGATGAGCTTTATTGCCACCAGCTCTATCAGTTTGGTTATACCTAAGAAATACTTGCATATATATATATATATATATATATAACAATTTAACTAGAAAAGACATGTTAACTTTCTGGTTTAAGATACAATTCCGCTTTTATTTATGGACTTAAACTAATTAATTAAGCTTACAATTATAGCATTATGATTTTTCAATGTAAACCAATATGTTTTTCTTAGTTTTTTAATCATCCAGTATATTACAATTTAGAAAGTGTAAATAAGTAAATTGTTTTCTTTTAAATTTTAAACGTATTTTATATTTAGAATTTGAACATAGAAACTCCTTCTATCCCATCTCACCATTTAAAAATTTTCTTGGTCTTTTTTAACTCTATGGAAGAATCAAATGCGCTACACTGAAATTACTATAAATGATTAGCTAAGTAATAGTTGCCGACAAAGATTAATGTACTTAAAATATTTGCTTGTAAAAATACATTTTCATTTTAAATCATTCCATTAAAAACTCAAACAGAAGAATAGCTAATACAATATTTAATTTTTAGTGTTTTTTTTTGCTTTTATATTTACGAACTAATTTATTCTTACATATTATATATATATAAAAGAGTATTGTCGGATTCATGCATAATAAATTCAATATTTCCATAATAGTTGAACTTTTTCTTGTGATCTCAATTTTTTCATGTGTCAACACATTCTCTGAATTTTTTTTATCAAATAAAATAATTAAAAAAAGTCAAATTAAATACACGATGGATTAAATTAATAATAAATTTTTACATATAAATGAAATTTTTTGTATAGAATTTTTATTTTTAGCTATTGACTTAATTCATGGACTAAGTCAACCAAATTTTTTTCTTAAAAAAGAGTCGATCAAACCCATAGACAGAGAGAACATTATATTGTAAATAGAATTTTACGATTAAAACACAGAGCAAGATCCGAAGATTGCTCTAACCTCATGCAGATAGTGGGATGGCGTCAAAAAGATGATAAATCCAAGCCAAAAAAATAACCCATTATCTTAGGGTTGGGCTTTTAATTTCAGCCAAACCTTCCTTGCTTTTTCTTTTTTGAAGATTTGTGGAAAATACACCACAAAGATACACTCCACATTAAAAATTTATCCGTCACGTGGTCTTCCATAGCTGGCCGTCAACGCCTACTAATATATAAAAATAATAATATACTCTGTACTAAAATAATAATTATAATAATACTAATACACACCGACATATAAACAAATAAATAACAAGACCAATAATTGGATCACAGAAATAGCAATTTCCTTCTAGGAATTTATGCATACCAAGTGGCGAAAGAAGAAGAAAATTAGTTACAGGAAAAATCATGGAATTACAAAAAGAAAGTAGACTAGATGGTTATTGTATGTGTGAAATGGGGCATAAAGAAAAAAGAAGGAAAGGACAAAAGGTACAAATTGAATAGGATATGTGGAACAGGAAGTGGGCAGTGATCGCTGACCAGTGAATGTGATGAGAATTGTTGGCCAGCTCTGTTTTGGCCTTCGCAGATAATTGTCGGCTTCTGCTCATAAATTGGCAGAGAATGTGAAAAAAAGCATTGCTTAGCATGAAGTGTGAATTGGTAGGCCACGCTTTGATTATGAAGTTCAATAGTGCCCTGCCTCAAGCACTGCCCACTTCCTGGACGTATGCATTCAATGTTGAGCTAATAATACAAATTCATTGTTTTGTTTTTCACAAGCGGCGCAGGAGAAAGATTACAAATTCATTGTCTGGAGCTAGAAATCTCTCCTTCTGAAATAACACTCTTCACCATTCAGCTGTGTCTGGCAGCCAGTCATTATTCAGTCTATATACAAAAATATACATTTAATTTATATTTTCATATTTAAAACGGATGATGCTTAAGAAAATAATTCCAATTAGGACTTTAAAGCAACTGAGAACATTATTTAGAGCTGCATAAAACTCTTCCATATATATATATATATATATACACACTAAAATAACCAATGTCAATTTCTTAATTAATAATTTTTTTTGGTACAAGACTATTTAATAGGTTAGAATTCGAAATTTTACAGTTTTGGTCATCAGACTAATACTATTAAATTAAAGTTTTATGATATATGAAACTGTTTTTCTTTGTGCTATAATTGTCTTAATTAATTATTTTAATTAGTACCTGTTTTGATGATAATCAGTTCCTTGGTTTTAAAGGGACTAGTGAGATTGCTTTACAGAATTTCCATTATATGCAATGATGCAATCACCCATACACGTAGTCTAGTATTATTATTTATGCACATTCAAGCATTTATGATGCGATATATATAATTAAATTTTGTGTACATTATAATAGATAAATATAATAATATCAATTTAACAATATAATTACAATTCTATTAAACAATCAAACGAATATATTTACATTTTACATGAAATTATAATTAAATCCATACGTTTATAGATAGTGCTAATAAACATCAAATGAATTTTTCAGGAAATGATAGTCATAATTCATCTAAAGGGAATTCAAAAACTATCCCCATATGGTAAAAAGTAATTAAAGGAAATTTATTTTTTCTCTACGATAAAATTAAATTCTGAATTGAGTGTTTTTACCATTTCAAAAGTTCAAATTAAATCATTTTTTTTCTAAATTTCCCGAAAAATAAAAATCACTGTATGAAAAAGAAAGCGTAACAGTCATCATTATATTTATAAAGGTCGCCAGCAAAAGAGTAGCGTTGCGTGGTTTGGCCACTGGTCAGTTAGCACAGTGGATGAGTGGAAGCATAATGGCGGATAGCGTAGCAGAGTACTAGAGGAGTAGATCAGAGAACTTCATTAACTTCCCTCTGTCACTAATTCTCCACACATTTCATTTCTCTTTTCAAATTTTCCCTCCATCTAATTACACTCTGTAGTCAGAAATGGAAACTAACTCAGTTTCCAGGCTTTTAACCATCTTCTTGATGCTTTTTATGATGGGTTATGAGCTGATCCAGTGCAGTGTGACGTACGATAAGAAGGCCATTATCATCAATGGTCAAAGGAGAATCCTCATCTCCGGTTCCATTCACTATCCCAGAAGCATACCTGAGGTAATTTTTCTATCTATTTTTTATTTTTTTAAGGCTAGATAGTAGTTTGGGTCTCTTGTCATTTGTGGGTTATTATGACACTTTTGCTGGTCTGTTGAAATGGGTTGTTTGGTTTAGATGTGGGAAGATCTTATACAGAAGGCGAAAGATGGAGGGCTAGATGTTATCGACACTTACGTTTTCTGGGATGTTCATGAGCCTTCTCCTGGCAATGTACTCTCTTAGATCTCCTCTTTGCCTTTGCTTTTACTTCGCTACTTCTTTATGCTGCTTGAATTTTTTATGAACCAGTTGTTTCTGAGTTTTTTTTTTCTTTTTTCCTTTTTTTTTTAAAAAAAAAAAACTTTTTAAGTATAATTTTGAGGGAAGAAACGACCTGGTGCGGTTCATTAAGACAATCCAGAAAGTGGGGCTATATGCTCATCTCCGCATTGGACCTTATGTCTGTGCAGAATGGAATTTTGGGTACATATTTTTCCTTTTTCTCCCCAATTTTTGATATGTTTATACCTTTTTTTTTTTCTGAAATTTCAGGGTAAATGCTTGACACCCGATGTAGTTTTTTTTTCTTTATCTTGTGCGGGCATGTGGTTAATTTTTGTTTTTAACTTTGTTAACATGAAATGATTTAGGCTGTTTAACTGTGTAGGGGACTTCCTGTTTGGCTGAAGTATGTTCCTGGTATCAGCTTCAGAACGGATAATGGGCCTTTCAAGGTCGATTTTATTATACTTTTCCCTTTAAATTTCTTTTACTGAAATAAAAAAGTTTTAATTAAAGCAAGGAGAAAATCATTAAAACTAACGTGTATTTAATCGGTAATATGTGTGATTTTTTTTTTCCTGCAGGCGGCAATGGAAGGGTTTACCCAAAAAATTGTGCAGATGATGAAAACCGAAAAGCTGTTTGCATCACAAGGTGGACCTATTATCCTGTCTCAGGTATGTGATCCTGAAATTTGAGTTGGTTAAATTCCGTTAGTGATAGATGTGTATTGTGCTATAGTTACATTCTTCCAATTCTAATATTGGGCAGTTATTCCATCCAAACGAGAGAGCACCTATCAAATTGGTGTTTCTATTTTGAAGTATTCTGTTGTTTAGTTTTTCCTTTTTTCTTTTTTTCCCCAATGTTAATTTGTGCAGATTGAAAATGAGTATGGTTCAGAGAGTAAGGCTCTTGGGGCTGCCGGTCGTTCATATATAAACTGGGCTGCAAAAATGGCTGTTGGGTTGAATACAGGAGTTCCATGGGTGATGTGCAAGGAAGAAGATGCACCAGATCCTGTGGTTAGACAACTTAATTTTGCCTCTTACAAAGTCTACCTCATTCGTCCTATGATAGCTAATTAACCTGGTTTTATTATTTTTCTGTCTTTGGTATTGAGAAACCTTCTCAAATTGTGGAACTGAAATTGTTCTCTATCAAACTTGGCAACAGATAAATGCATGTAATGGTTTTTACTGTGATTTTTTCTCTCCCAACAAACCTTACAAACCCACAATGTGGACTGAGGCTTGGAGTGGCTGGTAAATAATATGAATCCAATATAATTAACTAAACTATCTGAATGCTTATTGATGTTCTGATATCCGTATGGTTTTTATGTCCTTGCCTTAATATAGGTTTACAGAATTTGGTGGCACTGTTCATCAGCGACCAGTTGAAGATTTGGCTTTTGCAGTTGCTCGTTTTATACAAAAGGGTGGATCGTATTTTAATTACTATATGGTTTGTTTCTCTGCATAATGTAATTCATGGTTTAAATGAAAAGGTTTGCCTCTTAGCATATTGCTTATTAATTTGTATTTATAGTACCATGGAGGAACCAATTTTGGACGGTCTGCTGGAGGTCCATTCATCACAACTAGTTATGACTATGATGCCCCAATAGATGAATATGGTAAAAATTCTGGCCATTTCCATCGTGATAAAAATAAAACTTTTGAATGTTTTGTTTCAATTTTCAGTTATAAATTTTAAAGTTTAAATATACAGCTAACTGTTTCTCTGGTTTAGGTTTGATTAGGGAACCTAAATATGGTCATCTGAAAGAGCTTCACAAAGCTATTAAGTTATGTGAACATGCTTTGGTTTCCTCAGATCCTAGCATAACTTCGTTAGGAACCTATCAACAGGTCAGCCTTTTCCGATAAGAAACTCTAATTTCTAAGCTTAGAAAATCTGTATGATAGTTCATATGTTAACCCTGTTAATTACAATCCTTAATAATGATCATCCTGCAGGCTCATGTGTTTTCTTCAGGGCAGAGAAGCTGTGCAGCTTTTCTTGCTAATTATCATCCAAAATCTGCTGCTAGGGTGATGTTCAATAACATGCACTATGATTTGCCCCCTTGGTCCATTAGCATCATTCCCGATTGCAGGAACGTAGTATTTAACACTGCAAGGGTAAGAAAGCTTTACATGTTCTTACTGCAATCTATTCACTGTATGAATTTTAAACTCACGGAATGGATAAGAGGATCCAGAGTTGATTGCATAATGTCAAGTTACTGACTGGTTCCTGTTATTATGCAGGTTGGAGCTCAAACTTCACATATGCAGATGTTGCCAACTGGTTCTGACTTGTTCTCTTGGGAGACTTATGATGAAGATATTTCTTCTCTAGCGGATAATTCAAGGATGACAACTATTGGGCTTTTGGAGCAGATAAATGTCACTAGAGATGCCAGTGACTATCTCTGGTACTTGACCAGGTGAGCTCCATGCAATACTTTATTGTATATGTTGACTTCCTAATATCTATATTCCAACTTCATATATTCAAATTGTAATAAGAAATGGATTGCTACGTTCATTTGACAATATAGCCTAATGTCCTTCCAATTTGGCTCTGTGGATGTTCTCGTCTAGTCTTTCAAAAATTTTAAAGATGATACCATTTATTTTCTACTTCCGTGGATTTGGATCTGAAGGACTTGCAATGAGTTAGTAATTGGTAAATGTGGAAAATGAGGGAAAGGAGAAAAATAGTGGATGGTGATAGCCTTGCTCTGTAGTCCTTTTTGCCCACGGAGTCGATCTCTGGCTAAAGTATTTTCCCCCTTTGTCTTGATGTGGTTGATTATTATGTAATACCTGTTACATGAAGCATTAAGCAGTTAACTTATCAGTTTCAATTTCTTACCAGTGTTGATATTAGCCCATCAGAAGCATTTCCTAGAAATGGACGAAAGCCTAGTCTTACTGTGCAGTCAGCAGGCCATGGTCTTCTTGTTTTCGTCAATGGGCAGTTTTCAGGTTTGCTTTTTATGTTGTATTTCTCAATGATTACCTAAACAGGGTTTCTATTTGTTAGTTGATAAGTGTTATAAACTAGATGTTTCTCTTGAAATAAACAACTTAAGTCGAGTAATCTGCTTTATAATTATACTTACAGGATCAGCCTTTGGAACCAGAGAGAAGAGGGAATTTGCCTTTACGGGACCAATCAACCTAGGTGCTGGAACAAATAGGATTGCATTGCTCAGTATAGCTGTTGGATTACCGGTTGGTTCCATTCTAATGCCTCTAGCATGATGCAAATGAATTATAGACATATCTATATGATAACAGTTCTCTAAATATTTACAATATTGACTAATTTCTTTGATGTTAAAGAATGTTGGGTTACACTATGAGACATGGAAAACTGGCATACTAGGTCCGGTTATGATAGATGGCCTTAACCAGGGAAAGAAAGACTTAACATGGTACAAATGGTCCTACCAGGTTGGGCACTGCTCTGCTTGTGTTTCTGAATTTATGCCTTGCATGAAGTTTTTGTCACATGGTATTATATATAAACAGGTTGGTCTAAAAGGAGAGGCAATGAATCTTGTGTCTCCAAATGGAGCATCATCTGTTGAATGGATCCAGGGGGCCCTATCTTCTAATCAAGGTCAGGCCTTGAAGTGGCATAAGGTAAGAAGGAAGCACAAGATAGTAGAAACAATAGTCACAAAAAGGTAGTTAAAACTTAAGAGACTGCTCTGTCTTGTTGGAACTTTCAGGCTTATTTTGATGCACCTAGAGGAAATGAGCCATTGGCTCTGGATATGCACAGCATGGGAAAGGGTCAGGTGTGGATCAATGGACAGAGCATAGGGAGATACTGGATGGCTTATGCAAAGGGTGACTGCAATGGCTGTACTTACTCCGGGACATTCAGGCCTTCAAAACGCCAAATTGGTTGCGGTCAACCAACACAACGATGGTATTTTTATTTTATTAAAGGACTAATTTTTATCATTGATCCTTAGCTTTTAGCACTGAGCTTGAAGTTGCTAGTTAAAAATCTTAGAGCTAGTTAAATTCTTGTGTGAATTTCTCAGGTATCGCGTTCCAATGTCCTGGTTAAAACCAACGAAAAATCTTTTAGTTGTTTTCGAAGAGCTTGGTGGGAATGCATCAAAGATATCTCTTGTCAAAAGGTCAATTTCAAGTGTTTGCGCTGATGTCTATGAACACCACCCAGCCATAGAGAATTATACTAAAGAGAGCTATGGTGAACCAACAGCACTTCACCAGGCCAACGTTCCCTTGCGGTGTGCACCAGGGCAGTCCATATCAGCTATAAAATTTGCAAGTTTCGGTACTCCTATTGGAACCTGTGGAAGTTTTCAGCAAGGAATTTGTCATGCACCAACCTCACATTCAGTGATAGAGAAGGTAAGAGTCTTGACTTCATAATGTTCTCGTCCTTCATTTTGAGAAAGGTATTGCAATTTGACATATCATTACGCAGCGAATTTCCTGATATATCTATATAAATAATTGGGCTCTGCAGAAGTGCATCGGGCACGAGAGCTGTATGGTTCCCATATCCAACAGTAACTTTGGTGCTGACCCATGTCCAAATGTATTGAAGAAACTATCAGTTGAAGCTGTCTGTTCTACAGGTAGTACGACCACTTAACCCAATGCATGAAAAAAGAACACTGAAAGGAGAAGTTGCTAAATTGTCAAGATTATTTATGACAATTAGTACCTTAACAGAAGAAATAAAGAAGCAAAAAATTAAAGAATGGTGCTTAATCTGCAATGAATAGCAAGTGATATAGCAGAATTAGGGTTGTGAGTTGTTAAGGTAGGTGATGCGCATGTAAAGCAATTGGTTCTGCGTAGATTGCCTATGAAGTCCCATACTCTGGCCTTTTTATCCAGAGATGGGAGGAAGAATTCTTGAGCTGGAAACGTTCATTACTCCATGTGAATTATTTAAGCAAAGAACACCAAGTTGAATGTTTGTTGGAATTTTACAAATATTGTTATTGTGTAAGCACGTTAAAGATTTGTAATAAATTGTGGTTTTCAGTTATACCATTTTTATTATCCGTGCATTAGCTCAAGTCGGTCTTGTTATTAAGCAATGTGTGTGGAAGGGAGGGACAAAGAAATACAAATTTTCAGACACGTTTAACATCATATAATCATTTTGATAGAGACTCTCACAAGGCCATTATTGACAGATTTAACAATAGGTGGAAGAGCGTCGGTGGAAGTAGGGCATTAGGCTAATTCTCAGGGCCGTCACGAAGAAATTGATTGAAATGCTCAAGGGACTGGCCTACCGTGTGTTTTTTTTTACATGAACATATTTTTAATACAAGTTTGGATAGCAAACAAAGAAGGATTAAGCGATGAAATAGATAGCAACAGTAATCAGGTAAAAACCATCTCATTAAGTGTCCTTTCACAGCCCCAAGCAGCAGCAACTTTACAAGCAGGGTAATAAAAAACTAATACCATCGAAAGCAAGATTAAGAATTCTCTCCTCAATATTTCATAAATGAGTATGACAAGCAGCCAATAACAATAACAAAGTTTGTCGCACGCATAAAACAATCTGATATGTCCATACAACAATGCCGTTAGAAACCATGGAATTTTTAATGATCATAACCTATACTGCCGCAACCTCGGCGGCATGCCACAATTCCTCTTTCCTAGCACCCACGACCTTGTACGCTATTTTTCCCTCTTTCACTAACATGAAAGTTGGCAATGGCGTTGCCTCCTCAGCCCAGTCTTCAGCAACAGTCTGCACAAAACAAAGTAATTACCTTTTACTTTTAGTTTTTACTTCTAGAAAATTATTATTTTATGTCCCTTTAATGTAAAATACCAGAAAATCCATTCCATTTACTCAGAACCCCAAATTATGGACTTAAAATCAGAAAATGGCTAAAGATTTATTTTATACCCCTCAATTCATCCACATTCACCTTGAAGAAGGTGACATGGGGCATCTTCTAGTCCAAATCCAAGTGAATTGGATACATGACACAGCATGGCCCACTCCAGGAAGCAATAAAATCCACCACAACCTATTTTTTGGAAAAATTTAACTCCTATACGACTTTGTTTGATAAATGGTGTCAATGAAGTTTGTTTATCACCTTTGATATGCATACAATCTTATGGGAATTTCTTATGCCAGGTGTCAATTCAATCATCATTGAGCGGACTAGTCAAATTCACAAGCAAGTGAGAAAGTTGTACAACATTCTTTGAAAATTGTAATTGTTGTCTTGGAAAAGAATTACTTGTTTCTGATTACTGGCGTCTTTTATACTAGGCGTCTATTTGTTTCTCCTATTATCCATCTCTCCATCCTCCTTTGGTCCTGAATAGATTGCTAAAATTATGATTGTACAATTTTTGGTAAAATTTTCAACTATGTTTTGTTTTCTGCCCTTAGACAGTTTTAGGGTACCAACTTTGGTCATCTATATCTTACAATATGTAATTCATATTATAGTTAACTTGGTATATAGTTATATAGGTTAAAATGAAATATTTTTTATATCACAACTTTTATTATTTATGTCTCTAAGTTTCTTATCAAATTATAAAAAATATTTCACTCGTCCATAACAGAGTTGACTTCCGGACTAATATGATTTGTGAATATCATAACTTACTCTATACATAACATATTAAGGTGATATTTTTACCAAAATTTAGATAAGGCATAAAAATATAATTTTCATGTTTTTAAAAATTGCATATTACATCTAGAAAAAGTTCAAAATGACCGAACAATCTTTTAGACCTTCCCAAGACACTAAATAAGTATTTGAAACTATAGGACGTTCATGGTTTCATTCATTATAACTCAATATTCATAATAAATATGAACATGAAATTTGGTATAAATATATATAACATAGTTATATATAATTTTTATTTTTTTAGCTACTTAATATAAGAGTTTTATCATATTCAAAACTAATGAACACAGTAGCTAATTCAACTAGGATTCACACCCATACCAGTTCAAATTAGGTGCCAATATCTTTTCATATATATCAAATATTGTAAAACTATTTATATATCCATAAATTGAAGAAATAAATGAACAACTTTTATGTTTTACATTTCTCCAAATTCAATCTCTAAGATTATCAAAACCGTAGTGAAAAATATTGTCTATTTATAAACTCTAAACACCATAATCAACATTAACACAAAAAAATATTTACTCACCTATAACCAGATTGCATAGAGCCAAAATTGCTTCTGAAACTCTCTAAAGTAGTAAGAAAACGGAAATATGATGGTTGTTATTATGTTAGAGAAGGGAGAATGAATTTAGAGATAAAAAGAAATGAGCAAAAATGGGATAGATAAGGTCACCGATTCCCACTTTCTTTTATCTCTTTTCCTTTTTTTCCTTTTTCCTTTCCCTTTTATTATTATTATTATTATTATTATTATTATTATTATTATTATTATTATTATTATTTTCTCTTCTACATATTTGCATGTATCTAGTCATACTAATCAAAACCAAAATTATAATTTAATCAAGTAGTCTCATTTGATTATATTGATTATGTCAAATTTCTTTATTAATTCAATCTAATCATTTTTTACTTAGTTTTAATTTCATTTCATCCTTAACTAAATTATAAAATGGACACATGCAACTCGACACAATTACAAAATCTTGACATGTAACTAGTTATTTCTATATATATATATAAATGCATGTGTTCAAGTGAAATATATACAAATGTATATATCCAAATGAAATGCATGTAAAAATACATATATGAAAAATCGAAAATGTTACATCACATGGGTACCATCAGTTCATCATGAAAAAGTAAGATGAAGAGAATACATGTTTTTTTAACTAATAATGGTATTTTTTTACAAGATGATGCCTTTTAACCAAAGAATGCTAAGGCGACTTATAAAGGAAGGTTATGGTAGCCTATAAGGTGGCTGAAATGGGGAAGCTAGATGTAAACTGAGAATGTCCTTTCATGATAAAAGAAATATTGGGACATTCTTCATACAACATAAAGTGTTAGAAACTTCATTATCCCTTGTTAGACATTTTTGTTTTGCTTTTTCATATTTACATTGCTTTTGTTAACATTATTTATTTGTTAATGTAGCTATGTAATGATTTTTTTGTTATTAATGAAAATTGCTACTTTCATTTCGAAAACTTGTGTTTTTCCACATTATTGTTCAAAGTTCCCAGATAAGGCCACATCATTATTCAAGTATATAGATAAGGTCACACTATCATTCAAATACTTAGATAAGGCCACATTATCATATTAGTGCCCATATAAAGCTACATTATCATGCTAATGCCCATATAAGGTCACATTATCATTTAAACACTCAAATAAGGCTACATCATCATTCACCCATATAAGGCTACACTATCATTCAAACGCTCAAATAAGGTCATATTATTATGTTAATGCCCAGATAAGGCCACATCATCAATCAAATGCCTAGATAAGACCATATTATTATGCTAGTGTCCAGATAAAGCCACAACTATTGTCTAAACCCAAATAAGACTATATTATCATCTAAGTGACCATATAAAGCCATGTTATTGCACAAGTCCAAATAATGCTACATTATTGTCAAAATACCCCAATAAGGCAATGATCATTTTATGTACTCGAATAAGGCCAATTCATCCTTTATATTCAGGTAATGCGAAGGTAAAACAATGATAAGGTGATGTTTACAAATATCTTCTTTTATCAAGGTTATGTTATATGAGATATTGATCTTTTACATTACAACAAATTTATAATGTAACATGGTTTAAGTGATTTCCAAAAAAGAAAATTCATGCAGGATCAAAGCAAAATATCGCAATCGAAGTTAAAGGAAAGTGTCATTCTAACCATCAAATGATGCTAGAAGTAAATACATCATAACAAAAGAGAGTTTAAAAGTACTAACCAAAGCATGAAGTCCTAAAAGTGTTATGATGAAATAAAAAGTCCCAAAAATATTGGACAAGGCAATGAGAGTTATAAAGTCAAAAGATGCATATTAAGATAATTAAAGTTTTCATAACATTCAGGCTTATTTCTTAATTCCACAATTGTTGATGCATGAATGTTAACATCTTAAGATGATGGGTTAATGCAGGAATGTTAACATCTCTAGATGTTGGGTTCACAATATCTAATTGTCTGGAACTAATAAGATCACTTTGCTCAACCTAAGCCGTGATGGACACACCAATTATGGTAGCATTGTCAACTTTCATAAAAGTAGTCGCATTTTTCTTGGTATCATCATCATCAAAGTAAATTTCATTCACAAAGTTATAGTTGATCCTTGGGTGGCGCTTAACAAGTTCCTTCATAATCTTGGCTTGGTAGTGGAGAAAGACGCCAATGGTTTTCCCAACCAGTGCCTCTAAAGATTGATCTTTATTTTTAATCTCTTGCTCTAAGTTAACAATAGTCTTCATCATCCCATCAACCTCTTTAGAAAAAACCTCTACTTTCTGTTGGGATTCTTGAAATTTTTGGTGAACGATTGGTTTTAAAAAATTGCGGTTCTCTAAGTAAAGACAACAACAAGATAGTTAACGTAGTCGGTTGGTAATCGTGAAGTTTCTATATATGAGTAGACACATGAAGCATGTCAATTATCTTCTCTGATTCGAAATGAAGAAGATAATGAGGTAGATTTAGTTTTAAAATTAAAAAAAAAAAATCAAATATTATTTGAGTATAAATACTCATGTTGACTGATGGATGAACATTGGAAATAAATTTTATGAAATAAGGCTTGGTTGAATCCAAGCACAATTCTAATGAAGACCTGATTTAACAAAAGTCAAACCTTATTAACCTATATAACACGTGGAAGATATCCTATAGCAAGATCCAAGCAGCTGCACAAAAATAAAAAAGTGGATAGTTATGTAAATGACATAAATGTGGGAAGTGGGCAGCTAATGAAGCATGATCTCTAATTCACTACCTAAATGGACTACAATTATTTGTAACATATATAAATAAGCTCATTGACAAAGGCAAACATGAATCTTTTTTATTCTCTATCAAGAAATAATCTATTGTACAAATATCCTACAATCAATACAATCTCTATAAATTCTCTCTTAGATTTTGTGTCATTTTTCTTGCTTCCACTTTATTTTTTATTAATTTTTTTGGAGCGAAATTTTCTTGTTTCCACTTTGATTGACTATATTACGAGCTTTGACCTGATAAATTGTAAAATAACTAGACGTCCAGACTCCAAACCAAGAGTGGTGCTTTGACCTTTGAGAGATGGGCTGTGCCGAAGAAATTGGGCTTTCACCCATACATCCCAAGGAACAAAAGACTATTTATAATATCTACCAGCCAGCAGCAATCTAATTCAAAATAGAGAGGCTGAAGACGGAGGGAAGGCATTGTAAAATTGCTATCCTCAAGGTTTCTGCTTCTGCTTCAAGTGGAGACGAGACCATCATATTACCAATTATTTTTTTTAACTAAACTGAGATATCTTATATAGATAATCATGCAACGCTACAATACTTATTGTCAAATTTCATCAGAATGCAACATCCAGAGAATAAATGTTTCAGCCGTTTCACTCATTCTTGTTGAGCATTACACATGCAACAATTATAATTGCCCCAATTGAACGTTCACCTTATATTTGGCAGCTAGTCTTCCATCAATGCAAGCCAAGCAATAAATATTATATTGCTGCAAATAAATTACCTAACAAAAATATTATATTTTTTGCAGATTAAATTACCATTACCATATTCATAACATATTAATTAAAAACTAAGATATATTAATATTATAATTTACGTTAAACAGTAAATAGCTAATACTAGGAGATTGAAGGAGGAATAACTCATCCAATTTGAATATTCGACCCATCAAAAACAATAATTCGGCGAAGATATTTTTCCCATGGGACTGAAAATGATACGGATAACCATTGTCACCGCTAAATGAGTACATGGAAATTATGGAACGGGACAAAACGTTGACGTTTCACCCCCCCACCCCCCAAAAATTCATTTGTCCAATGATAGTACAGGTGCCACGTGAGCTCCAGATAACCCAACCCCCCACGTGGGAAATTCCAAACCATTCGCCCTCTCTCCATACTATCCACGTCCAGACGTCCTGCTTTCCCCTGTTTAACCTTAAAACCACCAAATTCTTCAAATCCTTTTTTTTTTTAATTTTTGGAGATATAGTCTTTTTTATTTTTTAAGAAAAAATCAAAATCATATGATTTCTGGTTTCGCATGGCAAAAATTTCACCAAATCAAATCATTGCTGCTATTAACTAAAAATGGGAGCATTTTCATTTTTCTCTCTCTAGCTAAACCAAAATTCCCTCCCCCTCTCTCTCAGTTAGTATTAGTAATCTGCCCAAAATGGCTCTGCTTCAGCTCATTTCCACTCCCAAGCCTTCATTAAACCCCAATTATACCTTCCCTTCTTTAAACCCTAACTCCCATTTACTCTCCCAATCGTCAATTCTCCAACGCCACCGTAGACGGCACTCTGATTCTCTTCGATGCTCCGCCTCCTCTTTCTTCGAAAAGCATCCTACCAACCTTCCGAAACCGAACGATGTCGTTGAGTTGCCACTCTTCCCTCTCCCTCTGGTCTTATTCCCTGGTGCAATCCTTCCTCTCCAGATCTTTGAGTTCCGTTACCGCATTATGATGCACACTCTCCTCCACACCGACCTCCGTTTCGGTGTTATTTACTCCGACGCTGCCTCCGGAACCGCCGAAGTTGGATGTGTAGGTGAGATTGTAAAGCACGAGCGCCTCGTGGACGACCGTTTCTTCCTCATCTGCAAGGGCCAGGAGCGGTTCCGTGTTACTAATCTTGTCAGCACAAAACCGTATCTTGTGGCCGAGGTGACGTGGCTGGAGGACCGTCCCTCGGGGGATGAGGATGTGGAGGCTCTAGCGACGGAGGTGGAGACTTACATGAAGGACGTGATTCGATTGTCGAATCGATTGAACGGAAAGCCCGAGAAGGATGTTCAAGATTTGCGGAGGAATCTGTTTCCGACGCCGTTCTCGTTTTTCGTCGGTAGCACTTTCGAGGGAGCGCCTAGAGAGCAGCAGGCCTTGCTGGAATTGGAGGATACAACGGCCAGGTTGAAGAGAGAGAAGGAGACTTTGAGGAACACTCTTAACTACTTGACCGCTGCCTCAGCCGTCAAAGATGTGTTTCCTTCTTCGTGATCAAAAAGAAAAATAGAAAAAGCAGAGGTTCTCTTGTTAGTTGAAGCACAGGGATTAGCAAGGAGGATGTGGAAATGTATGTAGGTATCAATTCGCACTCTTTTGCTCTAGTTTTTTATACACAAGGATTTGAGAAGTTGTAAATTTTGCTGTGTAATTTTGTCTGTATTTCTAATCATTAGATGTTAAAATGTTGAAATTCATAAACTCAATAAGATGTGCACATAATGAACACTTGTTAATTGATAATTGTTAGTATGATGTGCAACTGTTTATCTCCCCCTTCCTCTGAATTTCTTAAAACGGCTTCTGAAAAATTGACTGGATGATATTAGTTCCAATTGTGTTGAAGATGGGTTATTCTGAATTTTTGAGTTATCGATATATTCGTGTGCTTTGTCAAATTGTTGCAACCTTGCCTATATGGGAGGGTAAATAAGGCTTCGACAGTGATAATATCTTAGCTTGATACAACAGAAAGGAGTCTCTTTGACCTTGCGATTTATTGGCCTCGTTTTCAGTAATTCTAAATCATAGAGGACTTTGTTTCCCCAAAATTTTACTGCACAAAGATATTTACTTTGCTTGCAGTCTCTCAATGTCTCAGGAATAAGCCTGTTAGCTTGAATATGAGAAATAGAAACTAGTAATTTAAATCATATTCATTTTAAAGATTGAATCTGATAAGGCTATATTGTCAAGAAGAAAGTAAAAAAAAAAAAAACCTCATAGTGAAGATTGAAAAGTTTCTGTAGAGTTGTTTGATTGTATGATTCATGCTGAAAGTATAAACCATGTAACTAATGCTCTTTTAACTTGATGTCTAAAAGGATTTGCCATTTTTCTTTTTATTTACAGCATCATTTCAATTTAGTTTGTTGCTCATGCATTTTTACAATTTTGTCTTTTAAGGCCAAATATTATTTCTCGTGAACAGGGTTTTTGAAAATATTTCATTTTCTCATAGAATAAATCAACATGATGGAAATAATGGGCGTTTTATGAGCTTAAGAGAGATTGCTGCAGACATTGATGGTTCCTCTTGATGAATTCCTTGGATGGCTTCTGATTACTGAATCATTTAGTATGACATAGTCTGTTTGGAACATATCATTCTTACAACAGTTATCAGATTAGAATCATCAACTAGTATCACTGTGTATTTGATGATAGACGATGCTTAAATTGGAACTGGTTTCAAAGGTGAAGGACTCTGTTGAAGTGTGTATGATCTTATTGTTTGATATGAGTTTTCTTTGTCGCCCATTTCTTGCTTAAAAATATTGCTGCTCATCTCAAAGTACTATTCACAATTTACAGGAATAATACTGCAAGTGTTAGTATGGTTACACATGGCTTTCAGTTTGATATTATGAAGATGGCGCAAGGTAGGGATGGTGGGCAAGAAGAGCACGAGGTTTGGACAGGCTCAAATTATGATCTGCATATCTAACAAGTCTTTACCTGTATGAAAAAGAAAATCCATTGGGTGGTATGAATTGCAGTGACTTTGCAGAATCAGTCTTGAAAATCAAAATAAATTAAAGTTTCAAATTTCAAGCTGTAAATTGCAGTACCTTAACTTCTTCATATCAACTTTATTTTATTGGAAGATATAAACCTGGCAAAAAGATGGTCCATGAGAAAAATACCAAAAACATTATAGTCCAAGCGGTATTTGAAGTTGGATAGTGCAACTTTGCCAAAAATTCTTCAAATAATGCAACTTTGCCAAAAATCTCGTTGCTTTTACTTTCTTTATTCTTCCCCGGAAGCGGATTCTCTTCTTAGCTATTAATTGCCATTTGCTTCCAGTGTACAAGTAATGCATTTCTGGACAGCTTCTTGTTCGAATCAATCAGTGGAACCTGAGTTTACAGATCAAATCTTGCATTGCAAGAAGCCTAAATACAAATGAAGATAGCACAACGGATATCAAATCATCCACTGAGGTGTTTATATATTTATACATAATATATGAAAGAAATGCTCAAACAATCTCATACCTAGACTAATGAAAGTCGCATCAATTTTTGGAGTTCAACACAGAATAAGTACTGCAATGCTGATTTACCTCTTCCCTTGATTCCCTCGTTGAATTAATCCCTACTTGGAAAGAATAAAATGATGCCATGCCGCAGAAATCTTTACACACCGAACTCGTTTAGTCTAAATCTATAAACTCCTCTTTAAGTGGGGAAACATTATATTTCTAAATAATTTTGACATTAAAAACCACTCAGCAATATAAATGCAGACGGCTTTACAGAATCCAACCTTCAAAAAGGGAATTCCAACTGCCAAACTTCCCAAAGGAGCTTTTCCTTGCAGCCATTTCCATTTTTGTGACATTCTTATAATGCTGCAAGCAAGAAGCAGTCAATGATAGAGAAATGTTGAAACAATGGGATATAGTTACTCAAATTTCAAACTTTAATTTGCAATACCTACAAGAATAACAAGAAAACAGAAAATAAGGAAGCTAAATGACAAACTACCTCTATCAACTATGTAAATAAAGCATCAAAATTCAAATCAAGAGGAAATGACTAAATTTATTTGTCACACTTGTAACGCTTCAAATAATCTTAATTTCTACTAGGAATGATGGAATTACATGTGTTCTTATCCTATTTTCTGCAATAAAACAACAAGTTTGTATACCTATTAATTATAACCCGATCAAACTAGATGATGCTTAAGAATGAAACTATGAATACAAGACTTGAGAACGACAAAAATAATTAAGTTCGGAAATTTTTAAAGAAAACTTCAGTGAATGCCATTTTAGAATTACCAATACCAACAATTATCAATTAAATTTGAATGTCAGGGGGCAAATCTAATGTTCAGCAGACATTCAAATTTTTTAATCATACAACATCAATTGAAAGCAGAGAAGATAATGCTCACCTTAAAGCACAAGTTCTTTGTTGTATCACAAACTGGGTAATCATGGGGGCAACAGTAAAGCCCATCCTTACAACAAACTGCAGAATCCAATTCACAACATTTCCATGAAAAGCAAATTCCAAAAATATGGCGAACACAACAGCAAGTTTCCCCTTTTCCACAGTAAGTGAAAAGATCACATCTAGTGGGTCCTGGTGGGGGTGGAGGAGGCGGATTTGGGCTGGTCTTCTTTGGATATGAAGCTAGCATATTGATACCACAGATCCCCCGAGAACTGCCACTGTTTCGCAGCATATGCATATAGCCATCCATTCCCCAGCTATTTCCCCATGAGTTCTTTATGATCCAATAATCTATTCCATTTTCCGACCCATATCCTACAATCAGTACAGCATGATCCAAAGAAGCTGAACACGGGCCAGTGAAGATACCCTATCACACAAATAATAAGAACATTTCAGATCATGTTATTTATTTAATAGTTTTCAGTAGTCATTGAGATTAACCACAAGAACCAACCTTTGAGTACAACTGAAATGCTCTTTCACTGCCGCATATACCCACACTGACAGGTCGAGTTGCAACAGCTTTTAATAGCTCTTTCTCATTGTTTAGGGGCACATCAATAAATCCATCAATGGTTACGACATGCCTTTTTAACTGCGTATTTGTAGATAGGAATGTGAGAAAGGTAACACTTTCATCATCGAAAAAATAACTCAACATAAACAACAGAACTATCATGAAAAGGAAGAGAATGAATGACACGAAAGCAGAAAAATCAATTAACAATCATGGGAATGTGGAAGAGGAGAAAATCAAGTGAAAGTTCCTGGGTGAAGGAAAGCAAGCAGGAAAAACAAAGTCATCACCTTTTCCTTATTGCAGGGCCTGTCCCGACCTATATATGGGTAATCTTTCTCAGTGTCAATCCCATGTTTGTCAATAACAAATTGGAAAGCATAGTCCATGAGTCCACCCTCACAACCACTATTGTAAGATTTGTCACAATCAAATAATTCTTGTTCAGAGAGGCTAACAAGAGATCCAGTAACTATCTTATTAATCCCTTCAATAGCCCCAGTGGCTGAGAACGACCAACAAGCACCTGAAAAATACAATTACCCTTTCAATCCTAAATATCTGAGATGGGGACTATTTGCAATTAGCAACTAGTTAAAGACAATTAAATAATTAATATAGCATTAATAAATCTGATTTATGGATGGTAGAATGGATTAATCACAACACAGATATAGCACTAAAAACAATTAGAGATTACAGTCAATAATAGACACTTAATGGGTTTAGGCAAAGTGAAAGTCCTCATAAATCAGAACTAAGAAAAATCACAAGTAATAAACTGCATAACAAAATGTAAAAAAACAGAATATAGGCCAGAATCAGAACAATAAGCAAGAAGTCTTCAAGGTGAAGTAAATCTAGACATAAAATTTTAGCATAAGCTAGAACTGGTAACACATGTTCATCTAATGAATATTATGAAAATTTTCAAAATACCATGATAGTAGGTTCCACCACAAGAAGATTGAAGGAAAAATGTTGCCGAGGGATGCATATATATAATTAAAACATCATATACCTTGATGTAGCCAACAAACACTATAATGAGATGACTCAGAGCAAGATATAACTAATGATGCCCAAAAACGATGATAAAAATTGAATAATAGACAGAAAAAAAAAAATTCTAAGAAATAAAAACAAATAAATAAAACCTTCAAATGATTGTTGCTAAGATGACAGAAATGGCATAGAAATTAGGATCTTGAATATGAAGAACACTCGAATAATGTGTGCTCAAGTTCTACTTAACAAACACACAAGTAGCTGAAAAAGAAAAGAAAGAATTAAGATTCAAGGAATGATATCTGAGTGGCCTTCGATATCTGGGATCATAAAATGTGACGAAATTCACTTCCACCTCACATCAATTTCAAGCCAATGTCGTAGTTGAACTTCCAATACTTGAAAGAGAAACATCTCTATCTTGATTTTGTGCAGAAACTAGCATGGAAACTAAAACAAAAATAAGAACTAAAAATAAAAGGATAACACACCACAGCTGCCTTGATCCTTGACCTTGGTCACTGCCCCTTCCTTTCTCCAATCAATTGAGGAAGGAATATCGCCAATAAAATCAGACGTTTGTTGATTTCGCTGGCCAAGATTCTGAGAGTTTGAGACAGCAGAGAGACCCAAGCGAGAGGTCTTAAACTCGTGGTGGGTGAGATCAGCAAAGCCATTGAGAGAAAGGGTACAAGAAGAATTGGGCTGGCTGTTATGTTTTCGAACAAAATCGTAGTTATCCTCGAACACTCTGAGCCTATACAACTTCTCTTCCTCGGAAGCGTAAGTCTTCCCATGTTGTTCGGACCAAGTTTCGAAAAGGTGGGAAACGTCGGAAGAAGGAAAAGAAAGAGAAAGGGAAGAGGAAAGGAGAGTGATGACCCAGATGGCATAAAACAAGTTCGTGTTTTTCTCAAGCCAAGAAACGAGGATTTTGGGAGTATGTGTGTGGGCTTCTGTTTGGTCGGCTTCCTGGAAAAGTGGTGAGCCGAGAAAGTCTTTGAATATCTACTTTATACAGCAACTTCCTTTACAATTTCCTAAATCATCGTACGTGCTTACCATAAAAAGAAAAAAAAAATGTTCAAACACAAAAAGAAAGAGAGTAAAATTCTAAGTTGGTACCAATTTTTAGCCGTGTATTCCTATTTCGTACCAACATTTTTCATTTTTAAATTTGGTATGGGTATTTTTAATTTTTGTTCCATCAAGATATTCCAATATTTTTCTAATGAATATGAGCGGACATAATGACTAGATTGCCAAATCAACCTGCATGTAAGTTGTCACTTCATTGACAGCTGAGGTAATTACCCCTTATAATAAAAATACCACTTATATCAAATCCCTAAAATTAAAAGCTCTCTTTTCATTCACTCTAATCCCACCCCAATACCCGTAGTCCCTTATGGCAATTCAAATATGTAGCCTTAAATCCAATTGTATATCAGGTCCTTTCCCTTTTGATTTTTTCAAACTCGTGAACTTGAGTAGCCTATACCTTCAATTCAACAATTTGTTAGGATCACTGCCTAATCTCACCTTTTTTTATCTCTCAAATAATCACTTCAATGGAAACATTTCACCTTCAATATCAAATTTAGCTTATCTCACATCTTTGAATCTATCCAACAACTCACTTTTTGGTGTTATTCCTGATATAATATCCAACAATGATCCCGTTGGAAAACTTGTCTTTGTCTCTTTTAAGGTTCCCAAGTTGGACATTTTCAGATAACCAACTTTTTATTGGAAATTGCACTTCCACTTGAATCATCAAATCCTTAACTATTAAGAAAATCCAAAAAACGAAATGAATATGCAATATTAAGGATAATAATAGGCGGCTATGTATTGAGATTTGTAGTTATTACTCTCGTGATGATCTGCTACAACTCTAAGAAATATAAGGAAAGTATATTACCAACAAAGGCATAAAAGAAAGAAGCAACTTTGAAAAAGGGAATTCTAATTTTAGGGATATGACATAAGAGGTATTTTTGTTTTAAGGGGTGATCAGGTAATATATCTTTTAAGGTAGTAGCAAGTTATATTTAGGGTGATCCGACAATTCAGCTAACATGTCAGCTCATATTCCCTAGAAAAAAATTTGAGTATCATGATTTGAACATAAAAATTGAAATTACCGATGCCAAACTAATAAGAAAACAAAAATATTGGTACCAAAATTCCAACTTTTTTTAAAAAAATTAATTTTTAGTACAAATTTTAGAAGCTGACAATTGAAATTGAAGCTCACAGTGGAAAATTTTAATTTTTAGTTAACCAAATACTCAATTCAACTTTTAAATTGTTGCAACACTAAAAGCTAAACTAACAAAACACTAAATTCAGCTTTTAGTTTATTATACTAACAAAAAATTGGATATAAAAACTAAAATAAATAGACACTAATTTGAAAAATAAAAAGTGTGTGAGGTAATTATAAAAATTATATTTTTAATAATAATAAATCATTAATTTGATTGGCGAATAAAGAATAAAGAACGAATAAGTTGGGTTGATGCTGAGTAAGAGAGAGGCCCAAAGTAAGTGGGTCATGTAACTTTTTTAATACGTTATGTTAAGAAAAAGCTCGGAATAGGAATAGAAGATTGGACAGGCCAGCCAGTTTTATGGTTGGGCCGAAGAGGGCCTTCCAGTAAAGTTCGGTGACAACTGACCAGCCATTGACCTTTTTCTTCTTTTGACAACAGTCATTGAAAAAATTAAGCTGAACGGTTTTTTTATTTATTTATAAATTAGGTCAGTAATAAATAAATAAATAAATATATATATATATATATATATATAAAAGGCCAATTTATTTGGAAAAAATATTTTTGAAAAAAAAATTATTTTTAATTTTTTTTAAATTTAAAAAATTAATTTAATAAATAAATAAATAAATAAATATTTTTTCAGATTTAGAAAATTTAATTTTAAAAAAATCAATCAATTAAATAAAAAAAATTTTAAATTTTCTATACAGTATATATATATATATATACAGCATAGTTCCAAACAAAAAATTAATTAGTATGAAAAAGAAAAGAAGCATAAATGTGCACGGATGAGAAGTAAGGCACGTGTTGGAAGTAGAGAAAGGACCAAAGACAGTAGGTAGGTACTTTAACATAATCCTAGATAGGGATCCAATCCAAGTGTTCTCTGCTCCTAAATACACCGCTACCCCCACACTCCTTCCTTCACCTCACCGCGGTCGTCTTCCTTTTGTTTCTTCTTCTTCGCCTTCGTCTTCAGCCTCCAAATCAAAACATCGATTTTTTTTTCTGGTTTCAATTATTATAATCAGGTTCCAGACTCAGTCAATCATGGACGTCGATCCTCGCCAATATGAACAAGTTGTGAGTTTTTTTTTTGCCTCTTGGAACATCGATTCGAGGAAATTATTTACAATCGATCATTTTCTATCGCATTGTAACATTAAGTCAAGTCGGTGACCTCTGTCAATTGATTTCGAAACCCTAAGTTCTTTATATATATATGTATATATTTTTATATTTCATTTATTATTTTAATCATTGGTTCCCTTTGCGGATTGATGTTAATGAGGAACGTGAATTTTTGCCCTTTTTTTTGTTGCTGATACATTGAAGGGTTTCATATTTCCTTTATTTGCTGATTATGCTATGAATTTGATGTTATGAATCTCAATGTGCGGATGAGGTCTGTCCGATGTTTTTCTGCATATGAAAAGTATGATTTTGGGAGTACAATAGATGAAGAAAAGACAATAATCTTTTTAATCAATTACAGGTGTCACAATTTTGCCACATTATATATGGGTAGTTTATGGCACTTCCAGAAATAGTAGTTTCCTTTAAGATACAATGTTTCCATACATATGGCTTGTCATTTTTTGCGAAATGTAAATTGACATGCATGTTTGAATCATTGCAATTACTGTTTTGTTGACCATTTTTAGCAATATAAAATCATCAATTATAGTTTTGCTCGTGTTAGTATAGGATAGTGTTATTTTCATTTTTTGATACTGAATGATCAGTTTTTGCGCTTGGATTGATCTTAGACTCTTGGATGTGCTTTTTTCTTCCCTAGCAGCTTCCACTTTATTTATTTATTTATTTATTTTTTATGAGTTATTTTTGCTAGTATTTTAAGGTTCTTTCCATCATTTTTAATGTTAGATGTTAATTTCTTCAAATTTCTTCAAATTTGTTTGCAGGCCATCCAAGACAGTGACGTTCACAATATTGTTCTGTCATATTTGGTGCATAATTGTTATAAAGAAACTGTGGAATCCTTTACTGCATGCACGGGGTTGAAGCAGCCTATGGATTGTCTTGAAGACATGGAAAAAAGAAAAAGTATGTGAAGATATTCAATGTTGATAGGAACAACCAGTATTACTGACTCCAAGATCACGACCAATAGGATTTCAAATGGCTTGCTGTGCTAAAATGCATGTTTATATTTAAAATTATGTTTTTTTTTAAATCTTATATCAGTTTTGAACTCCATTGATTCTGCGGGGTTGAAACTGCATTTGGTAATATTTGATTGATTTGTCCATCTGAACTTGCTAATATTTCCAAATGTGGTTGCGATGTGAAGAAGCAGTAAATTTGGTTGAATGTAGGTTGCTTCTGATATGCACATTGAAGCAGTTTGAGCCTAACCTCAAATGAATTGAAAAACTATTGTTATGTTGGTAACTAGCTGCAGTTTTCATATGTTTACAGCAAGGCATAATGGGGCAGAATTATAGTGCAACTAGTTTGAACTTTTGTGGTAATGCCATGTTGTTTCATAGGTATCAACGCATTAGGTGGACAGGAGCAGTTCTGTTTCTATATGCTATTTTACAGTTTTTCCTTGTAAAATATAAATGCTCTGACACTGTCTTTTCATTTCATTATTAATAGAGCTGTGTCCTTGATTATGGCGGTTCTAATTGTATGATACATGTTCAGAAATTTTTCACTGTGCACTGGAGGGGAATGCACTAAAGGCTATTGAACTGACAGAAGAGCTGGCGCATGAGTTGCTAGAGAATAATAATGATTTGCATTTTGATCTTTTGAGCCTTCATTTTGTTGAGCTTGTCTGCAGTAGGAAATGGTGAGTAATAAGGACTTTGTACTGAAAATCATGAGTTCTTCATTTCCGTTGTATAATGTCTTTCATATATACGGCAGCACAGAAGCATTGGAGTTCGCTCAAACCAAGTTGACCCCATTTGGGAAAGTTCAGAAGTATGTTGAAAAGCTTGAAGTAGGTTCCTTTCGAAGTAAAATCTTATTAAGCATATCTACTATATTTTGTGCTTCAGTAGAGAATGAAAGATAGTTTTCTATTGCTGCAGGACTTTATGGCTTTGCTTGCCTATGAAGAGCCAGAAAAATCTCCAATGTTTCATCTGCTTAGCCTGGAATATCGGCAGCAAGTTGTAGATAATTTGAACCGAGCTATTCTTGGTTTGTCTCTGTAACTTTCCTTGCACGATATTTATTTTTAGAATTCGACACAGCTAAATGTTGTTGATCTTACTTCTAATTCATTGATCTTCAATAATGTAAGCCCATGCAAACTGTCCAAGCTATGCAGCAATGGAGAGGCTGATACAACAGACAACAGTTGTTAGGCAATGCTTAAATCAAGATCATGGCAAGGTAAGGCACAATTAATGGGTTTTCCTTTAGTTGAAACTGCCGATGGTGCTTATGTCTCCACTATTGTCTGGTATCTTCTCTGGACTAATTCAATTTTAGGGTAGTCTTAGATACTTATTATTTATGATTTAGTTGATTGCTTTTTCTTTGATGTTATCTTGCCTTTACAGATCTAACATGGGTGTTTTTTTTTATTGCTCGTGTTGGCTGTCATTATTTTGTAAATAAAATGATGCTTTACTCTCCGAATATATTATTGTTGATCTTTTACTCTTTAACATGCAAATTTGTAGGATGGGCTTCCACCATTTTCCTTGAAGGATTTTCTCAAAGGCTAGTTTATGTACGTATTTCAAATACTTGTGGCAAGGAGTAACCATGGTTGATTCACATCTTGTTGCCACCATATGGTTTTTGTATAAGGTTTGTCAAGGAAACGTGGGTAGGTAATGTTTATCAATGCATTGCCTTAACATCCGTATAAGTTGCAAAGTAGGCTGTCATAACGTCTCTGGGCATTCCTGCAAAGGTGAGGTATGCCTCTTTCTATGGTCGGCCACAAATGCTAGTGTACTTGGGTTCAACTCTGCGTGGATTGGATTTATTTTAGTCAGCGAATGTTTTGTAAAATTTTGCCTGCCGGCATTAGGAACTGGGGAACTAAGATTATTCTGTAGCTTAACGTCGGATGTTGATTGGCATAGCTAGGAGTCTTTTTTTTTTAGTGAAGCAAGGTCAAAATGGAAAGACCGTGCGTCTCTTATAGGAAAAACTTCCGGAAATTGTTTTTGGGCAAAAGCTGCCCGAAGGTATGTGGTTGTAAATATGATCATATTTAACACGTTACTAAGTAAAAGCCACTCTTTCTATGAATGTTTATATTTACTTTGGATTCTTATCATTTATATAGCCTTTAGAGTTTGAATCTGCTATTCCATTTGATTCTCCTCTTTTTGTGATATTAAATTGATGGATTGTGAAGGAGTATGACGGAAGTAAAGAAGTACAAGGCGCTTGAAATAAATGGATGAGGAGGTGAACTGTTGGCTATTCTGCCAGTGGTGGTAATGTGCAAATTATATTTGAAACTTCTACGCGCTTCTGTAACTTGAGTTAATATTTTCTCTCATAATTTCATCCTCAGATGATTTACTTCTTTATACATTTTATCTTTTTAATAAAAGGGATTGTTAATTAATGTGCTGAAGGGGTAATCCTTTTAGTAAATAGTGTGCTAAGCTTCTGAACGCGGTTTGTTATTTGATCTTTAAAGAAGGGGGTCCTATATAGTTCGTCCATTGGCTTGATGCCCTTAGCACACTTCTCTTCGAAGGATTCCTTGCCTGTCTGCGATGATAATGGCTTCTCGTGTGCCCTAAGAAATTGGAATGGCCGTCTCTGCAAAGGAAGTCGGAGAAGCCGGCTTCTTGGACAACGACAAAAATGTCGGTATCGCAATGTAGTACCCCACAACTCCGCATGTATAAATAGTGTATTGCTCAAGAGGATACTACACAATAGAAGAGATTTCATATTCGAGGACCAATTCAAAAGTTCAATTGAAAATGATCATGTTCAATAGCAAAGCTTTCATGGTTTTTCTAGTGCTCTTACTTCTCATGATCTCCACAAGTGAGAGTATACAGATCGGCAGTAAGTTCCAATTAAATTGAATAATTATTTTTTTTCTTCCACGTATATATTTTCTTGCTATTATCCGCAACACTCGAAAAATGGTTACTTTTTTCTATTTTTCAGTTTTTTGTTTTCGCTTATTATAAATATTCAACTGTTTACAGTCGGATTTGGAGAGGGAAAATCAAGTCCAGAGTGTGATTCAGTATATGGTGCACAAGATAGTGACACTTGCACAAGTGTTGCTCAGAAGTTTGATTTGACCCAAGAATTTTTCAGCTCAATTAACCCAAATCTCAATTGTGATGATATTTTTGTTGGTCAATGGCTTTGCGTAGCTGGATCTGCTTAATACACAAGACAACGAAGAAGAATTATTGACAAATTCCATTCACAAAATAAAATGTATTCCTTTGACAATATAGTTTCAGTCTCAGAAATTATGTTTGACAGTACTTTAAGGAATGAATTAATAAAGATAAGATGAGATTTGGTGATTCATTTCTCTGATGTTGATTTTAGCGTCATTACCATTAAACCAATCTCTATTAAGTATTCGCATCAATAACATGTTTGGTTGTTGCTGGTGAAGAATTTAATGCAAATATAAATTGTTTACTGCTACCTCTGCAACTACAATATTCCTTAAAAATCTTCAGAATATGGCCTCTTCATCATTCTCACACCAACACAAACAAATTGGTTTCTGGAGCATTGTTACATATTTTATATATATATATATATATTTATTTATATAGCCTTTTTAGTTTTTAGGATTGCTTTCTTCTATTTCTAAACTTATTTCTTAAGCAAGATATCGAATTAAAATTCCTATTTACCAAAGTTATTTAATTAACTTAAACTTTTTAACTGAAGAAAAATTCCAAAGTCAAACTATAATTTTATGCCTTCAATTCATTACAATTTCAGATCTCGGATCATATCTGCACTAAAAATTAGGCCGAATTATATTAAATTCAATCAAAAGATATGTTGTTTAATTCGTCATATTGTATACATGAATATCAACATTCCTATTCGTATCCACAGAATCTCTTATTTAGTAACCTATTCAATACTGGAAATATAAAACCCCACAAATAAATAAATCAAAAATTGGGATAATATTCGGATTTCAGTTTTTTTTCTTAGCCATACAAAAATTATATATTAGTCTAAATTCGTGTTGGACATTCCCATTAGGAGATAAAACGATTCCTCTTAAATTTCACATAAATATGGAATGTTATTTCACAAACAGATGTCTTAATTCTTCATTCTCCAACCTTGTGGCCCCCTTACAGACACAAGACAAGATAACAACTTGATAAAATTCAATATTCAGGTTCCGCATTCAAATCCTTGCATCTGTTAATTCCAGGACTGATCAGGTACGTTTTTGGTTCAATTTTGTTGGTTTAATTTCTGAATGTTAAAACATCACAATTGATTATAGAAGACAAAGATTTATCTGGGAAAGAGCAACAAAGAAGATTGCTTCGATAAGGATTGATTAGCGAGCAGGTAGATGAAATCCTTGGCTCCGTTTTACAACATTTGACAATACGAGATGCTGAAAAGACAAGCGTACGATCAACAAGATGGAGGCATCCAACCTCAGCTTCGATTTATTTACCTTATTCTCAGTCTCACAAGTTGAGACAGAGGACCATATATGCGGAAAAGTTTAAGGATAAATTTGAGAAAGCTGTAACTCAGTTTTTAAAGAAGCATAAAGGACCCAGCATTAGTTCATTGAAATTCTGTTTTTGCCTCGACCAAATCACGGCTTCTGATGTGGAGGAATGGGTGAATTATGCGGCCCGGATGGATCTTGAGGAGCTCATACTTTACTGTAGGTGTGACAGATGGGTAAATGCCATTGTGCTCTGTTTGGTAGATGTAATGGGTATACCTTTTCTTTTAGGCTATTGGCAAGATCATCGAAGTTGAAGCATCTGGAACTGAGGTCATGCCTCTTTAAAACAGACCTTAATGCCAATTCCTTTCCCTCAAGGTTCTTGATTTACAGTTCGTCCAATTGGACCAAAGCTTACTGCTTTACATTTTGTCGACATGCTTGAATCTTGAGCGGATGAGTGTGGGATGAGATTAAATGTGCTGGTGTGCTTAGTTTTCGTGGCCCATCATCTCTGCGATTGAAGTATTTGTGGGTATCTCATTGCGACGGATTGGAGGAGATTGAGCTCTCCGCAAACCAATATCACCAATTTCGATATTTGCAGTGTTTATAAAATTGTGAAGATTGTGTTCGCTCATGTTCCAATCTGGAAAGTGTTACTAGGGAGATGCCCGACTTTCCTCGTTGTTTCCAATATATTTGCAGATGAAATTACTCACCTTGTATCTTCATCATTGAGAGCTAATGATAATTGGGCAATGTAATATTTTTTTATTGCATTATTTTTCTTCGTAATCATTCATGGGTTAATTGCATTTTTTATCTTTGCTTTTTGGATCTTGTAATCCGTTAAAAATCAATTTGTAACCGTAAACTGTATCTTTTTTTTTTGTCACCAAATCAAAGTGTTATATTAAAATTTTATAAGGCAAAAAGATTGTGTTAGAGATTAAATGAATAAAAAAAATGGACTAAAAATTCAAGAATCAAAATTTTCTTTTTCCAATGTTCTTGAACTCCAGGTCACTCTCTGTTCAAAGAAGAGAGTAAAATAACTACAATCTTTTATGGAAAAATATTCATCTAATCAATAAGAAGACAAGAAGAACGCATATATACAAAACCAGTCCGGGAAAAGCGGAAGAATAAGTAACCACCCTGACAGAAAAACAAAAGATGTTAATTATTAGCGACACAGAGATTTTTTGGCGACAAAGTTTTACTTGCTGTTGCAACTTCTTAGTTATGAATTATTAAGAGATTACCTACTATTGTTAACCTTTGAAATAAGTCACTGAAGAAGTGCAGGATTTCCCTGCTATATAATATATAAATCAAACCAGCAAATAGTTTTCATTAAAAAACAGTAAACATAAATTCTCATAAAAATTACTATTTATCAAGTTTGATTTATTATATTAGTATTTTATTTTATTATATTATACTAATATGTCGATTTATTAAATTTTTTGTTAGAAAAAAGTTAGATTGTACTGAAATGATAAAAAAATTATTATTTATTCCTTAAAATTTAACTTATTATACAGATATCTTCCTAAGAAAATCAAAATATTTTATCTAATTAATAGTAAATATCTTAAAATTTACAGAATGACTGAAAATAAAACAAAGTGAGTTGATCGTATAATTTTAGAATATCAAATAAGTACTGGTACATTGGATTAAATATCAGGGATAAATAATAATTTTTTTTGGTATAAATTTCAATGGAGCTAATAATAGAATGAAATATAAAAAAATAAAAATTAAATTAAAAAAGAAAAAAAAAAAGCTCTTAACATACTTAGCAGTTGGGCTTATAAACACTATCAGAAATGGGCCCAAGCGTAAAATATCCGAGTGCTAGTCCCCCGCCTAAACCCTGAGCCCGCCTTCTCTCTCTCTCTCTCTCTCTCTCTCTCTCTCTCCGTTGTTACTTGAGAAGATAATGGTGGTGGTTATGGTCGCTCTTCCTTCATCCTCCTTTCTCGGCCTCCAATTTTGCAACGATAAGTTATTCTTCAGTCACCTTTTTGCTAAAAGGTATTCCCTCTCCCAATTTCCCATTACTTAATTTCTAAATCATAATTCTTGTGCTGTTTAGTTTTCCAAACAAAATTCATTTTAGCTTTTTCTCTAGAATCTCTATCATTTCTCTGATGGAAGATATGTTTCCTTGGTTCTTTGTTACTTCTTTTAGGTGTTGTCGTGGTAATAGCAATATTGATAGCATCAGACAATACACAATCAAGTGCAGAGTCGCTAGGCCTAAAGATGCTCCCTCAGTGAATCCTGCTTCCTTCGTAAAAGAAGCGCACAAGTATTTCGATCAGGTGATAATCACAGTTCGTGCGGGAGATGGAGGCCACGGTGCAATTCTTAGCATGCCGAATCAAAGATCTGCTAAGTCAAAGGGAAACCAGGACAAGGATAAGTCGTGGAAGAAGAGCTCGTATAAAAGAGATTTTGATGGCTCACTTATTCTCCCCATGGGCGGGCATGGTGGAGATGTAGTGATTTTTTCTGATCAAGGAAAAGATTCACTGTTGGAGTTTCACACGAAAAGCCGCTTTAGTGCAAAGCGTGGTGGAAATGTTGATGCTATGGGTGTTTTAACCTCACAGTTGCGTGATGGTTTCGCTGCCCCTACTCTGCGTATTCCTGTGCCTTTAGGTTTGTATATCTATATACGTCTTTCAATTTTTATAAGGAGTTTGGTGCTTCATGTGAAAAACTGTTGTAGCTAGAGATTAGAGTTAATAGGTTCCCCCGGGGCGTATGAGGTGATGGTTCGATACTTTCAGAATGGAGAAATGTGCTCTGCGACGCGATAAAAAAAATTGGCTCGATGTATAAATTCTATAGAATTTGATGTTTTATTTTATCAATGAATAATAACATAATATACTAAAGATTGGAGAAGAGTTCTCATACCTCTTTGCTTTGTATGTTTTAATCATGTTGCAGGCACAGTTGTCAAGCATAAAAGAGGGAAGCTACTGGCTGATCTAGCACAACCAGGTGATGAAATTCTTGTTGCAAGGGGTGGGCAAGGAGGGGTGAGATATTTTCCTGCTTTAATGTGAAATTTCCAAATTAAATTCTATGTTGTCACGTATTATAGGTTTTTTTTTTTGTAAGATATACTTACACCTTTCCCTTGGTAATTCATGCTGGTTAAGATGGTAGTATTTTGGTTTAGAAAGAATTTTTTTTCCTAATGGAGATTATCCTGTGAAGATTTTAATATTATATGTCTTATTCTGAAACGTGATATTGTCAAAGGGATATTGGCGTTGACTTTTCAGCTTAATATTCAATGTTCATATTCAATTTAAGTTGTTTGTGTTAAATTTGTGGCAGATTAGCTTACTAGAAGCACCAGAGCATAGAAGAAAACGATTAATGGCGTTAACCACAAATGTGTTAAGGGATGATAGTGATAAGGTAATGAAAATCAGCCTGTATCTGTGTTTGCATTCTTGACATGCAAAAACATTGTAGCAGTAAAACTATTCTTGAGTCCATGTCATTCAAGCTGTTCTTTTGCATGGAATGATATTTAGTTAACCTCTGCATTCTAGTTATTTTATGTGAATCAAATTTCTTCCTGTTATTTCAACAGGATAGGACAACCATTTCCATCTACGTGGATGAACTCCCACATCTTAGGAACGGCATCTCTGTTTCATCTGTTCCAACAATGTTGCTTATGAAAATGCAGCTAGATTATCTTTTGATTTTAGACAATAGATAGTTGAATATTCAGGACAAGTATCTAAATATTCAAACAAATAAGTTCATGCTTTTTTGATATGTGGGAATCGACCTTGTGGGAATATTAGGTTGATTAATCTATTTGTCTTGATTAATGCTTTTTCTTTTGAGCAAAATCTAATTAAGTTCAGAGAATTTTCAGCATATATGGCCTTAGAGTGAATGGGCTCCCCCCTTTTTTTATTGTGATCCTTGGATAAATACTGTCTATGTAATTCAGAACAAAAATAATAAGTGAAAAACAGAAGATTTCAACCTAGAGATTATCTCAACCCTAGCAACCCATAGTGAAGGGGCCAAATGTTTACTAGTTACCTATGAGGACAATGAAGGCAGTTACATGTCCAGTAGGTTTATGGAGAAATATGCTTTATTTAAAGGAACTTCCCAAGAAGAAATTCTGAACTTTATTAAAGACTTCTTGAATAACTAATTATGACTTGTCATAATGAATGATTGATATCTTTCTTATGAATACAAATTCTGAACTTTTTTTGCCTTTTTCACAGGTTTTAGTTCTTGGTCAGCCTGGGGAGGAGATCAGCTTGGAGTTGATTCTACGAGTTGTTGCAGATGTTGGTCTAATTGTGAGTTCCTAACTTACTTTTCTTAAATGTGTCATATTGTTTATAAGGACGCAAAATTTTCTGATTTTACCTTTTTTAATCAAAATTCTGTGGCCTTGACACTTGACGAAGTTGTGAATTACATAAGAAATCAATTAGATAAAGCTATTAAGATCTGCTGATTTACAGAAATAGACTTGCCTTTGTAGGGTCTTCCAAATGCAGGTAAATCAACTCTTTTGGCAGCCATAACACATGCGAAGCCTGATATTGCTGATTATCCTTTTACAACATTGATGCCAAATCTTGGGCGCCTGGATGGGGATCCAACTTTGGGGGCAGAAATGTATTCTTCTGAAGCAACATTGGCAGATTTGCCTGGTCTCATAGAAGGTGCTCATTTGGGAAAGGTATTATATTTTTCAAATATTGTTCATCACCTTACTAAAGCTTCTAGTTGCTAAACTGTTCAACCTTCTCATCCTTTAGGGTCTTGGTCGCAATTTTTTGAGACACCTTAGGAGGACTCGGTTATTGGTCCATGTTGTTGATGCAGCTGCTGAGGATCCTGTGAATGATTATAGAACTGTCAAAGAGGTACAACTTCTACTAATCAGATGCTTGTTTTGCTTAATTGTACAATTCTCTTGGAAGCTTTGATTTTTAAGTTTCACTCAACTATGTATATTTGGATAAATAATTATTGTAATTTCTGCAAATGAATTGACATGACTTGCATGGTGAACTCTCATTAAGTATTGGTCATAATCAATAAAGCATACGATGTGACCTAACTAAATGTTTGATAAGAAGTTAAGGGTACACACTATTTCTTAGATTAGTGATCATGATTACGTTAGCATATTTAGTTGTGATATTAGCATACCCGTCAATCAGATTTATTATGGCAAAGATAGTAATTTAGGTTATTTGATCCTATCGGATATGTTTATATAGAATTTCAGAATTCTAACGGATATGGTTTTAGAAAGATAAACACCCCAGAGGGAACCATTTCCCCAACCCATTGATATAAATTATTATTTAAATGTCTAATTAATTTTTTTAGAGTTAATAAATAACTTTCGCAATATTAGAATTAAAAAATAAAGATTTAAATATATCTATAATGATTTATTGATTTTGAAAAAGTTATTATTATTAATTAAAAATATAAAAATATATAAATTTAAGTAATGAATGGGCCACCTTTTTTTTGTTTTTGTTTGTAATTTTAGGAAAAAAATTTAAATTGGTAATAATTGGATATGGATAATACATGGATAGTGCATCTGGAGTTGGAATGTGTATGGGTAAATAGGGAGTACTTTCAATTGGTTTCGAGGGGTGCCTCTAGTGTTATGTTAAGCGGGTTTGGGGATAGATAAGACAATATTCGTAGCGTCCTACTCCTACCTGTTGGCGCCCCTAATTAAATCTGATCTTTTTGCTTGAATTCCATTGTAATCTTATATGATTCAGATTGGTCCGTGATCATGAGTATTCAAAAAGAGGGAAGGAATATTCTTATTCAAATTTTTCTATGAAAAAGTTCTGCTGAGCTAAGTCAATTCATCTGCCTTCCCCTTGCTAGAAAATGTGGACATCATTTTTTTTTTCTTTTAACGCAAGTTATTGGACTGCTTAAATATATGAAGTTATGATTTTTCAGGAATTGAGGATGTATAATCCTGAGTACCTTGAAAGACCATACATTGTGGTTTTAAATAAGATTGACCTTCCCGAGGTATGTCCATTTGGCAGATTTCATCTTTCATTTTGAATATCAGCCATTCTTTTTATATTAATGATTTCTCTATTGCTAGTGATGGTTAGACAATGTGCTATGTTCTTGCTTTAATTTCGAGATATACATTGATTGCTCTTTTAGGCTAGAGATAAGCTTCCATCTTTGACCGAAGAAATATCAAGAATTGGTAGTGATGAGGTAACTTTGGATCTGGAAATGATGACTGATGATGCATTTCTATTGTTATTCGCTGCCAGTGACTGTGCAAATACGTTATCTTCTCAGATATCCAGTGGTGATAAAGATGATAAAGAGATAGAGGACTATCCAGTCCCTCTTGCTGTTGTGGGTGTCAGTGTTCTGTAAGTTCATTGCATTTTTTAACTCTTGTTTTCCTAGACATTTTAAGAATTTTAGTATGGAGTCCAAACCTTGGGGTAAAAAGGTGACTGTCCATTAGAATTTCGCCTAGGCTGAGTTGGCTTCATTTTGTTATCTTCAACTTCATATTGTTCCTGCCTCAATAAAAATTTTGCTGTCCATGTTAGTTGGTTATCAATGTCCTTTTCTTTCTTATTCTTTTCGTGTACATATATTGTTCCTCCAAGTGCATGCACATTGCTTGCTCGTGTCGCATTCTTGGCTTGTGTTGTTAGGAGGTAAAAAAGAGAGGTCATTTTATAGTATCATTGTTTTTTTTGGGTATTTTCACTAATTTGTAACTACCAGATTTACAAAATTAAGTGGGTTAAATAATTCACATGCACTTGTCTGTCATCCTAATTGATGTTGTTGGCAATCATTTGTCCAATGTCAAGACACATGAATATCAAATAATGTGACTCCGCTGATGCAGTATATTAAGGAAAAAGAAACTGTTGATGTTAAATGAACTTGTGTGTGATTATGAACAAATGTACCACTTTTTTGACTTCATATATGATTCTGGTGATAATAATGGAGCCTCCTGGGAAGCTACCAAATGATTTTTCTAATCTCTTCCATTTCGTGTGTTTTTAGGAAAGGAATCAAGGTAAATGAGACGTTGAAGGAGATAAGGGCTGCCTTAAAGAAGTGCAGAGATTCTAACGAGGCATTCAAACAAACAATTCCATGAGAGTATCTAAGTTACAAAAGGCTTCATAACGCCTTAAGATCATGAAGCTAATCATGATTTTGGGTTAGCAGAGAAGACCACAAATTATTTGAGACCCATTGTTGGTCTAGAGCTACCAACGTGCAGACCTGCAATATCTCTGCCAAATTCTTAACTCTGCTGGAGCCACATTGATATGCAGCCAGGTTCTTACTTTAATCTTGTCTTGAATCTATGTAATTGTCATATTGATTGGATTCACAGGAATTGCTGATTTCATACTAGCTGCTATACGACATTACTGTTGATAGTTTATGTCAAAATTTGTAATTTGTACGTGGTAGGTGTTATGCACTGTAGTTACGAGTGCCAGGTTGGATTATAAATATTGTAGCCATTAGATTATGTTCTATTCTAAGTTTATTCTTTTGACATTTTTTAAATTGAAAGTTAAATTAGTCATGAGTATTGTTATAGCTGTTGCTAATTTCTGGAAGTTTTTTTGACATTGTCGTTTGTCAGTAAATCATAGGAAGTAGCATAGGGAATTGTTCATCCTTCACGTTATCGATTCTGTGAGCTTCTTTCCCCTCTTTGTTTAAGATCAAGACGAATTTAAACTGTCTGAGCGTGTGTTAACGGTTCAGGATGGCGAGTTGAGCGAGTTATAGTCCAGAAACCCGTAGGGTTCGCTGGATCATCCAATTTTGTGGTCGCTACGCATGTAAATTGTTGATTTTGTACATCGATACCCGTTGTCAGGTCCATAAATTTGTGGCATCTATTCTATTGAATCTTTCTTTTTTCTTTTATTCTATAGAGTGCTTAAACTTTAATTCTTAGCCTATTAGGTCCAAGATGCTGCTGTATGCATTCCCTGAACATGACAACGTAAACAAAAACACGAGTTGGAAGTGGAGAGCGTTAATGTTTTAGAGTTAATTGCTGAGGGTTTTAATTTCTATCTTGACAATTGTTAGATCGAAGAATTCTGTTATTTGGGGCTTGCATATATTATTAGTTTTTAATAATAATTAACCGCACTGCATGCCTAAATCTTTCTGGTGTGGGTAAAATGTAGAGCTTGTGGTTCATTGTCCAAAATCGAATGAAAGGAGCCATTTCTTGGTCATGAGCTTGTGCTCCTACTGTCAGGCAGATGACATTAATTGGAGGAATGAACCGAAGAATAAGTTAAATGAAGAATCCATTTCTCGATTAACCTAACCGAGATCAAATTTGGTTTCAATATTTATCACTACGCTAGTTTTTTTTCGAAGTACAGGGGCTACTATTTTTGACCTACGACTTGTTCATTTTAATTAAAGCACAAGATTTTTCTTGCCTTTCACTTTCTCTTTGATGTGAGAATCTTTTTTTGTGATTTTTAATTTATTCATTTCTCTGTGTTTAAAATTTGCTTTCAATTTAAGAAGTTTTTTTTTTCTTTATTTTTGATTTAACATGTAGTATTTTAGGAGGGAAAAAAAAAAAGCTTTAGCTGTGCATTCCACTTTGGCAATAAATTCCATTAATAATTTATTTAACCTTTAATAATTTTTGTTAATATTAGAATAACAGCAGCGACTTTACAGCCTGAATATGGATTTTTGCCTTTGTATATTCTTCTTTTTATCTCTGCTGCGTTGAAAGTTTTGGTTCTATTATTAGCAAAATGCTTCGTGTGGAAAGCATAATTTGCACGTGAGGTGAAGAATGTGGATGATGATAACCATATCAACAAACATGGTAGTAAAATGGATTTCTCCTTTGGAAGGCTATTCAATATTTTAGGATATACACTATGCAGAACGACAGTTGGTAATGCTGTGTGTACATGGCTTGATGCACTGAAATTGGGATCAAGGACATGATCACTGAACAGTAAGTTATATACTTGCATTAAAGCCAAATGGAGTTGGAGGATATTGATTTCCGACTTCAAAGGGTGTTGTTTTGCGCTCTTAGACTTTTGACCGAGGCAATATACAGTGTACAGTACGAGTAAGAGGGGAAAAAGTGGGACCCAAAGACTGGTGCATGAATATAAAAAATAATAATAATAAAAAAAAAAAAGCTCAAAGCAAAAATATTGCATTTGACACAGAAATCTGAAAGTGTAAAAGCCAAGCAGCTGGTCTCATGTGAGTCGGGAGCCTCCACGTATCAAGTCTCTTTGTCATCATTGATTTTTGGGAAAGCCCCAATCTCAATCTCTGTTCTTATCTCCTAACCGTTAACCCCAAAATCGCCTCCAATAGTAATTGACTATTATCCAACCAATAACCCCACAATTGCAAAACCAGACTTTGTCCTCCCTTCTTGCCACCCGAGTTTGTGTACGGACAAACCCTTAGCCATGTGTGTCTCCCTTTGGACACGATCATTCTGGTTCTTTTTGCCAAGTATCAGCTCATTCTCACCTATAGACACGTCTCTGCTTATCCCTCTTTACTCTTCTCCTCTGTAAATATAAATATCATTCCCCCTCCTGTTTATTGTGCTTATCACTATCACTGACGTTACTTTCACAAAAAGGAAACTAAATTTATGTCAAAATCAATCATGGGTTCTCTTGTTGGCGAGAAAAAACAGGTTAGAAAGCCGCCACAGACTAGTTCAAGGAAAGGGTGCATGAGGGGCAAAGGTGGCCCTGAGAATGCACTCTGCACTTACAAGGGTGTTCGTCAAAGAACTTGGGGCAAATGGGTTGCTGAAATCAGAGAACCCAACCGTGGTGCTCGTCTCTGGCTAGGTACCTTCGATACCTCCCATGAAGCTGCCATGGCTTATGATGCTGCTGCTCGTAAACTCTACGGACCCGATGCCAAGCTCAATTTGCCGGATCTCCATCCCAACAATAACCACTTTCCGGCTACGGCTAACACTCAGGTTCCCCAATTGGAAAATCAGTCACATTTCCTGCATAATTCAGGTGCCACTTGCTCAAGTAGCCCAATCATAAGGGCCGACGATCACGCGGCAGCTGCACCAACTGGGTACATCCCCGAATCAGTTATGCCTGTGGAATCGAATCCAAAGATTGAAACTGAGGCAAATTTGGGGAAAAATCCAGAGGAACTTCACGAATTCTGGGCGAATTTGAATGTGAACCTGCCCTTATATGATGATTCGATATGGGCAGAGGCGGCAATGTCGATAAATTTTCCGGCGATGGAAGACCCAGGAATTTTCGCGAGCAATCTGACGGAGGGAAGAAACTGGGACGCGGTGCAGACACCATGGTGCGTGTAAAATTCGAAGACGCTGTTGTTTGTGTCTATAGACTTGAGCTATATCCGCCCATGTCCACGCTAAGGCACATAGGTTTTCTGGGCTTTATCGTGGCTCTTTCTGCTGCAGTCACGTGCATCTATCTGTCACGTGCTCCTGTTACTGTAATTATACTTTTTTTTTTCTTTTTTTTTTTATAAGTGTATATGGGCAGGGATTGGCTAGAAATACAACTATGTAATATATAAACGCGTAAAGAAATAAAATATATTTGCTAACATAGATATATGTAATATATATATATATATATATATATATATATATATATATATATATATATATATATTTAAAGTGGTGTTCGTGTTTATATAATAAATATATATTAAAAATGCTTAAGAAAGAAGCCCAAGCCCTCTCTTTTCCATGGCTCCGTGCTCACCTATTCTCTTTAAAGTGAACAAGGGAGAAAATTAGTATATTGATTGAATCTTAGCTAAGAATTATTTTTACCTTTTCCTCCCAAGTTTTTACTTCCTAGGAATCGTCTTTTTCAACACCCGCACTAGATATTACTTTCAATTTTTTAATGAACTTTTCAGTTCGGGAAAAATACTGTTAATGTTGCATAAAATAATAATGTGGGTTCAGTGTGCAGACAATATTAATAATTCATATCCTAGGATTGGATATTACCCTTTTATTAGTAACAACGTTCATTGATTTCAAATATATATATATATATATATATATATATATATATATATTCATATCCTAGGATTGGATATTACCCTTTTATTAGTAACAACGTTCATTGATTTCAAATATATATATATATATATATATATGTATATATATTAGGATATGAATTATTAATATTGTCTGCACACATCCATTTGAAAAACAAAAAAAAAAAAGTTGACCATTTGTCGCTAACACTTATAAAATTCTGTATTGGTGGAGGCATTCAACCTCACCATAAGCTTTGCAACTATACATTATATACATATATTACCAATAAATTTTAGGTCCTTAATAGTCTGGTTGCTCTCATCTCAAACAGACCTTGGTCAAAGCTGGCTATTTGGCTCTGTCATTCCGCATAATGAAGAAACAAATTACTACAATCTCAAACTATAACAACAGCAAACGAAGGCAACAAGAACAATTACTTAATAATAAGATACATTGTCTATATATAACTTGAGATATTACATATGTTACAAAAAATTTGGGATCATCAATTCTGATAGGCTCAAGAAATGTTAATAGTTTCATAATGCAGCTACAGATGCTATAGATGATTCTTCTAAAGAACCCCAATATCTATTTATTAACCATACTGAATCAGCTTCCACAGCATAGCCATCTTGATTGCGATTCCAACTGAAAAAGGCATGAGTCCTGTTCTTTATATCAAGAAGACCGTGACCGAAGCTAGCTTCACGAAAAGCTGAATAACTTGGTTGTGGCTCTGTCATTCTGTATAATGAGAAAACAATTACAGCTAATTGCGTAGCCTAATTAGTCCTAAAATAATAATAAATACAAAAATAATAGCAATTACTCTGTTGCTAATCCTTCAAGATTTCCTCCATCTCCAATGGTTATGTAAACTGGAGCAGATTGGTCACTTATAGGATTGCACAACCCATTCACAATATTGTATGCAATGTTTGATACACGTTCCTGTGATGCAAAATAATCAAGTCTTACTGAAGGGAAAAAACATGATTGATAAATTACATCTTTTTTGCCCCTGGCAAAATGAGATCACGATCTGTTTCGACAAAACAATTTCTCCATAAACATATTTATATTTTGTTCTGTATGTGTACTTCACTAGTTGACTGTCCACATAATCAACAATTTGTTACATTTACTTTTATATGGTAGATATAATATGGTAAGGAAGGAGAAGGTGCACTTACAGATCGTTCATAGGCGTGAACATGACCAGCAAAGACAACATCAGCTTTATACTCCACGAACCATGCCTCGTACATCACTCTCATGGTTTCCCCTTCCATATAATGTTTTACATAACTATTGTAAATTGGACAATGCATAAGAACAATAAGCCATGGTGTCTCAGTCCTGTTCACTTTAGGCAGCTCCTGCTCTAGCCATTTGTACTGAGGAGTGTATTTCCCTAGAAATAAACCTTTAATCTAATGTTCAAAGTTCTCAACAAAATTTCATCTTTCACATCTAAAATCAATGGAAGAAAATAAACAGAGCAATGGCAGCATTGACTTTGGAAGCTGCTACTTCACAAATCCTAATCCTTGGTAAGGAGAGGTTGAGAATACAAATTGTACACAGTAACCATAACCTGCCTTATTATTTAAGTTTCAGCAAAAATTGAGGTTATCTAACCATCTAGTTTTTGTTGTTGTCAAGGCTGTTTGACAAGGCCTGGCAAATTATAAAGAAAATAAGGAGTGAAAGTCACAAATCATTACCGAAAGCTGAGTAGGAGGACATGACAATGATATATGTTGAAGCTCTCTTGATGGAATACCAAAGAGGAGATGTGCTACTAGATTCTTTGTATGGGACATGAAAACGGTGTAAATAAGGTCTAAAGGGTATGGGTTCACCCTGAAATAACAATACCCTTGTTTAATAAATTTTGAAGAGATTAATTACATTATAATCCCCTTTAAAAAATTAAGTGAAGAGGGAATAAGAAGCATACAAGTTGAGGAGCAAAATCAATTTCATGATTCCCAGCGGTCCAAATCCAAGGTTGGTAAGCAGCATTTCTTTCTATGAATCTTCCCCATGTATCCCACCTTATGTTGTCATGAAAGGGATAGTCATCAGCATAGGAGAGGTCCCCAACAAACAATACTGTCTGTCCCTTTATTGGATTTAACTCATAGTGGGTAAGTGTTCGATTTGAATCATGAGTTTGACCAAGATCCCCTGCCCAAATTGCCAGATGCAGCAAGATGACAATTCTTACAGAAATACACTTAAGTTTACATTTATCCAAAAAAGGAAATGACTAATTACCTATGAGGCCAAAAGTATAAGGGACATCTGGACCAGGTTTAGGAGGAGTCCTAAACCAAAATTTTCGTGTTGTGTTCCAACTCCCAACCTCATAGTAATAATTAGTGTCGAACTGCAATAATTGGATTAAAAATCAATCGAATTTGTTTTGCTACAGATATTATGAAACTCTATCGATTAAAATCAACTTCAAAGGCAAAGATAGTTGATCAAGTGAAACAACTAACAAGCAGAATAGATCATACCTCCAAATTCTTAATGGCACAGTGATGAATGTAACCAGAAGTGTAGTTAAAGAACTTGTATCTAACAGTGAAACCGTCTGCACGATTCTTGAGATCAGTATTCTCAGCCCAGTAAAGCACAGTTTTTGAACCGGGTTCATCAGGAGTAACCCAAGAGACAATCACACTGTTTGCCTCATAATCCCCTTGTGTTATATGCACCTAACAAGTAACCCTAAAACGAAATCAGAAATCAAGAACAGAACAAACCCAGAATTTGAAAATGTAAATTAGGGACAGCAAAATCCCACTCTCAAACTAAAATTATTTACTAATCTGCAAACAAATTAAACTCATCATTCTCTATTGAAAAGGAGAAGCAGAAAGTAAAGAAGCACCTGTTGAGGAGCATTATAACCAGGAGGCACCCTAAAGACATCGCTATCTAATGGCATATCAAGAGACAAGTCGGCGTCTCTAACAAAACTGCTTGTTCTTCCACTGATGGAAATCTGTGCAAAACCCATAACGAGAACCAGAACAAGAACAATAACAAAATCCCACTTCACTCCCATCTTTCTTTGCGATCCAATTGGTTTTCTCTCGCCCTTAATAGATTCCATGAAAATGGAAAATCGAAGTTATGCGAGTACAGATGTAAAAAGAGAAAGGAATATCCGTATTTTGATACGAATCTAGAACTTCATGTTCTTTCCATTCCATGGATTTGAGAAAGTGACTGTTGTGGTTAATTATTGAAAAAGAGAAGGTGGGTGTTGTGGATTTGCTTGTTTAGGCTGAAACTGACCGCGAAGAGTGAAAGGCCAGACAGTACTCCACAGATACAGACAGTTATCTACAAGTCAGAGGATCCACATTCCACATTCAAGCCATCTGTTATTCTTATTCAGTTTCATTTATTTATTTATTTATTTGTTTCAATCGAAAGTGTCATCTACAGTAGACAAGAGTTCCCCAAGGAGGATTATTCCTTGTCCATTAATTTCACGGTCGATAAAATTAAGGAATATTTTTCAATTCAAAAAAGAGAGAGAAAACTAGAAAGCCCCTCCCTCCATTCTGTCCACTTCTGATCCGAGTTATAATTTGAATTACGGCTGTAAACGAGTTAACATATTTGAGTTTCACTATTGATATATCCGAATTCAACTTTTGATTGATATAATTTGAGTTTAATTAATTAGTTATTTTTTTATTAAATTATTTTTATACTATCAATATTTAAATGTATTCTAACTTAATCAAATCAAGTACAATATTTATAAATTTTCTAATTGAATCGATTCGAGTAATTTAAATATATTTTGAGAAAAAAATATCTATTAAATTCAAATCGAATTTGAATTTCAAAATTTTTAATCGACTCGAATTCAAGTATTAACGGAGAAATTCAAAAATTTTAGAGGCAAGTAATGTAAACCCAAAGTGATCCGAACATATTGCATAACGAATTAATTAAAATTTTTATAATAATTAGTTTAAGATTAAATTTAATATTTAATAATTAATTCATTTCATTTCATTATTAAATAATAATTATTAATTATTAATTCAATAATTTAATTTAAAATTATTTTCTAAAAAAATTAGAATCAAGATTAATATTTAAATTAAAATTTGTATTAATTAATAATTTTAGATAAATTGAAGTTTAATTGATTAATTCTACTCAAATTGAACTTAATTCGATTAAATAGATATTTATTAATTAAATTTAGATTCAACTAGTTTAAAAATTATCAATTTCTTAAAAGGTAAAAGCTTAAAATTATAATATATTATTAGTTTAATAATTTAAAAATTAAAAAGAATTAATTTAATAAATAACTTAAAAACGGTTTGATTTCACTATTTGAAAATAATCTGATTCAATAATTATTTGAAAATAACTCAAATCGATTTAGTAGAAAAAATATTTAATATGATTATATCCAAAAAAAATAATCCAAATTCTAACATGAATCTATCTAATTTGATTGTAAGATTCAGATTCGATTCAATCCAAAAATGATACGAGGACAATTCAAATCCGAAATGACTCGGAAATTTAACTTGCCAAACCTTATCTGAGGTTTATCATCCAATTATAGTTTCATTTATTTTTCTATGAAAATTTGACCTAAATCTGCATATTTATCATAAAAAAATTTTACGACATTAAATTAAATTTTTATATATAACATGTCTTGATAACATTTAACTTTTAAGCTTGAAAAAGAATATATTAGATTTTTTGTAATTTTTTATTATATTTTTATTTCATATAATAGTAGCATTTTTCTTAATTAAATATTTTCTTAATAAAATCTTCATTTTCAAAATAAGCATACGTGAGAAAAGAGTTTCATTGGATGAATAATTTGCTTCAGAATCATCAAGTAAAATATGAACACCTACCCATCTAGCATTAATTTGTACATGTTGGGGGTAGCAATTCAAAAGAAATTCAAAGTTTCCATGCCATTAGCAATTTCTATTATTACTTAAATTTTACAAATCCAATTTCAGAAAATATATATTTTTCTAGAAAAATTTTATAGAAAAAATAATAATTAAAAAAAAACTTTTATGGATGGGTATAACGAATTCACGATCTCTTTAATTATCACTTCTCTTTGCACTTCACAGGCAAGAAAAGAAGTTTGAGTTGAAATGAAAAGATAATATTAATTACATCCATAAATTTTTTCATAGACCAACATAATAAAATTTCACATAAATAAATCAATAATAATTTTATTTATATATGCACTATTCTATTGTAATTGGTCCGGCGATCATGAAAGCATGAAAGATCACATTAAGACAGACGTGTCATCAACCAGGTAATATATATACTAATCAGCCAACAAAAATCGGAGTAAAGCTATTTCAAAGTATGCTTAGCGAGCCCAAAAACATAGGCGGCATTTTGAAGAAGTCATATGACATTGTGTATATAAAACCCCAAGTTGCCAGTTTTTGCCCTATTGTACATCTTCATCGCAGCCCATGTGTGTGACTCTCTAACTCAGTTACTAGCATTAAACATGTTATATATTTGGCCGGCAACAAATGCCTGTAATACTTCCAAGCAGAAGCCTCGCGGAAAAGCACAAAATCTCCGTTAATTGTCACATCAACACATGCAATTAAGTATACTATATAGTTCACCTTTGCTTTGTTTATTTATACCAAACACCCCCATCAATACATTCATCCCTACTTAATTAGCTAATTGCGGAGAGATTGAAACGCTTTCTTCAATGGATATACCTCAGCCTTCTATTAATCCATTAGAGAAGTCTTTCATGCAACCATCAATGGAGAAATTCGTAGAAGATGATAATGAAAAATACCATATCATGGTATATTTCATGCTATTAGACTTTGAATTCTACTAATTAATATGGTTTTACGGGTTATAATTGGATTTTGTTTAAACTCAATTGTAATAATTTATTTTATGCTCCTTATAAATGTGTTCGTCCATTGTTATGGTAGAATTGAGCCAAATTAAAACTCCCAAATTTAAACAACTCCTGTATTTGCCAGGAAGAAACATTGGCAACCACATTGGTAGGCAATGGCTGTGTGGATATCCGAGGCAGAGTTGCAGACAAGCGAACTAGTGGAGGATTGAAAGCGTCTCCATTTATTATTGGTGAGAAAAAATTTTATCTAGACCTCTAGCTAGTCAAATTTTGTTAATTTATTAAAAGTATTATTTATATTTATAGAATAAGTTTTTTTTGGGAACGAAATTGAATTAATTTGGGGCAGCAAATGAGGTGGCGGAAAGGTTAGCATTTTTTGCGATAGCGGTGAATATGGTAGCATATTTGGTGAATGAAATGAAAGAGTCGCTACCAACAGCAGTTACTCACGTGACGGATTGGATAGGAGCTGCCTATGTTCTTACTCTCCTTGGAGCATTTCTTGCTGATGCTTATCTTGGCAGATTCAAGACCATCATTGTCTTCTCTTGCATCTATGCACTCGTAAGACATAAATCTAGTCTTTTATTTTTTTTAATTTAAAAATTTAAACATATTTCGAACTTATATTAATGTTTTGAACATAGCAAATGCATGTATATATATGTCCAAGGAGAAGATGCTGCCAATGAAGCTTTTATTTTTAGATTAAAAAAATCGTAAATATTTCAAGCAAAACTAATTAATAAAGAAATGAATTGGTTCAATGCATGCATTATAATTTATATATAACATATTGGGTACATACAAAATAAATAAATTTAAGTTGGAGTACTAAACTTACATTTTTCTTTCTTTCTTTCATTTATTAGACTTTCTTTTTATCATCAATTAATTATATCCCTTTATTTGCTATACAATTAAAAAACTGAAAAATGCTTATCTGAATGAAAACTTCATAAACTAAGTGAATGATAAAATATTATGTAAATCAAAATATTAAGTAAGAAAAATAATTTTTATTTAAAATGATTGTATAAGCTACTGTTTTTTTTAAAACATTTTTGTTTTATAATTTATCATTTTTTTATGAATTGATAAATTTATGAATCCAGTGAGTATTTTCCACGTTGAATAAGGGTCATAACTCATATGGGCCAAAATCCCTGGGTCGAGTAAGTGTAGACACTCAGAATTATGGGCCTCAAAGTTCTAACTCAATGTGATTGAAATATTTCAGGGGATGGTGCTATTGACTCTCTCAGCCTCAATTGACAGCCTCCGTCCGCCACCATGCACGACAAAACCATGTTCAAAATCCACCGACGGCCAAAACACATTCCTCCTATGTGCGCTAGCCCTTATAGCCCTTGGAACCGGAGGCATCAAGCCATGCGTCTCATCGTTCGGCGCCGATCAATTCGACGAGGCAGATGAGAAAGAAGATGGCAAGAAATTTGCATTCTTCAATTGGTTCTTCTTCGCCATAAACATGGGTGCACTTTTAGGCATAACAGTAATGGTTTATATAACTGAAGAAAAAGGATATGGTTGGGGATTTGGGTTTCCTACAGGCACCATGATCCTTTCCATCTTTATTTTGGCTGCCGGAGTTCGTTATTTCCGCTACCAAAAGCCCATGGGAAGCCCTTTCACCAGGTTTCTTCAAGTAATTTTCGCTTCTTTAAGGAATCACTTCAGAGGAGTTAAGGTCAAAAGTGATGTGCAGCTTTATGAGGTCAATACTCAAGAATCCGATATTAAGGGTGCCAAAAAGATCCCACACACCCATCAATTTAAGTAAGAAAAATTTCTCGCCTAAATCCTGTTTATAAATTTATTCATCGACGAGTCAATCATAAAATATTGTTCTTGCTACAGGTTTCTCGACAAGGCCGCGGTTGTAACAGACCCGGAAGCCGAGACAAAGAACCGATGGAAACTCTGCACAGTAACACAAGTAGAAGAATTTAAGTCCCTAATTAGAATCCTTCCAATATGGGCATCTACAATTGCTCTCTCGATCTCCTTCACCCAACTCGCCACCTTCTTCACCAGCCAAGCCCTCATCATGGACCGAAAACTCGGCTCCAACTTCACTATCCCGGCAGGCTCCGTCACCGTCTTCGCCGCCGTCAATGGCCTCATTCTTGTACCCACCTACGAAAAGCTTATCGTCCCAATCCTCCGTAAATACACCGGTCAGCGCCGCGGCATAACATCTTTGCAGCGGATGGGTGTTGGGCTATTTGTTTCAATATTTGCCCTAGCTTCTGCGGCTTTAGTGGAGAAAAAGAGACGTGATAGTATCCCAAAAGAGATGAGCGTGTTCTGGTTGTTTCCACAGTACTTTTTAGTGGGAACAGCAGAAGTTTTCACCTACGTAGGGCAGTTGGAATTTTTCTACGACGAAGCAAGTGATGGGACTAGAAGTATTAGCAGTGCTTTGTTTCTTTCTGAATTGGGAATCGGAAGTTGGTTGAGCACAGCAATTGTTAAGATAATTGAAAGAACAACCGGTGGAGAAGAAAAGGGATGGTTAAAAAATAATCTTAACAAAAGCAGACTTGATTATTTTTACTGGATATTGACTGCCATTAATGGGTTTAATTTCTTTGTGTATTTGTGGGTTGCTTGGCGTTATAAGGGTAGGAATGCTGAAAACGGCAGCGTAGTGGATGAGTCCTTGCTTGAGACCAGTGATCATGGTGGAGCAGTGAAAACAAAGCAAGATCAAGTGGAGTTTCAAAGCGTGGCCTTCTAACAAAATTGCATTTACTTTGATTTATTACCGGATTTGCTTTTGCATGAATATGAAAATACTTGTCTACATCATTTTGTGGTGGATCAGCTAATAACAGAATATCAACATGAGTAAAGTAATCTATTTATCTTAGTACATGAGCCGGGTCAAGATTGAAAGTTACTAATTGTATTTAATTTGACGTTTTATACTTTTATTTCATTGTTTGGAATATGTTGATCATTCTTTTCCTCATATATGGAATATTAATAGTTTATTTCTTTTAATTCAATTTAAAAATATTTTATGACGCATATTATAGGAAGCTTTTTAATTTGAGATCTTAAGCTCAGTAAATCAAATTAAATAGTGATTTTTTCCCCATTTATTAAGATGGAATTCTAGAGTCAGCCCAGTTAAAAAAAATCTCCTGTTGAAATCTTTTTATTTCAAATATGTGTGGACTTTTTTGTTCAACCAAATTCAAAGAATGATGACATATTATTGGTTAGATCATGAATAAATGCATTGCAGAATTTTTTTTCCCTAAAAAATTTGAAAATTTGAGAGCTTTTGGAGCTTTGCATATTAAGGCACTTAACAAGAAGCAATTCATGATATAATTGATGAAAAAATTAAGATTGCTAGCTAGTTGCTGAGATTTTATTAACTTTGGGATGAAGATGATCTGATAGCAGGATATTTTCATTTTAACTTTGAAAAAAAAAAAGATAAAATATCCATCACATTTCATATCATTAAAAAAGGAAAAGTGTTTGTACCAAAAAAAAAAGGAAAAGTGTCCTCTTCAAAATTAAAACATAGCTGCTTTTGGAAAAGCAATTGTTATGATAATTGTGGATCCTAATGATTCATTTTCCTTTAATGATGTGATCTCGGGATCCGTTAATCTTGCCCTAATCTCACCTAGAATTTTGTCTTCTTTGTTGTCTTGTAGCATGTCACTTCATGTAAAAAAATACTTCTAATTAAATTGTGCTCATTGATTCTTAATTTCTTTTTTATATATAACAATGAATTCAATTTCAATCTATTTAAAAACCGACAAAAAGCAAGGTTATACGGCAAAAAATGAAAAGAAAATGAAAAACTATATTTTAATATTAACGGACAGGAAGTTCAAAAAATACTGAAAGCAATACAGTGAGAAAAATTATACTGAAAATAAATGAAAAACAGAAATCAAGTGAAAATAATTAAGGAGATGTTATGGCCATCTGGTTTTTCCGTCTAATATCTATGTAGTAATATTTGAAATTTGATATTTTTCTTATCATTTCAAATATATTTTATAATATTTTAGGTTTGCATTTAGCCACTTTTATTTTTCAAGATTTTTGTCAAAACTCAAAATTGGTTTGAAAATACAGAAATCGATAACATTTTACATAGGAAATTAATATGGAATATATAGTGGAATCGATATTCGTGATTCTCAATTTCCCAGTTACTTAGTGAATAATATTTTTTTTTCAATCCACGTATACTCATCCGTTTTATAGATTAAAACTAACTATGTTCAGAATTTAATCATAGTTAAAGCTCATTATACCTCCCAAATGATATGTTTACTGAGATTGGAAATCAAAATTTTTCAATAAACTCAGTTTTCATTACTAATTGAGCCACAACAACTCATGGGTCAACAATATTTTAATATAACATGAACTTATCAAATTTGCTTTATGCTATAATCCGTCACAATCTAATTGCATAAATTTATTTCTTTTTTATCAGTTTGAAAGCTAGTATTTGTCTTAGTATAGGTGCTAGTGCTTTTAGGCTTGGGCAATGTTTATATTAATTTTTGTATTGTTATCAGTTGGCCTTTCCTTCCTTTTGAAAGTACATGCCCAATCATGGCCGACCATTTTCCTGGATTTGGCCAAAATATTTAGACAGCAACATATATAACATTTCAAATTAATCTGCTTCTTTCAGATTTTCCTAACATGCCCATGTACCTTTATCACACATATAAGAACTGAATTAATGAGCTAGTGTGATCGGGAGCTATACGTATTTGTTACTATGGAACTGTGCGTCTGTGAAAGAATAAAGAGACTTAATTTCTGTTGTACCTTTTCTTCTCAAGCTCGAAAGTTCAGATGAAGTTCTAACGATCTGTTAAAAAGTGGAGGGGAGTGAATCTTGTAGGATTGTCAAGAAATTCCTCAATTTTCTCTCTATGACCCAAAATTCAAACTGGATTGAATCCAAGAGTAATATTAATCATACTCTATACCAAGAAATTTCACCAATAATGCACAATTTGGAAATGATTGATTAAATTCACCACTGAAAGAACGGAAAACTCGATTAATTAAGCAAGGAAGCAAACATTCAACATGTCAAATTTGCACCCCCTTATACAACTGGTTGAATTCTGGAAAAAAAAATACAACACAAAGAAACCCTTTTCATCCCAATTTTATGTGACCTTAAATTCGATAATATTTTTCATTAAATGTTATGCTTCATATGGAGCTATATACGTGATTAAATCTAATTAACTGCCGACCAAAACTATGTTAGAGGAGAAAGGTCATGATGGCTGCATATGAAAAACTGAAAAAATCAGCATGGTTTGCTTCTGTGTATTTTTGTTTTTTTAATAAGAAACACAAACAGAAGTGATAATTATAAAAATGTTGGGTCCATTCATCATTTCATACCATAATGGAGTTTGAGCATAGCTAGCATAATTTGCATATCTTTTTTCCGTAGAAACAAAGCACAGTTTAACATGAAGCATAAAAAGGGGGGATTTTAGGACACTAGCAGGGCCACACAACTGACAATAATCATCATTTTCATTCCCTCAAAATCTCCCCTCCCTCAACCTCCTACTAACCCAAAGGGAAAAAAAAGTGAACAAAATTAAAAAAAAAAAAAGAAATAGAACAACTTTAACTGTCATACACACACAAGCCTTCTTAATAAAATAGTGCCTTTCTTGTTTGGTTTTCTTTTAAAACCCTTTCTTGGTCTCCTGCAGCCAACTTCGGGGGTTAAGGGTTAGGGTTTTTCTGGTCAAACATTTTCCGTTAACGGAGGGAGGAGTGGCTGAGTAAGGGAGGTCTTGATGTGTGCTTGTGATCTGATGTTTGTGTGGTCTGGGGCGGACTGGATCGCTGCACTTTCCTTTGCCGCAAACTTCTTCTCTTCACTTTTGCCCCAGAGAACGAGGTACAATCCAATTATGATCAGCACTGCCCCAATGATCCTGTGCATCCACAACCATTACAAGACAACCATATCCCGTTATTTAGGAAAGAAAAGCTTCAACTTTTAGTTTTAGATGCTGTTCACTAATTAACTTCACCCCACGTTGCCCTCTTTACCTCTGTCCCACTATTCATGACGACGACAAAAATAGAAAAAAAAAAAAAAAGAAAAAGAAGATACTCTTATAAAGCAGGGGTATTTTGGTCATTTTAACTTGGACAAAATTCATCTAAATTGAGTAACATTTTTTTTTTTAAGAATTTAAGTTCCTTAGCACGAAAGAGTAATATAATCCGTAAATGAAATCTTAACTAATAAATTAACGTGCAAATAGTGATTTTTTCCGTGGAAATTTAATTAGAACATCAAAAGGATACCATCACATTTTTAAGTGATTGTATAACACTCACCCTTAATTAGAATGGAAAGAAAACAATTTTAAAGTAGAAAAAATTAAAAAAAAAAATTGAAAATTTTTTTTCTCATAAAAAGGAAAGTGTCCAAAATGAATGAGATGAATAAAAAAGTGAGGAAATAAAGAAATGGGACCAACCCGCCAAGATAGAACTCTTCGCCTAAAGCAATAGAAGCCATGATGGCGACAACAAGAGTCTGAACAGGTTGATAGACAGCAACAAAGACAGGGCCACCTCTGTCAATGCACCATATCTGTACAGCGAAGGCAATCCCTGATGCCACCACTCCCTGCAATTTTCACTTTATTAATTATTTCGAAAAGAACCTTCTCCCTCTTTTCCTTAATTAATTTTCAAACATATACACATAAACACACCCACCTTCTCAAATAATTGTTGCTTAACTACTTTTGGATCACATATACACTTCATACGTATTATCTCTTTTTATTTTTAACAACTAATTGAGAAAAAAACTTAAAAAGGTTATATTAACAATATTCATACTTCCAGATAAAAACCAAAGAAAAGACTGACCTATCACGAAGGCTACAAAGTTACCCTTTTATTTGTGATGGAAGAAAACTTTTTCAGGCTTTTTAACAGTCTTCATAGTACTTCAGATACAGTTCTAAATATTCGCTCTTTGACTATACATCTTTTCTTTAATTTCGACATACAGTTGGCTTAATTAGAAGCAATTATTTGGCTTGCTTTCGGTCATTTTTACCAAAAAGAAAGATATTCAACTGTTAATTAATTACACTTCAGCACAGGAAATTACTACGTACATAACTACAATAGTGTATACTAACCGCATAGAGGATGGTGAAGACTTCTCCACCAGTGTGGAAAAGCCAGGCCTGCGAGTCTCTCTCAAAAATGGCAGCAATGATCAAGAACTGTATAAGCCCAAAGAAGCAAGTATAAGAGGTGACAGAAAGCCTGGCTGGGTATTTCTTGAGAACTGGTGCCTGCAACACAAGCCAACCGGACCAAGACAAGCAATGGCCAATGAGATAGATGCAGCCAAGGGTCCAGTTCTTTCCCTTTGCATCTCCAAGAGAAACAAACATGGAGGGCGTGGGTCTGTGCAGTGGTGGAGCTGGGCTGTATATCACTGGACCCTTATATAACGTTATCACAGAGGCTCCTGCTACACAGCAGATTGTTCCTACTACTTTTCCTATCCCATCTTTTCTGTTTATCCTCACTTTTTCTATCCTGCAACAATTAATTACATACATAACAAAATGAGTAAGCTATATAGCTGTTGTAGGATATATTCTTATAATTAATTCCAAGATACAGGCTGTCCCAGAGAAATTAAGAGTGAAGCTTCTTGCCGGAGTAAGGCTGCCATAAGAAAGGTAATGGCTGGGACAGAGTTTTGAATCGCTGATGCGAAGGTAGGCGAAGTGTTGTCTAAGCCCAGCAAGTAGAATCCTTGATTTGCTGTTATTCTGAGATTATTTTTTCAAAACAAAAAGTGATATTAATTTAATTTTTAGATATTAATGAATCTTTAATGAATATTTTGGTATCTTTAATCGTACCCTACTAGTGCCAACATAAAGAACTGAATGAGGAAGTTGAGCGTAAGTGCAGGCCTCTCCTTCCTGAAGAAACCAAAAAAATAGCATACATATCATATCATAGAAAAATCGTTTTATCAGTAGAGAAATGAAAAGCAGAGAGTGATTGATATAAAATGGATTACTTTTCAAGGAAATAGGCAAAAGGAAGCAACAGAAGAAAAGCGATGATGTTCCTGTAAACAGGGAACACAAGCTTGCTGATTCCCATATTAAGGGCAGCCCTGGAAACCACATGGAACCCAGCATAACCAAACTGCAAGGCCAACATGGCCAAGTGCAGCTGCAGTCTCTCAGGAAAGGAACACATTCTCCTTGAAGACACTGAACCTCCAGTATCAGCCATTGCTATTAAGATGAAATTAACTAAACTGATTAACAAAATAACAACACTGAACAAGTGAAGAAGAAGAGAAGTTGTGAAGAGCTAAGGATGAGATGATGGCATAAATATAGTTGAAGAGACGGAGAGGAAAGGATGTTTAATGTGGAGAGTATGGCCCACAAAGGGACCTTAGTTTTTAATTTTTTAATTTTCTAATATGGCCCCACAAGGACCCTTAAAAGACGCTATGTCAAGTGTCAACTGTTAATAACCTTCAAATGTTTTTGGTTGTCTCCCACATTCTTTATCTGTTCCACACCCTTCCTTTCACCATCACCTGACACGACAATACCATTCTGCTCTAAGTTAAATACTGCACCAAGGGCAAGGAATGTGAGAGTTTGAACTCCGCTTAATAAAAAACAAATAAAAAATTATTTAAGTTATTTTATAATTAGTTTAGTCATAATGCAAATTTTTATTATTTTTTATATTCTTAACAATGTGACTTCTATTTCAATATTTTTTTACAAGAAAAGAGAGTAAGGAAGAAGGATGATTAAGTTAAGGATCATGCACTGCTAAAAAAACCCGTGACAATATGTATTAAATTTGTTGATATTATTTTTTTAAAGAAAATATACCATTAATAAATCAAGATAGTCATACAACATGCACATTATAATTAAAATTGACAATATGATGTTGTGATTTAACAAGTGTTTATAAAATAAATATCTAAAAAGAGAGATTTTTTTATGTTTCAATGTCTTTTAATAACGAATCTTCAATAAACATTAGTTGAATTTATTCAAAAATTATTTTTATCTTATATTGTAAGTCAAGAACAACTTAAATTGATTGACATCAACTCATAAGAGAAATCTCACAAAAATTTAATAAAAAGTCTTATTCAGATAATAACAACCACAAAGAGAAGAAAATACCTACAAAGAGAAAAACAAAACTACATAAAGGGAGAAATATACTAGATCTATAAAAACCTAAATTTATTAAAATTAGAAAATAAAATAAAAACACATGATTTAGAGGATTTAGAAGCTATTGGGAGGCTAATGGCAAATTTGTTGAAATTAATTTAAAACAACATATTGACAATTGCAAAGTTATTGCAACAGTTAATTATTTTATTATAACAATTAAAATTTAAACTTTTGTTAATAATATGACAATAATTTTATATTTGTTACTAATAATATATTGTATAAACCATATTTATATAAGAAAAATTATGATAAAATATTATGTAAAAAAAGAATATTGCTTAAATATCAAATTTAAAACATCATAAATTAGATTTAGGTAAATATTATGCAGGAGGGGTACTGTTTTGGCAGCATGCCATTAATGATGATAAATGAAGGGAAGGGAGGAGCCGCCATTGATAGATAGCGCGCACGGGGGGAGGTGGGTACCCCATGTGCCTTTCTCATCCCCCACGAACAGCTTAAACCCTACCATACATCCCTCCCGCAATATATATCCTTTGCTTTACGTTTTTTTTTCTTTAAATTTTCCTATCTACTATTATTTTGCATAACATTTTCATATTTTATAAACCTTAATTCCTAATGATACACTATTCAATTAAAAATTTGTTTTTTTTTCTTTTGAATAAAATTACTTAGAAAAAATTCGAAAGTAAAATAAATTTTATATAGTCTTCACATGGATACATTAATTAATGTGAAGATGTGCCTAAAATGGTATTCCAATAATATTCAAATTTATATTTAATTTTTAACAAGTTTTAAACATTATTAATTGTAACAAATTAATAATTGTTCGATCACCAAAAAAAAAATCGGCATGTCTTAGATTATAGAATGAAAATACAAAGTTGTAAAATTGTTTGCAAAAAAAAAAAATGCAATTTCGTCTTTTGAACTAATAAGAACAAACAATCGGAATGATGGTAATTAAGATCCATAGGGAAGAACTTCCTTTTAGAAGAGGTGAGGGCTCACCACTACATAGGTAGAGGACCATGTGTGTGTATCAGTGTATGTATGAAAATATATATGTTTAGGGAAAAGGTAGGAGACAGCAGAAGGAATCCATCTTTTTTTCCGGTCCTTTGTTGAGCAATAGCAGTATATACCTAAAAGAAAAGATGTGTATGAAATTCGAATATAAAAGGGTAAATATATAATCTAAATTAATTAATGAAAAAAGATAAATTAAAGGGTGTTTTGATGATGATCAATGTTATAAAAATGTTGATCATCCTCATAAGAGATGTAATGAATTATTTCCACTAAGGCTCCCCCTCCCGAAGTCTGCTCAAGTGTGGATGATTTTATTATTTATTTTCTGTTTTTAATTTTTCTTTTCTGATATCAAATTTATATAACTTTGCTTTAAGAGACATGTTGGTCCCCAACAAATGAGACCACCATCATTCTAAATTTCAAAAAAAGAGGCCTCTCTGCCCAGAAAGAATAATATTCATTTTAGCCTTTTTCATCTTTTTTATTTGATAAATTTATAATATTACCAGTTAGCAAAAGTTTAGAATTATAAATTTTCATACAAATAAGAAAAGTTAAAAGCCGGCCAGAAGAAAGAAGAGAAGTTGGTCTGACCAGGCCTGCATGAACCGGTCGGACACCGCCCTGACCAAGCCAGTTGTGATCTTAATTGCATTTGCCCAGCTTCTTTCTCTTTTGGGTCACATAAGTACATGCCTGACAGCTATCTGTAGATTTTCTTTGCACGGGAGAATCTTCAAAGCCTGTGTTTGGTCGAATGTTATTTTAACACCATGTATGATTCGACAAATTAAACCCAAAATAGGATTTCATTCTCTCATTTTTTTTAAATATAAAATTAATTTTTTTATGTGACAATAAATTATTAATTCAATTTAAAGATCGTCATAGAGTTGAAGTAATTAAGAATGTTTCTAAGAAAGAGTATAATGTGGACTTGCACAATTATTTCAACTATATATGTGATACTGCTTTTTGTATATAAAAAGCAGAAAGATGCCAATATATAAATGAAGTATGCCAAACAAAGAATATCCATCTATTAGGGCAAAAATTGCTACCAAAACTCCAAAATCAAATATCCGTTTTTCAATTTACCTAATTAATAAAGAATTAAAGATCATTTTGTGAATATTGTATATGTATGTATGTATGATGATACCCAAGATTAATTATGGGCTTGACTCATGTATACGGTGATACCAACATGAAAAATGGACAAGTGTCACATTGACAGGAAGCGTATGGCCCATGATTGAGATATATACAAGCATGGAGTGCTTGCTAGCTTTCTCATTTTTTCAGCTACTAACAGTTTTAATTAGCTTTCTAAACTTTAAAATAAAAGAAAAGGAAAGGAAATCTAAAGGAATTAAAATTTATAATTATTATTTTTTTAATCTTCTCCTAACTATAAGATGTGGAAGAATTAACTAATAGTGCACTTATCATAACTACTTTACTCTTCGTTCAATTTCCTGAATTAAGCATATATTAGAGAATACATATTGGTTCATCCAGCCCATTTTCTAACCTCTGTTTTGTTTAAATTATATGCATATTCGAACTATTACATTGAAGCTACATCTCCTTTTTCTTGGATCAGTTGCCGTTAAAGAAAAAAAAAACATAAATATATTTTGGTAATTATATTTTTTAACTGAAAAGTTTATTCAATTGCCTTCTTTAATTATTAAATTTATTCAATTAAATCTCTTCAATTACTATGTTTGAACTAAATAATTTAGTCTTTATATCAATGAAGCATTTAACATTTAATCAATTATGATAGTTACAAAAGTTAAATGGTCAAATTTTCAATCAATTCCTATTGATTTATTAAACACTCAATATCCAATTAATGAACAAATTAATTTTCAGTCAAGTGACTAAATTAATTAAAAATTAATAATCAGAGGAGTAAATGGAGTAAATTTTTAATTAAAGGACTTAATTACACAAATTTATAAAATTTGGGAGTAAAATATGTTTTTTCTATTATCTAATCAATTAGAATTTATTTGGCGAGAGTTAAAATCTTATCTCATTATATGAGGTAGTAAAAGTCAAATCCAACATTTCTGCCTTCAAATAAAAAAAATAAAAAGAAAAAAGGGGTTGGATTTTGTTGATCCCATGGGAAATATAACCAACTTAATTATGACTCATATATGGCACTAGGAGTGTAAACGAGTCAAGCTACTCGTGAGATACTCGAGATCGACTCGAAAAATACTCGGAATTAATCGAGTCGAGTTCGAGTATCATAATACTCAGCTCGTAAGACTCGCGAGCTTAATCGAGCTCAATTAAATTATATTTATATCCTTATATTCGAGATTAATCGAGCTTATTCGAGTTTAATCGAGTATATTATTTATTAATTTTTTATTGATTCGAGTTTTATCGAGTCGAGTTCGAGTTTTTATCGAGTCGAGTTTCGAGTATTTAAAGAAAAGCTCGATCGAACTCGAATCGAGCTCGAGCTTCGAGTATTTTAATCGAGTCGAGCTCGAGCCTGACACTGTGTCGACTCGACTCGATTACACCCCTATATGGCACACAGACTTGCATCTGTCTAGCTTGCTAATGAATATTATTGCCAATTATAACGTTTGTTTTCTGCTTGATGAAATTAATTATAACGTTGATTAAAATTTATTTTGCAAGTTATTAATTAAGCTTAACAATTAATCTTTCTTTTACTTTCAATATGAATTAGGCATACGAGTGATCATGCACACATTACATACAAACTTATACCCATGAAAAAAAAAAAAAAAAACAAAATGCATGGGATCAAAGGTGAAGTTAAATATCTATGACTGAGGCAAAGGATCAAGCTTGAACATTAATATATAGAGTTAATTTTATCCATGCTTACTAAATTTATATTTTAAATCCAATTCATTTAGAAATTTTTTTATAATAACAAAATACTTAAGTTTTAAGAATTTAACTAAACATATGATATTTCAGCTCATTTTTCTTATTTTTGAATTTATATATCAAAACTGACCAAATATAATTTTTAAGTTAAATTCTTAAGTATTTTATCGTTACAAAAAAAATCTTTTTTCGACAAAATTGTAATTAAAAATATAAGTTGAGTGATCCAGATAAAATTAACCTATATTATGTGAAAAACAATGATGAAGAAATTGAATGGTTTCTAGAATGGATTTCCTCAGGCCCTAACAGGATGTAGAGCACTTTGAGGACAACGTGACTCTTTATATGTTCCCATTAATTTTCATGGACAAAGGCTATATATATGATTCCATCATATATGGTTGCGGGTGTTGAGTCACCTTCAATGTTAATTTCAAAATGAATCTTACTATTAATTAGTATTTGCATACAATATTTTCAAAAGCTAAAAGGTCTAATAAAATTGAGATGCGATATTCCTTTCTTACCCATATAATCTGTATATATATAAGTAGATGTTTGAGATTGAAAGGCTTTAAGATACTGTGCATGGGTTGTGCTGGTAAACAATTAAACATGTGTTATTATCACTAATTGAAATTTCAGCCCCTACTTCCACAGTGAGTACTAGTGGGTCATTCCATGAATGCAACACTTCTTGGGATACCACTCACCCAGTCAATATGAATTATTTCGATTTATATACCATATGAAAGATGATAAGGGTAGAACCCAAATTGTATCCTCTGGTGGGGGTGACGACTGATATTATTTTGCAACTCATGTTCTATATCTTTTTAAGATGAATCATTCTTTGATACATATTTTCTTTCATGAAAAGAGTTAAATAACTTAATTTTCATTATATTGGAAAAGTATTAGTAATTGAGATTAATATTTTTACGTCATAACACATTACTAACTCAAATCATAAATCTAGGACAGTATATATACAGAGTGAACTTTTTTTTCTTTTCTTTTTTTCCCTCTCTCTCTCTTAATTTTGGGTATTACTGCCAAAATTGTCGATAAGATATATATGAACTGCTGCTGCAAATATTCAATTGACTAATTAAGTCTAATAGATAGATGGTTATTTTTCTTTTTCGTGGCAACAAAACTACGGTTAATTTATCATTTTAATTTAATGATTTTAATTAAAGATTTAAAAGTGATCGGATAACAATTAAAAGGTTTACATTCGAATTTAATAGAAAAAGTATCTTAGAAGATTGATAGGAAGTTTGACTTGAAAAAGATGTTTAAGCATCTCCATTGAAAAGAGCCATTATTTATGGGATTAATAATGTGATTAAGTATACTTTCATAGGAAGCAAAAAAAAAAAAAAAAACATGCGATTAAGTGCCTTCCCTTTATTTGCTTTATACGTTGCCAATTCTGTGAGATTCACACAGCATGTCGTGGCTAATTTTTTTTGGACTGATAATATCTTTGAACTAAATATAGACTAGGCATCCCTCTCCTGAAGAGAAATTCTTTTAAAAAATTTAGGCTCATGTATTTATTTATAAATTGAGCTTAATAGACTGCCACATAAATAATTAAATTTTAATTTACAAAATTTCAAATTAATGATAATTTTTTTAATATAAAATTAATGTATTGACTCAATTTATGAATGAAATTATAATTTGAGATTCGATAAAAATTAAAAAAAATTAAAGCTCAATTAAATTTTCATTATTATTATTTTGTACGAGAAGAGAGAAATATATGAGAGAGATGCCCAAACATCCAAAAAAACCACACCGAAAAGCAGAAAAATCAGTAGGTGAATCACTACAACAGGTTAGGTTTGGCCATTTTCATTCATTCCAAATATCAGAATAAGCTATACGTTACAGTTATATACCAATGTTTTCCTCATTATTAATTTTGATTGCTCTTAGGACAAAAAAGCAACCACGCCACAGTAACTAAACGCTATCATGCAGCACTGATAAGTCAAAAAATTAAGTGAGATAGAGATTTTAGAGCCCAAACCAACAGGCAAAGCAAGCAAGCTTTCCCTTTGGAAATATCCCAATAGCTTTATGTGGGTTGGCTCTTTTCAGCTGGTTTTTTCATTAGTTTGAAGATAAAACCCACTAGTGCATGGTGGCTTCTTTATTGCTTTTATTTGGGTCTTTTAGTACATAAAGTGATTCCCACCCACCACCCTCACCTCTTATAGATTTATAGGTTAAGACATTGATATTTGGTGAAAAATTATTTCACATGCTTTTTTCTATAAGACCCCAACATGATTAGATAGGTTCATTTAATTTTTAACAAATTCAGTGTGTTATATAGTCTTATTAATTAATTATCAAAAAGTTTTCATCCATCCCTATCGTTTTCCTCCTTTTTAACTCACAAGTGATGATATCTTTCTTTATTTATTTATTATTACAAGTCTAATTTGGAGTCATTAAAATTGACCAACTTTCTCATTTTGCTTGGTTTTATCCTTCTATTGTGCTTTATCCTTCTTTATTTATTTTTTCTTTTTTCTGCGTAGTGGGAAGATGTCCAAAATCACCCTCAACAGATATATATGAGTGATTTTAATACTATTATCACTTGGCACAAGCTTAATTCGTTAACCTGAGTTATCTTATATTTTCTTAATGCCTTTGATGATATCTAATATGTCAGTCTTGAAACTTTATTACTTATTCATAATTTTATGAATGAATCGAGTCGAAAATGATATATTAATTAAAAATTGTAATTTTTCTCTTATATGTAATACTCAATTTAAAATATATATATATATATATATATAAATTAATCTTAGTATAAATTATCCATCAAATCCAATCATTAGAAAAAATTGAAAAATCCGATACTCTTTCTTGAATAAAAAAAATTAGATAGACTCAATTTATAACATTATCCGTAAATTAATCCAATTAGACAATGACATGCATTTAATTGTTTTATTCTTATTGATTAATGTAAATACAACATGCATATATATTACTGTATGATTGAATTAGTTTAAAGATAATGTGATAGACTAAATCTAATAATTTCTCAAAAAATGAAATAGAAAAAAAAAAAAAAGATACACGGTGTCTTCATGTATGACATAGTAGAGCTGTCACGGTCTGCCTCTCAATATTGCTCCTTTTAAGAAAACGGACAGAATTTATATATGACCACTTGTAAACTTAGCAAATGATAAAATTATTTTTACAATTTTTATGAGGTACACTATTCCTGATTTGGTCTATGTTCGATTATAAGAAGTGTCGGTTACATCATGAAAAATACATAAATAAAGACTAGAAAATGTCATTTATGAAAAAAAAAAATTACCCATCTCAAAATACTTGACATAATTTGTGAGAAAATCAGCGGTAAATTTGCATGGCTAAAGATATGAATAACCTGAACCTCTTCAGCTCCTTGAACAACTCTGTTGATGCGAGAGCTTAAAGCTCTACAACAAAACCTTTTAACACAAATTCAAGAATAACCCTGCTGAAGTTCAATCGTCTAGCAAGCAAAAGACCCTTAAAGCGGCCCAAATCTCAGCTTGTGCAATGTTGGATTAGCTAATATTAGAGACAAAACCTTTCATCCGATTGCCTAAATGATCCCTCAAAACACCACCTCCATATGCCATTCAATCATTTTAGCAAAAGCAAGCATCTGTATTGATTTTAACATGAGAAATAATTCCTTCCATAACAGTATCTGTATTGTAAGAATTATATGCCTTAATTATGCAGTTCTTAGTGTTTGTGTTTTAAAGAATTATATAAATGGATTGGCATATGATTTCTAAGCATATTAGTTCCATGTCACTCGTTCAGTTCCTATGTAAATAAACATAAAAGCTGCTCACGGGAAATTTATATATATGTGTGTGTGTGCCCGCTCGCGGGGCAGATTATGACTTGCAGCAAAATGAGACTACTGTACTTTGCTTCTGTAGGGGAATGGACAATATCCCTGGAAGGTAAACTATATATATATATATATATATATACACTTCACAAAGCCTTGGATCAAATTCATGAATCAATTAAATCGATATAATTCAATTATAAACTATTATATATATATATATATAATCTAGTTAATAGATGGACCAGTTTTACAATCCCTCTCAAAAGTATTTAAACTGAACCCATATTATCTTCGGCCAACTTCTTCGCATTAGATCATAAAAGAAGAAAAAACTATGACCTTTTTCTTTCTCGTCTGCATCAAAATATGCCCTAATGCTTTTTCTTTTATATAAGTATTACATGCTAAATGCAAAAAAATACTAATAATAATAAAATGTTTTTTTTTTAATAAGCATATAATTTTTATTAATAAAAAGTATATATTACTTTACATATATATACATAGATTGAGATTTCCTCATTTGAAAATTGATCTTCACCGATTATAGACACATGGTAAATGATCACTTTCCAACATCTGGGGAAGACATGTAAATTGTGGAACCTGTAATTTCTCTTGACCAAACTAGCTAGATAATATTAAAGCTTATTCGTTTTTTTGGTAAAGAAAGCTGATTTGTATTTTCATGCATAAACTAAATCAATAATTTTATTTCCATATTAAGAAAAAAAATATGTGTATTTATTCATACTTATCCATATAGTGGATATATGAGGGGACGTTTGATCTTAGAACAAATAATGGCTGGAATAATAAATTTAAAGTCTATCTGAGTAATCAAAACCACAGTTGAAACTTCTCCTTTGATATATATCATTTATTGATCTCCCACTATTCACGTCCATGGGAGTATGACAAACTCTCCACTAACAGATTCTTCTTTTAATTTGCACCATTTAAGAGAAAAAGGGACCCTTATAAGCTAGCTGGTACCCCACAAATTAAAGGAAACCGATGCCAATGTACCAAGTTGATATCGAAGATGGGTGAATTTGTTAAACTCCAAATTGATTTACCTTGAGAAGATAGTAATGGGATCTTTGAGCAAAATCTTGCAATGGTGACACAAGATTCCTAGTTGGTCATTTTCAAGATTCTACCACTGACGTGGGTCTTACAAGCAGGATCAGTGGGCGACACACTTGTTGCCATTTCGCAGTAGACAAGCCCATTTTTTTCAATTTCTAGCCTTGAAGATTTTTCATTAAATTCAACATCCACTCAATGAGCCACACTACACACACCTTGGTTTCCTGGGGGAAACATCTCATTTTCAGTATAGGAGAGAGAGAGTATGTGAGAGAGAGAGGATCAAGTTGCTTGCCATGACTAGTCATATCATGAAGAAAACCATGCAACTAATTAATTTGCTATCAAAGTTGTTATTAACCTTCATATCGTCATAGCGAAAGTTTCCACTTTGTCTTAACTTATAAGCCCAAATGTGTTTCTGCATTTAGGTTTTGCTCGAAAGCAACTTCCACTGCACTTAGATTTTATTAATCAGGGCGGCTTAAGGCATAGGCCTTACGGCCCCCAATTTTTGAGGGGTCTTAATTTTTTTCTTTAATATTTTGGTCTTTAAATTTGTTATTAGGTATATAAAAGAAATAATGGATAAACGACTAATTATTTGTTATCAATTAGTTTAAACTGTTACATTGAAAATTAATTTAATTTGATAGGTAATTTTAACTTTTATTGGTTCAAATGTTAATTAATAGTTTGAATTAAATACAACTAAGTTTTAGTTTTATATAATAAACTAAATTTTAAATATTTTTTATGTCATTTTTTGTTAGTTTTTATCTCTTTTTCTCTTTGAATAATTTTTATCTCTTTCAAATTACATAGAGAAAACAATTTTTTTTTTAATTTTTACTTTTCACACTTTTTCCTTTTAATTTTGTGTAACTCATCTCTTAAAATTAGTTTCTTCTTTTTTTTTTTATTTTCTAAAATAATTGTTTTCTAAACTTGAATTTAAAAGATTTTGCATCTTAAAAAATCAAAAAGTAAAATTTGAATAAATTTACAAATATTGTTTATAATATTAAAGAGCCTCCAATTGACTTGCTTTGGGTTATACAAATTTTTGAGTCAGCCCTATCATTAATCATGCATAAATTTACCAATATAAAGAAAAAACCTTACAAATCTTTCGAAAAAATTATTGAATACATGAAATTGTAAATTCAATAATTTATATTTATTCAAATTTTAAAAATTTTATACTTTTCAAGAACGTAAACTTCATTAAAATTTATGGACATCTAAAATAAAAATTTTCAGGAATATTAATCGTCTGAAAAGGACAAAGTAAATATTCTATTTTTTTCCAATCTCAAATCCCTTATATAAATAAAATTCTTTTTTCAACAATTTTTAATCTCTAAATAAATCTCTCTATAGAATTTAAATACAAATGAAGTTTTGATATGCGTCCGAAAAGAATGAATATCTCTTGTAGGATCTCCAAGAAATTTACGTGCTAAAACCTAAAATCTTTAATTGGTGCCTTATCATGAAAATATCCCCTATTATTGTCTTCTAGCCCATAAGTGATAAAAGTGAGAATAGTCTAGAGAGAAACAAGTTGATTTGATACTATGAATCTATGATAAACACTTTGTGTGGAAGGAATCTCTTCTTGCTGATGACCTGCGCACTGATATGTATATGCATACCTGGAGCGAACATAACTCAATAATTTTTACAGTAAGTCTCACTTTTGTTCTTAATTAAAAATTTCGAGTTTTATCTGCATACGGATTACTATTAAAATTTTAAAAAATATAGTTTTTTTATTTAATAGATCTGATTTATTTTGTGCAAATTCAGATTAGTAGTTAGTTAAAAATAAAATAAAATAGACTATATCCAAGAAAAAGGCAGCAGTGGCATCATGTGTTAGTTGAATTTCCATGATATATGATGCTATAGCGGCAGACTATACATATCAAACTCTAATCAAATAGGTCCATTTCGCTGTCATATTGACTTTCATTTTGAATATCAGCTATTGACAAATGACATCATTCACTTCTGCTGATAATTAAATTATACCCTTTTCCCTCGGGAAAAAAAAAATTTATACCCTTTCTTCGAATTGTCAATTTACACGTTGGTATATGGAAAATTTTATTTAGATTCCATTTATATCCACTTTGACCGCGAGTTAATTCAGTATATGAAGTTTTTAGGTAAAAAGGAAATTTATTTTTGTGACAATGTGGCTAGGTCCATGAATATATACATAAACTTAGTTTCAAGTGGAAAAAAAAAACTGTTGGGCAGCTATATGCTGAATTTTATTAAGAGATAATTATTCCGTAGCATATGAATGCTTAAACCATATTTGTGGGATTCAATAGATATTGCATTGATTAATACTAATTTCCTCAAAAAATAAAAAATAGAAAGTAACAGACACTAAACATGAAACCTTATATTTGATCATCCATTGACAAGGACAAACGCATGAACGATATTCCTCTATTTGATAAAAAATATCACCACCCCTTGCATTTTCAGCTGAATCATTACAACACAAGTTTCGCTAGTAATGTTAATCAAAACTATTTTTCAACATTTTTATCTATACGCAAAAATAGATTCTTGTGATTTAATAATCCTTAATTAAATTATAATGTCATATTAGCTATGAGTAGAAAATGAAACACCTAATAGTTTTAGAATAGTAAAAGTACTGAAGTTTGCTATCTTTTCTATTTTACTTTTCTTTTATTCTGAGTGACACGTATATTTTATTTTTTACATATGTACATCCTATTTTTTTCATATGAATTTCATAATATCAAATTTAAGAATATATCTCTCTAATAAAAAAAAGTATTACCGTACCTGTATAGATCATGTTAAAATCAATATGCATATTGAGCAGAATTTTCAATTAGTAGGCAACTCAAATTTCAAAGGATCTCTTTGAAAAGGAAATAACTAAGGCAGTCCTTTGCTTGATATTTTGGGTAATCAAATGTCACCACACAAATATTGATATCCCCAAACCGTAATCTTTTGGATGAGCTCCACTACATATCTTTGGCACTGGATCACCAACAAAGTGGCCAACCAACAGCTTAACATACCCATCTTGGTTTTTCACCAAGTCCAGCCATATCACTAGGTCGAGGGGATTAAAAACATTAATACACATCAAGATAAAGTTGAGGGCACATGATAAAAAACAGCCATGTTCGTAGTGCAAGGAATATAATGTTTAAGCAAATCCGCCCACCATTTGCCAAGCCAATCGAAATCCCAATCAACAAACACCAAATCCATTTCAAAATTGTAGAAACCCAAGAGAAGACAGAGCAGGCCTATTAGCATTCCATTTCTAGAAAATTCCAACATTTATAATTCTAGTTTCGCTGCAAGTTCATCATTTGACCTGAGCCAACCCAAGGTTAGTTTATTTAAAATAAACAAAATTCGCTACAAATGTTGTATTAAGATTGTTCCAGCTCAATAATGCTAAAGAGAATGTAACACCACAGGCAAAAAAATAAATCAACTTTTAGTATATCAGAATCCGAAAGTAGATATAAAAATTATAACACCACAGGTACACAACTAAAAAGTTGATTTAGATGAAGAAACTGAAATTTTGTTCTTTTGTATTCTTCACTGATTGAATTCAACAAGGACTCTATCAACGCAAGTTCAGCAAGGAATCCAGCCGCAAGCTATAAATATAACAACTACATTCCTCCCACATCAGCTACATCTCTTTGATATTATAGCTGACTGTGCCGAATCACCCCACCAAACCCCTCTTCCTCCCTCCCCCACTTCTTTCTCTTCCACTCTCTCTCTCTCTTAAGCATGTTACAAGATTACTCCTGTTTGGAGAAAAAGAACTGAAATGGTTTTGAGTCATATGCTTACAAGTCATTGATTAATCAGTAGCAGTATCCTCAGCAGATTTCTTATATTCTGGCTTAAGCTCATAAGTTCCTTGATTTGTTCCCCGCTTATTGTACACACAGAGCTCGTTTAAAATCTCCTTCAAGAATTGCTGCACACAGGGAAAAAAAAAACCCAAACTAGCAACATGAATATTCTGAAAAACAGTAATATAATTATAAAAAGTTGATGTAACCATGTCTTCTCCCCTTTCTTGTCAGCCAACAATGATTCTTATCAGCTTAGCTGACCATTAGGTTATGGAAAGCAAATCAACATGTCAGGTGAGATAAACAATTTTCAGCTTTTTAATTAACATGTCATGACTCAATGCCTCTTTTGTAATGTCTACTTGCTGGTTAAAACAAAATGTATGGTACTCTAAGCAATGAGAATTCCAGAAATTTATGATAAACCCCCAAGATAAGACAAATAAAAGAAAGGCGCACCGCAGGTTGATCAGTTTCTTGCACAAGTTGCTTCAGGGCCCAATTTGATTGTCTTTCAAATAGCTTGAACATGATATCCTCCAATTCTCCACGGTCCCTCCTTGTTCTCTTCACGTCTGATTGTTTAACTGGTGCTGTTTTCTTCTTATCCTATGCATAGACAATTAACAATAGTTTACAACAATTCAATCTTGGACATGGATAATCATGTATCATCGCTGAAAGGAGAAGTATTAAACTGCAATGAACAAATTCATAAACACAAACATAAATTTATTATCTTTATCTTAGAAAACATTTCTGCATATTTCCTCAAGTGAAAGCAGACATAAAAGGTGACCAAGCTACTCTTATGCTAAGGTACCATGTAAAACGAGAAGAAAAAATATCAATACCTTAGAGTTAGTTGAAATCAAGCCAACCATTCCAGGCATAGGTCTCATGTGCACTCCTCGATCATTATCAATCACCTTGTAAATAAATCAAGCAACCAAAAATAAAGTCACTATCTTAGGTAAACCACCTAAATCCCTAGTCAATAAACAGCCAAATTTGCAACCTGTATTTGCCTGTTTTTGACCATTGACTTATTTGTTCTTTCACGACACAATCTTCCATATTCCTCAATATTTTCCTCATGAGGCTTCATGTCAAACTTATGCTCCACTTTCCCTTCCATAGCAATTCTTCCTATGAACTCAAAAGTTTTTCTCCATTGCGTGAAAAAGCCAAAAAAAGTGCATATCATAGTGCAGAACATAAAATCACATGTCAACCCCAAATTATACAAGATGCATCCATTTGAACTTCAAAAGCCAACCATCAGCCATGAGCTGAATATTTCAGCATGCCAAGCACAAAAAAAATAATTGTATTGTGACATGTTAAGTAACCACAATGCTAATTGAGAAGTGCACTAAATTCAAAGATAACTCCAAAACTCACACTATAGACACCAATTTACAACTACGCAGATTATCTTAACAATTCAAAGTTGCATCTTAGCTCCGTTTTCACAAGTGAAAAAACAAAACATTTGTCTAGTAATCATTTATGTTATAAAGGTTAACTAAAATTGCAACTTGAAAACATAGAGGAACAAGGGAAACAGATTTTACCAATAAACAGGAGCAACAACAATATCTCTGAGCAGACCATTCCAAATTAGTTAAATTCCAATAATTGCAAACCCAAAAGGTAACTCAATCACTCAGTCCATTAACACATGCACAGTTCAATCTGACTCAAGGACATAAGGGCACTAATTTTATCTTAGCACTTATTCCTCCCAAATATCATAATACAAGATAAACAAGAAACATAAAATTTGTTTAGAACTTCACCCATAGAAAGTTTGACGTGTCAGACCTGTGGACCAAAAATTCAAAGCCACCAATGGTCAATGCTCGGATCATATAAATTTGTGAACGATAATAGGAGAATTCACCTTTGTCGATAAAATAGATCTTAAGAACTAAAGGAATGCTATGCAACTTAACCAAACCGTAGAAGAAAATACTTCAAAATTCATCAATCACCATAAGCTGTGTATACTTAAGTATACACATGCTTGAGTACACTTCCCAAAAAATATAAGCCTTTGGAACACCATTAAAAATTTATGCAAAATATTTCAATCCTATCATACAAAAAAACTTGAATTTCAAAAATTCGGGAAAAAAATGAAAGTAGAACCTCACCTTGACTTGTCTCAGAAAAGACACACATAGGAACAAAGTCTTTAGACATATTCAGAGTATAATTCTTTGGTACATTCCTCATCTCACTGCTAGCCATCTCCATGGTAAACTGATTACCATTTCGGAAACAAGGAAAAGAAAAATGAAATCATGAATCATGGGGAAATAAAACCTTGTATAATCCATATATAGCCTGCTCCAATCAACATACGAACAGAAATCTGATGACTAGAGAGGTTTATCAGCATCACTGTAACTCACATTGGAACAAGATTAATTAAGTAACATTTTAATATACGTTTATCAGTAACCCAAACAAATAAAAACAAATTAGGGCTTTCACAAAGCGGCATTAGAAGATCTGCAGCAAATAAAATCCCTAATTGGTATATCCGCTTTGAAGGAAACGCAAAGATAACAGTATGAAACTACTTAAATTGCAAGCAACGAATACTCAAAAGGAACCGCGCTGAATTTAGTAGCTGCAAGCAAATTAGGAGAGATAGGAGTACCTGTAGAGCAGAGGAATCATCAGGGCGGAGGGGATCGAGGGAGAGAACGACCTTAGCGACAGGTTGAGAATCTGAGGCAGAAACATGACTTTGCCATGACTTAGCAACTACCAAAGGACACTTCATCAACCAAACCGATCTATCAGCCTTCGACATTTCCAAGACACCGCTGCTACTCCCGTTATCTTTGTCCATGTCTGTGCTTTATTTTTTCCGTTTGTTTCTGGGTAAAAATTCCTTTTCCTTGGATCTTGTAGGTTCCAGTTTGTTCTTTCAGTCCCAAGTCTTCCCTTTGCCTCCTCGATGACGATTCTTGAAGGAAATATATTAAGGCCAGGACCGGACTCCAGCTGAACCGCCTTTACAAATACATATGACAGGCAGGTAACAACTGGTAAATTTTATAGTCTCCTCTTACGATCCGTTTCGCATTTTAAAAACATTTTTAGGTAAAAAAAATTTATTTTTAATTTTTTGGAATTTTTAGAAAAAAAAAGTAAATATTTTTTTTGATATTAATAAAATAAATTTATAAAAATTTAAAAAAATCAATCAATTAAATTAAAAAATTTTAAATACAATTTTTAAATATCTAACATTAATTTCAAACATCCATTACTATTTTACATAGTAATATCTTCTAACTTTAATTTTTAAATTTAACTCATGTAATAAAAATATATTTTTTAATCTATTTTCACATGTTTAAGTATCATTTTGATGACTAAATATCACATCAGCTAAATAAAATACATTTGCTAATTAAACATTTACCTATATAAAACACATAAATTTGCTAAAAAATTGTATACAATTGATTTTTTTTAACTTATGGAATATTGTTTAAAACAAAATAAGAAAAAAAATTCATTAGCTTTAAAATATAAACAGTAACGTAGTGTTCACTTATCAAAAATTAATATTTCACATAAATAATGATAACTCCTAATTATCAGAAAAAACTTATAAATCTATAAAAATTAATAAAAGAAACATTTTCATTATATGAATTAAAATTAGAAAATATTAACATTATAAAGTATAATTGAAATACATTACTATACATTTAAGTCAAAAACGCTAATAGTAAGGCCGAAGTCAAAAATTGCCCGAATCCAATATAAATTCTGCTTTTTAGTGAGAAAGACAGAAAATAGAAGCAAACGCTAAGATAAAACGGAAGGACCCGATTCTCATGTACTTTCACCAATTGCCTAAAACCAAAAATCAAAGGAATAAAGTTTTTCTTCATAAAGATTTGAAGCAAATCGATTTTTCCATTAAATTTCCATAACCATTAAATTTCCATTAAATTTATCAGTTGATTCATAATCAAACCCTGAATATCAATGAGGAAACAGCCAAGATCTAACAATATTGACAATAAAGCTAGGACAAGAAACACTAGACTAATACACAAATTATTAACAATCAATTTAAGCCCTTTCACCCCTAATCCTGCGGGCCAATTGAATATCTTTGGGCATAATTGTCACCCTCTTGGCGTGAATAGCACAAAGGTTGGTATCCTCAAAGAGACCAACAAGGTAAGCCTCTGCCGCTTCTTGAAGAGCTGCAACAGCGCTGCTCTGGAATCTAAGATCAGTCTTGAAATCCTGAGCAATTTCCCTAACGAGCCTCTGAAAAGGGAGTTTGCGGATCAAAAGCTCAGTACTCTTTTGATACTTCCTGATCTCTCTCAAGGCAACAGTTCCTGGCCTGAAACGGTGGGGCTTCTTCACACCTCCGGTGGCAGGTGCGGACTTGCGAGCGGCTTTTGTCGCCAGCTGCTTGCGAGGAGCCTTGCCTCCAGTGGACTTTCTTGCAGTCTGCTTGGTGCGAGCCATTTCTTATTCAGTATATGGAGAAGGATTAAAGATTATTATAAAGGAAACTACACGAAATGAATATGAATCTGTAGAATGCAATAGAGAAATTGCGATTTGGGTTATATAGCGGAGCACGCGGGTTAGGATAAGCGGGAGTTGAAAATTTTTGAAAATTTTGTTTCTTTGAGGAATTTAGAAGAGGCAGGAAATGAATTTGAGCCATCGATTAACAGATTGATCAACGGCCAGTAATATTAAGAGGAAACCAGGCACGGATCGCGATCCGTGCACAATGTTAATGAGCTAATGGCAGCAGCTTCCTGACCTTGAAATTTGTTTCTCCGAATAAGCGCCTCTAATTTGGCCAAAAAAAAAAAAAAGAAGCCCCTCTAATTGCAGATTCGGACCGTAGATCGATATTCCTATCAACAGTTGAGATTCTATTATGAATATGTAACACTGATTGCCACCGTGGCAATTATCATTATTTTATTTTCCGCTAAATCTATTATTTTAAATCCTCAATCTATTATTTTTGACATGTTTGTTTTTTTTGAAGAATCTTAATTTATTTTTAAAGATATTTAGGGGATATTTATGATTATTGTTAGTTGTAAAATAAATAAGTTAAAAATTTTGTAATTCAAAAATGTTTTTTTTTCTAATATGTTTCTATAAAAATTATCTATTTACCTTTTTTTAAAATATTTTTCAAAACTCAAAAAATTAAAAATAATTTATTTGCAAAAACACAATATAAAGCAAGACTTTAATATAAATGCATTGCACCATTCAATTAAATGCATGCAAGGCATAATTCATCATAAAAAAATTGCCATAGTGGACAAATAATATAATATCCGAAATTTTACAAATAAAATTAAAAATACAATGGGGAGATTTTTCCACATCAGAAATTGCCCCTCCTCCTCCAGTGGGGTAATTTGATTAAAAAAAAATGAAAAGAAGTAGAAATCTATAAATGAAACGAGGAGAAAACCTGTTATATATGTTAAAGGTTAATTAAGAGATTGTCTGTATGTCAATGGTGCAAAATTTTGTGATTGTTTGTCACGGCTCTTGTAATTAAAGGCTAATTTGCGAATTGAATAAGGTAAAGCTTTTCAGGTGACTTTTATTTTCCTTCCTGAGCGGGCGGGTTGGTACGAGTGGAGAGAAAAAAATAAAAATTTGAATTTAAAATCTTTTCAGAAAATATTTATTTTCTAGGAGAGACAGAATAAGATATTCTGAGTGGTATCAAGAAAGGTAAAAAGAAATTATAAGGAATAAAAAAAAGTCAAAAATTGGACCTATATTCAACGAATCACATATACTAAGAAAAAGTATCTCGTTTTGGTCCAACTAATAATTATATATGGGATAATTAACTGTATAAATACTTTTCCCTCATGATCTATTGCAATCAGAAAATTCGAGTTGCAAATTATATTCTTTATGGAAATGGTAAACCAATTTGGAGAATTTCTGACGCAAGTATTCAATTAGTTCGTATTTGAGTTTTATTACAGCATATTTTGGTAAAAGTTTCGATCGAGTCTTTATTAACATTTTCCAGTAGTACCATTGTTAATTTGAACTGTATCAAATTTTCATTTTTAATCACATTAAAGGTAGACCAGTTATTTACTTCTTTCTGAATTGATTAAAATCTATTTAAATATTAAACTATTAAAACAAATTATCTGAATAATATGGACAACACAATACAGACTATATTCAATATATTGAATAGTGATATTACATTATCCATTGCACTTATTATATGCATATTATCACATATATATCAAGCCAAAAAGTTTAATTATTTAAAGACTATCGAAAGTTATTATAATATAATAAACAAATTTTGAAAAATATCTCACAATCACTTAAGGTTTTGTTGAGCATGGATGAAGTTGTGTCATTTAAGAAATCAAACGAGCTGAAAATTACATGTGGCTCAGTTGGTTAATGACTCTAAAAGTCTCCCAAATAACCCAAATTCAAATATTATCTATCTCCTCTCCCAACATGTACTATTGCTCTGGTAGGGGCACACTTCTTAGCAACTGGAGAGCTCGTGAGCTCAAGTGAGCAGCAACTTGTGGATTGTGACCATGAGATTGGAATACCGTATACCTTTGCTTGTTCATCAGTCAAGAGTCCTCTTTCTTCCCTTTTCTGTCCAAGGAAACGAGAATTCAATTGACTTTTAAAGTTCAAAAATCCGATCATGTATACCTTAAACCTTATAGTACCATCTTCAAAGGTCTTTTATTCTCGAATCTAGTCCTAAATTTGGCTGAAGCATGTCTTATGAGAGGTGATTTAAGCTTGAATTAGGAGAATTCAGGATTTGGTGGGGCTCTAGTGAAAGGAATTACATATTAGAGGCAGTATCTTGAAACCAGTTTCGGATTTATGTTTTTTTTATCTTTCGTAGTTGAATAGTTAATTCTATATCCAATGACAATATGAGTAAAGGTGAAATTATATTAGTCGTTTAAGATTGCCTTGTTAATGACATCTACAACTTAAAACACCATTTTAGAGTAAGTTTTGTACAAAAAAAAATTATATATATAATTCCTCTAATCCATAACACCAAACAAAAAAAGAGAATAGGTGAAATTACCTTATGATAATTGCATCTGGAACGTTTAACAGTATACTAATTTTATTTTTGCTGCTTTTTCGTGGTACAATGGGTGTCAATGCAGTGTTCATATAAGGACATACATAGGGGAAGTTACCTGCCCATACATTTGTTAAAAGCGTCAGGAATAGGATCATGGGGTGGTTCTGGTCGGGTATGGAGCAGCCGCATATGCTCCTATCCGTAACAAGGATAAGCCCTTTTGGATTCTAAAGTACTCATGGGGAGATAACTGGGGAGAGAATGGCTATCACAGAATCTGCAGGGGTCGCAATGTATGTGGAGTAGACGCCATGGTTTCAACTGTAGCTGCTATCCACACCACTTCTCATTCCGTAAATGATGGTTTCTAGCAATACAGCTTCTGTAAATATGAAGTGCTGTGTGCACAGTGCATTGTTTAAGACATTCTCCTAGAAATGTGTAAGATTTCTATAAACATTCTAAGGAAGATGGTAAGTTCATATAAGGACTTTGTAATCAAGGTTTGTATACGCTTATTACTACCGATAACAAGTTATCTTGGGCTGGCGCAACACTTGTGTTTTCTTTAAACGGTCAAGGCTCTTGAAATGTGTTGGGATTGTATTCAGAATCCCAGCATTTTACGTACTAAGCCATACCTATTTGCAACCAATTCATGGCTTCAAAAAACATCTTATACAATCTCACAAATTGAGCTGGGGGAGGCCTAGAATTTATGGCATTTTAGCAAATCATAAAAGGAATTTTGCTACTAAGAATTTCACTAAGACTGTCCCCACAAAATTGATAAAATGTTGTTAGAAAATGCATGCTGAACATGTTTTCAAGACTGGAAGCGATCAATCCAACTGCCTTGAGAACGTCTGCCTCCCCTCTCCTACATGAAAAAGAAAACACTGAAGCTACAAATTCATATTGCCGGGAAGGAATAATGCTATTTTATTCAATGGCCGTTGAGCCTCTAACAAACCACATTCAAAAAAAAAAAAATCCAACAAGATATAGTAATTGTTTGAAGCAACTCTGAATATTTTGATTCCAGTTCCCCATTAAAACAAGATTTTACATGGGACTTCACTGCAGAAACTCCCTTTTTTCCTGTCTTTCACTATGTAATATTGCACAACAAGATGTAATGCTATAAGAATCAAGTAATGAATAATACGATGCATAATCTGAACAAATGAGATGATAAATCTAGATGCCTTACGTGTTGAGTCTGTTAACCAAAATTTCAAACTCAGAGCTACTGATTGGCATGCCAATAGACATAACGTCAATGTCCTTTCTAGTTGCTCTTGATCAAATTTCCAACTCAAGGCCAACATGCATGAAACTGGCTGCCAGGCCTGCTGCAAGGTCCTTTATTGTGGCAATCACAAACACAACAGAATAAGTGGCGTGGTAGATGTACCAATAGGCTTTTCTTCCAAACTTGCCAGGCACTTCACCATTTCCCTAACTCTTTTAGTACAATTTAAAGAATTGTAAGTTTCCTATACTTCTATAAATTCAATGTATGATCAAATTCTGCACCCCATCTTTTAGCCTTCATCCATTCTCTCCAAAAGTGTATCATTCATCCTCATCACCAAGCAAGGCAAATGAAAATGGGTGGAACTTGTACCCATCTCCCTCGTAGAACTTGTTCTGGAACTCTACCCAGTGAAGTCTCAAGGCATGTAGGAATGCACTTAGGGTTTCCATCACTAGAAGCACGCCAACAGTTGCACATACAAAAACAATTATACCAATGATAAGAATAATAATGTTGTTGAACCTGCAGGCAATAACAAAATATTCATTATATAATACACTCAAATCCAAGATAAAAACAACTTTCATTGCAGCCAAAAAATAAAAAAAGAACTCACCCCCAGGCTAGAAGTAGAACCTTGTCATAGAATACACTTGATAACTCTGAATGGGCCAAACTGAAAAGAACCAACATTCAGACAAATTAGACCTCTCAGAATCAATTAACTATAATGTGAAAAGAAGAGATACATCCAGATAAAGGCCTCTAGATAAAGAATCTATGCGTCCAATCAATATAATTTTTAGCAGTTCTCCAACATTTAGATAGAAAACTGTCCTGTGGTCTTAATGGATTGTTATAAAAAGGCCTCTGCATATAAGATATTAGCCATCTGATCAACACAGTTTCCACAACTTACCTCATTAGATAGATAATTATCTAATGACTGGATAAGTTTACAAGGTTCTTTGACAGGAAAAAGGGGAGACAAAACAAATAATTTTTGTTGAACTAACACTTTCAGAGCTGGAAATGGCAGATGACGTTCTGCCAACCCAGCGTACACAGGCAGTGTATAAACAAAAGAAAATTAACCAATCTTCTACTTATCAAAAGAATGTTATTTGAAGATATTATAAAGGGGTCTTGCAATTATGTTAGGTTCATTATAAATCCTATATTATGTCAGCTCTGATTGTAGTGCATTATACATTGATTAGGTATAATGACTTATCCAGACATGGCCAGCCCTTCTAATGGGTTCTGACAAATACATTCAAAATTTATTATGCTGAACTTGAACACCAGAATGTTCTAAAGAAGCCAAGTAACCGTAAGAATTAGCATGAAAATCACCTCACTCTCTTGATACTATTGGAAAACTAGCAATCACATCTTTAATGAACAATCAGAAAGGTGCAATGATATAAGAATATCAATTAACTTGAACAACAGATTTCAAGTAAATATGATGAACCTGAGTGCCCAAAGACGTAGATATGAAGCTGTATTTGATACTGCACCAAGCACAAACTCTATGGTATGTATAAGCTGGTGAACAAAGATCTCACTGAACTCAAATTCCACATGCTTATGGGAATCAAAATGGGGATCCATTTCAAGGGAGTCATCAGTGCTGCCAAGCCGTGCATAGGATTGACCTTGGTGCCTCTGACATGGCAATTTGAAATGCAAGAGGTTTACAAATTTGGACGAGCATATAGATAAAATAAAAAATTGAAACAGAAGTCCAATTGGACATAATAAAACAAGAACTTTCAGAAATGAACAATGCAACTAAAATATGTAATTAAAGTAGAAATTTTCAGCATACTTCCTCATGTTGCTTCTTCAAGAGAAAAGGCTTGGGAAAAAGCATCCATGGTACAGCAACAAGGGCCAATAATAGTAACAAAATCTGGTAGCAAAACATAGTACATGTTAAGAATAAGAATTTACTTCTTATAAGTTAGTAAAAGAAAACTTCTGCATAATCATAATCATTGATATTAAACCTGAAAGAATTTTTGGCCAATAAATAGCTGATTATCACCCAGATCATCAGTTGGACTTAAAAACATGTAAATCATCACATGATACAAATCAGCTTGCGAGCCAGTGCACCATTTCACAATTATGAGGAGTGAAAGGTAGCCAAACAAACTGTTCAAGAATATCATCTGGGGAACAAATTGATACCTAAAACAATGCAACCCCTGTTAGTATATTATCTGAAGGAGAAAAACACACTCTTCACAACATAAAACTATTAACTAAAAGAGAAACACAATGTAAAGCTAAGCACACATAATGCATGCACTTATGCTCATCCTCTCATTTCTCAGCAAAATGAAAACATCAGCAGAATTAAGTTGTGATACGAGATAATGATTTCTCAAAAACAAGAATAGCAACTAAGAGAAAATTGAAAAGAGAATGAGACCACCGTTGTAATAACAGAACAAGATAAACATTCGGCACACAATTAGACACATGAAATGCAAAGGGCAATCAAAAGGAGCATTATAGCTTACCGGATATTTAGGTTATCTCCAAAGAACTTTGCATTGAAGTAGCTCATTATAATCCCAAGATTCATTTGGGCCACTCCTAATAGAATTGACATCTTCATCTTCAATGAGTTAAGAAAAGGTAACTCACTCCGGGTTCCATGCCACTTAGGATCAACACCGAATGGATAAGTGGCATGTATTTTCACCAGACCAGCACTAGAAGCATCCCTGAAGTACAAATTGAGCATATTTATGAGGGGAAAATGGGCTATGTGCATATATATAAAGTTTATCATAATGGTATAATACCTGCATGATGGATCATGACAAGCATAGGCTGAGGGACCAAATAGTTCAAATGGAACTGAAAAGAATTCATTGTATATCATTCCAGTGTAGATTGAAAAAAGTGCCATCATCATAATAACATAACGGCCACCAAAAGTCATCGCCATGATGTCTCCAAGTTTCTGTGGTTCAGAAGATCAAATAAGTTGAACCATGAAGCAATGGAAAGGAAGAACACTTTGCTATGATCCATCAACGAGTTAAAAAAACAATTACCTGACTGGATAATTTCTTTTCCCTAAAAATGAAATATAATGTAGCCAGCAGCAAGCAAATACCATGTCCCCAATCACCAAACATCACAGCAAAGAGGAAAGGGAAAGTGATTATTGTATATACACCAGGATTTGCTTCCTGGTACTTGGCAATCCTGTAAAATTTTTTTGCTGGGTTAACATCCTTGAGAGATGATTTTGTTCAGCAATTCACAGGTAAACTATCAAGTAAAATGATGCATGAAGCATAACTTGTCGAGAAGATGAAAAAAACCCTCTCAACTTTATTCCCTCATTGTACTCAAAAAGTGGACATCAGGATACAAAACCCAACTCAAATTTAAAAATCACAGAAATTTGACCAACAAAGAAATTCCAATGCTATCAATTTCATGAATTCAACACATTCTTGTTGTGATTAACTTTAACCTACAAAGTAATTCCAATGCTATTACCAATAGATCATGTAAACAACCAACCATAGCATCTCACCTTGTAGAAAAGGTAGGCCAGTCATAAAACCATCTTTCAAGTTTCTAAATTCTTCCAATTATCATGGTTCCTAGTTCCTATCTTCAGTGATACTAAAAGGCAAACAGCCCATTTCTGAAAGAAAGAGAATCTGCCAAAAACCAATGTATATCTACCAGGCCTAGCACTCTACATGATGCCAATGTTACCATAAATTTCTGCCAGGTGATCTATGGTTTGCATTATTGTATCATTGTTAGAAACATGATCACTCCTACTAAAATTTGCATTCAGAAACTAGGAACTCACTGAATAATCTGCATGATAAAATAACTCACCCATATGCATCTACAATTTCTTGAAAGGCAGATGTAAATTTGTTTGTGCGGAAGTAAGTAGGTGGTGATTCCTTTGTTTGCAAAACCTGGAATATTGCTCCAATTGGTGAGTTGCTGTCAATAGTTGCCTGTCGCAGTGCATTTTGAATCTGCAAAGAAGCAAACAGAAGATAATTAGAAAGTCAATAAACTATATAGTGTACATTATTCTTGCAGGGATTTAAGAAACCATGTAGCTGAACATCAAAAGAACATACCTGATCAGTTGCAAAAACAGGACACCAACCTTCAGCAACAAGACACTTCTTTGTCACATCTATGCTAAGCATATTTAAAGTATGGTAAATAGATTTTTCCTTCTTCACCTATATAAGTTATAGAAAGCAAAGTTCATTAGCCATTATGAGATTCAACAAAGAAAATGTTTAACCCACATCTTCTGTATACATATAACGCAATGGTTAATCCCAACATACACAGTACTCAAGCAGTGCACTGTAACTTGAAGAACAAAGACATGAAGACTAAGAGTACAAAACAAATTGACTCAAACATACCAGAAGGTTCCACTGCTCAAACTGGAAGCCAATTGTCTGTAATAAACTAGTTCTGTGAGCCAATCCAACATCTATTGTAGTTCTCAACTCTGTCAGTCTTCCAGATACCTAGAGATTAGTGAAATTAAAAAATAAAAGTCAGATTCCATATACTGCACAGCCAAACAAAATATAATGTTGATTCATATGAATTCCAAATATTTGAAGTTGACAGTACATAGGTTTCCAATATAGTGACGTTATGATTCAAGTTAGGTTCATAAATACAGATCAAAACTTCGTCTAGTAAGTGCTGGTTTAAAATACATATAAAAGGCGTAATTTTTAATTCTACCTCAACTATGTTCTTTACCACATTCACAAATCTAATAAAAAGAGGGTCAATTTTCAAGTAAAAAATTCTAAACTAGAATCAGGTTAAAATACCTTTATCACAAATTTTCGATTCAAATATAGCATCAAGGAAAATTCTAGGCCTCACTCCAAACACCAGGATAAACCCATAAAAAGCAATCCTTTTTTTCTTTAAATAAACATGTAGTACACTATCAGCTTATCCGCTAAACTTCATTTGTAAATATAATGACTTCTATTTGACTAATGCATACTTCTAGACTAGTCAACGATAAGTGCATTTTCTAACACTTTCCTCTCTATTGTTCCCTTTTCAAGGCATTTTCCAGCTGAAAGACAAAAGTGGGTGGAAATAATATGGAATTCCAATTGTATAGACATAACATCAATCACTATAAAAATAAAAGCATAATTATAATTTTACCATAGTAAACAACTTTCCACCTATTTTCTTTTTCAATCAAAAGAAAGGAGAGAATGCCTCAAACTTTTATTCCTCCCATTTTCACTCCCAAAATTTGTTTCAAAAAGGCAATTAAAGTTGGAAGTTTCACTTTTTAAGTACTATAAAACAAATGAGCAAGATCTATGTTGCTTGGACTCAGGGACAGGTACTTGACACGGGTAAATATCTAGAAGTCCGGTTTCTTTTTTTTTAAATTTTAAGATACGTGAATATGGCTAAAAAGTACCCAAAATTAGGGTAAGGGTACAGAGATACGTCTATGTATATATAATTGTAAATATACTAATTTTTATATATAATAATTTAAGTTAATAGATAGATCAAATTATAACATTTAATTGCTAAATAAAATAAAATTGGATAAAATACTTTAAATTAAAAACTTAAAGTCTAAAATTCAAACCACAAACAACCAATAAAATGATAATTCTAAGTCCATTTAAATTGAAAATCAACTCAAGTTTGCTATATAATCTATATTAATTTTTGTCACCGACACAAATCATAGTTTCTAATTGTGGGTCATTAAGAGATAATTCTTTTAATTCCACAAAATCACTCTCTTCCAAGTCCATTTAATATGCACTTATAATTTAAATAAAACCAAAATTACGAGTACCCACTTTTAAAGTGAATGATCCAGTAGAGATTTTATACTCATACCAATGTCATAACCAAAAGGGATGGGTACTTCTTCAAAAATGAAGTGTTGAACTAACATAGAGCAAGACACTGCAGAAAAATTCAATAGAACTTTATTGCAATTTCTTTTTTGAAAGTTGATAAGATCATAGATAAGGCAAAAAACTTATGGTCATAGAGAATCTTTTCAACGAACACATGGTTATAAAGAGACAGAACAATATCAAAACGTAAAAGTATCCTATTTTCTGATTCCACATGAATGAGAGGTAAGATGTGCAAATAAAAGAAGGCTTATTGTATACCTCTGTCATCATCTGATATTGTTTGCTTATGTCCTCAGTGAATGAATAACGGTTTGCACCAAAAGCTTCGCAAATTTTGAGAATTTTGTTCTTTGCTCTTTCACCAGAATAGAAAACAACAAATACATTTTTCTCAACCTGTAAATTGATATCTTATAAGTTTCTCAACGAAATAAGGGTAAATTCCTACTCTGAAATGAAGATAAAACAAAAACAACTTCCAGGAGTAAACCTTCTCTCCTGACACAGGATCAACAACAGAACTTTCAACTACAGATTGTTTCAGAAACACATTGCCCCTGGTTGCACGGAACAGAATCCTTTCAAAAGCCATTGACTTTTCTCTGGGTACCAGTCCACTGACAAAGCCCAGCTTAACTTGCTTTAGTGGATTTGTTACCATTTCCTACACAAATTTCAATTCCTGAGCATGAATTTACAGAAAATAGCAAAATTCAGCTACCGTATGAAAGAAAAGGAGAACTCCAAAAGTTATACTTGCTCCATCAACAATGGACTGTCAATGGATCCTTCACCAGTGTCATGTACTTCAAGTTCTGTTTGCTGAGCTACAGCACTTCTTTGTGCAGAAAAGAAAAGTTCTCCAGCCTGAAATGGGATTAGATAAAAAAACTGTGGATCGCTTCTCAGCTTCAAAGTCTTTGGAAACAAAATATAATTCCATGTTAATGGTTCTATTCCATGGTACCAAATTTAGCACTCTAATTCCTATAGGAAATAAATTCGTTCTTAAGTGAATAACAAGTGTGTGTACGATTTACAATTTTCCTGCGACCGAGATTGCATTATTTGTGCATCCTTGAGTTGCGAACTCTTCTGTCCATCCGTGTGTGTGCGTGCGTGCGTGAGAGAGAGAAAGACAGATCTTTATCTCAAAAACCATAAAATTGATATAAGCAAGACCAGTAGCAATAATGACATCAAGATAATTCATGTTCCTAATAACGGAGTAATTCCGCTGTTAGGCCAGAAACATGTCCTACAACACTGAAGCCTCAGCAGCAAATGCAAAATAGACCATACCTTCTGCAGGACAAGCTTATATTCAATTAGTTCATTGTATGTGCGCTCTAACTTCTCATTATTTGAATTCATCTCTAAGAGTTCACCTTCGAGTTCAGAAAGTTTAACCTAACAATTCCAAGAACAGAATCGCATTAAAATGGGTCATAGTAACTTTTTTGACCAAAGAAATAGATTCTGAGAATTGATAACACCTCCAAATTGTCCAAATCAATATCATTGCTAGTTGCAGATCTCGTTGATGTCGACAAGCCAATTTTTGTCATGTGTTCCTTAAAAAAACGTAGCTTGCGAGCCATTTCTGCGCATCTTTTAATCTACATATAAAAATCAAACAGGCATACACACATCAAGCATGAATCAAATTTTTTTTTTGAAAGTATTATGCATGAATCATAATTAGCCTAGTTCATGAAAGGATTTTATAATTTAGTGGGGCAGCGGGAAAAAAAAAAATCAATATTTAAGAGTGATACTGATTTTAAAATTTATAGACTTGGGAAACCTTTAGCTAACCATAGAGTGGTGAAAGTACAATTTATATATATGTATATAAAAGGGAGCGTTTTTCATTTTTGCATGTTTCAGAGAAAAATGATAACGCACCTGAGCAGCATATGTCCGTTGGAATGGACTCTTTTCAGCGTTGAGCTGGAAGAAAGGGCGACAAGTGCAATGCATTAATTCCAATGATATTTCAATTGGGAGGAAGAATGAAAAGGCTAGCCATTGGCGCAAAGATATCGCAATAAAAGAATCACCAAAAAAAAAAAGATAGATAGAGAAATCATAAAAACTTAGGAACAAAAAAAAAAGTCGGTGCAATATCATGCACAGCGGCTGATAAATGTCGATAAAACCATAGAGAAGCTAAATTGAAATCGGAACAAAATCAACAGCAGAGAATGATCAACATTTGACGAATGAAGATAAAATCCCAGAACAAAAATGCTCACATCTTTGAATTGGAAAAGGCCAAGGTCACCGAGATACGAAATTGTGCGATGAGCTGATTCAATAGGTATGATAATTTGGGCCAATTGCATAGGCTCTGACCGTAGCAGATCCATCGTCGACCACCGCCGTTGATCCGCCATTTTTCATCAACTGCTGCAGATCCAGGGACACAATGTGTGCCTTTGCGAGTATGTATATAAAATAATACTGATGGAAGAAAACTAGCCGAAGGAACAATTGTCAGGCTCCGACAAGACTGGTCCAATGTCCAATTCGGTTTATATGGTTGTCAATTGTTTTGTGCACGCCAAGTTGTGTGAACATTACCAACAGGTCCAACCCGTCGTTTCTGTTTCACCGTCGTTTTCACTTTTCACGCGGATGAGAATCACAAAATAGAATTTTCAAACTTCACAATACGGCATCGTTTTCACGCAGATTAGGAAAGCCATGAAATTCGGAGAGCCCACCAGTGTATACACGCACCGTTTCAGCATTGTTTTAAACTCTAATGCCTATTGGGCCTCATAGTTATTGGGCTGGTTCTTTCTTCATCGTACACCAGCCCCAAATCACATAGCGGGCCGAATCCTTCCTTTTTGCCTCTGAATCGGCATCGATTTTTGGGTCCACATGTCTGATTGAATCTGTATAGGGATAGTATATTAACTGAATTTATCTAAAAACATTTTAATAAAATAAGTTTCTGAAAAATAAAACCTGTACGTCTCTTTATTTGTATATAAGTTCCCACTCAGTATTTCCAATATTATTTTTATGGATTTTATTTTTTTCACAAAATCAATGCATAAAATAAAACTCATAAGTCAATTCAATTATAAGTTTTACAGGTGTATAAAATAATAATTACTTCATATATACATATATACATATCTCAGTGTATGATTAAAATGGCCTATAAATTTATAAGCACTCAACTAGATAATTATTATCATATTATTATATTTATTATGCATCCCTTGATAATTATAGAAAATATAAGATAGTAAAGAAAATATCGAATTATTGAGAAGAGGGAGAGAAGCTATATGTAGCTGGTAGAATAGTAGAAGCAGGTTAATCATAAATTTCTGAAAGAGTTAATGAAGTTGCTGTAAGAAATTGGTGCCCTCACACTTCATTAGTTATACAAGACAAGGTAAATGATAGTCGATAGACACTAAATTAGTGAAAATTCCTGAGGCCTATACATGTATTATTGGTATAGACAATTAACAAAATTATCATCAGCCGGCCCTCACCCATCATGGCAGAGAGAGGTCTTTAGGCGCTTAGCTACAGCAATGTATCAGTCATGAATAAGCTCACTTACCGTTTAACATAAAGACACGACATAATAATTGCATGTGATATATATATATATGTATGTATTTGTTTCCAGCTGGTAGAATATATTAAGGATTGGGGATTTGCTTTACTTTCAGCAGATGTCAGTATTAGATTTTATTTTGGGTTGCCTTGTAAATTGTGATGGCCTGATATTACAAGCACTAAAAGTAAAATTAAAAAAAGAAAAAAATACAATACACAGCGACAGAAAAAGAGAGAGCAACGCCATGCATGCAATGCTGGGTTATTGCCTGCTGACCATGTTGAGATCAAAATGAAATGAACAAATAAGCAAGCTGTGAGAGTAGTGGGACCACTGCAGTATGTGTGTGATACAGTGGGAGTAAATGTATAAATATTATATGTAATTAAGGTCAATTGAAGAACATAGCCAGGAAGAAGATATAAACAGTGAATAATACGCATGCGCCTGCTGGACCCCTATCATGCTAAACATTCCATAACCCACACCAGCCTAGCTATGTTTAAAACCCTAGGGCTTATTCACTTTGCATAATTTTGCCTTCTCACTCCTATGTATACATATCAATCATATGAAATTTTCCCCTTTATATATAGAGGGAGAGAGATCTAAGTAAAATTCATTTTTGAAGGATATTACTTTTGAATCTGAAGACTCGCATCAGTATTAATGCTTTGAATGGGGCTTCTGCTCCTTCATGCTATACAGACCCCATCGCGGCTGAAATTTTGGACGTTGTAATTAGTTTTAATTCTGCTTCTTTTGCATGTCCATATTAGTCTGTCAGTTAATATTTTTTAGTTAAGAAGATTACGTGCCTTACCAATTGGTTAAATGATTCACCGCCACAGCTTCTTTGTAATCTTATTTTTGATATGCAATGAATTTCGGGATTCCTTAATAAAGAAAAATAAATAAAAATTAATTCATGAATCAATGCAAATTAATGATAAACAATGTAGTATTCAAAAAAATGCAGCAAAATAAGTAATCTTTTAAATCATTGTATGTTTATAAAGTAAAGTTTAATTTTCTAATATGTTAGTTTATTATTTTTATAGTCTATAAATAAATGAATTTACATAATCGGTCAACATAAATATTTCCTTAATTATAAAGAACGAGTTCGGCCCACAAAAAAAGAAAAATAAGTTTTTTTTAATAAATATTTATTTCCGTCTTAATCATGGCCATGGGACAAAAATTTTACATGATAATCAACATAATGATAGCATCTAAGTTTCTTGCATTTCTGAAAAATTCAAAACCATATATTTCTCCTTTACGTAAAAATAGGAACAATTTGTAATTTCGTAAATATTTTTAAAAATTAGTTAGTAATAGTATGATTTAAATAATAAATTTTTCTTCTTGTTAATTAGAGGCATATTAGAAAATTATGAATGATATTTTATATTTGTATTTAAAACTAAAATGCTAACTTTTAGCATATAATCTAGTAGTTGAAAATTTTAATTAATGATTTTTTTTCTACCAAAAAATTCAAACATTGAATTTTTTTTAAAAAAAAGGTAGATGAATAAAAAAATAACTTACTAAGCATCTAATTAAACTTTTTTGTTTATTAATTTGATAGCGGTTAAGAATAAAAGTTCAACCAAATAGAAACTGGATTACTTCTCGTCTTTATAACAGAAAAAAAATACTCCATGTGTCTCATTTAAAGTATCTTTTTATATTTTTTTAGTACTTGAATCTGCACTACAAGATATATATTCAACCATTAATCAAGCCACTAGCTTAGTGGCTTTTAGGAAGAAAAAAAAATTATCCCACTTTAAGTATCTTTTTAAAAGCTCAATATATATATATATAATAGTTTCACTTATATTTTAATTAGTTAGATTAAGAAAAACTAGTTTTTTTAAAAATAAAATCTTCATTTAAACATAAAAAAGAGCAAAAGACAATAAGACAAAGCTATTGCAATAGAAAACTAAACCTGATTAATATTAATTAGGGGCATATTGAACCACTAAAAAAATTATAAGTTGATATTTGATTGATGACAGCATATAAAAATTACTAAATTAATTAATTACATTATAAATAAGCACATATGCATTTAATTTAGACGAAAAAAATCCCAATAATATAAGCATCTTCTCACAAGGTGTCTCGTCAATAATGATACAACAAACAAAGGATTTTGAACAAACTATATATCACTATAAGATGGGAAAGAATTCTATATTTGGTTGTCGATATATAGAAATTTAAACCAAAAGTAAGTAAAAGAAAATGAATAAAATATTACAATATTGACAAATGAATTACTTAAAACAAAATATCTAGAAGATAATTAAAAAGTTAAAATGAATGGAAAGTCTAGGAAAAGAGAAAGGGTAACAAGAGGCAGAAGCTATTATTTTCTTTTAAGTGGGGGCTATATATATATATATATAATAGAAAGGTCTCATCAATCGTGAATTAGGTAACCACATTCTCTGCATACATTAACTTAAGATGGCGACGTCGGGAATCCAATATCACTTTCTTCGCTCATAATTTCTAAATTTGTAAACATATATATCTAATAAAAAAATTATTTTTTTATTTTTTATAAGCATTAAAAATCGAAATTTCAAATTTTTAATTATCTGATTAGTATAATTTTTTTTAAAAATTACTTATAAAAAATAGAACTTTTGCCCCATTACCTCATTTTCCATATCCAAGAATATATTTTAGACAAAAAAGTTTCAAAAACAAAAACCAAGTAATATGCCTTTAGTCTTACTTTTTACACTAGGGCTAGCAGAGATTTTCCTCATGTAAACAGCTATATCTGGTATTCATCAAATATCTTGATGGACGACAGTATTAACAGCAGAAACTATCTGGGTTGAAAAGTTATAATAATATAAAAGAGCTTTCTATATCGTTCAAACATGCATCTTCATCGTACACTTCTGAAATGAATCAGATTATATGATATTAATTAAAGTCAGCTTTATTGGAATTGGATGGGATGGGATAAAAAGTTAGAATTGATAATAATATATTATTTTAAAATGATTTAAATCATTCTAAAATTACTTACTCCACAATTATAATTCTTTCTTTTATACTGTCTTCACCAAATTTTATATTTTCTTTATGATCACCTTAATAGTGATATCGGTTCATAGAATCCACCACAGACCAATCAAAAATATATAATTATTTTATAGAGAATTAACAAGAATATTGAATTGATCCGTGAAAAGCAGAATTTAGATAACAAAAATATTTACCCTCATTATTCTAATAGAAGCGAGAGGTGATTTTATAAATTTTCCTTTTTCTATTATTGATTGATGCGATTCATGTACATAATTAAACCGATCCCATCTCTCATTATGATTTTAAAATTGATGGCATTTTAGAAAGCCGACAATCATAGAGTTGAAGGGTAAACACAAGCATATCAACACTTAGTTCATTTGGAGTGTCAGATAAAATCCATGCTAGAATTGAGAATTGAAGTAGGTACCAAAACCATTGTTCACGGCAAGGATTTGATGGGTATTCATGTCGATACCACTCCAAATTCTCACATTCACGTGTCAGTATAACCTCACAAACTATTAAAGAATATACGAGTGGACAAATAGTAGTCTACCCCTCATGTATTAATAGTCTTACTTTTTTATATCACATCGAATTAAAAAATAAAATTTTAATTAATATTACTGAAATTGCAAATTATATTTATAATTTTTGAAATATATGGCTGATAATGAATTAAAACAGTTAGAAATGTATCAGAAAATAAAGCGATTAAACTTTGGTAAACAGTGATGTGAATGAGATAAATAAATAAATATCCTTATGCAACGAATAAAATAAACCACGTACAATGAGATTTACCGGAAGTTCATATGCTTTATAGAGAGAGAAGTAAAATACAATAAGATGATTCGATTTCAGCGTCATTCAATTAATCATCTTATTCAAAGAAAGTCAACCGCACCCCTCAAGGAATCGATAAAAGTCTGCCACTTCAAATCTATCTGTCCCGCATGCAAATTACTTTGTGACTCAAATTAGGAGAGATGAAGTATATTAACAAAAGATTACTAAACTTTTCCAGATTTATATGACAAGAAGGTGAAGTCAAATAAAGCAACTACACACGAAACCAACAAATTCTTATACTTATTCAAGTGTTAATATTACGAATCACACGGATCATGTTTATCACATCATCCCCATGCTCTATCATACATGAAAATTTTAATAAGAACCTGCCTTCGTCTTTAAACATATAAATAATTATAAATACTAATTTTTTAAATGACATTTTATTCATTTAATCTATAAATTAATTATAAGTATTTCAACCCACAAAGTTAACAAAAATACATTAATGTGCTAATTAGTATCCTTATTTGTTATATACTAGTGGGCAACATATATCAAATGCGTATATATTATTTAGTTACAACTTACTATCAAAGCTTGGGCAATGAATATTCAATTTATGAAATTCCAAACAGAATCCCCGATTGAACAGTTTTACTACTTGATATGACTTCTGTAAATGCATGTCCCTCAAAACGAATATAATTTATTGCACACTGTAATAGGAAAGGCATGCCAGGCATTTCAGGGTTCCGCTTTCAAATTTAAAGTGGTAGGTGGTCACCTTAAGGAGAATTGATTGAGTGCACTTTTGTTTTTGGAAAAAAAGAAAGAAGATAAAATTTTGATTGGATCCGAATAATAACTCTGTAAACAATTCAAATACCATCTCAATAAAACTCTTTCTCATTGATGAATACAGAAAACGATCAATTTATTTTCACAATGTTCTGAGCGTACAGTTAGTATTAGCTAATTGAATATAATGAAAAATTATCAATTATCTATTAGTTTCACGCTCCGGAATTTAAAGAGTTGAGATATAACGTTAATGACTAGACTATATACCATGGACATGAATCGAATAAAACGCTACATAAATAAAACATTCATAATTTACATATATGGCAAGTTAATACGGGTTTCATCAATAAATAAATAAAAAAACCATGAATTTATACCTTAAAGCATAATGCATATGTGGGAATGAAGATGCCTTCTTCATGCCAAAATGTGTGTGTATCCATATATAATTTTGAATCAAAAACCAAATCAAATCTAACAGATTAAAAATCAAAATTACATTTTTTTTTAATGAACTGAATTGACAAAATTTGAAGAGAACCAAATTGAACCAAATTTAGGCTTTTGGGCGCCTGAGTATATATTGTGAAATTTCTTTCTTTAAATATAATTCTACAAAAAGAAATATATCTTTAAAGTCAAAATTTAAATCTCCAATGCAAATCCAGATTTTGATTTTTGAGCATATATTGCTGAAAATATATAAAATGGAGGAATAAGAAGCTTCAATGTATGAAACTTCTGGGATCCCGCAAGTTGCTAATTAGGAATTTCTGTTATGCAACCCAACAAAATATGACAGCAAGCAAAGGTAATGAAATCTCGCAAAGAGAATTATCAATGGTTCAATCTTGAGGGGATGAATGTTGAACCATAGGAAATGAGAGCACATGTAATGGGTCAGATCTTACAGAAGTAGGGAAATTTTAAGACCTTTCTGTTTTATTCCAACCTACCAAATCTAGCAATCTATGGAAGCAAACAATAATCCTATTCAATCAGACGTCTCTTAATATATATATATATATATATATATATATATATATATATATATATATATATATATATATATATATATATATATATATATATATATCACATGCATACTCTTACAGAAGCATTAAACATTCTGAGCCAATTAGGTCACATCCATGCACGTCTATTTTAGTTGTAATAGGGAGGAATGCCTAATTGTTTGACATTTGTCAATGAATTGAAGGATTTCAAGGGGGCCATATCCATTTTCATCATCTTCTTTAAAAAGAAAAAAACTGGCTAGGCTTTTTAGAGATCTAATTAATATATAAGAAAAGAGTGTTAAATTCTTTGCTTAACCAAACACGAAACCTATTTCTTCCCATTTTAAGCCGGCAATCAAACAGATAAACGGGAAAAAGCGGCTTCGAGTTCAACACCAACCAGAAAGCAAAATTATATACCAACCATAAAGTCATATTCTTGCAAGTATTTCTTTGAATTTTCCTTATACTCTCCTCAAAAAAAAAAAAAAAAAAAAAAAAAAGCACACAGCACGCATCCATATATGTGTTCTACAACTACACCAAAAACGAAAATTAAAAATATATAAACCATCGATAGGATAAGGAAAAAAGGAAACTGAAAATATATAAACCATGAAAATCTCATTTGAAATTCGAAACGAAATCCAACACCCACAATATATATATATATAAATAGTTCTCCATTAAATTTTCCATTTCTGAATTCCTATGCTCTCTTCTAATTGATTTGGGTGCATGTGTAAACTTCAAGAGACCAACAATTTGTAGACTAATTGTTGACAAATGATGAAGGGTTTTGTGAAGAATATTAATAATGCAAAATACACTTAATTTCAAGAGCTTAAAGGTCTAACCTTTTAACCAGCTAGGACCTTGGGGGTGGGAAGAATTGCGTACCAGCAATAAAAGCATTGAGTGGTGCTGGATATAGAGTTGATGCGTCGAGCAAAGCAGCCGGGTTGCTTGTGTTTGTTGTAGTTGCGGTTGTTGCGGCGGCGGCTGCTATGAGATTGAGTTGCTGGGCTCCGCCGCTAGTGTATCGGGCATCCAACCCTTGATCGTAGAGAACTCCCTTGAAAACATGTCCTCCTATATTCACAGCAGTTTGATACGCATACTGCTCATCTGCTTCATCCAATGCGCTTACTCTAACGCAACGAAACACTGCTGGGGAATTCACTTCCGGCGGAAAAGGACTCACTTCCAACCCTAATTTTGTCTCAAAATTTGAAAGGAATCAGCGTATATCTATGTAAATTTATGTAACTAATTGAAAATTAAAAAGAAGAAAAGAAAATAATAATTGCTACTTATTCTTGGTGACCTTTCCTATCGTCAGTTTTACTAAGAAACAGTGATAGAATGGAAAAATGATAAAAAGAGAAAGAAAAGAAAAGCAAAGAGCATGTGGGTGGGTGGCTGACTATGGAGGTGGACTTGATGCTAACACACGCAAACGATACGGTCTTTAATTTTTGTTGGGTACTAAGAGAACTGAAAGTCTTGAGAAAATTCTGCAAGATCTCATCATTTATATACACACTTACAACCTTTTTCTCTTCACTGCCGTTACAGTTACTTGACAAATTCCTTTGTGATAGAACTTTCAAACATAGAATTTCACTTCACGCGACATATAATTTTGAAAAAAGAAAAAAGAAAAAAGATTTTGTTTTTTGGGGTGGGGAGGGGGGCGTTTGTCGTTTGTATTGTAAACTACAACTTTACCTGACGCGGTAGTGGCTAAACGAGTGCAAGCAAGAGAGGGAGAACCACCTTGATTCTCTCTCTGCCTTTTAGGATTGTCTCCTCGAAACTGTTGTTGTTGTTGCTCTTGATTTTGTTGTTGTTGCTGCTGCTGTTGCAAGGCAGATAGTTGTTGTTGCCTCTCTCGCCTTTTAGCAGCAGGGACCCAAGTGCTCTTGACGTGGGTTTGGCACTGAAACCCCCGGCTTTTACAGCAAGTTCTACATCTCAAATGGGCGCAATCTTTTTTAGCTTGGTTCCCACAATCTTGACAGTTCATTCCTCCACCTAGTCCGCCTTGCCTCATCACCGTAAACCCTGATCTTGACGACTCATCCGATAAACTTCTTCGACTAGGACCCACTCCAAACGACGAGTAGTTGTTCATGTTTTGCTGTTGATGATAATACTGTGGCCATATTTCGAATCCCTTGTTGTAGATCTCTTCGTTTGATCTGTATAAAAAAAGGCTGTTGCTTTCTTGATTTTTATCTTCTTGTTTACTTGATGATGTTGCTGCTCCTTCTCTTCCACTTAGATAGAACCACCCAGCCATTTTTTGCACCCTGAAGCTGCAAGTAACCCCAATTTAGACCCAAAATCCATAGCCTAAACACTTGATGCTTTATTGAGATTCACAAGAGCTTATTGATTTCTGACTTTCTTGACAGTTGAAAATTTGGTGGCTGTTTTTTGATGTGGGTTTAATTTTTACGAGCAGCCTTGGAGATCTTCTTCCTCTTCTTCTTCTTCTGATTCTGACTCTGACTGAATATTTGATCTTTCTGTTTGGGTATTTGCAGCTTTTGAGGTATAATAAAAGAAAGGAAAAAAAATTTGTTTGGGGTAAATAACTATGGAAGATGGGTTTCCTTTGTGTTCGTTTCTTCTCTTTCGTTGTTCAAAAGCAATAATGGCATGGAATTAGACATCTGCAACGCCGCCACGGTAACTGCACCACCACCATCCCCACTCTGCTAACTCACTCACCTCATTTAATACAGACCTACTTTCCCTTTCTCTTTCTTCAATTACTTCTTCACTCACTTATCTTCTTACACACCGTCTTCTTCTTCGTCTTCTTCTCTCTGCAGTTTGTGACTTTGTAAGAGAGAGATAGAGACAAATTTCTTTTTTTTTTAAATAATGAAAATAAATGGAAACTGAGAAAAATAGAAAATCTCTCTTGCCACTTCTCTACAGTTCTGTCTTCCAGTTCCAATGAATCTGATCCATCCAACGGTTCACCGTGCTCACACGTGGCAAAGCATCAGCCTTCTCCTTATTCGTCCTTGCACCGGAAAACCCGCTTAGAACTTTTTTCTGACCCTTGCCTCTAATTAAGATCGTTCTTCTCCAATTTTTGACCTCCTAAGCAATCTACCCGATATAGAACCTCTCTCTCTGCGTGACAGCCGTCTCTTAATTTTTTCAATCACAGACGCGTCATTAACAATTAATATTTAATCTTTTTCTAAAATCGACGGTCGTAAAGCTGTCCGTGCTACGCGGATCGAGAACAGTACTGTTTCTATCAGTTTTTCTAGAGATTTTAGGGCTAAAATTCAGACGTATTTATTTTTTTTGTTTAATTGTATTTTGGCTTTCTTGCTTGTCAACAATGCCTCGTATTCCCCTAAATTCTTTGGGTAATCATTTTATGATTGACTCGCCAAGCAAAAACAAATATTTAGTTAAGAAATTAATTATGTCAATTTAGAAATCTTTGTATATTGTTTATAGGTCAACACCTTTGATTTGCATGTGCATGACCAAGGCTAGGATGAAAAAGCTTCAATAATCATCACTTATAATCCTATGAAGAAAAATTAATTATATGGTTGTGCGCAATAATTATTTACAATCAGCTTAAAAGATTTAGTTAGATATTAAATTGATAATAAATTACCATCTAAAAAATTATGCTTAAAAATTAAATAGTGTTTTTGCATATTTATAAAAATTTAATTTAATTATTAATTTCATTTCATTTCATTTCATCCACAGCATGTACATTGCTTCTAACAGTTGACATCAAATTTATAAATTTCATTGATATATATGGTTTTTAATGTTATATTCATAGCAATTTTCTCATATTTCATCTATCTTTATCTACTCGCCTAGGACTCCATAGAAAATTCTTGATCCATCATGATTTCGCTCTTTCATTTCAAAACTATTTGTTTTGACTTAAAAAACACTTTCAAGCAATGATACACATATGCATGTTCTCGAATTTTTTGATGTTCAATTACCATTCATAATTATTTTCATTTTTCTAAATTATTAAAAGGAAAAAAGAACTTCAACACTCCCCTTTTGTGTGTGCAAGTATATTTATCATTTTGTCTCCTCACAACTGAAAATAATAAAATAATTATATTTTTAATTTTAATTTTAGGAGTTTAAAATTAATGAAATGGAGATAATTGATAAGCTTTAATCAAATGGAAATAATATGATGTAAATTTAATTGATTGTCTCTCAATTAAGTATCAATTGTAACACAAATTTCTCATAACTTCAATTCATATAACAAAAAAATCTTTTAACTTTAATTTATATAACACAAATAACATTTTTATCTATTTTGATAAATTTTATAATTTATTTTTTATGATTGGACATAACATCATCTGAAATAAATATAAACTCTTATTGATTTTTCTAAGAATTATACTTTTATAGACGCAATTAAAGGTAATTCATGTACATTTTAAAAAAAAATATTCCAATAAAGCACATTTTTATGAATTAAAAAAAAAAAAAGTTTAAAAAAGATTACTTGTATTCCATGTGAGATGTGATGTAACGCCTAATCTATAAACATAATTTGTAAAAGCTATAGAAATATAAATACAAATTAAAGTTAAGATATATTTTTATTATACGAATTAATTAAGTTGAATAATATTTATATTGCGAATTAAAGTTAAGAGATATTATTATATATTAATAATAGTGATAAGTTGAAAATCTATTGGTGAAATTTATCCATCAATTTGATAATTTATGTGCTTGATAATATATGCTTTTTTATAATAATAATAATAATAAAAGCTTTGTAATAATTGGATTCCAGTGGCTATAGAGTAGAGAACAACCTTAGCTTATATCCGACCAGAAACAATATTATCAATTTCAATTTAACTAAAAACAAAATGCACTCTTAGGCCTAGCATGACTTTTTTGTACAGATTTTGCTGTTTTTTTTTTCTTTCTTTCTTGCATGGATTCTACAGTTTTGTACATAACTAACCATAATATATATATATATATATATATATATATATATATATATATATATATATATATATGTGTGTGTGTGTGTGTGTGTGTTTTTTTTTTGATTTAGAGGAAAAAAATTAATTGTGTATTTTGTTTTGGTAGAATTATCTGTTAGAAACAATCACATTTCAAGAATAAAATAATAATTTATAATTATAATAAAATTAAATTTATATTGACTTAATTTATTTTAAAATAATGATAACCTATAATATTAAGTATGATTGTTTCAGTCCACACTATTCTAATATTATTATACATTTAAAAAAACGAAAATAAATGATATTATACTTTGTACTTAAAATAGGTGGTCAAATATTTTATATTTGATCCGAAATACAAGTAATTTGAATTCGATTCTTGTTGAGTCGTATATTATTTGTTTGATGTATACTATATTATTATATAATTAACGAATTTTGATATATTACTATTGTTTAAAAAAATTTGAGTTTGTTATTAAAACACAAAATTATAAATTTGAATTATAAGTGGAGCTTTATGCATTCATGTAGAATACACATTTGTCTAGAGATAAATTTTATAAATCAATTTTTTTTTAATTTGGTTTGGAGGAAATCAAATTGTTGAAATTAAGCAATGATGAACAAGACAGTGACATCGAATTTTGCCTTTTCATAAGTCTCACACTAAATGATTATCAATAATTAATATTTAAATTTAAAAATATGTCTATATTCCAAGCGTTTAAAGGGTATATATGAGAATATCAACTACTGTAAACTAAATTTATTGGTGCATACTATATGTTTACTCATAATTATTAAATAGACTATCTTATGCAATACAGCAATAAGGTCCATACGTTATCTCAATAATACATGTGTTATCATTTATGTTTAGAATTGCTAATTTCGATCAATGCATGTGTAATTATTAGAGTAATCTATATATCTACTTTGAATTTGTGTCTTCACTCGAATTTAATCATAATATCAATTGAAAATATAAAAGCATTGGTCTTTGAATCATAAACGTTAACCCAACAAAATCACCATGATAATTTTTTTTAGATATTTATCCATAGAACCAGGCTAATAATACATTTGCAGACATTGAACTGATATAAACTATTTTTTTATATTACAATTTATTATTGATTTTATCAATTTGGCACCTTTAAAAAAGTCAATTTGGGCCTTCAAAATAATTGTTATCGATGTATTCGGAATTAACTTTTCAATTAGATTCATTTAAAATATTAATTTATATTTCCGACAATTTTTGCTCATATTCTGACAAATGATGATATATTTTGAATACATGTTACGTTTGAATTTGTTAAGGAAATTCTTGTCATATGTTGAATTAAATGACCGAAAAATAATAATTTTTGACTAGTTTGGCCAAAACTTTGCAAGTAATTAAACACAATTAACTACTAATTTTAAGAACAAAACCAATAATTTTAAGTTTTAACATTCTTAATTATTTGTTGATTAGTCAATTATATATATATATATATATATATATGTTAAGAAACTAGCTAAAAGAAACTTTATTTATCAAACAATCACGTGAAGAGCAGATTAGCAGCCTCTAATAATTGGATTAGAAAAATGGCTAATCAATGCCTTAAACCCTAATTATAATACACTAATCACCATTTAAAAACGATCAAAACTAATCAAGAAAATGTTGAAAAGTTGGACCTTTTTGTGAGCACACAAATGCTAATTAGGGGCCCGAGGCAAAGAGCAAGTGTTCAATTAATTTAGCAATTTGACTCGTAATTAGCTCTCACTAATTATGATTGTTGTCCAAACTGAGGTGATTTATTTGTTTAATTGATCGGTGGAAATAAAGGAGCTAAGCTTGATTCTTGATTTGGATGATTAATTTGTTGCCCATGATTTAAGGTAGGAGCCTAGCTATAAAAGAAAGAAAGAACAAAAGTATTATCCACCATTCGAGGTACGATGAATTCTTGGCTGACAATTTTTAGAATTGTTAAACTTTCGTAATCAACAATTATATATATTTGTTGAATATTTCACGTTTAAATACTATTTATAATAGTTAGTGTAATCATTATACTTTGAGTTGGTTTTTTGAGAACCAATTATCATTATCCTATCCAATTACTATACTATTTGCCAAATTACGAGGAGTGTTGGTCATTCCACATCAGTTGGCTATACTTAATTACTGACATAATCGATATTCTAGCTATGCGCAGAGAGATCATAATTTTATTTTTATGAGACGTATTATATATATGTTTTAATTTGTAAGGTTGGATTTAGTTTATTCAAACAAACTATTTTTCTCATTATAGTGCTACTTAATTTTTCAATATGATCTTTTTCTTATTCTGAAATATACCAACTTAATCACTATCGCGATTGGATTAATTATTAAGCAAAATAAAGGGCTTTGTATATCAATTCACTAAATCATCCATCTTTGAGAAAGTCAATAATATCAACTCGATGGGAAACTATGGATTGTTTTATTTGAATTAGTGGGCTTAGACAATTGAATTTGAAAATAGTAAATTTATAATTGTTTTAAAATGGTTTTAAGTTAATTTAAAATTAGTTATACAAAAACTTTAATTATTTATTTTATCTTTTAATTAAACTCTCAATATAATATTCTCTTCAACATGTTAGACATAAAACACTATTTTATAAATGAATTCAATTTTAAACCTCAATATATTATCAATTTATATCATAAAAACATTTTCTGATATTTTTTAAAAATTCATTATCTATGATGATTTTGGAGCAATTAAACATCACAAATCAAAAAGTTCATGAGGCAATTAGCTTCAATCCCATGTTTTTTGTATTTTTAATGAAAAAAATTAAAAATGATTGGCTGAAATTCAAACTCAAAACAAAAGGTAATATAATTTGCATATATGAAACTATTTATGGGATGCATGTGAATAAATTTAATCCTAGCTTGAAGAGTTGATTATTTTGTAATTTCTATTTGGAAAGTGGAAAAGGCTTTTTGTTACCAGACATAAACCAAGGAATATATCGCAGTTGAGTTGTCGTTTTATAAATTTATGTCCATAAGCATAGAGAATGCTCTCAGTTTCTCGAGCAATTCAGCGTTCCTTAAAAAACAATACACATCAAAAAGAAAAAATTCTCTCTCTCTCTCTATATATAAATGACAAGCAAAGCAAATAACTCCTTTGATATTGTAATGATTGGGCTAAAGAAAAAAATACTAATAAACAAAATGGGAAATTGGATTAACGTATTAGTATATCTATAAGAGCTAGAATAAAACTAGCTGTTCTCAAATTTAGTGAAAGTAAAACGCGGCTAAAGTAAAAACCAATTTTCCTTTTTCAATTTTTTTAAAAAAAATATTTTTTTCGGCTGTGAAAAGTAAAATAAAAACTAATATTTTTTTGAGTCATGAAATGTTAGAAAGATGGAAATTATTTATCCAAAATCGATTTTTTTATTGCATGAATCGAACTAAAGATTTACTTTTTTGTCGAAGGATAATTTTTATGATTATATATATATATATATATATATATATATATATATATATATATATATATATATATATATATCGACAAAATACATCTTTGGATTCTGAAAAATAATACTTTTTATTGAGTTTTTAATTTTTTTTGAGTTTTTGAGTAATTATTTTAGTATGTAACGCTAAGTAATTAACAAATTAAAAATTATATATATATATATATATATATATATATATATATATATTATTTTAAAATTTAAAGCGATTATTCTTAAAACTATCACATTTTATTGAATTTAATTCTAAATTTAAGATGGATTAAAATTAAATACTTATAAATTTAATATAACACAATAGAAAATCAAATACTCAAGATATAATATTACTTTTACATTTCAATATAATTGATGTTTTTTGGTGTTTCATTTAATTGAATTAAAAAGTATTTAATATATTTAATTATTAAAAAAATAGCTAAATGAGACTAAGTACCCCTCTATAGATATATTCAAAATTTGTTATTTTATTGTTGTAAAATTAATTGTGACACAATAAAGATAAAATAAAAAAGAAAAAATTAATATTGGATTGGATATATAATTTTCTTATTTTAAAAAGAGTCCATTACACTGGATAAATAATGACATATATTTTTATATAAAGAATGCTAAAAACATTATATTTTTTAATACTTTCTAACACTAATATTCTAATTAATTAGTAAAGATAAATAAATTTTTAAAAATAATTATTTATTTATTTATTCTTTTTTTTATCCATTAATCAGAGGATAAGTGTTAAAAATAAAAAATATAATTATCATTCATCTTTTTATATTTACAAAATATGAGTGCATTTTTCATATATCAATACATTATTAATTCAATTTGTAAATACAAGATCTTGAATGCAGGCAATAATTATTATTTTTTTTTAATGAACAAGAGAGAGAGAGAGTAATAGAGCGAGTGATGTTGTGTGGGAGTCTCAATAATTGTGTCTGTGTCTTTCGATCTCGAGCCTTGTGCTTTCTTTGATACGGTTGACTCTCCCTCTTTTTACTCTTACCTGTTCATTCATAGCTCTGCATATATATAGTTTTATACTAGCTATATATTCCACTCTAAAAATATTTCATATCCACCTATAGCTTAACTTGAAGTGACCCTAAATTCCCCATCATTAATCCTCTCCATTTCAAATCTTAAATATCATTGCCCTACGATTTCCTTTCGGAAAACTTTTCTTATTTTTCCCTTTTTTTCAAACTCTTTCTAGTTTTAATTTTAGATTTCCCCCTTTTTTTTAATACAAAAAGAGAACTGGTAATGCCAACTTTATTAGCGAAGGTTATCGATATTAATGACTTGAAATGACGTTAATGCAAATCACTATGTAAATTATGTGAGTGAGTTTTCTCTAACCACTATGATAATGAAGGTAATTAAACATATCTTTCAATCATTCAAACTTTTTGACCTTATTTGACTGAATCATTAAAATGTTATTTTATTTGACATCGACGACTCTTTAATAATGAAACAAAATTGCACATAGTTTAATTTCTATTTAGATTTAGTTTTATATCTAGACCTTGATTATGAAATTACAAATTCAAGAACCAATAGTGAAAAATGGAGCACGTAGCATAGCTGGTTTAAGATGGATGTGTTAGTCTTATTAGTATAGGTCTAAAAAGCCGAGAAACTTGGAATCCCAAATGGAAAATCAAAGTCCCAATAAAGATTTGATGTAGGGTTGAGGAGGGTCCTTCCATCTTAAGATCCAACATCAACTTTTGGGGCACTAAGTTGCTTTTGTCTACTTAGGCACGGCAGCACAGCTGATACCTTTCTTATATGTTCGTTCAAAATTTCCCCAAAGCTACCAATTCATTTTTTTTTTCATTTTGACCACAAACAAAGACACACACCTATTATATATATATATATATATATATATATATATATATATATATATATATATATATATATATAAACATGGTACTAGTATATAACGTCTTTAAAGATAAAATTCCATTAATCTTTATATACTGAAAAAGAAAGAAAAAAAAACCTTTGATCTCCATGTAGCAGAAACCCTAACCCAATCCCACTTGCCCTAGCTAACTCATCAACAGGCAAGAGACTCCATATATGCAAATTAGGTGAAGCTCTTAATAGAAAAATAAGCCATTTTAGGATCAAATCATAAAGAAGTATTTTAATAAAACTTACGTAGTATTTCCTCAATATGAGTAAGTATCCATAATCTTTTAACCCTGGCCACTAGCTTTTTAGTAGGAAAATACAATCACATGTCTCAAATACGTACTCAATAGTAAGAACTTCAACATCTATATATGTTGTGATGGTCCCCACTGTTAATAGGGTGGGGCCTCACTGGCCATTGCATGTGAGCGACATGATGAGGATTTAGTTTCCTAGACTGTATTTATAGAGTCTAGGTTGCCCTTTAAGCATATTATTGGCGTCTTGGCTGTTACATGGACAAAATGTCTCAAGAAAGGTTACAGGCCTCTCTGTCATGTGCCTACTCCCACTTTTGACAACCCTAAGAACTAACAAGTAGTAGTAGTAGTAGTAAAAGGAGAAGAAGAAGAAGAAGAAGAAGAAACAGAAGAAGACGATGAGAGATTCATTCTTGTTTGATGACATATATAGGATTACGCTTAGAGCTAGCCTTTCACTCTCAAGTCTCAACCAATCCAAAAGTCATAAAAGCAATTGGCCTAATATATATAGTTGAGCAAAAATGATATTATTGTTGTTACAATTAATTCTCTGTGTAATTATTAAATTTATAGGGTTCTCTAATGTAAAAATGGGTACCACATATAGTATATGGATATGGTACGTACAAGTCTTGTCAATTTCACTAAAGGATATAGAAATTAATTTGTATTCAATTGAGTCTATTGTGTAAGCTACATGTTCATTATTTAGGTCAATTATATGATAGCTGAATATGTGCATTAAAACTGATTCATAATTAATCAACCTATATGGTAATACAAAGCCTGGAATAAATTTTAGCAAAAGGGCAGGCTTTTAAGCAATAAAAAAGATTTGTCTAAAGTCAAATTCATTAATTTATTTAGGAATCAAATCAGTGATTTATTATTAAAATAAAAATAAAATTATTTTTAAACATAATTTATATTTAATTTAGAATTATGGAAATGGATCATGAATAAATTTAAAGCAGTAGTTAAACTGCAGTTTCTTTTAGGCAAAAGTACAAGTTCTCGGAAAAATAGGCTTTAGATAAGTGGACGCTTGAATATATCTATAACTAGGGTTGAATAAAGTGGTCGGTCCAGGCAATGTACTTAAAAATTCAATGTTGAGCCCAAGGCCCACAACACCCATGAAAAATAATTACTACTTCACAGTAATTTGGGGATGGGGACTGAACCTCGTTCTTTGTACAATAGACTAGGACACCCCCTCCCCCCCCCAGCTCTCTCCCTGCTGCAAAATCTTTGTTACCAATTTACGATTGTGATTTTTCATGCTAAAAAAATAAAAAAACTTCTCCCCCAAATATTTTGTTATTAAAACATAAAAAATATTAAAAATTGATTTAATAATACTGCCAGGGTGAATTGAATTCAAATATTAATTGATATCAGAACCCCGAAAAAAAAAAAAAGCCCTCAAGAAAATTGGCATAAGGGAGCATTTTCAGCTTATTCTATCCATATTTTTAAAAACAAACATCCCCCTGTGGACCAGAAATGGGCCAAGCCCCAATGAGCACAGACCAATAATACAAATTTCTTCCAAAATCCTAGTTATGGTTCATCCATTAGAAACCCACAAATTATGTAATAGACCCAATACATAATATTTCGTATATCAATATAATATCATTTTTTTAACTATATATTTACCGTATTTTTTATATTATTTTTTTTCTTATTTTTCCCTTCTTCTTTTTGTTCATTTTGTTATTCTTTTTATTCATAGATATAGAAAAAAATCTGTATATTTTAAATTTGTTTTTAGATATATTTTTTTTAATTTACATATGTAATTTTAATTTTATTATTTTTGAATATTATAATGATTATTATTATTATTATTTTGGATAAAAATGTTAAATTTTGATTTTTTTGTAATTTTTTTTGTTAAAAGTGAATATATATAAACTAAAAATGAGTAATATATAATAAAAAAACCGATTTGATAAAAGTTGAAGACGATAAATTTGTTAAAAATAAGGGATCTGTAAATTATGAACCTATATACTATAAACGATACATTTGTAAAGTATAAACGTTAAACTTATAAATGATATATGTAAGTTTAAAAATGATTAATCTGTAGTTTCAAAATGATAAATTTGCAGTTTCAAAAATGATGAATTTGCAAATGATATTTGTAAGTTTAAAAACAATGAATTTGTAATTTCAAAATGATAAATCTGCAAGTTTAAAATGATAAAATTGTAAGTTCAAAATTATTAACATATACCTTATAAACAATTAATTTGTAACTTTTGAATAATAAATTTTAAAACAATAAATCTGTAAATCCAAAACGATAAATATATAAATTTAAAATGATTAATTTATAAATTAAAACTGATGAATTTATAAATTCAAAAATGTAAAATATAGTTGATGAATTTGGTTTATATTTATTAATTTAACAAAATTTATTTCTGAAAAAACGTACAATTTTGTAAATAATTGTATTTTATAATACAAAACGAATACATTGATAAAAATCCTACAAACCCAACAGCCTACTTGACCCATCGCCCATATATATAAATATGGTACCCGTCTTGTCTTCTCTTCCACCTCGATGGACGACTGGCACACCGCCACTATCTGTTCTTTACCTGGTCATATAACCTCCTATATGGCCACCCAAAAACCCCTGACTCCATCTCTTAGGGGTTGAAAGCAAAACCTCTACAAGAAACTTGATGTAAGACGCCATTTCCGTCCTCGATCAGTCATCTCTCGCAGTTGTTGTGAGCCGCCGGCTCGCTTTCAGGTAAGTATTATTTCGCTGTTTTATTTTTCGTGGCTTCATCCGTTGCTTCTTGCTGTATAGATTATTAGCATTCTACCATTTTTAGTTGCATCGTAGATTCTTATGGCACCAGCTGATCTTCATTTTTGAGGTTTTCTTTCGTAACTTCTCATCCATTTATAATTTATTGAATTTTTAGGAGGGTTAAACTTTTGAATTGGTGTTGGATTGCAGTATTTCATTTTCATTAATCGATGAATCGATCTGATTGCTGGTTCATTCTGCAATTCCTTGGATTTGAATGTTGCTTTCGGTTAGTTTATCGATATGTGGTTTAGTCGGTATATGAATCTTTAATGCACTGATATTTGAATGTTGCATTTTTATGTGTGTATACGAGAATGTATGTGCAGAGAAAATATTGTTTTGTGTAGGTGGGTGTGTTTGTGTGTTTTTTTTATTTGAAGTTCGCATTTACTGGTTATTTTTAGCATCCCCGAACATCTTACTTCTTAATTTTTACAAGCGTCGAAGCTTTCGTTGGTAAAGTGTCACACATCGGTTGACTATGCAATGCAACTCCCCTGCGTCGCTATTTATAAAACCGCCATGATATTGGAGTTGCTTGGTAGTCCCTAAATCAGAAAAAAAAAAAAAAAAACTTCCTTACGTCGCTGATTTATAAAACCGTTAAGAAATTAGAGATGCTTTATGTTCCCTTAATTAGCGACTTAGAAAAAACCTTCACGGTCGAGATCTTTATAAACTTTATATTCATATGATCCCACGTGGCATAATTTATGAGCATAAATATGCATTTGATTTAACAAAAAAATTCGGTCATATTTATCATATATATTTTGACATTTGTTTTAAAAAGGTGAATATTTTGAGTGTTGAACCAACCATTTTGTAATTATTTTTATAGCTTGAGATATATCTCAATTAATGAGTTCCATTCTTGTCTTTGATTCCAAGTTACATGGCTGCTGACTCCATTTTTTAAATACATTGAAAAGTACTGAGGCTCGCCATTGATTTATTTTCCCCGAAATGAGGCTAATTAAGTGTTATGTGATTGTACACCTACATGTTTTCCTATGAAATGGGCTTTGTTTTTCCGGAAAATAGGATTATGTTATCTTATTTTATTTATCAAAGTATGTATTTCAATAAATTTTGGTTTAACAGTATTGATCTAGCGATCATAACTATGATATCACGAGTTAGAATTTCTAATAAGATATTTTATAAAAAAAAATATTGGAGATAGAGAATTAATTCAAATTTGAGTTGTTTGAGAGAATCTTAATTGTATGTGATATTTCTTGTATTTTTTTTCTATATCTATATATATTTTCATATATTTAGTCAGTTGAGTCTACCTAATGCCAGCTAATCAAGGATACATGAAATCGTTAAATATATATTCACTCTTATCTATTATTATATGTGGCTCTATTAAAATTTTAGTGTTATATTAAATTTATTATAACAAGTCCAATTGTTTCATTGCATTAAATTATATTTTTAAACCGAATTGTCTTTTATAAATATCTTGCACGTCTACCTATCGTACTGAACTTGGCTGTTATAAATTCTCACACTGTCACAACCTTGTACAAATGCAAAAACCTCGCTCGTCGTCATCCACATCGCCAATGGCTTCCCAAGGATCGCAGTCGGAGATTCAGCCGTCAACCACCATCACCTCTCAAAATCAACAGTGTCATCTCTCAAGCCTCATAGGGGAAAGATTCCACACATCCCTTAAATCCATTTTAACAAGATTTCATGCAGGTTATTTCAGGATTAGTTTATCATTAGGAGGTCAAACTTTGTTATGGAAGACGCTAACAGCACCAGTTGACGACGAAAACGCTCGCCATCTCTTCCATTTGCTCCACCCCTCAGGCTTTCTTGTGCTGTGGTGTTTTACCCTCTTTGTCCTGATTTTACTTTCTCTTGTTTACATCTTGAGATGCTTGTTTTTCTTCAGGATGGTGAAAGCTGAATTCTTGCATCATGTAGGAGTTAATTATCTGTTTGCTCCGTGGATCTCTTGCCTCCTTCTGCTTCAATCTGCGCCGTTTATGACTTCAAAGTCCGTATCTTACCTGGTGCTATGGTGGATTTTCGCGGTTCCAGTGGTGGTGCTAGATGTAAAAATTTACGGCCAGTGGTTCATCAAAGGGAAGAGATTTCTGTCGTCGGCGAATCCGACCAGCCAGATATCGGTGATAGGAAACCTGGTGGGTGCCCAAGCGGCGGCGAATATGGGATGGAAAGAGAGTGCTGTGTGCTTGTTTTCGCTGGGGATGGTTCACTATTTGGTGCTTTTAGTGACTCTTTATCAGCGGTTATCAGGGGGCGATAGGCTACCAGCAATGTTGAGGCCAGTGTTCTTCTTGTTCTTTGCAGCTCCAAGCATGGCTTGCTTGGCTTGGGAGGCCATAGTTGGGGCTTTTGATACTGCTTCCAAGATGCTCTTCTTTCTCTCCCTCTTCCTTTTCGCATCTCTGGTAAGAAAAATTTCTCCATTATAAATCATTAGTGGCTTTTTTTTTTCTTCTTGTTTTTAATATGTTTACTTCTTTTTATTATACTTTCTTATCCCACAAAAACAAACTTATTTCTATCTTTATACATATTAATAAATTTAAACTACACATTTTATTTATATTGATTCTAATACATCTCTACATTAGAAATAATGAATATATTATTTTTTTGAAAAAATATTTCATACTTATTAATAAAAAGACATATTAAATAGAGAGTTATTAGACAACATAATTTTTTAACTTGCATGCTATTAAAAAATGAAAATATATAATAATTTGAAACAAATAAAAAAAATCAAAATCTATCTTTTCACGATGGAATGAGTAGTTTTTCAACAGTTGAGATGTTCTTAAGTTCAAGGGTTTGATTAGGAAAAAAAAAAGTTCTTATTATATCAGCTGACACATTAATCTAATGTATATTATATTTATATCAAACAATGAGAAGAAAAAAGTTAAAAAAAATATTATCACTATGTATAATTCAATTAATTAACAAATACACCATAGACTGATTTTATCTAAAAATTTTTCCTAATGAATTAATATCATTGGTGATATGTTTGCTTATTAAATTAAGAAAGAACAAAAAAGTCAATGAAATTTATAATTATAGGCTTGAAGTTGCGTGATTTTATGAAAGATTGGAGGCGAAGCGTTGGGGCCTAAGGCTGATTTAAGCATTTATATGCAGTGACAAGAACTCTTAGCTAGTGAAGGTTTGACTCATTTGAAACCTCCGCATAGTGATTCCATAGACCATGGGGATATTTACAATTTTTATTGAATTTTTTATTAAACCTAAATTTAATTTGTTCATATATCAATCATAATTTAAATTATTTTGTATGTAAAATTATAATTAGATTTTATATATATAAAAATTTCAAGGTCTTTAATGTTAACTAAATTCAAAATTTAATGAATTAATATAAATTCAAAATCGATTTGTAGAATCAAAAGAATAGAATCGAAAATTTCAAACATTGTGAAGTATGTTTTGAGTTTTCTTAAGATGGAACTCGATGAATTTTATGTGTGGAGGTTGAATGATTATTTTGTTTGCGTGGAGCTAATGTAATATTATTTTAGTTTCTAAGTTAATTTCCTCTTCCCTCTCCCTAAGAAAAAAGGAGGAACGATTAGGCTAAAACTTAATCAAATCAACCTCCTAAATACTAATTAATTCCATGTAAAAAAACTGACTCAAATTATCATTCTCAATTTTCGAATGAATTAAAAAGGTTTGCAGGCCAACTCTGTTCAAGAGATCCATGAAAAGGTTCAACGTGGCATGGTGGGCGTTCTCGTTTCCTCTAACAGTGCTAGCTCAAGCTTCAGTGGAATATGCAAGAGAAGTTAAAGGTGGAATCTCACAAGGCCTTATGCTTCTTCTTTCTGCCTTGTCCGTTATGGTCTGTCTTTCTTTGGCAGTTTTTACTCTGCTTAACCCTAAACTGCTTTTACCCGATCATGATCCTATTGCAGATCTCCTCAGTTGTCTACCTACGGTATCAGCATGACCATCATCATATGAAATATATCATAAATTTGCATCTATATTAATAAAAAAATTGTTTTTTCAAAAAGAAATGTTAAAAGTTGTTACCATTAATTCGTTAAAGCTTGTTATTTATTTTTATCTTGTGATCGAGGAATCGAGGTGTATTACTTCATAATTCTTCCTGTTACAGAAAATTATTTCTCCCCAAATTCAAATTAAATAAAAAAGAATACAGCCGCCAAAAGGAAAAACTATACAAAAGACATAACGTACGTGCGTTATATTCTTATCTTGCGTCGTTAGGTTATTTGAATCAATAAATAATTTGTATATTAAAAGCATATAAGTAGATGTTTGGGTTCCGCAATTACACGTTTAATTAAAAAAAAAATAATTGTTAGGCTGTTAGCTGCTCCAAACAGCATGCAAATATATATATTCATGACCTAATAATATTCTGTAATGTAGAAAAAATAATTTTTATTAGTGAATATAAAATTAACTGTAAAAATAATTTTTTATATAATATTAACTCGATTTATAAATAAAAATATACATTAAATTTAAATAAAAACAATCCATTTGGAAAAATGTTAGCTTGAAAATAATTTAATAAAATCTGCTTGTGTATTGGGAAAATATCATCCATATAGGAAAACGACAATAATATTGATCTGACATATTTATTTAATTTCCTATAAAACGACGTAGACCTAGATGGTTGAGATATAGAAATTAAATTTAGAATATAAAGAAATGCATATTATAATATAGCTCATTAGTAGATTGAAGAAATTTTTTAAGCTGATGAGTTTGAAAGGTAAGGCAAGGACTATCGTACATTGGTTGATAGGGTAATTTTCACATGCAGTACTCTAAATATCTGATCATTATCTTAAATTTTATTTAAAACGCTAAAATTTCTTTTAAAATTATCAACTAACTTAAATTTATCAAACAGTTAAATTATTTATAATTAATATAATTAATTTATTATTAAACTAATTAATCAATCAAAATTTAATTTTATTGAATTAATTAATTAATTTCACATATAAAATTTTTGGGTCATTTAATTTATATATATATATATATAATTTTTTAATATTTAAAACAATTATTGGGACTAGACAGGGATCTCCGCAAAGTGGGAAATATCAGGTGTTGTCTAATATGACCAACAACAAAATCCTTTGATTAGCCAAAATCTCCCATAGTCATACAAATACAAAATAATTCTAATATATTCATACATATATTCCTACAACATTTACCATGCTAGTTAGTATTATGGGTCGCCAATATAAATATAATAGCATATAGCTATCAGTAGGGCACTGAAAGTTCTAGTTTAGCTCGAGTTGGAGTTTGAAAAATGTTTGATTACCATTTTACTAAAATCATTCAATTGTTTATTTTATCAAAATATCACACGAAAAGAAAAAAATAAATATGTATTTTTTTAGTTAATAAATTTAAAATAAAATCTCATAATCTATAAACTTTAATTTAATGATATTAATTTAGTGATTAGAACTATAGAATTTCAAATTTAAATATTGAGTCGGATCATTCATGTAAAAAAGATAATTTGTTGGTATGTATGCGTGCATGTCTAAATTTGCATTACTTTTTTTTTATTTTCGCTTTAAATTTAAGATATTATTTAGTCTCACTTTATAATAATTTAGAGGCCGAAGATGGTAAATTGTATTGCTCAATCACGAGTTCTTTCATCAAATATAAAATAATGAAAATATCCAAATAAACCACGAAAATTCTCTGTAAATAATTTTTAAAAAAAATAATGTTCCCATTTTTTTTAAACCATCGATATTTTACATATGCCCGTAATATTCCCATTACGGGCCATCAGGCCCATCATAATCGTGAACAGTATCAGCGACTCAGCGATCAGCATGCACGACTGTCCTTGCAGATTGACCAGCGTTGGCTCAATCCAAAATGTCTCAATTTTTATATAATAAATGCAGATTTATGTGCATTATAGACTCAATTTTTTTTTATTTTTATATATTTTAAAAAAATTTCTAAATGAAGAAATTTAAGCTCAACATTAGGCCAAAATCACAAAATTACTGTTCTAAAGTAATATTAACATCACTGAATTAGGGTTTATTAATTTTTCTTCTTTAATTACTCTTACTCATTGTTATTATAAAAATTATTATGTAAATGCGATTCATATATTTAATTATGTAAGAGCTAATAACTTAGTGTTATATTAGAAAAATAATTATTATAATCAAATTGATGTTGAAATAATTTATGAATAATTCTTTTGAGAGGTTAAATGAGTTGAAGAAGCAAACTAACACCTCAAATTATCTCAAATGTCAAATCTATTTTGCTTTGGTCAAGTTACCAAAGCTGATTTGACGTTGTATTGATGAACTGACATTACTTGGTAACTCAACAACAACGTTAACATCTTCAAACGTTTAGAACCCCACCCTCCACCTCTCCTCATTCTTCAGCGGTCACCGAGCAGACCACTGGATTTCACATGGCTACTTGTCATCTTTAAATGATCAGCAATTTAAAAGGCTTCTTTATTCGGGACTGGGCAGCAGTAGTACAGCTGCGAATTAAGCAGAGCCGTCATTAATTTTCTTAGCTGATTAGGTTTCTTAATCCCATCCACATACTAGTTGTGAAGTTTTTCTTTTTATATCATTCTCTTCCGAACCTTTCACGGATTAGGCTATGGCTTTCTATTTTAGGCAAAGGATGGACTTTTTAGACTCTTTCTCCCGTCGTTTGTTTTTTGTTTTCTCTCTCAAAGAAAGAAGAGTCTAGAATCCAGAGGAGGGTTTTCAAGTTTTTGAGGGGAGATAATGGCTAGAGGGAAGATCCAGATTAAGAAAATTGAGAACTCTACCAAACGGCAGGTCACCTACTCTAAGAGAAGAAAAGGTCTCTTCAAGAAAGCTAATGAGCTCACTGTTCTCTGTGATGCCTGTGTTTCCATTATCGTAATCTCTAGCTCCGGCAGACTCCATGAGTACATTAGCCCATCCATCAAGTACACTTCTCTCTCTCTCTCTCTCTCTCTCTCAATTTTCTTTCTGCTTGTGAAATTAACTGAAACCCCTTCATATTGACTTTTTTTTGTTTCTTTGAATTTCGTTTTCTGTTAAAGAACGAAGCAGTTTTTCGATGAGTACCAGCGGAGGCTTGGAGTGGATCTCTGGAGCTCTCACTATGAGGTATGAATGTGTGCAAAAAGTCTCTGTATTTCTGATTTTGATTTTGTACTTAATTATGTTGATTTGTGGGTGCAGAGAATGCAAGAGCAATTGAAGAAACTGAAAGAAGTGAATCGGAATCTCCGGACCCAGATAAGGTAATCACTTTCTTCAATTGTTGCTGCTTGCTATGACGCTATCTATCTGTTTGCTGTTATGTGTGTGTGAGCAATTTTGTATTGATGAAATATACGTGATAATGATTTCAAGGCAAAGGATGGGCGAATGCTTGAACGATCTAAGCTTTCAGCAATTGAGTGCTCTTGAGCTAGACATCGATGATTCTTTGAACGTTATTCGCGAGTGCAAGGTTTGTCGTTTTGGCTTTGCTTTGGGATTCTTAGCTTCTATAAGAGAATTCCGTGCCATTTATTTTCACCATTAAAACAGCTCTTAGTTTAGAAGATCCTGTTTTGCATAGAAAATATCAACTATAAGAATCTTAGGAACTTCTTGGAATCTCATACATGGATAATATTTACCCATGTCTGGTCCATTATTTTATCTACGAACTGAGCCACTGACTGAAAAAATGCGAATAAAAAAAAGTATTTTGTATAATTCTTATAATATGGTATTCTATAAGTAGCTCAGTCTATTAAAAGAATTACAAAGTGAATCTTAGCAAGAAATTTCCATCATATATTGGGGATTTCTTACACAAATTGTTGTTGGTAAAATTATTAAATGTTACTATGTCATACTTCCTTTCTAAGTTTTTCCTTTTTTCTTCCCTTTCCAGTGTACTTTCTGAGCTTAAGCTCATCTAGACATTTTAGTTATGTGAGTAATGTGGCATAACATTTGAGAAAATGAAAATATTATGTACCTTTATCATTTGGAGATGTGGCATAATGATCTAAACTAGAAAATTTTGTGCTTAACTTTTAGCAATCTCGAAACCATTTTGTTATAGTAGGATTTTCTTCTTTTTTTCTAATATTTCTTTTTCATGATTTATTATCTAGAGCATAGTATAGATCTTAGGGCAATGTACGATTTGGAATTTATATTTCTATCTATACATGTGTTCTGGTAATGATGGCATTGCAGTGGTAATCATCAACTTATTCAATCCATGCTTTCCATACTCTTCTTCTCTCATGGTTAACTACTTAACATAAAATCTTTGTTGCTAACACTATCATATTTTTAAAATCACGGTTCGCAGATGGTGGCAATCAAAAATCAGATGGAAATTTACAAGAAAAAGGTAAATTTCGTGTTTCTTCTTTACTTAAAATGTAAAGAAAACAAAAATACTATCTGATTAATGTATATGTACTATTTCTCTTCTTAATACCTGATTGCAGATCAGGAATGAGGAAAAAGTACATGCAGACCTTCTGCACGAACTTGAAAGCTTGAAGAGCACTGTTATTGCCCATTACCTGGAAGATTGTCTCTCAACTTTCCGTCTATAGCTTACAGAATAGCTCTTACCTGGAAGCAAATGAAGAAGATCCACACACTATGGTTCAGTGGATAATGGAGCGGTTTATAATCCTGTAATTGCATTCTAATTAAAGATAGAGGGTCTCGCAATATATTTGCTTTATGATTGCAACCTAACCACCATTATTTTCATAGCCGGAGCAGGATTGGATCTTACAGCCTATAGCTCATTGCTTGAGCAGCATTCGTGGGATGTTCACTGTTATCCTTATTTGAATGAGTACTTCATATGTTAAGCATGTTTCACTTCAACATATTATCGTGGCTGTTTTGTGATTATATGAGTTGTTTTGATTTTTGATGAATTACATATGCTATGAGATTAGATGAATCTGAGCAGCAGAAAGGTGAAGCGGTGAAGGAGTGAATATGAATTTCTGGGTGATTTCACTCCGATATCTTATTCAAAGGTAATTAGTATACTAAAACACATAGATAGAATTAAAGATTTTTTTACTATTTAAGGTGCTGAAACCTTCTCATTACGAGTATTCGGTTCTTTCTTAATTATAGAAATCTTAACTATTATCAATTATTCTAATTTTTTGGTTAATTTTCACGATTAAGAATTACTTCTTACCTTTTGTTCTATCTATCTAAAGTGCAAAATTAGTCTGCAATTTGCCTTTTTTATTTATTTAGGAGAATGAGTCTACAGCTGAAATCATGGTTAGTTATATATGATCTGCAATACATAGTTAATAGCAATATAATATATTTTTTTCATCATGAAGTTAAAATGGAAAAATTTATACGAACATAAAAAATTTCCCTTTTCATGTAATTAATAAGAAATTTTAATTCTTATATCAATAATTGAGGAAAGCACATGCTTCCCATTTCTTCTATATGACTGTGCCTAGTTAATTTCATATGCAGCACATGACATCCATGCAAATTTGCCTTATTTAAGAAATTCCCATTTACAATTTTCTATTTTTCATGAACTATATATATTCTTTTAAAATGGGTGGAAATATTAATTGTTGTAAAAAAATTATGTATGGAATTAGGTGAACATGCTTTTTATGGATGTCATTACCGTGGTTGACAAGTTCTTTGAGGTTTAATTTATTTAATGTGCAGGTATGGAATGTTGTCTATTCATACTAGGTAGGAAGAAATTTAGAAATTGCTTATTTTGGATTTAAAATTTTAATTACATTCAATTAATCATAAAAACCTCATAATCAATAACCATGCATATTCTTCAATCCAACACACACGCACACACCTGCATGCCCTCTTTATGACTTGTCCATCGATTATAACATAATCATCCAACTATGATCAGACCATCATTAGCAAATCATTTTAACAACTAACAACTAAATGGAAGTTTTCTTTTTTTTTTTCTTAATTTTCTTTTCTTGTAAATAAATTGGAAGTTGTCAATTTATGAAAATTTGTTTCCTTATTGGAAGATAAATAATAAAAAAATAATTATTATTTTTATTTCAATGAAGTTGTTTATAAAAAAAATCTAAATACATTAGATGTTTTTATATTTATTAGAAAATTTTAGTTCCTTTTTTTTATGTGAAAGTTGAATGCTGTTCCTAAAGTTAAAAATTCTAAGTTTTATAGAAAAGTTAGGTTTTAGTTATATTTTCTAAATAGCAGTTGAATATTTTTATAAATATCTATGTCTTGTGACCGTCCAATTGTTGATGTTAAAAAAAAAAAATATTTGATCCAACAGTCACTAAATAAGACCATAATGAATAATAATTAATTAATAACGAATATTTTCAATAACATCAAATCGCTAACGATTGGGCATGACTTTTTAATTCAAATAAATAAAGATTTATTTTATTTGGTTATTATTAATAGGAGAAAAATATAAGCAAATTCTCTTTTCTCATGATTATTTTCCACTCACAACTTATATTTCTGAATATTGGTGAATGGGGAACAGACTGCAATATTTGCAAAGAAAATATTCCCTTATGCATAATTTTTACTAAAGACATGAAAATAAATAATTTCTAGATTTTTATTTCTCTTTAAGTTAAAAAAAAATGTTTATTTTGATATGGACTGTTCAGTCAAAGTTGAAACGACACCTACCCATTAGCAATCTAAGTTTTCTCGCTTCTCCTCACCTGAGAAAAAGAAAATCGGTGAGACAGAAAATTCTCCTTACGTGCCCTATTTCCACACGGATTTCATAGATTCTCTATGAAACCACCGGTCACCTCACCTGAAACCTGAGGCCGCCACCGAGTCCTTCCTTGTCCTCGTTCCCCATTTAAAGCTTTTCTCTTTCGTGGTGCGTGTCCTTCTCTTGCTTTTCTCCTTTCGTTTTTCCTTCCTAATTGTTTCTCTTAAACTCCACTCTGTTTGTTCCTTTGTTTCCCCTTTGTTCTTAACAGAAAACAATTTTTACACTTTTGAGAGAGAGTGACACGAGTTTTGAGAGAGTAAAGTTGCTGGGTCTCTAGTCATGGGAGCGCTTGCTCCTGTGTCTTCTTGGATACCAGAGGATGATCTTTTGTTAAAGAATGCTGTCGAGGTAGCTTCTCTGCTCGTTATTTTTGTTTTCTGATTAACTAAATTGTTAACTGTTTGTTTAATTTATAATCCCCTGTTTTGAGATTGGATTTGTGATGATTTTTTTTTTAAGGAAGAATCTTCAATGTAGAGAGTTTCGTGGGCTCATTTCCTCGGGTGACCGAAGAATTAGGGAATTCTTTTTTATTTTGCTGCATTTTTCTTGCATTCTAATATCTGAGCATGCAGAGCATAAATTTATAGTTGATGAATTCTTATGGTTTTGTGCTTGCTGTATCTATTTCTGTCATTGGCTTGATTATGGGTTTTGCGATGGGTGTCCTATTTTTCTTTAAATATACGCTGGCATTTTCATATCACATTTGGGATTATATGTGGATTTCTTGCAAACGATTCTCCTGTTAGGTTTAGCATGGAGTAATTTTTTGCATCCTAGATGGGTTTTTTTGTGAGCAATCATTGATGTGACTCATTCCAATAGGGCGTTATACCATTTAAAGGATTCCTTTCCATTGGAGAATATGGGTTTGTCTGTTATTGTTGGAATGCTTTATTTAGTTAGTTTCAACTTTGAAAATGTACTTTGTGAATGTCTGCATTCTGTAGTGTGTCTTTTCACAATTTTCTGTTCCTAGTTATGCATGATATCGCCAATTGGGGAGTTAAAAAGGATAATAAAGGGACATTTAGTGTCTTAATATGGCAAGGGATGTTGGAAGGAATAGGTTGCTTGCATCTCTTTCTAGGGACATGATTATAGGTGTGTGCTTGCATATCTATAATATTGAGAAAAATTGTATCAATGTGTGTATGTTTTTTCTATGTGAATTTGAGAATCCACTGGTGTAACTGTGTAAGGTGTAGCAAATTATTTGCAAGAGTTTCACTCTACTAGATAAAGTAATATGATTTATACATCTTTCCTAACATGAAAAACCATAAGTACTTTGTTCTTTTTTTCTTTTGGTGCTATCATAATAAATATTGCTGCCCAATCTGTAATCGTTAATTTAGTCCATGAAGTAGGTGAATTCAGACTGCCTAGGAAATTATGCCAAAATTGTTGATGTTCCCTGTTTATTCTATAGTTTGTTTAGGAAGCTATAATCCCTCAATATCCTATTGAAATATTAGTGATTTAAATGCTAATCCATGGTGAGGGATCTTGTGTGATGAAGTTCTAATGGCTGTTCTGACATAGTTATTTTGTGTGAACTCGAGGATTATCTCTTTTCACACATAAATGTGAATCTCATTGCTAACTCATCACTATGAAGTTTGAGATGACTTGCCTATTGACAGTTCAAAAATGATTCTTGTGGTAGTATAATCCCTTAAATCTAATTTTACTCCTATTAATGATGCTTATGGTCAACGAACTTTTAAAGGATAATACTAAATGGATTTTAGCCCATTCCTATGTGTTATGCTTATCATGATGGGAAAAGAAATAAAACATGGAACCAGGGATTCATCAGATATTATATTATTTAGTGGAAATATGTTTTCTCTTATCTTGTTTTCCCTTTTGACTATTTTGGGAGGGAAGGGGCAGTTTGCTACTATTGTCGAATTAGTCTTATTTTCTAAAGCTTAAATCCTATGTGGCCTGTTGATTTACATTTTTGTTCTTATTTTACTGTTGATATATTTCTTTTTTCTGTTGTCAGGCTGGTGCTTCTTTGGAATCACTTGCTAAAGGTGCAGTGCAGTTTTCTCGAAAATTCACTGTTCGAGAACTACAAGAACGATGGCATTCTCTTCTTTATGATCCAATTATTTCTGCAGAGGCTGCTTTTTGCATGGTTGAATTTGAGCGTTCTGCGACAACTCTTCCATCAAAATTTAGTAGAACTGGGAATTCAAGAGAAAATAAATGTGTTTCTGGGAAAAGGAAAATTGAAAGTGTCCGTAATTGTTATTATGCCCTGAGTAAAAGAATTCGAAAGGAACCATTTAATGCCATGGATCTGAGTTTTCTCCTTGCGCCCACTGATAATAATTATGTGGGAAATGAAGATGAGCCTTTCTCTGAGCAATGCATACTTGGAGATCCAGTTTCAAATCAATTTGGGCTTCAGGAATCTAATTTGGACCTGATGCATCACAGTTTTCCAGAAATTAGGGATGATATTACTCCCCATGGTTTTCATGCAGAATTCCAGCACAAAGTCCAGGAAGATTATCCGATGAAGCAAGATAATGTACATGAAGAGATTCCGCATATATGTAGAGAGAATATTTCTCACACTGCAAAGGACACTCTGATGGAGGATTTTTGTGGACCAAAAGACTTGCCAGCAAATGGTGACCAAGTACGTGGATGCTCTAATTTTGATGGAGATCAGGTCTTTAGTTCTCCAATTCCTGTGTGTACTATGTCATTTCATAACTTAGAGTACTCATCTCCTCTTCCTGAGATGCCGATATGGAGGACAGTTGAGGGTGTTTCACCTCCAAGTATTCCAGTTAATATGGACACGGGAGACACATTTTCTCTTCCTGGCGATGGTGATTCTAAGAATACACGTCTATCAGAATTTGATATACATGGAGACTCCAACTTAAAACTGGAATTACCAAGTGAGGAGATGAAAAATGTTAGCGGCAGCACAGAAGTTTATCTGGCTGAACTTTCCAGTTCTCTTTTGAATTTCACGAATGAGGAAGAACTTCTATTCACAGATGATGGAAAGGATACAATTCATAAGTCGTACTATGATGGTCTAAGTTCACTATTGCTGAGTTCACCAACTGATGTCCATCAAGATGACATGCCAGATATATCTGAACCAGATGTAACTCCGGATTGTCTTAGAAATCAGTCTGGTACAAGTAACGGAAACTTAGATGATGATGGGAGGCATCACCATGGAGATGATGTAGCTGTCAATTCAGAAGTCCAGCATCTTGAAACTGCATCAACTTCAAACCCTCAACTTCCTGAACAGAGCATTGAAATTATCAACTGCGTGTTAAACACTGAGGATCCAGAGATCCCATGCAATGATGATGTTGTCTTAACGAATCATCTACGTCCAAAACCATTTTCCTCTATAGCACGTCAGAATTTTTATGATGCTTCTAGACTAAATTCTTCAACAGTTAAGGATTTTTCGAGCAATTCAAACACTAGTGAAGGGGTGATGGTATTGACACAGAGAGATCAAGAACCTCCTGGACAATCTCATGCATACTCTCAGATTCTAAGATCACCGGTAATTCCAGAAACTGGTTTGCTCCATCCAGCTGATGATCATGGGATTAAATTCAATGTGGCTATTACCAACCCTGCTCACAGGAGTGTCAGTATGGCATCAAAAAATGCTACTATGGAAACTCCTCTACCTGCTATACCGAAGGAAGAAACTTTGGAAGTTATGCCAATGAAGTATTTTAGTCATAACTTACCTGATTGTTCAATACAGATGCCAGCTGTTGGTCTGGATGGCCATAAATGTTCTCCTCAGACAAGTGCTAATGATGTTAAACAGGATCTAGATCCCCCAGCAAGAATTCAAAACCATCCAGCATCAGATGCTAAATTAGGGTCTGTAAATATTGCTGCCTCTGAGCAAGTGGTTAATAATCAAGTATCAGAGCCAGAAGAACCACCTATAGAGAGTGATGATGATGTGCCATATTTCTCGGATATTGAAGCAATGGTAAACTTTATTCTAGTCATCCAATAAATGGTTGAGTTTTTCTTTTTATTTCTTGTATATTTTTGTTCAGTTTCTCTAGACTTCTCCTTCCTTTCCCTTTTTTCTTCTTCTTTTATTCTGGTTCTCCTTATTTATTCTAAAACCTATTATATTGCCAGATTCTTGATATGGACTTAGATCCAGAGGACCAGGATTTATATTCCAGCGAGGAAGGTAATAAAAAATTACCTAGTGTCCATTTAATTACCAGCTGTGGGTGTGTATTCATAACAACAGCTTAGTCAAATGTTCATTTGTGAATTTTGAGTAATTATCTGCAGTCTCAAGATATCAGCAAGAGGACACAAAGAGGGTAATTGTGAGGCTGGAGCAGGGTGCTCATTCTTATATGCAAAGAGCCATTGCATCTCATGGAGCATTTGCTGTTTTATATGGCCGCCATTCGAAGCACTACATTAGGAAATCTGAGGTATCTGAAAGCAAAAACGTGCATAATTGCTTAACCAGTTTGCTATTGGGTATAGAGAATTTCTAATCCTTTTATTCTTCTTAGCCTGGTTTTCTCTCAACTAATTATCTGCTCCCGTATTTGGATTAAGTGCACATCTAAACTGCCAATCATGGAGGCCGAGCTAATTCTTGAAAGTAAACCATCACAATGTTTGTTATAATAATTGACCTGTAACACTTTCATGGTGAAAGAGTTTGGGTAACTCTTGGTTCTTTTTAATCATATTTGAAGCTTATGCAGCCTGAATATGATGGAGTTTTCTGTTTTTCTTTTTTCCTTTGTTTCAGAGCTTAATATCTGAAATTATGTCTCGGGAATATGCAGGTTTTGCTTGGTAGAGGAACAGAAGATGTTATTGTTGACATTGACTTGGGAAGGGAAGGGCGTGCCAATAAAGTATCTCGTCGGCAGGTGAGGCCTGCTTGACCACATCAGTTTATTTGTGCTTTGTTACTATCACATTGTGTCATTTTTCATAATTAAATTCATGAAAATCATGCATGAAAAAGAATATAAATTTGGAAGAGATCTGGGAAATTCTGTATACAAAAGCTCCTAATTTTAGGATGTTCCATGTCTGTATTGTTCATGATGTTAAATCCTGCAGGCTACATCACATAGACTCGGTAGCTCATGGAGGAGGATAATTTCTATTTCAAGTGTATTTAACTTTTTTCCTTTTTTTTTTCTATTTGTTTAGGCAACTATAAAGTTGGACAAAAGTGGATCTTTTCATCTGAAAAATCTTGGCAAATGTTCTATCTTGGTGAATGACAAGGAGATAGCTCCTGGACAGAGTCTAAGCCTTACTTCCAGTTGTTTAATTGAGGTTTGTTCCCGTAATCTTTCTTGAGCAATTGTTTTTTCATGCATTGAGCAGTAGATGATGTTCTGCAAGGTAGAACCTAATCAACTTTCTCTTCAATCTTCTTGGTGTTGAAACTTTTCCTGACAAATATGCTAAACATGTCTGTGTTGGATAGCTCTTTATCATGGTTGCTTGGTTTAAATTTTGGTATGAGCCAAACCAACCGAGTTCCACGCTATTTGCCTAGAAGCTGAGGATCTTAGTTAGTATAACTAACAAAGCCCTTCATTCAGGCACTCGTATCATTTGATTGATAATCTGGTTTGTTTCTTATGTTATATTCATGACTCATTTGTCGTGTTATTCAGAAGGTAATTGACCATCATTAGACAATATTATATAGGATTATTTAAGAACTTTGGCAGCAACATCTTGCAAAGTTAAACTGCTAGTAACATCCAAGGGGAAAAAATTAATGCTTTTTACTGCAATAGCCTGGTAGTTTTTATTATTCTGGACATGTATATTCTTAGTGACTCTGGTTGAATTAATGAATTTGCAGATAAGGGGTATGCCATTCATATTCGAGGCAAACCAAACTTGTGTGAAGCAACATCTGGATAGCATAACCCAGAAGAGCTAAACCCTGGAGCATCAATTTTGAAGTGTTGCAAAAATGTCATGAACCCGAATGCCATCAGAAGGTGCTCAATTTTTTCTGCACTTTCTCGGTCTTTTACATCCTTTTTTTTTTCCCCTTGGTAACCTATGTTTAATATGTTATATATGCGACTGCTGTGGAAAAAGAACGACTGAAATTTTCTGCTTTTGGAAAGCATTTACATATGTAACAAAACAGCTTTTCCATCACTTCGCAATTGGGGTTTATGGAACCAGCTGCGTCATATTGAACAATTATTTATTTTTGAAGCAGCTGCATCATCCTGAGCTATAATTTATCTGCCTCTTTAATGGAATTATTCCAGAAAAAACAGCTGTGCAGGGAACAATAGACACCAGGTTGTATTCTTTATCGAAAATTGAATATTCATTCCTTGGGAATCACGAGTTCTTGCTTTCCAATTGTTTTCCGTCTCAATTAAATACATAAGATGACATGTTTATCCACTAAGTCGACTGGTTATTAGCGTGTTTGCGAATACAAAACTAAATTATAATCTAAATTATAATTTAATTTGATTATAAATTTAAACTATTTAGACTAATAATTTGTGTTTAGTGAAGTAGATTATTTGGAAATAAATTTAGATTATAATCTTCATTAAAAAAAAAACTAGTAGAATTAACATTAATTTTAAAAGGTAATAAATTTGTTTCTTTTTTTTGTTATACTCTTGTTTTTTTCGCTAAATGTCATGTGCTCAACCCTCAGAACCCCTGCGTCATTAAGCGTCGTTATTTATCTCTCTCGTTCAGTTTGGTCATCCCGATTTCCCTCGACCTTCTTCCCCACCTCTAATTGATATCTAAGTTCAAGACTTTCTACTAACTTGAAATATTTAATATAATTTAATATGCATATATATTATATAATTTGTTTATATTATATATTTAAATAGATTTTATATAGTATTTTTAATTAATATAAATATAAGCTAAATTTTTAGATCTTCAATTGCTAAGCAGAGCCTATAAGGCCATTAACATAGACTCTCAAAACATTTTTTGAATTAATTGCTTGGATGCAAGTTCAAAAGAACCATTCAACTTAAATTAATTAAGAACGGTATGTGTATAATTCTCTCCTCCAAGTTCAAGCTTCAACTTTTCAAATCTGCTATTGGGCCTTTAGTTTGGAGTGTTTGTTGAGACTTGGATTAGACTCTATATGTTTCTAACTCTTCACATAATGAGTTTGAGAGATTCTAGTTTCACTAATAGCGAGGGCTTTATGCTCAATGTTGACTTCTCATCTCACCAACTAGAGAATAACTATGATCTTCTAAAAAAAACTTTCCTAAGTCTAAGTGCATTATCTCTACCTCTGATTTTGCGGGTAGATGTGAGCAGAAGAACCGATATATGAAGGTGAATGGGAATCTCACGTGGGTCCCTAAGTACAAGCCCCCAAAATCCTCGAGTTTACTATATAAACCAAATCGTACGGCTCAATCGAAGTATCTTACTTACACAGCAACTACTTCCCTGCCTAACATAAACTTGAATTAATAGAAGTCCAGACTCCAGATCCAATATTTCCTGCTGTATTAAGAAAATGTCAAAACACAAAGGCATTCTCAATCTTTCTCTGCCTTTGACGGTTGCATTGTTAGAAGTACTCCTAGTTGGAGTTGGGGTTGTAGATTCAAGGACCTACCCTCGAGACATCCGAGTGCTGAAGGATCTAAAGAACGCAATTCACGAAAGCTCCATTGCTCCAGGATCCTGCCTCAGCTCCTGGGATTTCTCATTTGACCCGTGCGATCGCATTTTCAGCGACAAATTCACCTGTGGCTTCAGGTGCGACCGAGTTGCTTCCGGTTCATTCCGTGTCACTGACATCACCCTTGACCCCGTGGGTTATTCCGGTTCTCTTTCTTCCACTTCTTGGGACCTCCCTTACTTACAAACCCTTGACATCTCCGATAACTCCTTCTCCGGCTCTATACCTGATTCTCTTGCCAAGCTTATTCGCCTCCGCCGCCTCAGCCTCTCCAAGAACTCTCTGTCCGGCGAGATACCATCCTCTCTTGGTTCTCTCTCCCACCTTCAAGAGCTCTATCTTGATAACAACTATCTTCATGGATCCCTACCATCAAGCTTCACTTCTCTTTTAAGCTTAAAAAGACTCGAAATGCAACACAACAATATCTCCGGCGAGCTTTCTGATCTGGATTCGCTAAAAGATTTGAACTTTATCGATGGGAGTGATAACAAATTCAGTGGGCAACTTCCATCGACATTGCCCATCTCCCTCGTTGAGCTCTCACTTCGAAACAACCAATTACAGGGGAATCTCCCTGATAATTTGGACGAGTTAGAGTGTTTACAGGTCTTAGATATCAGCCATAATCAATTATCTGGGCCTATATTATCAGTTCTTTTTAATCATCCTTCTCTTCAACAACTTACTCTCTCTTACAATAATTTCTCATTCCTGCAAGTTCCAGGGTCAAAAGGTTTCACCAGTAAACTAATAGCTGTTGATCTAAGCTACAATAGTTTGCAAGGATTATTACCGCCTTTCCTAGGTTCAATGCCCAAGTTGTCTGCTTTAACGTTGGAGCACAACAAGTTTACAGGGATGATCCCAACTCAGTATGCACTAAAAGTTGCGGTTCGAAGGGCTCATACGTCGTCGTTTGAGAGGCTGTTATTAGGTGGGAACTACTTGTTCGGGCCAATTCCGGGTCCTCTAATGGGTTTAGAGCCGGGTACTGCTAATGTGAGCCTGGTGGATAATTGTTTATACAGGTGCCCCGACACCCTTTTCTTTTGCCAAGGTGGGGATCAGAAGTCGTTAGTGGATTGTAAGAGCATTGGGCCTGCAATTCCTTAAATTAATCTAATAAAAAAAGAAAATCATTAAATCAGTATTTCATTGGGTTATTTATTTATTTTGTTGGTTAGATAGATCCAATACAAATTATATTATTAGCTGAAAATTTTCTTCAGTTGATCGAATTCTAATTTTTTAAATTGGAAATCAAATCAATTTAATAAATAATTTAGAAAAATTCATAATTAAATCATTCTGTAATTATTTATAATTAGAGCTTATCATGTTAAAAATATTAAGTTTTATGATTAGACTTTTTCATATATCAATTTAACATATTAGCGTATATTAAAGTCTTGGTAGAAAAAATATAATTTATATTTTTTTTAATAATAAGTCACATTCAATATTTATGTAAGCATAATAAAAAAAAGTGTAAATCGCTATATTTAAATAAAAAAAATAACAAAAAATGAGTATAATTTTATAGGATGAATGGAAAATTTATTATTTTCACATTTTATTTAAAAGAATTCCAACGAATCAAAGATAAGCGAATTCATTCTCAAAATATAACCAACAAATTTAATGTGTAATATAATTTCAGGATAATGAGCATAAATCATGGCTTTATATTTGTATTTTGTAGTAAATATTAGGAATTTATTAAGTAAATTATGGTAAAAAGCAAAATATTATATAATAACTCTAAAAATGATTTCACTTCTATGATATTTTATTAATAATATTTTAAATCAAATTTAACTAAGTATTATCCACACTTGAGTTGAGATCTTAAAACCAAAAGGTGCAGACTTTTATTAAATGGCACCGCCACCCATGTGATCATGTCCATGTGCAACCGCTTTAATAAACGTGCAGGAACATTAAAATGATCGGAACATTGTCCTTCCTTTTTGTGCAACGTTTTCAAATTTCAAGGCAATGGTCCCGATTTTAAGGCTCCCTTCCCTTTTTAATCTCTGTCGTCTCCTCTCTTCTGCTTAATGTTTCCGATGCGTCCTGAATTTGGAAGATTAGTTTCAGCATTTTTCATGACCTGCTTTGTAGGATCTCGATTGCTTTTTAATCGCTTCAGAAACTTACAAATTGAATTTTCGTATCAAAAAAATAAATTGTAAGTTTTGGCTATTTTAATATAAAATAATGTTTGAGGATCATATTGTACTAGTTGTATAAATTCAGGGGATATAGAAGAAATTTACCCTCTCACATCAATATGATCCAGTAACTCGGAGAATTTTTACCCATTTTTTGGCCCTTATACTCAAGATTTCAGTTATCCCTTTTTTCTTCTTTCCACGTATTATATATATAATTTATTATATGTCATTTATTTGAATATTTTATTTGTTGAAAAATAATATTAAATGTACGTTTGTATTTGTGAAAAAAATCGGGTATACATACTGAATCTATAATATAAGAATAAAAATTGTTTGAAAACAATTACACTTAAGAAGAGAAATACATGAATTTGGGTTACTCTATTGTTACACTAAAAATGCTTTGTTCTTAATTATAATAATAATAATAATAATAATAATAATAATTGGCGCTATTTATTAATGCAGCAGTGACAATTACTTTTTTTTTAATCAAAACAAATTCAATAAATAGCAAAATAGATAGTAAATCATTAGAGGGACATTCTTAAAATTCAGAAATATTCTATTAAAATAAACTTAATCCAGATTATTTGTACTAGCTATATGAAAGCAGTCCGTTGTCATTCTTGATCGGCGTCGGCGCGGTAATTAAGTGAAGAAGGACCATTGATCGTCCATCGCTCCATGACTTTCACAAATCTAAAAAAGTAGTCATGATAACAGTACAGGAAATATGATAATAGATCTACTTTCGTGTGCTAAATCTTCAAACTCAAATTTGATCTGTATATGAATAGGATGAGGAGATAAATAACTCCTAATCAACTGTAGATCAAACTCTCACAAAAACAACACAGAAAATAAATTAACCAGCAAACAAGAGAATAATAATAAAAGCAATAAGATAAATTAAAAGAGGTTAAGGATATCACCTGGAGAGGGGAAAAAAAAAGATGGAGGCACTAAGGGGGGGGGAGCACTGTGAATTTATTATACATCGAAAAAACTAATTTTATACTTTTTATTTGAAAGAAATTTCCTGCTGGTCATGGTTTGCATGCAGTATGCGGCTATGCTCCAACCATTCGAGACAGAGATAATGTTATTTAGTAGATGTTGAATTATATATTAGATCGGAAAATGGCTTCTGGTCCTTTGAGATTATGTTTGATCTGTATCTAGGAATCAATGCACGCTCTGTACACTCAATTCCAGCTGGTTTTCACTATTTAATCAATAAACCAATCCAAACTTATTTCAATGTGTTGTTGCATTTTTATTTGGAATAATGGTTTAAATGTCCGTTTTCTCACAGTCAATTATCGACAATTAATAGTAATAGTCAGCTATCAATGGTCAATGGTGGTTATTAGCTATCAACGAATAACAGTAACAATCAATTATCAATAACTTGTCGTGTCAATCGGCGATTGTTATTAAAATGTTTGTTAATTCAGTAGTTAAATTTAATTGTAATTTATAAAATAACTATTAATAATAAAAAAAATTAAAATGAAAAATATAATTTTGTCTATAAAAATGTATCACCCTCTTATCTACTATATTAACAGTTGAGTAAGGTGATCCCACATGTGAACATAGCTTTTGTACTAATACATTTCATAGGAAAATGTAGATTATTTTAAACTTAGTCCGTCAGACACCCTAGATAACATGCATGCTCTACTCCCAAGTCACATATGCAAATATCTAGCACCATGTGTGTGCAAAGACATAATCTTACCTCCACAAGATTGGGCCTCTGGTTCTTGCTCTAGACGCAGACCCTTACTGACGTCTACTAGCTCCAACGCATTTCACAGAATATGCAAGGCTTCCAAATCAGCCCAACTTATCTGGTCTTGAGGTGCGCACGACTCGGGCCTTAACTACTAAAGGTGAAAAAAATTATTATAAATTGATATAAATATAAACTAAAAAATAAAAAATATATTTTTTATATTAAATATCTAGCTTTTGATGTGAAAAGTTTAAAATTTTTAACTTTTTATAAAAAGTTAATTTTGGTACAAATACTAAAAGATGACTGTTAACATTTTTAATTGTTAACTTTTACTTTTATTTTACTAAATACTTAACTAAATTTTTAATTTGTTTGGCGGCTAAACTATAAATTAATCAAATACCCAACTTAGCTTTTAATTGATTAGAACGCTAAAAATTAATAACAAAAATTTAACCAAACCGACATTAAAACTATGCTTCATTTATTTGAAAATTCTCCATTTTTTTTATTTTTAGTTGTTTTTTGGTTTAATATCTTTAATAATATTAAATAGCAAATTATAGAAAATTTCATAAAGTTTTAACAAATAACAGTTATAAATAAAATTTTAAAAATTAACAATATATCATTTGTCGTTTTATTTGATACTATATGAATTTCAAATATTATTATATAATAAACTACATGATTTTTCAATATTTAAAATATTTTTGTATAAATTATCTAGAGTTTCATGTACAATTTAATAACCTTTTATAAAAGTTTAGTGTTGATGCTTAGCCCCAACTACGGTTAAAAACTGAAGAGAGACCGGTTCCAACATTTTTTTATTTTTTAAAAAAATTATTCAATGAAATAATTAATATAATAAATAAATATAATTAAAATTATTAAATTTTAGAAACTAAACTTAATTGTTGGATGAATTTGAAGCCAAAAAGATAGTTTAACTTATCAATTTATTTATAAATAAAGAAAAAAATATTAAATTATAAATAAGTGAAAAATATGGGGAATAAGTTAATTAGAAATAATGAGAATTTTGAGAAAGAAATATTAAGTTATGAAATATTAATTTGTGTAAATTATAAATTTTTACAACTAATAAGTTATAAAAAAATGAAAACTTTGAGGGAACAAATTAACTTATTAAATATTAATTTGTGATTTTATGTAATAAATTATATTGTTATAAAAAAAATTTTGATTTTGATAAATTATAAGTTAGAATTTAGAAATTATTATTTTTATTTGATAAATTAATAAATTATAAAAATTATAATTGGAATAAAAAACAAATCAATTTAATTTTTTTATTTTAAAAAATAATTTTAATCATAAAAATTTGAATTTATATTTAAATAAGAATAATAATAATAATAATAATAATAATTGGGTTTGATTAAGTTACCTATATGAATTAAAGCTTACGTAATTCTCTTACCTTTTAAATTTTAATTGTTAACCCTTTTATTTTTTTTATCTGAACCGCCGATACCAGATGTGTCAACCGTTCATTCGATGTTGAAGTCATATTAGTCCTTATTTTTTTATTTCTTTTTAGTTTAATGTTGCTTTGGTCCAACAATCAATACATGTTGGACTTATAGCGATTCGAGAGTTAAGTTAGATTGCGTCTCATAAAAAGTATTATATCTTATATTAAAAACTTGTTCAACAACAATAGTTGAGACATAATTTGAAAAAAATTGTTTTATGATTTGAGAGATTATCAGATAATTATTTTGATAACGATTTCACCAATCAATGACTACAAAATTTTCATATGTTTTACTATCATCAAACTCAAATGTATGTGTCAGATAAATATAAAATTCAGATAGGATGATATAAGTTTTTTTTTATATTTTTACAATATCAAACGATCACCCCCTTTAATTTTTATCGATTCACTTGAACTTTGACAAGTAGTGTCACTAATAGTAATAGCAGTAGGAATATTATAAATCAAACTAAATTTTATAAATAAATCATAATTTTTGCATTATTAATAATAAAATTAACACTAAGATCATCACCTAAATCTAACAATGAATAATAAAAACTCAAATAATCATATAAACTATTTATTTTACATCTATGATAAAAAAAATACAACATACAAAATTAATTAAAAATTTAAATTTAAAATAATTCAACTATTTATTTTTTATCATACAAATAAAATCGTGCAAAATTTGATCATTAATATAATATTGAAATGTATCAATAATATTAATACATTCACACATATGTTCCATGTTGGATAATAAATATTACTTAAAACATATGTTCCATCATTAAAAACTTTTAAAACATCTAAAAGTTGTTGACAAATATCACAATATTGTTGATATAAATTAATTTGTGACACATTATTAAAAATAAATGTACACAATAATTCTCTATATTCATATAACTCCTTAAGTAATTCATAAGTTAAATTCCAACGAGTATAAACATCTCTTTAAAATCTTTTAGATTTTTTTGTTATTTTCATTATAAAATCGAGCTCATAATTTTATTAATTGTATATGTGACAGTAAAAATAAAATTGCGACTTTAATTGAAACAATTATACCACTCAAATATTTCAAACCATATTGAAAACATAAATATAATATATGACATACACATCTGATATAAAAAAAATATATACATCAAATGGTAGGTTGACATAATATTGAAAGGTGTTCAATTGAAGCAGTATTTGTCGTCGCATTATCAAAATAAATTGAAAAAATTTTATGAACTAATTCATATTCTTCCAAAATATTTTTTATCATTTTAAAAATATTATCGGTTGTATGTCGATTATTAAAAACTATAAATGAAAGTATTTTATTTTTCTAATTGTCATTCACTATTAATTAAATGACTGTAAGACTCATGTAATAATGTAATTATCAATGATCACTCTAAATATTACTATAAATACAATCATGTTCATTCAAATAAGCAAATATTTTTTATTTTCTTCATATAAATTATACAAAATATGTTTAAAAATATTTATAGATACACGTTTAGCAGATAAATTTAATGCATTTTGATAATAATTAATAAAATATATTTTCACAAAAACTAAAAATAAATGTTTCATTCTTATTATTATTTTTATTTTTTTAACCATTATATTGAAATAATTGAGAAGTAAAAGAAGATGTTGCGTACTCAAAAATTTGAGTTTACATTTTATCTATTCCAATTTGAGCAGTATGTTTATTTTGCAAGTGATTTTGAAATGTGTCATAACTATTTTCAATTTTAAATTTGTATGTTTTGTGTATAATAATTGCACACAATATCAAATGACTCATTGTTTTTTAAAATTTATTTAAATGAATTTGAAAAATATTGGATATTCGAACTTTTGTTTTAAGATGATACTACCACCGCCACATCCTGTTATTTATCACTCTTATTGTTTTAGATTTCTTCAGCTATAATTTTAAACTTCATCTCTTTATCAAATTTTCAATAAAAATTTTCAAATCAACAATATTTTCACAAAAAAATGGCTCATTCCACTAAAATTTGTCATTATTTATGATTAAATTTTGTAAAAAATATTGGAGAATATTAAAAAAAATTGTAGAGAAAGATAATAAAAATTAAGAAAAATATGAGAATTAGAGAAAATTAAAGAATTTAAGAAAAAAATTGAGATTATATATAAGTATAATTAGAAAGAAAATAGAGAAAAAAACTAATTGAAAGTGTAATTAAAGTGAAGTTATTAATATATATAGAGATAATTGAGATTAAATTGTAAAAAGATTGAGAGAAATTGATAATTGATTGAGATTGTGTAGGAAATAAAAAAATTGAAATGAATTTGATATTTGTAGAGAAAAAAACTAAAAATTTCAATTTTAATAATATCCATAAATTTAACTGTAATTTTTCTGTTATAAGAGTATTTTTTTCATTATATTCATATTTTAATATATTTAATTTTTTAAAAAAAACAAGTGCTAAAGAAAGGAGGGGCAATGAATTTTTTTTAAAAAAAATTGAATTTATCTAAATTGTAACCGGAACCGACGATTCCAAATTTTTGGAGGAAGGATCCGGACTAAACCTTTTTTTCTATCGGATCACAATTTACGATAAACCCAAAACTTATATAATCCGGATAACTTGTACGGATCCAATTGGGTCAGTTCCAGACATGTTTTTGCTCATTACCAATGAATATAATCATAGGATAATAAGTATATTCAAATTTTAGTTTTTTTAATTATTATTTCAAATTATATTTTTATCAAATAAAATGAAGTATGCTTTTAATTTTATTTTTTTGGTTATAATTTATTAAAATCTATAAAATTTTCTTGTAATAATATTAAAAAAAGAGAGTATGCAAAATATTTTTTAAACATGTTGATGTGGCTATTATGAATTTCTTTGCCATTGTGACATAATTTAATGATTGATGGACGAAATGATTAACGAATATTTATAAAATAATAACAAATCTTAATAGAATATTAGACACCTGTAAAGGAGTAACAAACATTTATTTAATTCATATAATAATTATATTGCTTGTTTTATTGCTCACCCAACCCAACTTATTCTTCGTGTATAATTTATTTCCTTTTGATCTTTTCTTTGAGGAAACTGTCCATTGGACCGCCTTCACATTAATGAATGGCATTGATGTTGCCCATTTCTGAATCTGAATTATGCTCTACTATTAAAGAAAATTTTATTATAATCAATACTCCATCTACAACTATTAATTTTAGTAAACGGATTAAGAAAAATTAAGTATGATAATTACATGAAAAAAGTATTTTCTAGTATTTTTTCTATACAATTAACTTATATTAAATAATTAATTATTATTGTAAGAATTACAACCATGTATAGTCAATATTATTATAAGATGAAAAATATAAATTACTATCAATAAACTTGATAAATTACAAATATTAAATCAATAATATTAAAATATCATTTAAGTTAAAATAATTTTCATTTGAAAAATATAAAAATTAAATTAAATTATAAAGTAAGTAAATAAAGTATAAAAAAAAGAATATACAAAACAATTGTAGTATAAAAATAATAAACACATTATATTTTAGAAGACGAAAAAAATGATAATTTTTTTTTAAGAAAAGAGTAATAGTAATCTCAACTAGAGCATTCTATGCACAGATCTCGAAGAAGTGTATCGGGGGAGGGAAAGCCGGAAAGGGGGTGAACTTGAGGGGGCACATACCGTATTTAGTGTTATTGTGCTCTTCTGAAAATGTGCATGGAGAAAAATTTAGAGTTGAAATCTCCTTTTATTTATATTTTATATTTCATAATAAAATGCATACTATAAGTTTCATTTTGATAAATTTCATTACAGGATAAAATTCACATTCATTTGATTGTCAGTTTTGCCATATTTATGCTTTTAATATAAGTAAATTTTATCAATAAGCGTTAATTTAATAGTGCTGCTATGATTATCAAGATTGTGAGATTTAAATTCTAATCTCTAATTAGATTCACTGTATTCAAAAAATATAAATAATTTTTCTCAGAAATCTAATTTAATAAAACAATAAAATTTAAAATTATAATTAAAAATAGCATTACAAATAAATGAAAAAGTAATTATAATTAAAAACAACATTACAAAAAATGTCATTAACTGGCATAAAATATAAGCCTTATTGGCCTAATTTTTTTTATTTGGGATGAAATGGCTCGAGTGCCTCAAATAGGAGATTTCTACATTAGAGCAATTATCACCCAATAACTATATATCATTCGTTTCATCAAATATCATATCCTTTCTAACGAAAAAAAAAATTTGTTTTTCTTCAATCTGTTTGGCATTACATTTAAAAAAATATATTTTTTTAAAAAATTATTTTATTTTTTTTAAATTTTAAAAACTGTATTTAAAAAAAAATAAATATATTAAAAAATAATTTATACAAAATTTAAAAAATAATTAATTAAATTAAATCTATTTTTTTTTTTAAAAAAAACCCCTTATTCTTTTATCCCCCACTTTGTTAAATGCATAATCAAAAATTTATCTTTTGTGTTGATTGGAAACATGTCAATTGTCACCTTGCAAGTGAAAGCAACACTTGGGGTGCAGTGTCCCCATTGATTATCACTTGCTTAAAATAATTTCTAACTAATCTTCCATTTAATTAGATAATCCTGCAGTCAACAACCATTCACTACTCTCAACAACCCCAATTTTTATTTTATGTTCTTCATTTAAGAAATTCAAAGAACAATATAATTAGTGACACGAAAGTTGAAGAAAACAAAATTATAATAATATTTCTTATTTATACTACTTAATTGTTAAGAGAAATTTTTTTTTTTTTACCACAATCGATATGTTGATGTTTTTATTTCATAATTAAAAAGAGCATTATGTTATAATTTTTTTGCATATAAGGTAATTTAAAACTAAATTGATTTGTTAATTTATTTGCTCAGGCACAATTAAATTAAATATTTTCCTAATAACCAATTTTTCTTATTTTGTTCCTAATAACCATTTCAATAGCTAGAGATATTTAAATTTAATAATTAGATTTAGTAAGTGGTACACTAAATCAATAATAAAATACTAACATTTTAATATTTAGCCGTAACAGTCTATCCTAGCCTGATCCACAACGAATAAAATAAAAACAATCTGGAACCAGAATAGAAATATATACTAAAAATAGGCAAATCAAAAAGGAAATAGCAGTTGAATGATTATTAAATTTATGTCACACTCACATGTCTACTCAGTAAGTGTACGAATTGTGATAATTTAAAAATAACATAGGGATGGAGCGCAAAAATGGCACTACTCCAAACGCAGCCAGGTGGCGGTGTCGGTAATGACATGTCTAACATTTTTTTTTTCTTTTCCTAAATTAATGATAAAAAAGTTAAAGTAAATTTTTTTTACTGACATAGGAATTTATTGTTTAATTAATTTAACTTATTAATCGAGCTTTTTTCTTTTTCAACGCAAAATTAATTTTATTTAGGCTCCATATAGATTTTGTCAAAAGTATTTTTAGATTACAAATTTTTATTTTTAATTTTTTGAAATTTTAAAAACTGATTTTAGAAATAAACAAGTAAATAGATACTTTAACAGAAGCAAATTTGGAAAAAACAGTTTATAAAAAATTAAAAAAATTAATCAATTAAATCAAAAAAATTCTAAACCTATTTTTTGAACACCTATCAGCAATTTCAAACACCCTCTTATTTAGTTTTAAATATTAAGACTTTTGTTAGAGATAAATAAGTTATTTTATATTATCCATACCGTGAATTTGTACATTTTGTACAAATAACAATTTTCAAAGAAATAATATATATATATGAAAAAAACTCTTATTTTATTTAATATTTCATCTATTTCGTTTTAACTGTGGTTTTAGATAATTTTACTACAATTAAAAAATTATTAATTAAAGAGAAAATAAGTAGTTAAATTTTAAAATTATTTGATTTATAAATATTAATTTGATTGTTTGGAAGTAATAAAGTTAAAAAAAATCAATAATTTACCTATAAATAAAATTTTACATAATATTGTTTAATTTTATATTGATGAAGATAAGAGTAAAATTGAAAAAAATAAATAAATTTTATTGATGGTATGAAAAGCGATGAATAGATATAATTTTAAATTTGATTATAAAGCGAAAGCTATAAAGTGATGGTGAGAGTATCTACTTAATTATTTTTTTATCAATAGTAAAAATAATCTAAAATGATGTGCCTTAATACGTGATTATACACCTTTTCAATTCCATGCTCCCCAATTTGCTACCATTGAGACGCCCTAATTGTTCCCATTTGGAGACAGAAAGTGACAACTTTTTTCTTTTTCATTTTATCTTTCCAAGAAGGGAAATGTTCAATTATTGATTCTTGTTACTATATGTTATTTCTTCCTGGCTATTCGATTATGCTTTTGGCTACATGGAAAATTTTCTAAGTCCCTTAAATTTTCAGCCCCTCTAATTTATTTATTTATTTATTTTTATAAAAAAAATACAGGATTTCAATTAAATTTAAAGAATGAATTTAAGTGTAGATGAAATATCAATTTGGATCTCAAAGTTTTTAGTAATTATCAGTTTACCCCGCAATCAGTTTTGTTTTGGGCCTAATTATGACACAATTTTCATCTTCCAGCCACTTTACCCTAATTCATCCTTAGAAATATTTTATTTTTCCTTTTTTAAGCACATTAAATTAAGAAATCTTTAATTGAATAATTTCATTTTTTTAACAAACTGAATTATATAACCTTTAAATTAAAAAATATATATAGAATTTTCTGGTTAGATCTACAACTTATTATTATTATTTTGATTTAAAGAAGCAAGCAAATCTATAGAATGTTATAAAGCTACTCCAATCTTACGCTGACGGAACCGAAGTTTGCAACTTTACAAAAGAGAAATAATTTTCTCTTATTTTTGTCTCTCCAATGGAAGTATATAACGTTGTTGTTCTATCAATTTCAACCTAATAAAATTAAATAAAATTCTATTATTTTCTTAATCGTAAAATAAAAATTATTTTTAAAAAAATCATATAAACAATAATAATTATTTATTTTATTATTTTAAAACAATATGATGTTGACATGATAAGATATATAAATTAAAAAATTTATATAATTAAAATAAATTTTATGTATTTAAAAATCAAAAAAATGCAGTGAATTTTTAAGAAAATGATGTCTAAATAACTTTTAGGTAGCCAATTACATAATTATCAGTAGTGCATGATGATACTGTTTAGTAATATCAAATTAGATTATAATATAGTTTGACTATAAAAATAATATAGTTTAACCAATAATATGTGTTTGTTAAAATAATTTATTTGAAAAAAAAGTTAAATTATAATTTTTAAAATAAAAAACTAATAGAACTAGTTTTTTTTATACGCTAGTAGATTATGAATTTTCTTTTTTTTAACCCTTGCTTTTTTTATCATTTTATAATAATAATAATATAATTATTAAATTATTTAATATGTACATTTATAATAATAATAATAATATAATAATGAAACATTATATGATAAATATAGACGTATTTATTATATTAAAATTATATATTTAATATAATTTTTATATTATTCAGTATGTATATATATTATATAATTGTTTGTATTATATATTTAAATAAATTTTATATAATATTTTTAAATAATATAAATATATTATTTTATATTTTTCTACTAATTTTATAAATATTTTTAATTAAATTAACTAAATAATTAGATTATCCGTTTAAAACTACCTAATTTATACATATTAAAATTAAGGCTTATCCACTTCACCTATAGGATATCAATAATTAAATATTTTCAAAAAATATTTTAGTAAGATATTTTTAGGATTGGAAATTAAAATTTTATGTTTTTCTCTTCTGTTATTATAAGAAAATATCTAGTTCATTAATTGCAATTGTAATTATAGATCTTGATTCTTGAACAATAACATACCTTTCCCAACTTGTCTCTATTATTGGGCATTTAATTACGACACTGGAATACAAAATTCGTAAAATTATGATAGTGACCTCTGCTAGATCCTGGGCTGCTTTAGATTTTACTGAGCCCAATAAAATAAAATGGAAAAAAAATTATTACTGTAAAATCTAAGATAATTACATCCTTACCTTTTTCTTTTTCTTTTTTCTTTTTATTTTTTGGGTAAGATTCATTACATATTGATGTAATCAATATTAATTTATAAATTAATATATAAATAACTCAATCTTTTTTTAATAAAAAATCCAACTCAATAAAAATAATAACAAAATTCGAAACCTCAAAAATTGTAAGATTTTAATTTTATTTATTTATTTATTTTAGAATTCACTCTCATATTTTCAGAGAAATATCTATAATGTGTGTAAGAAACATTATTTGATGTGGAGTTACTAAATAATTTCAACCCAAATATAAATTCTCTTTCGAAATATTTTGCGATGGCTAATCTATTTTAGATTTCATTTTTAATTAAATTAATAAACAATTTGATAAAATAAAATTGTAAAGTCTTATTTTTTTTATATATTTCTTTTGAATAATACTTTAAAAAAAAAAGAAAATTGTAAGAGAGTTATTATAAAATAGAAATGGACATTGATGACATATCATGTCCCTCTCCATCAGCTACAGAGTCAAAACAGAGAGAGGCAAAAATGTTGAAGGCAATCCTGGTCTCCTAGTACTATTTTTTGCTTAGAATTTAGAATTTAGTCTCTCTTCCAAGTTGTTAGGCTTTTTAGTTTTTAGTGCAGTACCCTTCTATTCTATTCTGATCTATTTTCTCTTCATTTCTTAACTCTCTTTTCTTCGTTTCTGTTGTGTTTCTATCTTTAGAAGCTCAGCTATAAAGCCTATTACCTTGAACCTGAAGATCAACAAATAGGAAATTGTACTAGATGAAGATTCAGTGCGACGTCTGTAGCAAGGATGAGGCCTCCGTGTTTTGCACCGCCGATGAGGCCGCCCTCTGCGACGCCTGTGACCACCGCGTCCACCATGCCAACAAGCTCGCCTCTAAGCACCAACGTTTTTCCCTTGTCCATCCTTCCTCTAAAAACTTCCCTCTCTGTGATATCTGCCAGGTATTTGTCTCTTTGCCTCTTCTATTTTTTTACCAGTTATTTTCCATCGCTTTCTTGATTGATTTATTAATCAAGATAGTATCTTTTTTTTTTGGGTTAGGAAAAAAGGGCTTTCTTGTTTTGTCAACAAGATAGAGCAATTCTCTGCAGAGGCTGTGACGGTCCAATCCACAAAGCCAACGAACATACCCAGAAGCATAATAGGTTCCTTCTAACAGGGGTTAAGCTCTCCGCCGCCTCTGCGGTTTATACAGCTTCCTCTTCTGCAACCAACAGCGTTAATAATTCCGGTCCTCATTCTGAATCTCAGCACCACCAATCCACCAAGAAACCTGTCCTAGTTTGTCCCCCAAATTTTAATCCATCTTCAACTTCAAACACACCGATAACCAAGGGTGGGCATAATCTGTTAACAAATGAAGGAATTGGTGCAGTGAGCAGCACCATATCAGAGTACTTGATGGAGACGCTGCCTGGTTGGCATGTAGAGGACTTTCTTGATTTCCCGTCTACTCCTTTTGGTTTCATTAAGGTTTGCATCTTGTAATTCTTCTTTTTCTTCCCTTCTTATTACCCTATCATATCTTATCAAACACAAGCTGTCTCTGAATGTTTTCTTGGATCTGAAAATTGTCCTAATGTGGGTTTGTAGCCTGATGAGGAGATATTTCCGTTGGTTGGTGGTGAGCTTGGGAGCAGCATCAACCCTCTCTCGACGGAAACCACAGGGATTTGGGTCCCTCAAGCGCCAACTCCCCTATATCCATCACAGCATTACCCACAAATGGGGCCTGTTTTGAAGGAGACAAAAGAGATGACAAACATGAAAACCAACAACAGAAGATGGGCAGATGATGTTTTTACTGTTCCTCAGATGAGTCTTCCGTCCTCTGGCTCCAAGAGAGTTAGGCCCTTCTGGTAGGATCTAACCATAATTGATCTCCATTCTCTTATGTGAGTATAATCAAGAACAAAGCTTTAAGATTTGGTAATTTTGGCTTCACTTAGAAATAAGTTTATTCAGATCTGGGTTAAACTTTTTAAGCAACACTGTCTTGTCCAGTTGAGTTTTTGAACTTTGTTTCCTGTGTTTCTTTTTCCGTCAACTTGTCAAAATGCAGACATCACTCTCTGACTGTAAATATGAATTATGGAAATTCAACTAGGCCTTCTGTTCTTCCCCTTTTCATTCAATCATTGCATTTCACTGAAATATCAGGGAATGAATCATATGAATCTTGCTTTTTTTTTTGGGTAGAATATGAATCTTTCCTTTTAATTGTACTTGTATAAAAAGTTCCACAGAAATAAAAAGACAAATTGTCCTTTGTGTTTTTTAAGAGCTGAGAGAAATGGCAGGTAAAAAAGCATATAAGAAATTAAATTGAGCCTCAAATTTGTTCAGCCATTAATAAGACTGGAATTAGAGAAGAAAATGGGTAATGAATGTAATGGTAATAATGAAGTTGAGAGGGATGGGATAAGGGAGGGTTGGATACGGCACAGGAAAGCAGCGATGCTGTGGTTTTGTCTTGTAATGCTCAGTGGGATGTGACCGCGAAGTTAGCCAACCCATCAAATTCCTTTTCCCAAATGGGGAGTTTGTTTTGTTGTCATGCCTGCTCCAGCTATTCTAGATTAGCTTCAACTCCCAGAATTTTAGGTAAGAACGCCCTGGTTTTCTGGGGTAAATTTCAATAGAATTCATGTTTGGTAAGGAAGTCCTACGTGTTGTGGAAATCGGGTTAGTTTCCACCAAAATGAGTAATTGTGCCAAAAATTAAGACAAAGAAAAATTCCCAGGTAGTTGGTGGAGTCACAAATGGTCTCCCTTAAAAACCAACTTCCTTAGACTCTTGAGTCTTGGTGACAGAATTTTTCTAAGATAATTTAAAGCACAATATATCACAAAGTAAAAGACCCGACAATAGCTATTAAATAGAAATAAAAAGAACACCAGAATTTAACGAGGTTCGGCCAATTATGCCTACGTCCTCGGACACTACTAAAATAATATTTCACTATTTCAAAGAAATATTACAAAGTGAAATATTACAAGAGAGAGAGGAAAAACAACCAATCTTAGAAGTAGATGGATTGGTGTTTTTGGGATGAATTGTTAAGAGGGGATGAAGTCCTTTTATAGCCTAATGCTATGATGGAAAAATCATCTCTTTCCGATGTGGGATTGTCATATTTCAACAAATCTCCACCTTGACAATCTCACAATTCCAAACAAACATCCTCTAAACTCTTATATTACAAATTTCAGTAATGTCTCCAAATGCGCTTCAAAGCGCCCAATTTCAAATTCTAATAACATTTATCAAGTCCAAACAATGTTGGAACTTGACACTTGTCACAACTTTCGTTGCCATATCTGCGGGATTTTCAGCAGTCAAAATCTTCTGAAGAAGTATCCCACCATCTTCAAGAATTTCCCGTACAAAATGATATCGAACATCGATATGCTTCGTCCTTGTATGATAAACTTGATTCTTTGCTAAACAAATAGCACTTTGACTGTCACAATGCACTTTGACATGCTTCTGACCAATTCCCAAGTCATTCAACAACCCCTGAAGCCAAATTGCCTCCTTAACAGCTTCTGAAACTGCCATGTACTCTGCCTCTGTTGTAGACAAAGCAACTGTTGACTGTAAGGTGGACTTCCAACTAACCGGTGCCTTTGCAAGTGTGAACACATAACCGGTAGTAGATCGACGTTTGTCTAAATCACCTGCATAGTCGGAATCACAATATCCAACTATATACTGACCACTTTTCTCATCCCGCTCAAACATTATACCAACATCTACAGTATTCTGAATATACCGTAGAATCCATTTCACAGCTTGCCAATGTCCTTTGCCAGGATCATGCATGTACCTGCTCACAACTCCAACTGCTTGTGAAATGTCAGGCCTCGTACACACCATTGCATACATCAAGCTACCAACAGCATTTGCATATGGAACCTTTGACATATATTCTCGTTCTTCATCACTTTTCGGAGATAAAGATGCACTGAGCTTAAAATGAGGAGCAAGTGGAGTACTAACTGGTTTTGTATTCTCATTTATCCCAAAACGCTTTAGTACTTTTCTCAGATATTGTTTCTGAGTCAAACAAAGTCTCCCCAATTTTCTGTCTCTGCATATCTCCATACCGAGAATCTTCTTAGCTTCCCCTAAATCCTTCATTTCAAATTCCTGATTTAGTTGAGCTTTTAACTTCTGAATCTCTCCTTCATCTTTTGAAGCTATCAGCATATCATCAACATAAAGGAGGAGATAGATAAAGGAACCATCCCGTAGCTTGCGTAAATATACACAATGATCATATTTGCTTCTTGTGTATTTCTGCCTTATCATAAACTTGTCAAATCGTTTGTACCACTGTCTTGGAGATTGCTTCAATCCATACAACGATTTGCTCAACTTGCACGCCAAATTTTCTTTTCCAGCAACTTTAAATCCTTCTGGCTGAGTCATGTAGATTTCTTCTTCTAAGTCTCCATGTAAAAATGCAGTTTTTACATCGAGCTGAACTAGTTCCAGATCAAATTGTGCTACCAAAGCCAGCAGTATTCTTATGGAGGAATGTTTTACAACTGGAGAAAATACTTCATTATAATCAATTCCCTCCTTCTGAGCGTAACCTTTAGCTACCAATCTTGCCTTGTAGCGGATATCATTCTTATCAGGAAATCCGTCTTTCTTTGCATAAACCCATTTACAGCCAATCGCTTTCTTTCCCTTTGGCAGACTTGCTAGCTTCCATGTCTGATTCTTTTCAAGGGACTGCATCTCTTCTTCCATAGCCTTTCTCCACTTTTCTTCTTCTGAGCTTTGAATAGCTTCACAATAAGTGGAAGGAATCTCATCATCTACTGAAGATGTATAATTAGTCATATCTTCAAGTCGAGCAGGTTTCTTAATCTTCCTTTTCGGCTTTCGTAGTGCAATTGGCTCAAGTTGCTGAGGAGGTTCTTGTGCTGAAACCTCTGCTTCCTCATCTGATCCATTTTCTACCATTATCTCCTCTTCTTCTGTAGGAGTAATTTTATCAGACTCTACAATTGCTGGATCAACAATTCTTCTTCTATCAAACTCCACCTGTTTGGGAGTTTCCTCCACCTGCTGTGGAGAACCATCCGTCTGTTCCTTTGTTACCTTTAACATGGTAGACTCATCAAAGGTAACATCTCTACTAAAGATTATTTTCTTCGTCTCTGGGCACCATAGTCGATATCCTTTGATACCAGAGGATATCCCCATAAAGATAGCTTTCTTTGCCCTTGGATCTAACTTTGATTCCTTAACATGATAGTATGCAGTGGAACCAAACACATGTAAGGAATTATAATCTGTAGCAGGTTTTCCATACCACACCTCCAAAGGTGTTTTGCCATTGATAGCAGTTGATGGCAAACGATTAATGAGATGACATGCGTATGTTACAGCCTCAGCCCAAAACTGTCTGCCTAATCCAGCATTAGACAACATACACCGAACTTTCTCCAGTAGAGTTCGGTTCATGCGTTCAGCCACCCCATTCTGTTGTGGTGTATTTCTGACAGTGAAATGTCGAACAATTCCTTCATTTCTGCAAACTTTCATGAAGGGATCACTTGTGTACTCTCCGCCATTGTCTGTTCGAAGACACTTGATCTTTCTGCCCGTCTGAGTTTCTACCATCTTCTTCCAGATGAGAAAAACTTCCAACACTTCATCCTTTGTCTTCATTGTATACACCCATACTCTTCTTGAACAATCATCAACAAAGGTAACATAGTAGTGTTTACCTCCCATTGAAGCAGTTTTGGAAGGACCCCATACATCTGAGTGAACATAATCCAGAATACCCTTGGTATCATGGATTGCAGTGCCAAACTTCACTCTCGTCTGCTTCCCTTTGATGCAATGCTCACAGAAGTCTAATTTGCAGGTTCGCACTCCTTGCAATAATCCTTGATTAGCCAGAAGTTTCAAGGATTTTTCGCCTGCATGCCCCAAGCGCATATGCCACAATCTGGTTATTTCTAGCTCATGGTCATCACTAGAAACTGCTGCTGTTGTTCCAACAACTGTATTGCCTTCATAGTAATACAAGTTGTTGCTCCTTTGAACTCCTTTCATCACCACAAGTGCTCCAGATATAACCTTCATTACTTCATTTTTAATGATTATAGTGAAACCCTTTCTCCCAAGGATTCCCATAGAAATGAGGTTTTTCGTCAGACTGGGCACATATCTTACGTCTGTCAGAGTTCTGATTGATCCATCACGATTCCTCAATTGGATTGAACCAATTCCAGTTGTTTTGCAAGGGCTGTCATTTGCTGTATAGACAACTCCACCTTCAATTTCTTTAAAATCGAAAAACCATTCCCGATTGGGACACATATGGTGGCTACAGCCTGAATCTAGGATCCAAGCAGTCGAACTGCTTATTGATGGCATCAATGCTAATGAAAAATCTGAATCATCACATTCAGCTACATTTGAATCTGCAACAGACTTGCCTTTGCCAGATTTGCTTCTCAACTTAGGACAATCTTTCTTCCAGTGCCCCTTTTCTCGACAAAAGGCACATTCATCTTTGCCCACTCTGGACTTTGATCTGTCTTTCTTTCCCCTGTTCTTATTTTTCGAACGGCCTCTTACTATCAAAGCTTCAGCTGCTCCACTGGTGCTATCCTTCTTGTCTTTTCTCCTCAATTCATAGCTGTATAGTGCAGCACATACTTCACTAAGAGACACCTCAGCTTTCCCATGGAGTAGAGTAGTTTCTAGAAACTCAAACTCCTCAGGAAGGGATCCCAACAGCATTAGGGCCAAATCTTCATCTTCAAATGTCACATCCAAGTTCATCAGATCTGCTACAAGTTGATTGAAATTGGTGATGTGATCATTCATCGTGGTACCAGGAACATATGTGAATCTGAACAGTCTTTTCTTCATATGAAGCTTATTTTGACTGCTCTTTTTCAAGAATTTTTCCTCCAGTGCCTTCCACAATTTACTTGCAGAAGTTTCTTTACAAAAGGCATACTTCTGCTCTCTGGACAGGCACGATCGAATTGTACCACATGCCAAACGATTGATTGTCTTCCATTCCTTCTCATCTGCACCTTCTGGCTTTTCTCCCTCAATGGCAATGTCTAAGCCTTGCTGAAATAAGGCGTCTAGAACTTCACCTTGCCACATGCCGAAATGGCCTGTACCATCAAAAATCTCCACTGCAATTCTCGTATTTGCCACAACAGTTCTCGCCAAAATTGATGAAGTAGAAGCTGTTGTGTCCATTGTGGATTTTTGTCCGTCTCTTGCCATTTCCCTTTTAAGACTATTTAATAGCTTTCAAATGCGGAATACCCAAGAATCCAAGGAAACCTTTCTGATGTGGAAGATCAGCTTACGCCGCAACCACAGAGCATATAACTCAGTAACCTTGGCTCTGATACCAATTGTTGTGGAAATCGGGTTAGTTTCCACCAAAATGAGTAATTGTGCCAAAAATTAAGACAAAGAAAAATTCCCAGGTAGTTGGTGGAGTCACAAATGGTCTCCCTTAAAAACCAACTTCCTTAGACTCTTGAGTCTTGGTGACAGAATTTTTCTAAGATAATTTAAAGCACAATATATCACAAAGTAAAAGACCCGACAATAGCTATTAAATAGAAATAAAAAGAACACCAGAATTTAACGAGGTTCGGCCAATTATGCCTACGTCCTCGGACACTACTAAAATAATATTTCACTATTTCAAAGAAATATTACAAAGTGAAATATTACAAGAGAGAGAGGAAAAACAACCAATCTTAGAAGTAGATGGATTGGTGTTTTTGGGATGAATTGTTAAGAGGGGATGAAGTCCTTTTATAGCCTAATGCTATGATGGAAAAATCATCTCTTTCCGATGTGGGATTGTCATATTTCAACACTACGATCTTAGAAAATTAGAATTTTAACAGAAATTTATTTATTGAGGAATTAAACAATTACATATAAAATAATTTAACTGCTAAATTTTCAATTCTAAGAATATCAAATCTAACTGTAGAATTGTACTTGTTTTTTTAATAAGTTAATTTAAACCGTGGGTAAATATTATCTTGGACTTGTGGCTTATCAATTAATAAATGCAACTAATAAAGTTTCTTTTAGGATCAATAAAGTATGAAATATATGACCTTAAAAGAAGTATGCGATTTGGATTAGTTAACTAGTTCATTTTATGGATAATTTTTAAATTCAATTTATTACATTTGATTAATTTCTATTCAAATTTTCGGATTTTTTCACCACTCTAATTAAGACAACATAATAGAAAGATATGAAAAAAGAAAAAAAAAAGCAAAGAAAATTAGTGAGGGTGCAGAATTTCTTCTCTTATAATTGGAGAGAATTTCTAAAAATGACTATCGAAATGACACTTCCAGACGGAAGGGAATGTAGAGTCAGTGAGTGAACCCCACCTTAGCGAGCAATAAGATACTTGAAAAGGATGAATCGAATGAAATCATTGAAATGTGCAAACTGAAAAGCCTTCCCTATTCCCCAATTCACAAAGCCTAAATTTGTGCTTGCAGATGCAGCAGCCTAAATTTGTTTCAATTACGAAGATAAGATTTTCATTTTCCAGAGTTTTACATGTAACAATTTATGTAATAAAAAAATTTTCATATTAAAACCGATAAGAATGGAACTATCGTTGTATTATATTAATATATTTGTCTTTTTTAAAACTTAAAGGGGCAGTCAATATACGAGAATAGTTTTTGATACTGTAACCAACTATATAAAATTTAAAGTTTTCAGAATTAGAAAGGTTAATATATTACGTTTAAGCTATGAGTAATTAAGCTTATGAACATGTGGGTGACGAAGAAGCAACATATACGAACACCTTTCGCCGCCGGCTAGTCAAAAAATGGGCTCTACTTAATTAATGCGGTATGGAGATACACATAAAGTTATTTTTCTCTTTCTCTCTATTTTTTAATGAAAAGGACAGAAAATTTGTGAAATTTGTTTGTAGGATTTTTAAAAGGTGTCAAGACTTGACTTTATTGGTTCCCATTCTGAATGCTAAAATTTTTTTTTCTTTTTCAAAGAATAATTTTATTATTGGTTGAAAAAAAGAATTTATTATTTTTTTCAGATTTTTTTATCGACTAATTAGAAATGGAGTGTTAGAAAAAAATAGAGATATACTTGAGTTTTGACTGCCATAAATTATCGATATCGGTAGCGCGCGTGCATTGCACTTCCGTTGACTTAGTCAGTAAAAATCAATATCTAATAGTTTGTGGACATGTGGCATTTTCAGTAAGAAAAATAAAACTTCTCTCTCTCAGCTCTCGTCTCTCTTTACAATGGTTTCCCTTCAAACGAAAGAAATGGGGTTTAAGGAAGATTTTCTTACCAGAAACAAAAGAAAAGATTTTTACCATAAACAATTTTTACATGGTATAAGTGTTTTGCTATACGTGCATCATCCTCATCAATTCAAAAATAGGTTTGCTTCAAGGTTATGGGTCGGTGGTGGTTTGACTGCCGTGGCTGGATCGACAAGGCAAGGCTATGGAGATGCCGGTGGGGTTTCAGTCGCCGACTGAATGAAGCCTAGGATAATGGGTTTCCAGTTATCCTGGTAGAACGGGACTAAAGAATGGATTTTATTTTTATCTTCTAATATTGATAGGTTTGCTTCGGAATTTTTAGTTTATTACACTACACCACGTGTTCGATAAAATTACTCTGAATTTTGTGAGTATGCCTATTTTACTTGAAAATCCTTGTTTGGATGTTGTGGCAAAAATAGTAAAGAAAAATCAGAATTAATTTGGTTAAGAAAGAAAAGCAAGATTTGCATGTGAGAATTTGCGTGTCCAGGTGCCATGGATTTGATTTGCTCAGTCACAAATTATTTGGTTTTAATTCTGAGTTCTTTCCTTTTCTTTGGGTTTGCTATTGAGATTTTGTGGTTGCATATTCTAAATTTATGGACTTTTGTTCAATTGCTGGCTTCTGGTTCATCATCTGTGTTTTAATTATTTGAATTGAATTTCTGTTTTTTTTAAGAAAAAAGGGATGGAGGACAAGAGGATGAAGAGGATGATTTTGATGGGTTGAGTCAGTTTTTTACCCATCAGGTGCAGGGAATATAAGATTCACATTATTGGTCAGCCCGTAACAAGTGTTTATTTGACAGTGTTTTGATTGCCTTACAACATCTCCATCATGAATTGCAAATAGTGGTTTTTAATGAGGAATATTTGTTAATACTAAATAGATTATAATTTAGTTTCATTAATAATTTTTGATAAAATAGTTTATTTATAAAAAAATTTGATTATAATTTTCAAAATAAAAGGTTAATAATACTAATTTTTTTAATAAGTTAGTAGATTATAATTTTTATTTTCTTATTTATCTTTATTTTTTATCATTTTATAATAATAATAATAATATAATTATAAAATTATATATAATATAATTATAAATCCCTTTATGTCAATTTATATTTTTTAGCTAGTTTTATCTCACAATTTTAATTGAATCTGTTAGATTATCAGTTACAAGTTTTTTAATTATTATATTATGAGTTACAACTAGATTATTAATTAGTTTTACCAAATAAAATCTAATAGTCAACAAAATTTTAATTATATTTTTAAATACATTTTATTTCTAAAATTGACATCAATTCAATTTGTGAAATCCAGTTAATATTTTAATTTATTATATTCATTATTAATATTTGAAATATTATATTTTGTTAATTGTCAAATAAATTAGATTTTAATGTTACAATTAATTAATAATAAAAATCATAAATTGTATTAAAAATTTTAATTGTGAAACTTTACTTTAAAGTTCCTTTAATATTTCTTTGTAGCTAAAAGTTTTTATTGTCAATTTATAAAAATGCTATTTTATTAAAAAAAAAAAAAAGAACTCAGATTTTAGGATTAATGTCATAATATATGAGACATAATTTGAAACCGGATTGTAGCATATATTTTAAAATAATTTAAAATTAAATAATAATAATATTCAGTATTATAATAATATTTTTATTTATCTTAATTTTTTATTATTTAAATTAATAGTATTTTAATTTTATTAACATTAATTGTTTACACATTAATTAATTTTAATTATTACAATATATATTATTTATTTATTTTATTCAATTTTATTATAAAATAATACAAATGAAACCCACTATAAATTTTTTATTAATTTAAAATTTTCTTTCACCTATTTCATGTCTTGTAAACTTTTCACTTTATTCATGGAATTGACTTTGCAATTTTCATATCAAATGAAGATGCTCTTTGGGTGCCTAAATGGCGACTGGTTCAAATAAGGTGTCAAAATGAATTAAATAGCCAAAGTGTCTATATGTATTATGCCATAATAGTAATAATATATAACTTTTACCATTAAATCATTAAATTAATTTACTTATCATGATTTATACACATAAAATAATTTAATTTTTCGTTGTATAAATAAAATTATAAAGTTGATATAGACAAAACTTTTTATATCCATTTTTCTCTGTTAAGCATTTATAATTTTCCTGAAATTTGATTTGGCCCTCCGATAGATAGGAACTACATTGACCAATTAATCTTTGACTTTTGTCTATTTTATCTGTCAAAAATTGGTTGGTCTTGAGTATGGTCAACTGATAACCTGAAATTAGCAATTTCAGATAAAAATTTGCTGTACAGAAAGCAACGAAATAGAACTAAAACCAAAAGGGTAAAATTAATTAGGTGAAATAGCACAACAAACACATAATTCCAACTGGATATTAGGTGGAAATTGTACCTCAGCTAGTTAATTTATATATTTATGCCCTCAATGTGATGAAGAAAAATATCCATAACTGCTTTAAGATTTGTAAAAGAAAAATTATATTTTAACACTGTGTTGTATGGCTCAATTGAGGGACAATAAGCCGAAAGGCTAGCATTGCAACAACCCAACTTTAAGCCCACTTCACTAAGACATATGGGATAGACGGCAGATCGTTTATTGGATAATTAGTATTCATTCTTGATTTTAAGAGCGAAGCTGCATATTGATACTGTGATGGCATGGGTTTTGTTGTGTTTCGTTTTCACTTATGCTCTGGTTGTTTATGCTGTTGTGCTCGAATCCAAATCCTTGCCTCAATTCGAAGATGGAGCTATGGTTCGACGTTTCCTTCTCATTTCTCCAAAGAAATTTGAGTTCGCATTTATTTTTTGGGAATGTTCGAGGCATTCTGTTCTCTAATTTCCTAAAATTTTCATCCTTTTTCAGATTTGTTAGTTTTATATCGAGAAATATTCATTTTTCTATGTGAAATTTTCTTCTTTTTTGTTAATAATTTTCTTTGAAGCAATTCTCATCCTCTGGTCTCAACCTAAAACTCTGGACTTTACTATTTGGTATCTCCTGCGAAAATGTGTAGAAAGTCGACTATTTTTTTTTTTCTCGAAGAAAGAAAATTTTATGCTTGGATTCGCACTAATTAAAAGTTTGAGTCTTTGCTACGATTATACTGACAGTGAAAATTGAGGTTTTGTTTGATTTATTGTAACTGTTGCAGCTTCCAAATAAAGGATAGCATAGCAGTAAAAATTAATCTCTCAAAATCAGTTATTTTGTCCTTGGAAGTTGATCATCCAGGTTCCATTTTCGGAAATTGCTCGGTAACAGCTATATGGTAAGAGCACTGAAAGGTAAGTGAGTCTTTCGCTTAGAAAAATTGTCAAAAGAAGTGAGTTTGTATTTACAGGCTTCAAAAAAGATATCATCCTGTCTGATAACTACTCCTAATAAGGAAAATATTCTAAGAAATCTCTTATTTGATAGAAATAAACCAGAAAATCCAACTATTTTTTTCTCAACTACTGCGAACATACATTAAAATATTTGTATTGTTCAATCTGAATTAAAATATTAGCTTTTAATACAGTTGGAACAAGTGGGTAAAAAAAAAAAAAAAGTTAGGGAGTATATCTGTTTTACTAAAATTGGGACAAGTTGGACAAGTTGCTCCTTTTCTACGATCTTACTAAAATATCTGTCCTTATCAGTATATCTGTTTTATGTCAATATGGTTCTTCCTGTACCTTTTTTGTTATTGCAAGCTCATGAATCGTTAACTCAATTCAGATTATTGGCCCCACTCTTATCTTAAAGTAGTTATATACATTGATTGATAGTTGTAATAGCATAAATATATGCATAAGCATAATTATTACCGTTGGTGGATATCAAAAGCAAACACATAAAATTATCTCTAGAGTTAGCTATCTGTCAACAATTGATATATGCAGGCGAACTGATTTTTGGTAATTGTTACAGATGGTACCGATGAAACATGGCTTGGTGAAGTATGGAGAGAAAGCAACGAGAGAGCCCAGGAATGCCTTCATACTCAGCTGAAAGAAGTTGGAATTTATGGATTTTATGGTACAGTGACTCAACTTGAACTGGCTATATATTTTCTGAAAAATGCTGTTGTACTTGAGCGGATGGTCCTTAGTTCTTATATGATGGATAGAGAGACTGAGTGGGTTGTCCTTGGTTCTCATATTACGAATAGAGAGCCTGTGGATGTAGGGGAGCGTGAAATGATAATACAACAATTGCAAGGAAAGGCAACATCCAAGATTGCCCAAGTGATTGTTCGGTGATTTTAAATCTGAATTTGTACTAATATTTTGTAAACAAAATTATGTTTTTACTCTTCAAACATGTTATTGTTGATCTTTTACTCTATAATATGGATATCAGTAGGATGGGCTTCCGCCATTTTCCTTCAAGGATATTCTCAAAGGCTGGATTTTGAACTTGTTTCAAAAACTAGTAGTGGCATAGGGTAACCGTGTTTGCTTCGCATCTTGTTGCTTCACACTGTTTAGTTTGTGTGTAAAATTAATGTTAACATAATGTTGATCAATGCCTTCACATCTGTATTATAAGCTGCAAAGTAGGCTGTATTTGTTTATTTTGTTTTAGTTTATACGCTTTTCACAACTCGATCTCAGATGCAAATTGGGATGCGTAGAAAGAGTTTTGAGCAACTTAGTGATGTGTCATAAAAAATAAAAATAAAAAAAGGAAAACTCTCTTAGTGTGGCCTCAAATTACGTTCATCATGCAAAAAAATTTATGGCACCCCTACCAAAACTAGAGTTGCAATAGGGAATTTTCGAATTGAAATTCAATCATATCACGTTAAAACAAGAACACTGTATCAATCACCCAAGCCAACAGTTGAAGAAGAAAAAGATTATGCCAAGTGGAAAAAATGGAGTTAGAAGAGGAAAATCAATTAATCAGCAAAATCAAGAACGTCGGCAATGAGCCTTGCACATGTGTTGACAGTCATAGAAGCAAGGTCCTCCACAGTGAAGTGGACAATCTAATCTCATGCCCTTACACCTCCCATTTACCACGCATTGTGCAAATTCTCCAAGCTTGTAATCTTCCTTGTTGAAAATTCTCTTCCTGTGAACTTGCTTGTTGTTAATGCCTCTCCTCCCTCCTCTTCCTCTTCTCCCTTTCCCACCACATCCCCATTTATACCAACCACCTCCTCCACCTCCCCATCCCCATCCACCACCACCACCTCCTCCTCCTCCACCTCCACCTCCACCTCCACCTCCACCTCCCCCACCCCATCCCCATCCAAAACTGCCACCACCACCTCCTCCTCCTCCACTTCCTCTATAATACCCACCATATCTTTTCTTGTTATCGATCACAACATGAGTGTAGTTATTCTTGTTATCACTTCCTTGTGCATTATTCTGCCTAGGAGGATGCTTAGGAAGATCAAAAGATGTGGCATTAACTAGAGAGGTGCTATTTCTGACTTCTTCAGCTCTAAATTCGTTAACAACTGCAATGGACAGAAAGAGCAGAACCCATAACCATCTCATACGGGTCTCCATCTCCTACAATTTACTTGCAGAGTTCAAATGCTGCACATATATATTTTGGCCTGTGGGAGATAGATTTTGGCCTACACTTGATGATCTACATCTCTAACTCTAAGTTAACCAATAACAATCAATCTTTCTTTCAAAAGAAAGAAATAAAGATGCCTTAAGGCACACTTTTGTCCCCACCAGCAACTTGCAAGGAATTGGGTCACGCTCAACTCCATTCTAGCATTGATTTTTTTTTTTTTGCTAAATCTATTTTTCATAGAGTAATTAGTAATAACTAATTTATGCACATGGCATATATATATATATATATTTACATACTTGGCACACACTACTCTATTCACTTTGATAAAGATATATAATGATAAATATAGAACAACAAAATAAAATTTTATTGACTAAAATTTTATATTCATATATCGAGCAAATAATATATTATCATGTAAAAGAATTGATTTTTATTTTTATTTTGCAAATTAAATGCCAGTGAAATAGGTTATGAAAACTATTTCTCTTTCTTGACAATCTATTATATAGCTCAATATGAATAAAAGTATGAATAAGTTTAGACAAATAAAGTTCATGTACCATTATTGTTTATATATATATATATATATATATATATATACTCTTTCGAGTATCCAAAAAAATTGATCAATTGTGAAAATAAAATTATGAGCTTTTTTTTTTGAATTTAAAGTTTCTATAGATAGTATTATATATGTTCTTCTATAGTGTGCAAACATAAACAATAGATCAAAGTTGACCACGTATGGATCTTATTTTAGTAAGGAGAAAGGCTTTTCATAGTAATTATTAGACAACCAAAGAGTGTTGAATTTCTTAAAGACTCGAAGTTAATTAAATATCTAATCTCGTATTACAGAATATGGTTTGCCTGAATTAACAGTTGTATTTGTTTGTTGCTTGGAAATGACGTCTGAGGATGAAGTGTCTACAGGAAGTTGCAGAGGATAGAGAGTAGTTTGGTTTTAGCTGTATATGATGTTCCTTGCGAAGGTACAAAAATTGATTTCTTCCGTATGTTGGTGCCATCATGCTTCCCTATATACTATACCTGCAATATAATATTTTTTTCCCAAATAAACTAGCACAATATTACAGAAAAGACAAATTTCAACAACTGAATTACCGGCCAAAGTATTGCAATGAGGAACTGATGGTGATATTGGAGAAAGGCATTAGCAATTAGTGGCCTTATATAAAAGGGAACTTATTGAATTTTTACTACACAAAAAGCTTCTCCACCCACTCAGCCCTATTTACTAATAGCGAAAATTATATATATAAACTTCAACATTTGAGTACTCTTCTAATTCAGATTTTTTTTAATTGCAATTTAATCCTTAATCTTCAGAAATCCTTTCGATTCGGTTCATCTGGATGAAAATCTGATTTAGACATGCAAAAGGAACCCATATTTTAGAAACTCCCCCTCCCTCTCCTCCTCCCTTTTTTCTCCTTCTAACATGGAGATGTTGCTAAAACTTATTTTCATAGACTATTATATATGATAAGAGAGATGAGAAGCAAAAAATAGGCAAGAGAGAGAGAAAACTCCGAAATTTAGATCATATCAACATGTTAGCATCAGATTTTCACCTAGACAGATATCAAAACATTATTTTTCATTCATTTATTTATTTATTTTCCCTTTCTAACAAATACCTTGAAATTCAAGTACCTCCCTGTTTTGTCGGACTTTAATTGTCCAAGGAATTTGTTTATGGGACAATGTTATTTTAATTTCAGGCTCCATCCGTCCATCAGAATATACAAGCCCTGGCCCCTACACTCACATAGCATCACGTTTTGACCAATGGAAGCAATCATATAGCTATGAATGATAATAGATATTAGTTAAAAAACTCTTCTTCTCTTTAAAACATTCTCCAACACTCCTCGCTCGAGAGAAATTTTATATTCTAATTTTAAAATTTTTCTATTTTCTCACCAACCAATAAAAAATTAAGTATTGGAAAATATTTTAAGAAAAAAGTGTCTTTAAAATTCCTATAGTTTCCTTTAGAGAAATTGACTTGCATTATCACAATTGTTTTCTATCAAAACCAAAATTTGCGTTTAAAAATAAAACAAAATTTGTGCAGAGCAATTTTTGGAAATCAAAATGCAAAAAGAATTGAAACCAAACAAAGTCCAACAGGTGGAATGGCCTTAAGACCTTTTTTTTCCTTTTTTTGTCTAAAGATGGCTTTAATTAAGACTGAAATCAAGTTTCACGCGTTTCACTGGAATAAAATCCTTCATGCATGAAGTGACAAAAGAGAATATACAACTCGGGTTAATTAAACAACAACTTAAACTGTTTTTCTTATTTTTGGGGCTTGGCCTCTGCATTATTGAAATCAGGGAAATAATTTTCCAACTTAAATGGATCCAGAATTTCTTTAGTTTTGCAAACATATGAACAATGTCCTTCAATAAATTCGGTTACATCAACCTGCAAAACCAACATATATTATTGAGTTGCACCAAAAGATGCAGTAATAATTAAGTAAAAAAGACAAACTACCAAACCAAGCCCTTACATTCTCAATTCCAGGAATGTCGATGGGTTGAATTCCTGCTAACCCTTGAGAAAGCAAACTGCATATATAAAAAAATGATGAAAGGTCAAAGGTTACAGCTGGTGTATGCAGCAATGGGAGCCGGTTGACAGTATCCTTAATCTAGAATCCAACAGATGAGCTATATATGTCAACGTTACACCAGTAAAACTATGCCCCAGTAGAGGAACTACGTAATGCCTAGGACTTAGTATGTACCTTAGTAGTGAATTCCGTAGGAATCACCTCGTGGCATATATTAGTGGAGTTAACTTGGTAAGAAGAGCATTCATCTGCCCCGGATGATCCTAAATTTTACATTACAATATGCAATTTTGCTTCTTTCACATTCATTACAGAGCACATTGCTTGCATTCAGAGTTCCCGTGATTTATGATTCTCATTTTCATCTCCGCAAGATATAGAATGAATCAGTAGAAAGATTCAATTTATCTACCTTGCACGGAAGACAATTCCAAGAATCCAATCATTTGTGGAATAAGCATTGATAAATCTACCAGCCACAATCTGCCAACAGATAAAAGGTGATAATAGATCTTTACATATAAAAAATAGATAAGGGATAAGTTTAATACAAAGAATTGTTTGAGATCCTACCTTTCTCACATCCTCTCATTTTTCATCTTTTATTGAAACTGGTGCTCCGAGCAGAACAACTCTTTCTACAATTCCAGCTAGAAACATAGACAAGACTTTTCAATTGATTACATAATCCATCAAGAAAGTGTTATGACAAAGGTTTAAGCTAACCATTATCTCCTTCAGTTTCAACCAAACACTGGAGACATTTGAAAATTACTCGGGCCCCTAGTGAGAATCCTATGAGTGTTACAGGTCTGAACATACAAAATGGGAATAAAATGATTACTTCTTATAACATATGATGCAATTAAATAGGAATATTCATCCGAATAAAACATGATCACTATACCTGCTCCCTTGTAATCCCTTCAGAAGGACCTCAAGCAAGCGGTTTCCCAGCTTTGTCAGATCTGAAATTATAGATTAAATTGAAGTAGAAACGAGTAAATCAACAGAGATGACTGTGCATAAACTTACGAATAAACCAGGGGAAAATCAGGGAAATCAGAGGCAAACATTATGATAACGAATTTCTTAGTTGTATCCAAAACAGGATGCTGGCTTTTGAATTTGAATTGGTAAACGTGGTACTTGACAAGCTTAGGAAATGGTGATGCAGTTATGATCATAAATCTTGACTTGACATGTACAACAAAAACCACTTGAATATGCCTACTGCAACTTCCATGCAAACATTCTTTTAAATCAACAGCGAGGATTGTGCATAACTTACGAATAAACCAGGGGAAAATCAGGGAAATCAGAGGCAAACATTATGATAACGAATTTCTTAGTTGTATCCAAAACAGGATGCTGGCTTTTGAATTTGAATTGGTAAACGTGGTAATTGACAAGCTTAAGAGATGGTGATGCAGTTATGATCATAAATCTTGACTTGACATGTAGAACAAAAATCATTTGAATATGCCTACTGCAACTTCCATGCAAACATTCTTTTAAATCAACAGAGATGATTGTGCATAACTTACGAATAAACTAGGGGAAAATCAGGGAAATCAGAGGCAAACATTATGATAACGAATTTCTTAGTTGTATCCAAAACAGGATGCTGGCTTTTGAATTTGAATTGGTAAACGTGGTACTTGACAAGCTTAAGAAATGGTGATGCAGTTATGATCATAAATCTTGACTTGACATGTAGAACAAAAATCATTTGAATATGCCTACTGCAACTTCCACGCAAACACAATGCAGGTACACTAAAAGCAGTACAATCCATTTCAAGAAGGGAAAATGGGAATGAAATTTACATAAACCATCTTCCATCAGAATTATTGAGGCACACCTGTCAACTGCAATCGCCCATTTGCTGTCTATCAGATCACATGCAGTCAATAGTGCTGCTGGGAAAGCCAATGCTGTTAAAAGAGTGCCCAACACAGTCAACATGGACCTTCTGTCATCAGCTGTACAGCAATTTCTGCAATACAGCAAGATATTCCATCACAAACTGCAAACAGCATCAATTGCAGAATGGTGATAATCCTAAAACTTTTATAAGGCGTACTTCATGCAAGCCAGTTCCTCATTGCAGTGATCAGTCTAATCAAATTCTCAGACTCCCTCCGCAAGGCATACCTACAAATTTAGTGCAGTTATATCAATGACATTTCAGGCTTCTAGTCAAGCAAACACAATAACAAAAGCCGGTATTATGAAAGATGAAAAGGGCTATAACAATTCAGTATTATGAAGAAGGATTAGCAAAAAAGGCATGGAATTTTGTTATTTTTTCTAAGGCATTTGTTAGGAAATTAAAGAAGCTACAGAAACAAGTACACTTGTAAACCAATTATTTCTTCAATGAAATGGTGAAAAAGATGCATTCACATTCTAGAATCATGAATAGGTTTGTTTCCTCATATCAGGGTAAAATTAGATTAGATGCCTTATGCATTTTTGTCTCATTTGCAACTAGAATGGCTCACAGAAATAAGGTATGGAAAGGGGGTAAATTTGCAGCTTGAAAATGCAAGACACGGAATTTTCATAGTGGTTAATATTGGAATGAGGAGGGAAACTCAAGATAGCATGAAAACTAAGGAGCTAACCTCTCTAAACAACAGTACCATTACCATACAACCTCCAATACTGATTCCCTAGCGAAGCAGTAATTTTTTTGCATCTTTACCTTTCCAAGTTAGTATTATGACCTTCCCAAGGTGTTATGAAATCTTCATCCTTATTGAGAAGTCCAGAGACCATTATTCAAACTGCTAGCCGCTGTCAAGAAAAACACTCGTGATCCATGTCAAATTCATGTAATATTTCAGGACAATCCATATTATTAAGACATTAGGGGTATAAATGACATGATCATGAGCATACCTCTTCAGATCTTAAGATAAGCTAATGTGTGCCAAAATCTAATGAAATATTGTGAATATATCAAATGAATAAAAAGACTCGCACCTTGGTTGTGATTTTCCCCAATTTCATTGAACTGAAATTCATCAAGGCTGCCAATTCTTCTAGCCATTTTACTTCCTGTAAGTCCAGCTCCAGCAGCTGGGAGGTAGAAATTGGTTGACAATCAGTACCCTTCTTATATACCAAATTCATGCTTTGCACGCTAGATTAACATAATGAACTTCATGGGCTTAACTCATCTTTTGTTTCATTAGCAGACATTTTTTTCCTTATGATTAGTAAGCTAATTTAATTTGTATGCCGCTTGCCACAAGGCTACTTCCAACTCTCTTCATCTGTCTCACTTAAGTTCGCATGTGCATTACTATAATTGCCTTTGACATAGAAATTGTCCACTCTTCCAGGCAACTTAATATGCTTTCATTTTGATTACTGTGGAGCTTTTATGTTTCTCGGCGATGATTTGCTGAATTAAGATTCTGAATTAATGTCTCTTCGCAGTTTTGGCATTCTTCCATGCTAGAATATTCAAAGTCTATTGAACTACAAGACTATTGCTTGAAATTAAAATTCCGGATCAGCATGGTATTTAACCTTTGCTTTGCTATTTAAGATTTTAGCTTCAATACTCTTCATACTAGTATTGCTTTGCTATATCAAACATGAAATTTGCCGTTATTTTCCAGTGGCATTCTGCACGTTCACCCAGATAAATGCACCCTACATGTATATATCTAATGCCAGCCCATTGTGGGAATTTTGCTCCAAACTATTAACCAAAACTGTGAGGAAAAAAAAATTAACAAGATCAGAAATGAACCCAAGATCCTGGTACTATACCTCCAAATGATGCAGGACCAGCAAAAGATCCTGTAGCACTGGCTCCTGCAGCAAACCCACTGGCTCGGGAGTATGCTACCCAATGTAGGAGCTAAGGCACCCAATCCCCCTGCAATTTGTCACGGGCTTGGTCATTTGATGCCAACGACCGCGCGGCACTAGCAAACTCCCTCGTAAGAATGCTAGTCAGCCTCTCTCACGAATGCTAGATATAACTAGCAAGTAAGGAAAGATGCTAAGAACAAAGAAAAGAAGAGAGAACTTGGAGAATACTTAAGAATTGTTTGTATTACACAAATGCTTGGATGATTACAAATGAACTACACAAAGGTATATATAAGCCTTCACCTCCTCAATGGATGACCAAAATCAATTCTCACCTACCAAATGGATGGTCAAGATCAACTCTCACCTACCAAAATGTATGGCTAGGATTGATCCCCATCTACCAAATGAAGGGCTAGGATTAATTCCTACCTACCAAAATGGACGGTCATGATCCATTTAATCTAACGGTGTACAATGACCTTCTAGAATATTATACATGTATGGAAAAATGTACATGTGTGAAAAATTCCGTATGAACCTTCGCGGTGCGTGACATTCTCCCCCACTCAATCTAGCGACGCCCTCGTCGCATCCCCTTCTTTAAGCTTCGAGTGCCCCTTTTTAGCTTCGGCCCATTTCTTCCTCTGCTTTTTGGCCTTAGCTTGGTGTGCTTGTGCCATGGTTGGCTTCTCATGCCCACCTTTGGCAAACTTGACGATGCTTGGAAACTTACGACGTGCCTTGGTGAGCTTCCCACCTCTAAGCCAATTTTGGTGAGTCTTCCCATGACTTGCCAACTCCTTCGATATCTTGGCTTGCGGGTCTTGCTCCCCTAATGAAATCCTCGGGCTTATGGCAGTAGCCCTTGATTTCCTCCTCAATTCTCCAAACTCAGGTGGCGTCATTCGATTGGCAATTGCATCAGAACTCAACTGATCCTCCCCATCCACCTCAGCCTTGGGTGGAAGTCTCTGGGGCAATTCAGGTAGCATCTCCTCCTCGGATAGTTGCATGGATGATATCCGCTTGGCTTTCGGACTTGCTTCCCTTGCTAATGACACCATGCAAGCATTGCCTTCCTTCAATATGCACATCGTATTGGCACCAGGAATGAGCATGACCTTGACTTGATCTAGGAATTTCATGCCCAATACGATAGCATAATCATCCATTGGCACTACGGAAAAGTCCACTAAGCCATGTCATCCACCAAGGCTTACCTTCACTCCACGAGCAACTCCAAATGTGGCATTGGCTTCGGAGTTCACGGATTTAAGTCATCCTGTCTCGCCAGTATATTTGATGCCTAGCCGATTGACTTCTTTTACTTCAAGGAAGTTGTGGCTAGCTCACGTGTCCACCAATGCTTTCACGGTTTGTTGGTCAATTTGGGCTTCCACGAACAATCGTCCCTTCCTATCGGACTTTAGCATCTCATCCTTGGTTTTCATGGCATTAAGGAGTTGTAGGGGTCCCACCCTCGTCTCCTCATATCGCTCATGCTCCTCCCTTTCTTCAACTAGGGCGGATAGTTTGGCCTTCTTCGGGCATTCCCTTGCCCTATGTAGCCCATCACAAAAGAAACATTGGATAGTTGGCCTACCTCCGCCTTTGTCATCCTTGATGCTCTTCCCTTTGTCGTACTTATGGGAGCTCTCTTTGTTATGGTGGTTGTCTCCCCCACTCCTTCCATTGTCACCATTGCTTGTATGAAACTTCGACTTCTCGTCCCTCTTAAACTCAATAAGAGATTCAGCAATGGAAATGACAGTGGCTAAATCTTGGGCACCACGTCTCTCGATTTCTAGCTTGGCCCAATGTTGCAAACCATCCATGAAAGCAAATAGTGCTTCCTTGTCGGGATAATTGGGGATCTCCAAGAGCAATTCGGAAAACTCTTTCACATAGTCCCGTATGCTCCCCTCATGAGTGAGTCGCCTAAGCTTGGCTCTCGCCTCATGTTCTGCATTCACCGGGTGGAACTGTCTCTTTAGTTCCTTCTTGAACTCGTCCCATGTATCAATGGTGCAAGTTCCTCTCTCGATGTCGCTACATCTCCTCCTCCACCATACCATCGCGGTATCCACAAGGTAGAGGGATGCATGATCGACCTTCCTTCTTTCATCAAGACCAAGTGCCTTGAAGTATTGCTCCAAGCTCCACAAGAAGTTGTCAATCTCCTTCGCGTTCCTTGAACCATGATACGCCTTTGGCTTAGGAACGTCCACCCTCGAAGGAGTAGAGACTACCACGGGGTTGGCAACACCTCCCCCTTGCGCAATGGCTCTCTTGCAAATGATCAACTCATCCTTTGCATCGCCAAGCTCCGCTACAACTCTTGCAATCTCCTCTTTGACCCCCACAATCTCGGCACGAAGGGACTCCTCCAAGGCCTTTACTTTGTCCAGACATGTCGTCATGGCAACGTTCAGGGCAACTTGCATCTCCCCTTGGAGCTCATCTCTCTCAGTTTCGAGCTCCATGCGTTGGTCTACCTCCTCGAACTTCTCTTGCCCCTTGACGACAGCAAGCTCCACTCTAGCGAGCCTTGCATTCATGTCTACCAAGGCATCTCTCGACCTTGATCTCCCCTTCCTTGATTGTTGGCTCTCCTCGGTTGTCATCTTCGTGATCTCACTTGATCCCGCCATCTTTGCTTGAATCTTAGCTCTGATACCAACTGTCACGGGCTTGGTCTTTTGCTATCAACAACCGCGCAACACTAGCAAACTCCCTCGTAAGAATACTAGTCAGCCTCTCCCACGAATGCTAGATATAACTAGCAAGTAAGCAAAGATGCTAAGAACAAAGAAAAGAAGAGAGAACTTGGAGAATGCTTAAGAATTGCTTGTATTGCACAAATGCTTGGATGATTACAAATGAACTACACAAAGGTATATATAGGCCTCCACCTCCTCAATTGATGGCCAAGATCAATTCCCACCTACCAAATGGATGGTCAAGATCAACTCCCACCTACCAAAATGTATGGCTAGGATTGATTCCCACCTACCAAATGGAGGGCTAGGATTAATTCCTACCTACCAAAATGGACGGCCATGATCCATTTAATCTAACGGTGTACAATGACCTTCTAGAATATTATACATGTGTGAGAAAATGTACATGTACGGAAAATCCCGTATGAACCTTGGCGGTGCGTGATAAATTGCTGGGGCCGCAAGGGCTTCAAATGTATAATAAGAAACTAGTTAAATATAATCCTTAAATCAAAATAAGTATGTGGATCCAATGCAAATAATATAAATTTTCATAACACCAGTAACAGCCATCACCGTTCCTCCAGTTAAAGCAGCTGCAGCACCAATACAACCACGCTTCAACTTATCTAACTTTTTTTCCGCAACTACGTCCTCACCCTCTTTGGATCCTTCCTTTTTCTCCAACTCCATTAATGAGAAAGCGACCATTATCTCTATGGCTTCCTAAGAAAGAACACACAAAACATGTGGATTGAGAAAATCACAACTTCCGAAGGTAAGCATCCAATAGTGCAGTTTCTTAGGGAAGAGCCAGACTATATATTTGAGATATTCAATAAGGAGATTTCAAATGATAAATAATTTTATAAAACAAACTATTTCTGTCCATTCAACATCAAGCCATGTAGCAAGTAACCGTAGAGCCACTCGGTGGTGAGCATCATAACCCTTTTTTGGTTGAAAAGATTTATTGTCACCCTCAGCAATGTCCATGATACAAGCTGAAAGAAGTTCATAAAGAACTGTCACTGTCCTCTTGTAAGTGAGTAATATTCTCTCTTCCATGGCTTTATTAGAAATCCCAGTCTGTGTTATTTGAGTCCGTTCTGCAGCCATATAGATCTATTCCATTTCAGTACTGTAAGATATCTCAATTCTCAGAGTTTTTTAGTTTCATAATTTTTAACCCATACCAGTCTCCTGAGAAGAAACATTAGGACTTTCCAAGCCAAGTGCCGCAGCACCTATAGTATTTCTTAAAGCAGCCTCCTTTTCAGTTCTTTCTGAAGACGTTCCATCACTTTCCTCTGACAGTAATTTCAAGAACTGTGGTAACATGAATAGTAATAATAATAAAAGAATGAAATGCGCTGTTATCAACTGAAGCAGAGAGGGAAAAGAAAAAGGTGAAGTCCTGAAACCCACAGTTAAGAAAAGAAATTTGAGAAGTCAGAGACAAAATCTCTTTTATTTTTTAATTTTTTTTTCGGCGAGGGTATCCTCAGACTTTTGCCGCAAAACAATATTGACAAAAGAAGGGATCTCCTCTCTTACCAATTGGAACAGGCGCAGATTTACGGTGGGGGCAATATAGCTCTTGCCCTCACTGCATCACTAAAATTTTCAAAAACATTATGCATTGTTTTTGTTATTGCTCCAAATAACCCCCATTAATCTTAGTTACTCATGAATCATGACCCATTACTCATATAGGATGTGCAAATTGATGCATCCTAAAATTATATCCTAGATTCATCCCTGATTGAAGTAATCCCATTGGGTGTCTAAGTCATATTTTCCTTTTTTCTTCAACAGATAATATATATATATAGATGAAACGAGAGAACGAAAATTACCGCTCCGATATGGTGTCTCGCTTGGGAAGAAGAACCGACAGTTTCCTTGATCCCATTCCAAGCTTGATCGTCCACTCCAAGCAACCTATTTATCTCAAATATCCAAAAATTAAAAAAAAAACTCAGGCATATAATGAAATCTAAAATTTGTTCAATTATTAGAATCAAAAGAACTAGAATGCGGTTCATTACCGGAGGACAGGCAAAAGCAGGCCGGAATTTTCATGGATCCAGAGCTGGATATTATCGGAAACGGATATTTTGTCACCGAAGCTTATTATACCTGCAATCGGTTCTTCGTGAAGAGGCTGAAGAGAGTTCGAAGGTCGCGTTTGGTGCGTTTGAGAGTGATGAAGCGCCAAAGCAAAGAGGGCAGCCGCAGCGTATTTCTGAGTCGGAGTCAAAATCGATTTCTCCATTGTTAAGCTTGAAAGAACTAAAATGGAACAACATAGATCTTGTAGTTTAAATGTGTTGATCGTGAAATGAAAGACAGGTTCAAAGACAAACCCATCATTTACTTATTCAAAATCGCTTCGATTTCGCGGGAAGAAACGGCTATTTCTCCGTTTGCACGTGGGTAATATAAGGCCTTAATTAACTTTGGGCCCTTGGGGACCTTTTGCCTGTCTTTGTGTCCCTGAATATCAGCTCGGGAAACCTTTTTGTCTAATTTAGTTTTTTTTTTTAATTATTGATCCAACTAGTTCCAAGAATAAAAATATTTTTCTTTTTTTTCGAAATAAAAAAATTATTCTGACATTAGTTAAAGATTTATTAGTTATTAATTGACATTCTAGTCATTAATAAAAATTACGAATATTAGCGAAATTTTTACAGGTAGGATAATTATATCAGATCATAGGTTTGCACAAATAAAATTCCGAAGCAACTCAATTTTTTGTAAAATCTAATGTGCAACCTCTCTTTCCATCTTCATTTCAATACCATTTTTTCTTTTAATTTCCCATGAAAAAGTAATAAATCTTATAATTTAACTGTTTAGTACCTGGTTCTGCACTTCTACTATATTAACATTTTTAGGAAATTTTAACATTTTCTCAATTAAGTAATAAATTCATGATCTACTTAACCCCATAAAAATAAATTAGGTGGCAGAAAACATTACCCCGCCAGGCAGGCCGGAGAACGAGCAGGATTTCCTCTAATGGACTCAATACTAAATTAGCTCAAATATGAGAATGAGAAAAAGATAACAGACCAAATAAAAATATATAGCAACAAAGGAGTAAATCCTAAAATTCGAGGCATATCCAAGTCATTAGAGCTGGCAATTTTGGATACGACATGATTAAACGACACAGACTTAACCGTATATAGATATGAGCTAAACGGATATGGGTCATAACCGTGTCAACACGATTACAACACGAAAAAAATCGTGTCATAAATGGATTTTACCTGTTTTACCTGTTAAGACACGATTAGACACGATTAAAAATATATTATTTTATTAATTATAAAGATATGACTAATTATTTTAGTCTTACTCAAAATTCAAATATATATTATAATATTATAAATATATATAATACATATTTATATATGAATTAATTAATTAAATTGATTCAATTGAACTTATATATATTTAATTAGAGTTTAATTAATTAAATTAAAATTATTAATTAAATGTAAATTGATTAAATTGAGATTCAATTAATTAAATTAAATTTTTAATTTAATATTCGTGTCTATTCGTGTATAATCGTATCGTGTCGTGTTAAGTAAAATCGTGTATAATCATGTCGTGTTGTATAAAATGTATACGTTTAGATACATTAAGTAGATCGTGTCTAATCGTGTCATATCGTATAATTTATACACATTAAGTTAATCGTGTCGTGTTAACACGGATTTTAACCGTGTCGTGTTCGTGTTTCAAATTTTTGACACTACGCGCCCTACGTTTGGAGGATTTGCGAATCCCTACTTCTACCTCCACGCGGCATTGCTCCGCCAGGCTTTCGCCCATTGCGGAAAATTCCCCACTGCTGCCTCCCGTAGGAGTCTGGGCCGTGTCTCAGTCCCAGTGTGGCTGATCATCCTCTCGGACCAGCTACTGATCATCGCCTTGGTAAGCTATTAGGCATCTTGCCCGGGGGAAAAGCTACATCTAGTACTGGCCCAATGATTTGAGCGATACGTCCCAGGTTCTTTTTTTCAAGCGCGGAAACTTCCGGACCAGAAGTAGTAGGATTTATTCTCATAATAATAAAAATAATAAAAAAAAATATGTTGAATTTTTTTTTTTCAGTGTCTAATCGTATCATATCCGATTAAGACACGACACGATTAGACACGACACGAATTGTCAGCCCTACAAGTCATAGTAAACCTAAACTAATATATAATAAATATCCACAAAATTTGACATTCAGCCAATTTCGCAGAACTTTTATGTGCCAGATGCAATTGCCTGTGATGCAAGCGTCACAGTCCAAGACGGCGAACTCATTCAAGCAAAAAGGTGATCCCTTTTTTTTTTCCTACCCAGCTTAGGGTGTTAATACTATAGGCAGTGCAGAGAGATGCAAAAACAATATACTTGAATTAAAATCAAAACAGCCGCGGCTACAATTCAGTTGTATGGCATATCACATGCGAAGTCTACGAAGTTTAAACTGAACCTTAAAGAGAGGTAAAATCTAATTCATCACAGTCTGGTACAGGCCAGAATTTAAAATTGCCTACATTCTAGGCAGCAATATACGGACACAAAAACTTTGATTCTTTTCCTATAAAAGCTAAATGCCTCATAAAACCAAACAAAAGATGAATTAAGGCCTCAATACCTCCGGAATCCACGGTCAGCAAATCTCCCCGATGGGCATTCAAATGCCCTGTGACCCCTGCCACCACAATTGTGGCAGATGATCATGGGACCCACACAATCCCTGCTCATGTGACCCACCTGGTTGCAGGTCCGGCAGACCACATCCCGATAACCATTGTTCCGACCCCAACCAGCCCTCTCTACATGACTATTGCCCTTCGGGCACTGCCTTGCTACATGCCCGGCTATGTTGCACAAGTTGCAGACAGGCTCATTTTGACAGTCACGTGCTATGTGACCCGTTTTCCTGCAATTTTTACATGCCTTATCATTTGTGCATTCAGCAGCAATATGCCCTGGCTTATAGCAATTGTTGCACAGCCTCAAGTCTCCAGATGGCATGTCAGGATTTGGGCAATCTCTGGCACGATGTCCAGACTTGCCACAAGAATGACAGATGCCCTCATTGGGACAGTTGCTAGCGACATGCCCAGGTTCTCGACAATTCCAGCATCGCGACAGTGTGGTGCACTCTGATGCAATGTGCCTGAGTGACAAAAATATATATATATATAAATATTTGACACAGTCAATATATTTTCCTATTTCATGAGAACAATGATGACAAGTGAATGAAAATTTGCAGGTAAGGACAAATTACCCAGGAAGATCGCAGTTGTTACACACGGACACATTAGGGCATTCTCTAGCAAAATGACCAGGACGCTTGCAGTTATTGCACAAATTGCTTTGGCTGGCAACAAGCATAAAACAGTAGAAATCAGCAATTATAAAATATATGAAAAAATCCCTAAGATTTAACGAGTATCTTTAGGTTAGCCAGAATATATTCCATACAGTGTCCTACTGAGTTTCAAAACTTATACTTGCTTTTTCCAGAGAGAGATTATTTTAAACAAGAAAATCCACTAGGAATTAGCGTGCAGGTGTTCTTGCAAGTCAATATCTTCTGACAATAATGCAATCAAAATCATGCTCCCGAGTGCTGTCCAACTTTAAAAGAAGTGCACAACTGTACCAAAGTAGAAGAAAGTAAATACATACCAAGGAAGAAGCAAAAATCATGATCTCAAAGGCCTTGATACTCATTGAAACAAAAATTATTATAGCTTGCAGCAGCTAGGATCTTTCTTCGAAAATGATAAACAAGGAGACTGAATTAAATCTCTTAGTTCTCCTTGACTTCAATTTTTCGCAAATGATACACAACCACAATCAACTGTGAATATCTCGTCACGGGTTAAGGCAGTGTGCTACCACTACCAAGATGACATGAGCTCTCAAGGTGCAACATCTTATTGACTAGCTAATACCATCAAATACTGATCAAGTATGGAAGTTGGCAGCCTGAAAGCCTTTGTGACAGATAAAAAAAAAGGTTTTGGGACAATGTTTTGCACTGAATCAAATAAATGTTGCAAGGGTTAAAAGAACACGTCTGTAGATAAACAATATAAACTTTAGTTGATCCTTCAGTGTGAGAAGCAGGGGCATATATTTAGAATAACTAACTAACACGTTTGCAGCACCATATCATTAAAGAGATACCACTTATGCATTAGAAGGTAAACTACGTTAGTAACCACCCCCAATCGCCAAGAAGCCATCCTAAGGAGCAAGTTCCTAAAGGATGCTCAATGAGCATGCAGATGAATGTCACCAAAGTACATGTTTTTTCAATGAGTCCTAATTCAATGCTGACATAACATTCTGAAGAAAACAAAACTAGAATACAATAAGAACTCATTGAAAATCAAATAACCTGAATCCACGATGTGTCTCTCTCCTATAAGGAGCATCACGAAAAGAATTACGATGAGATTGGATTCTGTGATCTCGGGGACTCCTGCTCCGGCTTTGACTCCGACTCATACTCCGGCCTCGGCTATTGCTCCTGCTATGTGAACTCATCTTCAAACCTATAATTCACGTCAACCAACACTGATCCACAAGCACACACCAACACTCCACAGCTACTGCAAATTTCCTGTGAACATTCATTACACTTAATTGGTTCACCTCACACTCCTACTGTAACCTTTCAAACAGACACCCATTTCCAACACTACAATAAAATCCCTGTCCAACAACCGCCTGCCAAACTAACAATCACAACATCCCAAAGCATATCATGTATACAAATAAGAATAATTTCTTCAACAGAAAAATGTTCCAATTTAGCTCTTCCATTGTTTAGTTTATGATAGATGATGCAACAAACCACCCACATTAGAAGCTGATCCCCTCTGCATTTGACATATATTCCTCACCTTCACATAAAAAGTAGGACATTTGACAATCTCATAAACTGAACAGAAGAAGACCCATGCATCTCAACATCTTATGAAATGAAGTACAAAACCTTAAAAAACCATAAATACATAAAGTGATAATATATACACCCATGCATCTTAATGGGCTGAAAATAGCTAAAATAACAGTTCAAAAACAAAAGTCAACTAGTATGCAATTTTTTTAGTGAAGACCAGTTACCCATTCTTGATGCCATAAGTTTATGCTTCCATCCACACTGAAGAGTATAATTTTTTTCACAACTTTGATGGCAAAAACCAAAACTTGCTAAAACATATAAGCTTCCTTTCAGAGCATGCATCCATGCCCATGCTAAAAAGCAAGTAAATGGTAGAGAGATGGTGCTCTCAACCTAAGAAACTCCAAAAATGACCATTAAGCAACCAGTTAGACACACAATTTCAACCCGATTGACCAGTCTAGAGTTCACCAATATAAAGCATTTGATAGAGTATTGTTAACTATAGTCCAATATCTTGGACAGAGTTATATAGCATCAATCGTTGATTAGATTGTTAGAATGAACGCTCAGCTTCAATCATTTGCCAAACATTTAACCATACACCATGCTGATAGTGATTCCAACTCAAGGAGTTCTTGGTAAACTTCAATCAGATATCCAAAATCCTTGCTTAAAACAAATATATTCATCAGACCTCACATGTAATGATAGGCAGAAATTCTAGAGATCATTTTTGCACTTAATACAAAAAGATCAACTTGCAGTCTTGCACTAATGTCAATGTATATTATTTAAAATGTATTCATTGAAGGAACATTGATTAGCTTTCCAAAAATTTCAAGCATCTACTAAGGTATGCTTTTAATGCCAAATTGCAATTTCTATTGTGATTCCAATCGAAAGCTCTAACCAGCAAACAAGCAGTGACATTGGCAAGAGAGTAGCAAGGTTCCAAATTGCAAACCCACCAATACATGTTATCCAAAAAGCAAACAAACCAGCAGGCCTCATCCCATCATAATTGCAATTAATGGCTGCCTTACTAATTGATCCTTTTAAACAAATGAGGCATGGACTAAAAAAGCCTGAACTAAAATAATAGATTTCTATATAATGATTCTGATTGCCCTTTAGTACCAAAAAGAGAGAAAAGGAAGCAACATCATGCGAATATTTATAACAAAAAACTAATGATAAAAAAAAAAGAAGAAGAAGAAGATGCAGCAGCAGCATAGATTCTGCATTTGTAACAATCTGATGGGTATTTTACTGGTACCTAGTTTAAGGATGGTAGGATGGTAATTAAATCTTAGATCTCTTGTTAAAGTGCATAACCAACTAAGTTGTCCGTGCAAGAGGGCTTCAAACTTAGACAATTTGATCCAGTCGAAGCATTTACGAACGAGCATCAAACACAATTTAAGCAGGAAACGACTCCAACTCTATCTCCAATTCCATTACTGAATGCCATTTTTAAAATAAAAAAAATTACAGCTCGATTTCACATAAAAAGAATAGCGGCTTTCACCCACAAAACCCTAATCACTTCAATCTCTAAAATGACCATAGAAAATCAAATAAGGAAACCTACAAGCATACGAAGACAAATCATATAACATGTGGTTTTTATTTTCTGAAAGAGCAAACAACATAAAATGCAACCAAACCGATCTGGAATTGTGCATCGACCACCAAAAAAACGAAAAAACAAATATCGAGGAAAGTAAAAAAAAAAAAAGGATATTAGACGGAGATAAAGAGGCAAAGGCAGCAATAAGGATACAAACCTGCAGTCCCCTTATGGAGCTTCAGGGCTGAGGATAAGTTTCTGGCCCTCAAATTTAAGGGCGGGAGGTTTTAGGGTGAGGGCGGAATTTGTTTCTTGATCAGGTAGAAGAAGAACCTCTATAGGTTGGGTGGGTCAGATACAGCGTGTCTAAACTAAGAAAGTAGAAATAAGACAATTTTGCTTCCAGCAGTAAATTAAGCAGCTAACGAGTAAATTCAAATTTAATACTGAATATATTTATTTAAAAGTTATTAATGTATTTATTTATGATTTTACGAATATATAAATTTAAAAATTTATAAATATATTTATTTAAAAGTTATTCAACATGTTCGTTTAAAAATTCAAAAATATATTCATTTATGACTTATTTTATATTTTGTTATCGAATTCGAGTTTTTGTAATTATTAATTGACGAGTCAAACTCAAATTTTTATAGTTATTAGTTAACGAACTGAATTCGAATTAAGTTCATTAAACATAATAAAATGAATATTTATAAATTAAGTTCAAGTAGTTCATAAAGTTGATCATTTTTAAACTAGTGGAGATTGAATTCAAGTATAAAAATTCTAATCGAGCTGGAACTCCTGTAATAAACTTAAATGGATCAAGTTCGAACTCATGTAATAAACTTTAACGAGTCAAGTTTAAATTCACCAATATTCAATTCGGCTCAATTATAGTCTTACTTTTGCTAACGCCAAATTACACCATAAAAATAATATATATTTAACCAATAATATATGTTTAGTAAAATAGTTTATTTAAAAAAAAATAAATTATAATTTTCAAGATAAAAAAAAATAGTAGAACTAGCTTTTTTCTTTCCTTTTTTACTATTGTATTTTATCATTTTATAACAAAAATATAATTATTAAATTTATTTAATATAATATTATTATTATTATTATTATTATATGATAATGATAAATATATTTATTATATTATGATGACATATTTAACATAAATTTTATATTATTAAATATGCATATATATTATATAATTTGTTTGTATTATTATTTAAATATATTTTATATAATATTTTTGAATAACATAAATATTTTATATTTTTTATCTATATTTTTAGTATGTTTTATCAAATAAATCAGCTAGTTTACCAAATAGAACAAAAAAATTGGACACATCAATACCCTTCAATTTTTAACTTAAGTTTTGATTTGCTGATGTGATGTTCTACATAATATTTTTTCTGTCTCAATTAATATTATATATTAAAATTAATTTTGCTCATTATAAATACGATAAAGTTTATTGATTGACTATATACTATGATTCAAATTCAAATCCCATAATTAAACTGAAAACCCACGCAATTTCATCCATCCATGGCACGCTTTTCATTTCTAAGGTATTAGCGGATATCCGGCAATGCTTTTGAAGAGGTTAATTGTATCATTGGTTAAATTAATTAATAATTTTTATTAGGTGAGATCGTACACTTCAGCAACGAAATAGCCAGGGAGGAACTATTCATTTTAACCACGGTACCTATACATCAAGAGAAGAGGGGACATTGAGATATTTTCAAACTAGAGTAGTCTTTTACCACTACAATGTTATCTCAATAAAATTTGTTTATTTATTTCTTTAATTTTTCATCGAAACAACATTACATTAATGATGTGGCATGCTAACTTCAAATTTTTTTTAATCCAAAAGGTATTTATCCTTTGTTTATCTTTCAGATTTGTTTTGTGAGATGTAAAATTATACGTAATTATACAACAATATCCGTTGTAGTCTAGTTGGTTAGGATATTCGGCTCTCACCCGAAAGACCCGGGTTCGATTCCCGGCAACGGAATGCTTCTTTTGTCATTTTAACTGTTTTCGACAATTTTGTGGCAATTACAACATTAATTCCCTGAAATTTTTATTTCTTCAATTGAATCTTTACTGTTTATTATAATTTTGTGCCAAAATACAACATGGACTCTGAAAATTTTATTTTTCTCTATTAAATCTTTATATTTATTAGGTTTATTTTCTAAAATTTTTACTTTTCCTATTGAATTTTATATTTTTTTATTTTGACATATTGAATTTAAACTTTAAATTTTTGTCAATTTAACTTTTCATTATAATTGTTTGGCAAAATAAAACATTAATGTTTTGTTTAGATGAGAATAAAAGAAAGTAATCGAAAAAATAAAATAGAGCACAATAAATATAATTATCTCTTTTTGTTATTTAAATATATGAACAATTTAAATTTTTTTAAATGAATGAATGTAAAGTAGAGCAAATTCAATTTATTTTAATGAAAAATTATATTTACATTTTCCTTTTACCCGCAATCATATCCCAACAAATAATAGAAAGTAAATCAAAATAAAGTATAGCAAATCAATTTAACTATACTTTACCTTTTTTTAGTTAAATTTTCTTACATCTAAATATAAAATAAGTCTCCCAAATAATATTTTTTTTCTAATATATACATATATATAAAATCTATTAAATTCATATACTTCAATGTTGCACCTATTACAGGATTTGTTAAAGATTCCACCTGTAAGGATCGCGCTCTCTTTTTTTTTTTTTTTGACAAAATGTATTATTAAGTTCCTGAAATTTATATTTCTTTTATTAAGCCTTTTATACTTTTATATTTTTTAATACAAATTAAATTCTTATTAATAATAAAAAATACTATATCGAACTTATACAATAAAATTAAATGATTTTAAAGTATACAATATGTATAAAAACAATTTAGTTATTTGAATATGAACTTCTTTAAATTTTTCAAAGATACATTCACTTTATTTTTTGACTTTAAAAAATATTGAACCACCTTTCATACGAGAATGACAACTCCTCAAAATCTCTTTTTAATAACAAAAATTCAATCTGTATATAGTTTTACATTAAAATTAATTTTAGATATGAAAAATACAAATCTGAAATTTTACTAAGAAAAATAATAAAAACATATAAATAAACTACAAATCTGAAAAAAATAATAATAAATATTATTTTTTGAACAAAAATATAATAAAAAGTAGTAATGCAGGGCTTTCGTTAAATGCCGACAATGACTATAAAAATTATTAAAACTAAGACAAAAAAAAAAAAATAGAGATGATGGAATACAAAATGGATGACTAGGCCTTTATACTTATATATTGATCTATTATATTTATAGAATTTAATTGGTTCGTATTATATCATTTTTCATTTTTTCAATTGAAATCAAGTTAAAGTTCAAAATAAATAGCCATTTGACAATTGAATAGAAAGTTGGATTGAGCGACTCAATTAAGGATGGTGATAATAAGGCGAAAAGTGTCATATTCAAATATAAAACTGATTATATATATATTTACATCTGAATTCATAAAAATTATAATATTAATATTTGTATTTGACTAAAATCAGATTAATATTATATAATTAATATATGAATTCATTTAATTATTCATATATAATAACATTTAAATTAACTAAATAATTAAAAGTTTAGAAATATACAAATAATTTATCAAAAATTACTACAAAATCAAATAAAATAAAAAATTTAATTTAATTTAATACATTAAAATTAAAATAATTGACCAAATTATTTACAAATAATATTATTTATTATGAAAGAAATATTATATTTCAAATTTATAACTTACATTATATTTGTAATTCATTAATTTATAAAAATATAAAAAAAATAATTATAATATTACATTCAATAAATTACATAATATACGAATTTAAATATTATTATCAAAATTTCTTTTAAAACTTTAGTAGAATTACACAGTACATACCAAGTCCAAACCCTCCCAGACTCAATTGGCAATGATATATAACATTAAGGGTTCAATGGTTAAATTTTTTGATTAAGGGTCTAATTTGAAAATATTTAAAAGTTTGAGATTTTTGGTATTTCTCTTTTTCAATTTTTGGGGGGTGCTTCCTCCGTCATCTAGGGTTTATACTTACAACTGCTTTTCCTAGGGTTTATAAGGATCGGTCCCATCTCATCCTCATATTTACTGAAACTATTATCCAAACTCAGTTGAATTACAGCTCCGTACAATCTTCTATTTCTACATCTCACTCATATCTCTTATTATCTTATCTTACACAATGGGCAGAAAGAAGAAATTTATCGACAAGAAGAAATCCGCATCTTTCCAATTACTCGCTCGTGACTCATCCGATCCAAATTACAACGACACTGGGCAGCCATCGAGTTTTCGTCCGAGTTGACAGCAATCCCTTCTCGGTGGACACATTCTTCCACGAAGATAAACCCAACAACGGCCGTTACGATGACGATCCCAATTTCATCTTCGCCGATGCGGCTGACGATACCGATGACGCTGGTGATGATGAAAATGACAGGGTTTTCGGCAGTTTGATGAAGAACGGTGGGGGATTTAGTGGAGGAGCTTCAGCGACGGAATCTGGGTCGTTGCCTGAACATGTGAGGAGGGAAATTTTGGAGCTTGGATTTCCTGACGATGGCTACAATTATTTGCTTCACTTAAGGGAGATTAAGAACACGGGTGGTGGCTCTTATTTTTATAGCAATCCCAAAGCTAATTTTGATCAGCTTCCTCATGATGTCAAGGTCGGTCAACTTCTGCTTCCACTTATTTGAAAGTCTAATTACTAATTAATGGTTTCCAATTGTGGATTTTTTTTTTGAAAAAATCCTATTTTACTAGGACTAAGTGAAGTGATTGCGCATTGTTATTCGTCAGGCTTATGATGCTTCAAGAGTGCGGGTATCGGAGGTGAAAATTGATGATACGAATGATAAGTCCATTTATAGTGTAGCGTCAAAGACTGTTGGTGTCAAGGTGCAAAAGGTCATTGATCCTGAAGTAGCTGCGCTGCTTGATGATAGCGATTTATCCCGGTTTGGTTCTGACGTTGAGGACTTGGAGGAGGATTTTGTTGTTCGTGCAAATTTTCCAGAAGGAGGAGCAGATTTGGATATCGATAAGGAGTTGAATTTGATTGGTGAATCCAGTGATTATGTGACTTATGGCAATCAAGAAACTGCAGTGGGAAATGACAATGTAGAGAAAGAAGCAGAAATAAGAAGTGATTTTGCCAGTGAGAAGCCACGAGTTCGCCGTCTGTTGGACGAGCAATTTGATTTGGTGAGATTCTTCTCAGAGATATTAGTTAATTTGACACTTTTTCCATTTTTTTCTTCATTTTGCATTTATTTGGAGTCCTGTCTGTTAGATTCTGAAAATTATATTACTTGGCGTTGTACGAGACTTGAAAGAATGCCTAGTGCTTTTATGTGTGTGTCCTCGGCATGAATTTAGTTCAATTTTGAGAATATTATGTCACTTGCAGCTTGAATGTCAAGAATATGGCACTGATGACGAGGGTGATAAATATGGTGCTGATATTGTTGAAGAAGACGAATCTCTTGGAAATAAATTCAATCATGTCCTTCATGACCGTGCAATGGATGATTTTGAAGTTGGTGATAAATATGAAGTTCCTGCAGATTTATTGCATGGTGATGAGAGGACAAAAAGTAAAGAAGCACTGGAATCAGCAGCTGATATTATTCGCCGCTGTGTGGAATATGCAGAGAAGTATGAAAATGAAGATGAAGATGTGGATGTCATTGTTGTTCAGGAAAGTAGTGAGGAGTCAGAACAGTGGGATTGTGAGACAATAGTAACCACATATTCAAACCTTGATAATCACCCTGCTAAAATTGAAGCTCCAGGAACTTCTAGAAAGAAGAAGATAGCTGAAACTATCTCTGGAGCCTTGAATGCGTCCAGTCATGTGATATCCCTTCGAGGAAAAGAGAAGCTTCCTCTAGACTTCTTGCCTCGTGGTAGAAAATCTGAAGTTGAAAAGATGAAGGGTGTGTCTGGTTTAAAAACTGAGCCACTGAAGAGGAAGCAACATGGTCAGGAATCAAAGGAGGAGAAAAAAGAACGAAAGGTATGCATTTGCTGTTTGTTTGAGACCCTTACCACTATGTCTTCATACGCTGAACTATGCAATGCCTTTTGACCTGTTGAACTAATTCATTTGAATCTTGTGAAAGATGACTCTATACTGTTGTAAGCCTACTGACAATGACCTGGAGGGAAACAATTTACTTATCTGAATATATGTTTGATGCTTTGAAGATAGTAATTAGGTCCAGTTTTAAGCTGATTGGTTGTTGAGGATCATGGAATTCAAATTGTTCATGCAGGCTGCTGTAAAGGAGGAACGGCGTGAAGCTAGACTTGTGAAGAAAGAGATGAAGGGGCTCTACCGAGGTGAAGCACAGCGTGCTCAGAGAGTTGCTGCTATCGCTGGCCCATCCTCAATCCATCTTCATTAAGTATGTTGATTGTGGATTTAGCTTCTTGTCTTGATTGGAATTGCTACATCACTTGGAAGTTTTAATGATGGCTGTTCTGAATTTATGAAATTCCTTTTACTTAAATCTTGCATTCCAATAGAAAATGCACTGAATGAGGATGATGCTATACGGTTGAGGAAATTGGAAATTGAAAATTGAAAAAATGAAAAAATAACACAGGGTCAGTGAACTTTTGGCTTGGATCACACTTGGGATCCTTTTCTTTGTCTAACTCGTTACCTCCACCATCTTTGGAGGTTTCCCTTACATTTGTAGATGCCCTTTGCAATGTTAAGGGCTTCAATGAGGAACGTCTGACACAATGCTCTGAGCTCTTTGTCTGGGAGAAGGAGCAAACAAAGCCATTATTGGTTTTGCATTATTGATAATAATTTTTAGGTATATTTGTTAGCTGACCTCTGTGCATTTTCTTAGAAGTGATTAGGGGATTGGCTGGAGTTTATGTCCCATATGAAGACTGAATTAAATTTTTATGTCCCATATGAAGACTGAATTAAATTTTCTCATCATTTGAATTAATAATATTGGAACATTCTGCATCTCGCCAAGTACATTGTTGGTCATGTGGTTCAATGAAAGCTAGTTTTCATTTAATCTAAGTATATATGCCTTTTTTGCAGGAAAAAAATTATTTGATATTACTTTATGGTTAATTTGATTTCTTTCTCACTCTTCTTTTCATGCAGATAATTTGGTCCTAGATCATTGCATAAGCAGTGCGAATGTCTGTAATGTAGCTCTCGTAGATTCCATAATCTAAAAAAGGAGGGCACGTTAAAATACTCATTTTGACAAGATACTGTGACAATTGATGCTCTATTAGCCAGCGCAGAAAATTATTGCCCTTCAATTTGAGAGAAAATTTGCAGCTCTATTGTTAATAGGTTACAAGGAACGTGAATCTGAAACCTATGGCTATCACCATTTTGGTTCGAAATATGCCCGAATTGAACTTACCTCCCAATGTATCTTCAATGTTATCTTAGATTTGCGTAAATTGTACTTACCATGTGATTTATCTTAAATGTTAATTTCATTGATAAATGGGTTTCCTGCATTGGAATTGTTCGAGACGGACTAGGTCGATCATTGCTGATGCCAGGTTGAAACAAAATAAAAAGAATGTTATCTGGTATGATCATTTATTATTCAAACATACTATATATGATGTCAAGTGGGGCAAGAAGAAGAGAGACCATATGCTAACCATCTTAACCAAGAAAAATGCAAACAAGACCAGATGGCAAGTTACTGTTACTAATGGCGCTTGTTCTCATTTTACAAAGGTACTGGGTGGAATTCCTGGACTCCATTTATTCGTACTATTAATACGCCTGTGGCTCTGAAAATTTTACCTAAACTTTACTGAAGCATGTACTATGATGTAGTAAGAAGAAACGTCGTTGTAAAATGAAATTAAATTATTGTACTTTTCCATGGGGAACGAGTGAGATATACTCCACCAGAAACAGGTGAAGGATCCCAAGAACCGTAGTCGTGTTCTGCATAATTCGTTTGTACCTGGTACAGTTCTTCATATCCCTGCTTCTTCTGCATGAGTGAATTCACTGGCTGGAAGGAAACAGCATCAGATGATGATGTTAGTGATAACACCGATGATGATGTTCTTGTCATGATGATGATGACGATGCTGAGGCTATCATTAGCGGCAGTGTCGTCATTACCATCAGTGTGATGCATAAAATGTGGAGAACTGATCTCTCATCCATGGTTGCCATGCTAATAATATGCTTCATACGATTTTCTGTCTCTTAATTAAATTATATGTTTCGAATGGCATCTAGTTCTTCAATTTATTATAATAAATAGATACCTGAATACGTCATATAAGTAGAGAATAAACTATCTTGTATTGGGTACAACTAGTACTGGAATCGAAGTTGGTCTTGCGTTCATATTTTTTGCATGGACAAGTAAAATGAAGTTAAATTAGGTCACTGGTGCCGTAACAAATTGAGAAAATAATTCCTTTACATATATATGTCACTCTTCTCGCTTAAATTGGTTAAGTAATTAATTATCAGATGGATTCAAATACGAAGGAAGAGAGTCCCCCTTCTTTTTTCTTCGAAGAAAAATAGTTCCTAATTTCAAGTATTATACTTGACAACGGAAAAAATGTCGGGTCTTTATATGCAGAGTCATTGCCAGGCTACCCATTTGTATATGGAAGAGAAAAGAAATGTGGGGCATTTTCTCATGGCTGCATTTGCCTGTTTCAAATTTATCGTAAGTAATTTTGAATAAGGACTATGATTAGCTTGTTGATCTTTCTATCATGCAACAAAAATTACTCTTTGAGAGAAAAATCAGTTTGCTTGGATGATAATGTTGACTAATAAAACTCAAAAAGTGGTAACTAGCAATAATACCGTTTGTCTTTCCTTCCATATGACAGTTAAATGTTGGTATTGATAATGATGGCAGCAGGTGGAACAATGATGATGGTAACCCCGTTGCCATTATGACAAAATTATCCAAAATAGACCGAACAAACTGAGATTGGAGCAACGGTTATTGGATGCTTTATTAGTGAGCTTAAATAATTAAAAAAATTGGTACTAACCTGATTACCCCACATTGCTGATAATTGATTAATTGTAGATATATATATTAGTTTTTTAAGATACTTGAAAAAAATTAAGATACTCCCCATGAACTTTTTATTCCATGAAAAAAATAACAAAAAGTTTTATATTAACAGAAAACAGTCAATTACAAAAATAATTTAGAATAACAAAATAGAAATGAAAACAATTAAAGGCACTTGAGCTACATTAATAGAACAATTATAGAGCAAGTATTGAAAATAAGTATTAGAGTCCATTTGACATTGAATTTGCTAAAATGACAGTTTTTTGAATTCTGAAAATTGTTTTTGGAAAAAAACAGTTAAATAGATGTTTTCACATAAGCAGATTTGCAAAAAGCAGTTTATAAAAAATTTAAAAAATCAATCAATTAAATCAAAAAAATTATAAACCTGCTTTTTAGATAACTAACAGTAATCCCAAAGATCCCTTTAGTAACATTTTTTATCCATTAATGTAGTCTAGCATTTTAGCTGGACATCTACATGATTTCCTCTGTTAAGCTGTTTCAACTCTCACAGTTAAGCTGTTTCAACTCTCAATGTGCAGCTTATGTTTTGCCATCGGTCTGATGGTACAATCGCACCAAAAGATTCTTAACATAAATTAACTAAATACTAGTGTAATCTAAAATGAAATCGATGCTATATAGATTACTGCAAAACACTAAACAATCAGAAAATACCTTTTAATATTATTAAGAAGAGTGATATACTATCAATATGAACTTCGAAGAAACAATCATGAACGTAATTTATAAGAACCAAACTCCCAAAGATTTTGGTCTTAAGAGGCTAACTCACAATGATGGCAACATTAAATATACAACACATTCACTAAGTTCTTGCATTCCCATAATTACGTAGCAAATAATTAGTAATTAGTCTAACAGCTCTGTGAAGTGAACAACCGAAGGTCAGAAAGAAAATAAACCTTTTGTTATCAATTTTTTTATCCCGATATTTGCAGTCAAAGGAGGTATCTCTTATGATTTATTAATTTTTTTAATTAGTTACACACTTACACTCGAGAGAGATACTCTGCGCTAGACCACTTTCCGGGACAGCGTTAAGGGCAAAATGTCCAATGCGAAAGGAACACAAATTACAACTATTTCTCTCCCTAAATGCACAGCTCCTTCCTTTCCTATATTCTAAATACTGAAATGGAAGGTCTTTTCCAGCAATTCGGTTCCATTGAAAAATAAGAATAAAAAGAACGCAACAAACAAGGCCCCTGCACTTGTAAAGCAATCGTGTTGAGCAGTGAGTATATTTCAGATGCTCCAATACCAGAATTCTATATTCTTATCATCATTTTGAGACTAGCAGCATTTGTTCCTCCATTTGACAATGTTAGCCTCATGCAAAGTTCAAACAATCAACATTAAGTGCAGAAGCAGATGCAGACACTTGAAACACTAGAGAGCGGTAAATAAACAAACACAAAATACGTTGACAAGGCATGCATGAATCGATGTTTCTTCTCTTTCAATGACTAAACTCAAAGGTATTAAAAAAAATTAAAAAAAAAATTAATACAATATACACATTCTCAAATATCAGATTTGAACATGATAATCAAAGAAAGATCTACAGACTATTGAGTATCAGGGATCTCAGATGTACCCAAAATGACTTGTTATACAAAGAGTGCGATGGCCACTAAACACGTTAACAAGCTATGCAATTCACACAATACTAGAATAAGATGAAGGGATAATACAAAATTCAACAACAAATCTTTAAGCAGACTTGCTATCATTTTTTGTGAGATTGCAAAGTAAAACACATGCACTTATCTTTCATTGCCTCAGCCTCACTTCCATACTCTTTGAATTTATACTCGTCCTGCTTAGAAGCAGAAGGCACCTTTCCTTCACTGTAGCACTGACTACATAAACTAAAATAAGATTTCATCTCCTTGAAGCGGGAACCAATAATTGGATAGCGGCAAACTGAGCACACGTGGTTTCCATGGCGATTCCGATCTCCAGTTTCAAGCTTTACTAGAGTTGACATGATACCGAAGCCCCAATCAGAATCATCAAACATCACAAGAAAATCATTGAAAGATACCATTGAAGAATCTGTTTCTCCATGAACTTCTAGTATTTCACTAACTCCATGAGAAGGAATATAAATAGCCCTCAGCAACTTTATATAATGAACAGCATCAACTTTTTTAATTTGAGAACCACCTTCATTCACAGGACGCCACAGAAGAGCATCAAAAGCAATCCGTTTCCGCTTGTCAGGATGGCCACTACAAATGGGGGCAAGAACAGCATAGAACAAGCCCAGGTCTACTCTGCCTGAGCCTGTCTCGTCCAAAATATATAAAATCCTCTCATTTATTGCCTTTACCGCCCCCTGAAAGGTTTCAGGTTTCAGGAAATTAAGTAATCTCCGAAGGATTTCCTCCAAGTTAGGTTTGCGAATGGATTTCTCTGGAACCCCACGCCCAGAGTAAGAAACAGGTACGTCAGTGTCGTTCATTTCCTTCTTTAAAAGCTCCACATCACAACGACTCAACCTGGTAATCCTTTGAAATGCCCTAATTTGAAGAGCACTGGCTAAGTCCTGCCTCAATGTAGTTTTTTCACTCACTGTCTTAAATTTTGAGAGTTCCACAACAACAAAAGCTCCCTCTCCATTTGCACCTCCATTACCCTTGACTTTCTTCTTCTGTAGTTGCTTCAAATGCGATATGGCATCATGCAATTCAACCCGATTTGTCATTTTCAATGCTTCCTTCAAAGCTTTCTTGGCTTCCTCAGTTTCACGAGCCCCCAACAATGAGACAGCCTTATTGAGCTGTGCCCGCCAATGGTTTGGCCACACAGCTAACACCCTGGTATACATCTCAGAAGCTCTCTGAAACCTACCTAAGTCCATGTAGAGACCACCCAAATTATACAAAGCATCCACATGTCCCGGCTTCAAGTCAATAGCCTTTTGAAAAACTTCTATGGCCTTCTCATCCTCACCCATGGCGTGCAAAGCAGAAGCCAGATCACAATGGGCATCAGCGTAATCGGGTTTCATAAAAATAGCCTCTTCCAAGGCCTTAACAGCTGCCATATATTCTCCTACCCCGAACAGAGCACTACCCAAAAGTTTGAGAGCTCTAAAATGAGTTGGACAAAGAATAGCAGCTTCTCTATAATATTCACAAGCACTTAAAACCATACCTTCACCTTCCAGTGCTATCCCAAGATTAACATATATCTGAGGAAGCAGGTAAGCCCATTGATTTCCACCTGCCTCAGCTGCTTCCAGCGCCAACAAGAACTCCTCTTTAGCTTCCCTGTACCTCCCCAGAACATACAGGCAATTCCCGGCTCTAAAATGTGGCCTAACATCCACAGGCTGCAACTCACAAGCTCTCTTAAAACTCACTAACGCCTCCTTAAACAACTGATGCTCATACAAAACCCTCCCAATCGCCATATGCCCATCAAATGCCTCTTCTCTTGATCTGGCCCCGTCAGCTTTGCTCCTCAAAACCCCCAATTCCTTCACGAAAACTGCATAATCATGTCCTGACTCTTCCCAAAATATCCTCTTCTCCGAGATCTCCGAAGATGGACCCAATTCCCTCGACCACCCAGCATCAGAATACGCGTCAAAATTGTCACCTTTCAATTTCCCATCTTTCGCTTGCTTGGCTTTCAATCTCTTTACCAAAATCTCCAAATCATCGACGATTTTCCAGGTATCGTCAAAAACAATCCCATGGTTAGGAGAAACAGCCCACGCAGCAGTCCTCTGCTTTTTTTGCGATTCCATAGTCCTCTCATCCAAAATTGACGAGGAAGACGCTTCAGATGCAATGGCGATCCCTTTGCCATCGTCCAAATTAAGCTCAAGCTCAAGCGCATCGAAATCTCTATCCACATCACCGGCTCCGTCATCATAAGTACGCAAAAGGCCATCGTAGGTTAAACCTTTCTCATAGTCGATAAACTCGCCGTAAGTGCGAAATACTTCATCGAGAATGGCATTGATTTGTTCGTCGCTGAATTTCACCCTAGGATTCACGGCCACCACAAGAGCAGCCATTTCTTCTCTGTTGAGTCCTCCATCACGATTCGCATCAAATTTCTGGAAAATTCGCTTCACCTTCTCCGATCTGCTCCCTCTGGTCGTCATTTCGCAACCCGTTTAGGTTAGGGTTTTTGCAAATCCGCAGTAGAGTAAACAGGAAACGAAGATAATGCAAAATTGCAAATGTATGAAATTGTAAAAGATAAGGAAAAAAAAACCAACTGCAGTTGAGCTCTTAATTCATGGAGTTAGGATTTAATTTCATTCGTTGCAATCGCATTTGCAATTCAGGTCAGCAGAGAAAGGAAAGGTGAAAGGAGGAGAAAGAGTATATGCTGAGGACTGTCTGTCGTGAATTTTGCCCTTTTAGCGATAACTGTAGGATCAGGATGGTGATGGGGATACGTGACCGCACCGCGGTCCTTTCATTTTGTTTTGTTTTTTTTTTTTATTAATTAATTTATTTTTCAATTTGGGTGGCAGGTGAGCTGGCTATTCACTGATGCATAGTTTTATAAATCAAAGGTTGACGAATTGTCAGCTGGCTTATGTATGTGGGTGCAATTATCCATTTTTCTTATTTCAAAACCTCAACCTTAATAATAATCCCATCTTAAACACAAATTAATCAGCTTACGAACCCTCTATTAGTTCTGCTGGTTGCACCCTCATGTTTTTCTATTAGCTACTTTAATTACTTATGTATAATAATTTTTATGTTTTTTATTTATTATAATTATGAGTCATTTTATATCATAAGTATTTTTTATATAAAAAAAGTAAAAAAAATATAAATATTTTAAATTTAAGAAATTTTAAAAATGCAAATTAACTTTTAAAATTCAAATCAAATTAAAGCATCTGATAAAAAAATTATAAATAGAATTGATCATTAGTATATTTGTATATAAATTAGCTCTTATCATAAACTTTATCAAACAATTTTTGAATAGTTGTTAGGAACAAAACAGGCTAATAGTTATATTTTTTTAAGTATATCAAATATTAAAAAAATAATTCTAGAAGCTAATTATAATATGGATAACTTCTTTACATAACAATAAATTTTAAAATCAATATATGGACAAAATACAAGTAAATATCACAGGAAGGAAGGGAGATGTATCGCAGGCCCAGGCCGGCAGTACAAAAAAAGCTTGAGATTTATTTATGGGCTAAAAAGGCCCAACTGTTTAAGCCAACACCTCGAGCCGAGTCCTCTACTAACCAAAGACCAAGCATGGAACAAAGTCTGTGAACCCCTGAAATTGCATAAAAATTTCACATTCATTCCTATATGTAATTTCCATGTCCTTGTAATTTTTCAATGGATCGTTTTTCATTTTTTTAGTTATCGGCATGCCACTACGTTGGAGAGTTGGACTCCGATTCATATTGTATTATAAATTTTCTTTCTTTATACATGTAAAACAAAATAAAATGCGCGTTTTTTGATATTAGATTTTTGTGAACTAATAAATATAAAACTGATTTATTAGTTAAAATGTTATCATTTTATACTTACAAGTTCATCAGTTATAATTTATAGATTTATTATTTTGAATTTACAAATTCATTAGTTATAACTTATAGATTTATCGTTATAAACTTATGAATTCATCGTTTATAAAATATATATTTATCATTTAAAATTTATATGTTTATCGTTTATAACTTACAAGTTTATTATCTATAACTTATAAGTTTATCGTGTAGTATTGCAGGTTTATCATTTAAAATTTATAGATTCATCATTTAGTTCTAAAAAAATGAATATATAGCTTCTAAACGATAAACCTATAAATTTTAAATAATAAATTTGTAGATACTAAATAATGAACCTATAAGATCTAAATGATGACCCTATAATATATAAATGATGAATATACAATTATTATATGATGAACCTGTAAATTATAGATAATGAACTTGAAAGTTATAAACGATAAATCTGATAGTTATAAACAATGAATCTACTCATTTAAAATGATGAATTTGTAAGTTTCTAATAAATTCATCATATTCAACCTCCAACAATTTTTTTTTGTCTGACTTATTTTTAATTTAAATATCCTTATTTTAAACCATGTGAATATATCAAAAACTAATGGTTTTTCATTTCAAATAATAATACCAATAACTAAAATATTTAAAAATACTAAAAATAAAATCATATATGTAAATTAAAAAAATTTCTTTCTAAAAACACTTATGCAATAGAGAAATATTTTTTCCTTTTATTTATTTGAATATGAAGAAGAAAAAATTATGATAATGATGATAAAAAACAATAATATGATATATCGATAATAAAAATACTTGCATTCAAATCAAAATACGTGTTAATCATTTAATTAAAAGAATAATGAGATGTTGTTTTTGAAATCGGAATTACGATGTGTATTAAATATGAGTTCATAATATAATTTATGTACGTTGTGTCATGTCTGTTAATTTAGGTCACGGTCGACACGGGTGTTTCGAGACCTGATGCCCCGGATCTACTAGAAATCGTGCGGGACCGGAATTTAGCCGATATGACATAAGTGTAAATTGGGACAGAGAATAAATGAGATATTTTAATTTAAACATGTAACACTGAAATTTTTACGAAAATCGACGAAAATGATGTCATGACTGTAAAATATACGATTTTTGTACTGTCGGTAAATCACAAACGGAGCATACCGAGACGTAAAGAATATTAAGCGGACTCCCAGGTACAATTTGATATCAAAACTCAATTGTTTAGGACACCAAATTAAAGAGATAAATTTAATTTTTGGTACCGTAAAAATACCAAAAAAATGCGATTTTTACTCCGATACTCCGATTGTGAAACCAAAAATTAGAAAAAATTAATTACGGTATATTTAATTGTTGAAGATTAAATTATTTTGGGTTTGAAATTAAGGGATTTAACATATGTGGGGAAATACATTAAAATAATAATAATTAAAAATTTAATTAACTAAATAAATAATTAATATCTTTGACTTGCCACCCATTTCCACCAATCAGACGTGATTATAAAAAGAGAGAGTGGTCCTTTTCTTCTTCCTTATCATCATATTCATCTCATCTCTTTTGTTTTTTTTTGTAACATTCCACCTCCATTCCTGCCACCCGTAAGCTTTCCTTCACCATGAAATCTCATATATTTTCCATAGATTTGATGAGAATCAAAAAGTGACTTTAGCAAAGTATTGAAGGCAAAATCAAGTGAAAAGTTTTTTTTTATATATATATATATATGTTGGAAGTGTTTCGGTCATTCTTGAATTTTGATAAGGTAAGTTTGATTTCTTTCCTAATAAACCATGTTTCTTCTTGAAGTGATAATTGAAGTTATTTAGCTTGGGTGTTGTAAATAATTGTGGAATTGAGAGGCAAGGGAATCAATAAAAATAATTAGAAATTTATGAAATTAATTGAAGTAATTCATGGAAATTGGTGGAAAAATAACAATTGATGGGTGGATTGTAAGAATATATGAGTTATCCTTACTTTGCACTAAATGAAGAAAAACAAGTTTAATTTACGAGATTAATCAATTAAGTTGTTAATAATTATATATATATATATATATATATATATATATATATATAAGTCAGTCGGTAACATCACCTGACGTAGGAGGGTAAGAAATTTTACACGTTGAATATTATAATGTCATTTAAATGTATTTATAGCATTTTTTTTTATTACAAATGATCCATTTTAAGAAAAAAATTATTTTTATTTATGTAATATTTTGTCATTGATTTATTATTATGTATCAAATTTAAATAAATATTATATTTCTATCAATTTATTGTAAGAGCATCTCCAGCTAGTCAAGAACTTTCCAGAGACACGGGCATTGCGAACATGAACTAAGCCCCCTTTTGGGGAGTAAGACAAAGAGTCAATAGGTCTAGCGATACTTTTTATTTTAAAAAATATGTTTAGTAGAATAAAAAAATATTATCATATTTTTAAATATAGAGAGTAAAATTTATTTTATAAGTCCAATAAATTCTTTATATTTTACTATTTATTTTACTTTATTTTATATAAATTAATACTTAATCAAAAAAATAAATAACTTTATCATAAAGAAAAAAAATATTTTTAAAAAATATACCAATAAAAAATAGATTATATATAAAAATAGTTAATTATATTAAATTCCCTTTATAAAATAAATCTTTAAAATAAAAAATATAACCTATATAAAAAGTTGGTCGGAGGTTCACTAACATTCAAAGTTGACGCTATCCATTTATGTGAATAAGGCCAGGAAAATTAAAAGTCCAGCAAATTTGGATAAATGTTTCAAGTTAAGATAGTCAGAAAAGAGAAGGAGAAAAAAAAAACCATATACACGCAAGCAAATAAATAATACATCTTCAGAAGTTGAAATTAGTAAATTACCGTAGAATCAGGAGATTCAAGAAAGAGACACCGAGGGCGAGGAGTTACCGCGCGGGAATATCGTGGAGGCTAAAACAGTAGTTTCATCTTATTTAGATTTAGAGGCGTCGGTTTGATTTGTCCCTCATGAGAAATTCAAGCGAGAGAAAAAGGAGGGAGAAGGAGAGAGAGAGAGGGCATTTTGCTGTTTCAGCCATTTATTTTCTCACCTCTTTCCCTCCAAGGAACAGACACAGAGAGAAAAAGAAGAGGGAGAACGGAAAACGGTTTTAACCACAACTTAACGGAAATTTTCACCGTTTGTTTGGCTGATTCGTTTCTGTTCTCTCCCTTAGTTTCCTGACGTGAACAGATGAGAAAAGAGTAAAGAGAGGAAGCCAGACGGTTGCAAACTTAGCTTGCTGTGACTATCTTGACATTTCTCTCGAATATTGGAATTTATCTCCTCTTCACAAACTGGTTGAAGAGCTGAAGCTGAAGCCTTTGAAATAGAGGTTAATTCATCATTTCGAAAGAGAAAATGAGCGTAAGAGGACGAGAGGAAAGCATGAGCATAGGGTCACCGATGAGCGGAGACGAGATATCATTGCGGGATATTCAGGAATCAAGTGGCCAAGGAGAGACTATTTTCGTTTCTGTTAGAATGAGGCCTTTGAACAAAAGAGAAATTGTGAGAAACGATGTCTGTGATTGGGAATGCATCAATAATAACACCATTATATACAAGGGCAACATGCCTGACCGCTCCTTGGTCCCTGCTGCCTATTCATTTGGTAAGCCAATTCATTATATTGTTTAATTTGTTTGTTATCTTGTATCATGTCATGAATTTTTAATTTGCTTAAGGCAGAAGACCGCGAGGGATTCTTGATTATGATTGCTATTTGGATTTATCTTTTTGTGGAATTAGATTTTGGAACTCTTGTTTCAAATCTCTAAATGCTAGTCTCGGTCAAAAAAAAAAAAACTGTAAATGTTTGTCACACATGAGGTTTTATTAATGAATGATTCGCCCAAGTAATTCATACACTTCGAACAAACTCTCACATGAAGTATTAACTCATTTAACAGGTTGAAAATAAGTTTGTTTTCATGCTTCTGGTTTGCGAGTAACAATTTTAGCTCCATAAAATTCACAAGTTTCACAAAAGTTGAAATAAGAAAGATTTTGCCTATGTCAAACGTGTTTTCTTTATGAGCTTTAATATTTCTCAGTAAGATAAAAACAGTAGTAGTTTTTGGTGTGCCTTGGTCTTATGATTGGTAAGTTTTTCATTGTTTTCATGGAATTAATAATATTATATTTAGGATCATAGGAAATTGGAACTTGTTTCTTTGCTTATGAGTTATGCTGCATCAAAGCCATACTATGTGCTGGTTTTCAACACTACCTCTCTCTCTCATCCAAAGCCAATACTAATTTCAAGATTTTAAGCAAGTGAAGTCAAAACTAATTTTATATGATTAATAAAATATTCAATGAAAATATTATTTTTTAATATTAAGTGGGATCATTTTTTTTATTTTTAATTTTCAGCAATAAAATCAAAATAACAAATATAAATTTATTAGACTAAAAATAAAGTTTGCCAAAATGAAAGGGTCAGTTAACCTCGCTCCCTTCCCACATAGATGCGCTCCGCTACTAATGAAAAAATTTATAAAGAATTATCACAAAATTGAAAAGTCCAGGAATAATTGATTGATCTCTTACATTTGTATTTAGTACTTCAAACATGTTTTCCAATACTTGATTTGATCAACTAATAAGTATTCAAGTGAAGCTAGAATTATCTTCATTGTAAAGTTATTTTCCAACTTATTTTCATTAGAGGTTTTTATTTGAGATAGGCAAATTGACAAAAGAAATAATCCCAATTCCGTGCCACAAGAAAATCCTGTCATTTTTCTTTTTTCTTCTTAATTTAATTATTTGGTGTAGACAGAGTGTTTGGGAGTGAATGCTCAACAAAGCAGGTATATGAGGAAGGAGCCAAAGAAATTGCTCTTGCAGCAGTTAGTGGCATTAACTGTGAGTAATTTTCCTGTGATTTCCTGTATTCTAGTTCTGCATGATCTGATGATTTTTTCCCGAACTGGCTAAATGTATCTCCAGCTACTATCTTTGCATACGGGCAAACATGCAGTGGCAAGACATACACAATGAGTGGAATTACTGAATATGCGTTGGCAGATATTTATAAGTACATGGAACAGGTATATTGTGAAAAAGGAAAACAAAAATTCTTCGTTTTGATAGTGTATTTCTTTTTGAAGCCCATTATACTAGGTGGACTGTAATTTGAAGGAGATCCTTTGATATATATTAGCATAAGGAAAGAGAATTTGTACTGAAATTCTCTGCCATGGAGATTTACAATGAAGCTGTCAGAGACCTCCTTAGCACAGATAATAGTCCACTTCGAGTCCTTGACGATCCCGAGGTAAATAATGCATTTTTTCCCATATCTGAATAATGCTGTTATGTATTCGTTTTAGAGAAAAGGCAAAAACATCTTCTTAACCATATTTCACATCAACAGAAAGGAACATTTGTCGAGAAGGTTATAGAGGAGACGCTAATTGATTGGAACCACCTACAGGAGCTCCTTTCCATTTGTGAAGGTAACTGTATCACAATGACATATCTCTATGCTTGTTTTGTTTCTATTGAACGAGAGCATAAATTTTGTTTTGATGTTGAATTCTTTCAGCTCAAAGGCAAATAGGAGAGACCTCTATGAATGAGACCAGCTCGAGATCTCATCAAATCATAAGACTGGTATTCCTTTTGCTTAGTTTAGTAGTTAATGTTCCCCCCTTCTCCACCATAATTTGAAGTATATGCTAATCTATTATTTCTTTTTTGGTTATTAAATGGTGGAATCTTCCAGATAGTTGAAAGCACTGTACGTGAATATTCAGTTGGTGGAAATTCAAGCACTCTATCCGCTGCAGTGGTATGAAGTAACTGCTATTTCCCAGATTAATGATCTATAAGAAATTTCATCTCAAATTTCTAATTTTATAGCCTTTGTGCCAAAAATCTTGAAGCAAAACTTAAATTGGTTTTGTTCCATAGAATTTTGTTGATCTTGGGGGGAGCGAGCGTGCTTCTCAGACATCAGCAGTGGGTGCAAGATTAAAAGAAGGTTCCCACATAAACCGCAGTTTACTGACCTTGGGAACTGTAATTCGCAAATTAAGGTGGGATGATATTTTCTTGCGCTGGTTATGTATTTCAATTTTGGTTTCAATAGGCAGTTGGAAATTTGAGAAGCAAGATTCACTATTAATGTGAAACTGCTACCCCCCTTCTTCCAAAAGGATAATCGAATGATGGCTTTGTTAATTCAAAAATTTGTGCGCATGGTAATACTCAAAAAATATGCGAATAAAATTTATCCCTATTGATAGATGAAGATCTAAGGTTTGTAGTTTTAATGTACCATAAAAAATATATAGGTTTATGTTCCGTGATGTCTTATGTTTACATGCTCACCAATGACTTGCTACACTCAGTTGTTATATATATATATATATATATATATATATATATATATATATATATATATATATATATATATATACTTTCTTTTATATCGATTACCAAATTGAAGATACAGTTTTCTTCTCTCAAACAGAGGACTGCGCATTTAAACTGATTCTCCATATTGGCATTATATGCAAGAAGTCCTATTTGTGTTTCTATTTCATGCAGTATAAGTAACATCTTTGCCTTAGAAGCTGAAAGTTTGAAGTTGAAGAAATCCCATTAGAAATGGAGCATTTGCATCCTTTGTAGTAAGCTTAAGGTCATCTGTTTGAGGAAAAACTAGCTGGTCTTTAGATTCCATTTTTCTGAAGTTGAGGACAGAGCAACTTTGATTTGTCTTTGACCTCAGGTTTTTGTTAGTATCGGTTGCAGCAATACATTTTCTTTCTAATAGTGCCTACACTTCGATCAATAGGTTAGATCGTTTGATGCCTTTTTATACTCAGCATTTCTGTTTTCCCTTTTGATTTATCGCTGATTGCTTTTCGCGTACATTAATATTTGATAACCACTGTTGATCGAAAGCTGTTCTGTTTGGGTCGTGGTAATGGCTGATATAAGCTTCCACTTGTAGACCTCTGAAGCTTATTTGTCATATTTCATTGATTTTACTGCGTTGCATCCAAATTATAATATATTACTACCATCACATATACAGCACTGGAAGAACTGGACATATACCTTACAGAGAGTCTAAGCTAACACGCATACTACAGAACTCTTTGGGAGGCAATGCCAGAACTGCCATGATCTGCACTATAAGCCCTTCATCCAGTCACGTTGAGCAATCAAGAAACACCCTCTTGTTTGCAAGTTGTGCTAAAGAGGTCACAACTAATGCACACGTCAATGTAGTGATGTCAGATAAGGCATTGGTAAAGCAATTGAGGAAAGACCTAGCTAGGCTGGAGAGTCAGTTAAGGAGCATGAGATCAATTTCTATCACAGGTGATACTGCTGCATTATTAAGAGAGAAGGACCTTCTGATTCAACAGGTAAACACTTGCGCTAATCCTACAAAGCAAAAAACTAAGCTGCATTTTTTTTGAAGGAAATATGCAATTTGCATTCACTAAATTATTATTGTAACAAAAAAAAAAGATAAAGATGCATGTATTGGAGGAAAACTTTCACTAACTACTAATTGCATATAGCGTGGCCTCGATACGGTGCATTAATCAACCCAAGAATTATTTATTGGCTAAATGGTTTCATCTTTCATGTGAAAGAACTATTTCTCTCTGCTAATTCTAAGCATAGGGCTTAATATTTGTTATCGAGGACCAGGTCAAACACATGGGGAATAAAAGGAATTCTGGTAGCTTGTTAAATAGTTGTCAAAGTTTGTTCACACTGCCTTTTCTTGGATGAAAATACTGCAGATGGATAAGGAAATTAAAGAATTGACTTGGCAACGTGATATTGCTCAATCTCGAGTTGAGAGTTTTCTAAGGTCAATTGGAGAAGATCGACTTTCAAGAATAGATGAATATTCAGCATCAGAGTCATCAGAAGTGATCAATCCTCTTCGCCTGGATGCTGGTCTTGCAAGAAGCGACACAATTGAGGATTTTGATGAGCCAGGTTTGCTTATTCCTGCCAGGCAAGTCCTCCAGACTCTGGATCGCGAAGAAAATTCTCTACTGGATAACAATACTACGAAGTTTTTTGGGCCTGATTCACATCATGGTTGGGACAAAATCTCTGAACAAAACAAAAAAGAAACTGAAGATACCTGCAAGGAAATTCCATATGTGGAAACAGAGATAGAAAACGAAAAAAATTCGGCAACAAAACCGTTAAACACAGATGCATCACCATCAATACAGGAAGAAAAAGATTCAAATCATTACAATTCTTTAAACTCTTATGTTGTTCTGAAGCGAAAAATTCAGGAATTGCATGAGACAATCAGCAGTTTAGAACAATCTCATTATAATGAAGCAGGTGCATCTAGCTCTAAAGGCTTGTCATGGACTAGAAGCAAAAGTAGGAGAGCAGTTGTCATGACTATCCCATCTGCTTTTTGGTCTGAAAGGGAAGAAGAGAATGACACCACACCACCTGCTGCACCTGACGAGCTTGAAAGATCAGCAGTCATTGAGAAAAACCATCCTGAATCAGAGCATAATGCCAAAACTGGAAAGATATCTAGAAAAGGTTCTCAAAACTCCACTGGCACAGCGTCGACAGAGGAAGAGAGCATCAAAGAGATAGATGTATATGTAGATGATACTACTACTGTACTTGGTTCTGTTGCAGGAGTCAACAAAATGGCTAAATCTCCCTCAGATTTGCGGATAGGTGATGTTCTGGTGAGAATCTATACTAACCTGTCTGTCTCTCACGCACAGCATGTTTTCTTCTATATTCTTCTCCTCATTCTTATTGTCTGTGGTTGATAATGCCTATTGGTTCAGATGCATTTCATTCTTTTTTTTTGATATATAATGCAAACCCTGCCACTTCCATTCCTATCAAATAAACACTATTAAGAAATTATTAATTTTGATTACCATATTCCGGTGCTAAATATAATATAATGCTGAAGATTCTTGTATAACCATACTGTATGTAACAAGAGATACCATACTGCTAATTGGCATAATACACTTCATCATGAAATATCACTGTCTCATATTCATTTATATATGTATATTATGTGTTTATATTGAAGATATGCAATTTAAGAATTATGATTGTTAAGCAGTTTTGTTTCTGGAAGGGTTTACACTTTTTCTTGCTTCGAATTTCAATATGTGATTTTTTTTTCCCTTCAAGAAGAACTATCCTTTCACTGCAATTCTTTTATATGCTATCGTCACACTCAGAATAGCAACAATATGCAACAGTTGGGCAAGCTTTCTTTCTTTGGCAACACTAAGATGAGATTTATAAAGAATATATTCATTTACCACAGGATGGTTATTTTGTAGGCTCCAGGAGCATCAAGTAGGATCAGTTACTTGTGGGGAGATGCAGGTGCAGAGAGAGGCAGTGCTGCAAGGCAACAACGAAGCAATTGGGCCCTAAAATTTCAAAGATATCGTAGGAAGATAATTGCACTATGGGACAGACTCAATGTACCATTGGTCCACAGAAGCTATTTCTTCTTGCTTTTCAAAGGTGATCCTTCAGACAATGTATACTTGGAGGTTGAACTCAGAAGATTGTACTTTCTGAAGGACACATATGCCCGCAGAACTAACTCAATGATAGATACTCAAATTGTCTCACCAGGCTCAAGGTAGTTTTTCTATCCCACTATGCAATCACACTAGCTACATGCCTACATGCAAATGTTTGAAAACACATGCTTCATTTTTTCTTTCATCTATCTAATGTATGCCGAGTAGAAAGCATTTTCTTATGACATTTATGCATTTGAATGTAATTTATCAAAATCTATGAAATTATGAGACACGTGGATTTAATTTTGGTGTGTTTTCAAAGAGTGGAACTATTTCATAGACCTTTTAATGTTGAACATAATTGTTTCACATCAAGGCAGAATACTAAGTTCCAAATAATATTCCCAGTATACATATATCATCTGTTACAAATATTATAAAATTTCTTCATTCTTATTCTCTCTACATGCTTAAAGTCAAATCTACAAGAGTACTCGACTAGCATTCAGGTTCGTAATTTTGTTCTGTTGGCTTCTGAAATTACTTTCTTTCATCACTATCTAATATTTTGTTTTGATGAAATCAAGAGTCATATATTATAATGCATTTGAACGAGACAAAAGAGTCAAAAATCACTTGATTGCTACATGGAATATAGTCATAGAAAATTAGATATTAATGTTTCTTAATTCTTAATGCTTAAGAAGTTAATGACACTCATGTTTGTTGATGATAGTTCGAAGTCTCTCATGCGCGAAAGGGAATATTTGGCAAGGCAATTACATAAAAAGTTCACAAAGAGGGAGAAAGAGGAACTTTACCTGAGGTGGGGTATTGACTTGCAAACAAAGCAGAGGAGCCTCCAGTTGACTCGCACTTTATGGACAGACATGAAAGACATGAAACACATGTTGGAAAGTTCTGTGCTTGTTACCAAGTTGGTCGGACTCGTAGAACCACGGTATGCCCCAAAAGAGATGTTTGGACTTTGTTTCTTAACCCCATCATCAAGTCAGAAGTCCTCCAGCTGGCGAGACAACATGTCTTCTCTGTTATAAAGCTTGTTGGAGGTAGTAAGGTTACTTTTTTCACCTATATAGACTATAGTCTATGGCTCATAGCTGCACAGTTTTAATATACGCATTACAGTTGAATGTTCGAGTACCCTTCATTGTAAATTTTACATGGGACCTAGAAGCATTTTATTCATTGATTCTTGCTCGAGGCACTTAACGCTCATCCTTTTCTACATAAAAAAGTTCAATTTCTTTTCTTTTCTCTTGTATGGACATCCGTCCTCGAAGGCTAAAATAATTTCCCATTAAATCGGTGGGAAAACATAGGAATTCAATTTTTTTTTTCTTTTCGCTTGCATCATTTAATCTCTATTAACAGTTCGCCAGTTGTTTTCTGCCCGAATTTGGCTTGTGGGGTTCATTGGTTAATTCTTCTCGCATAATCACCTTGAAATCTAAGTTTTAGGCCTTTCGGCCGGCTGGGTAGTACCCTAAGATAAATCAGCGTTATAGTCCACTTACTAACTGTTGAACTAAAGACAAACGATTGCATGCGTACGTCATCATGAGAAACCATTCTGCTCTCCACAAAATGCCAGTCAACTAGCAATCTGGTAGAAGAAAGAAAGCCTTGATCACAATAAATTTTTAAATATATTTAGTCTATCACTTGTCCGTGAACTAGGCCAACACAATTATGTATCATCATCTAATTTTTTTTAAAGTAAATTATAATGAACTCACAAGTTCATTGGCATGGCACAACCGTCAGTGTGCATATACAGGGTTAAACAAGCTGATAATGGAGGTAGTATTATGCTTTAACATTCTAGCCCAACCCCGACGAGCTTTGGTTTTGCTGGTTAGAGGGCACACCTATAAATACACACATGAAACTAAAACAAGTTGGAAAAAGGTTATTTCCAATGTAGTTTTTGAAAATTATAACAGAAACAAAGAAGGCAATTACATCCGATTTTACATCATTATGGCTCCTCCATTAATTTTCCATCCTGAATCTGAACACGACATCTCATATCTTGTTGTGTAGGTTGTGATGTTTGAGGCATTGTTCTCTGGATGAGCCGCATCAGTCAAGCAAGCCAACTCTTTGAGAGTTGCTTCCACTATAGCTTGTTGTCCATCTAGAGAGACTGTTACGCTGTCAATGGTCAGGTCCAATAGAGTATAATCATACACCCAACCAAGTTCTGCTATTTCAGCCGCACGTTCCATCCATGTTTTCAACATCTCACCATCCAAAACCTAGATGTTGTTCTCAGAGTCAGAAATTTGAAGACGAACAGGGAATAGCATGCAAGTAAAAAGTATTAACAAAAAAAGTGTTTCTTTACCTCAGGCAATTTTCCTACATTGTGGCCAGGTCCAAAAGCCTGAGATTTAATGTTCTGCCACTTGCGAACTAAACCCTCCGCAAGCCTCGCATCCATTCTGGGCAATTCCTCTACAGATTTGTTATCTAGTGAGAACCCTGCACAACTGAATCTAAATTAGAAGCTTTTCTCTTTAAAAAAAAGGAATTTAAATTGGAAGCCAAAAAAAAAAAGATATTCAATCGTAAACAAATGCCCCATGCTCTTGTTTCAAAATATGGAATGGCATGACATGAAAAATTATCATGTCAGCAAATGTCCATTAATGGACATATCAACCACTGAAAGAGTATGATTTTTCAGGAGAGTTTATTGCCCATTGACAATGCAAAATTGTACCACTTCAAGAAAATTTATCTTATCAAGATGAAGCCCTATAAGTTGAAGCAAGCATAATTAGGAATCATATTCTTTAAAGATTAGAGGAAAAACATTAATTCATAACCTTTAAGTTTTTAAGGAGCTTTAATTCAGTGATCTAGGGTCTTTTCCAGGGCTGTGAGGTTGCAAGTTCGATTACACCCAAAATCAATAAATACATAAACTTAAGATTTTCAACTGCATGATTTAATGATGTGTACTATAAAGGAGACTACGCTACTCCGGTTGAAAACACTCAAAAGATGACAGGATATACTCTTACAATATGAAACAGTATAGCAGGAATATATGCATCACACGATGAGCTACCATCATACTACATAGAATTGAAATGGCCTACATAGGGCTAAATGGTCCAAATAAAATTAACAAATCTAATCCTAACAATTTAAAATCAAGACTTGATAGGCTATCTATTCCAAATATATCATTAAATCATACCTACATTGATGGTGCCAGAGGCCATTGCTGAACTAATTTCATTACGTCGAATGAAGGAATCCTTCCTGGTGGGAAAATATTTCAAGCCAAACAAAGTCACCAGTCCAAGTGCCACGCCAGCACACATAATCTTGACAGTTGCATCTTTTATTCTATCAGTAATGAGTTCTTCTTCATGCACTTCATCATAACCATATTTTCCTGAAACTTCACTCTTATTATTTGGATTATGTTTTGCCAGATGCTCTTCACCCTCTACAGCAGGAAGAGGATCATTCCTGCCACCACTTTCTTGGAATCCTATAATCTCCTCATTCTGGCTGAGAGGAAACACTTTCTGCAATGCCTGAATTGCACTAGCCTTTACATTATCAATAACAGCAGTAGCCTCAGCTCCAATCTTCACAATGGCTGCAGCAGCAGCCAAGGGCGAATGATCACCTCGCTCCTGCCTCTCTAAATATTCCAAGACTGTAGGATCATCATAATAGTCCCCAAGCCTAAACTGTATATCTTTGGTATCTCTGAACCTAGGAAAAACCACTTCCATCAACCAAATCTCCAACAGTTTACAAAGCCCAGGAAGATCATTGTCCTCATCTTCCTGTGAATTTTCCATCACAAAATCTACAATGGCTGGATTTCTGTAAGATGAGCTATCAGTGTCTAGACCCAACCATGCACGACAGTCATCAAGCTCCCCTACAAGAAGTGAACAAAGGCCCCTCTCCAGAGCAAAGTCTATCTCGTGATTCAGTTTGGGACTATAGGCAGACACAGCACTACCTTGACCTGTTACCCTAATCTGTTGAAGTTGTCGGAATAGGTTATCAGCATCTGGTATAAGCTGAGGCTTCTTAGCAACAAATGCTTGTGCAACAAGGGCAAGTGCCACAGCATAAGCTTCAAAACTTTCCACATGAATATTACTCGGGGTTGCTGTGAATAGGTCGACCTTTTACAGGGAAAATAAAAATGCAAAAGAAAAAGAAAAGCTTTTAACACAATAGTTGACAAGTATAATTAGGTAAAGGCAGGCACTTAATCTGCTCTACCTGCTCAGCAGCTGTCATGCGTAAGAAGGCCTCATTCATGAAGTCTTCACGTGTGAATCCTCCAGCAACTGGTGTAGCTCCCCCTCCTCCAACAGCCCATAATATATTCCGCACTCCATGGAGACCCTCTGCTCGTTTCATCCGATATTCATCACCAAGTGGTAAAGCTAGAAGTTCCAGCACACATTGAGGGGTGATCTCCTCCAATGTCTCATCAATTTGAGCTTGTAAATCCGGTGCAAGGCTACTTGCCCCTTCCTCCTATATCCGTACACACACAATATATTGTTACAACAGCAACAATAGAGCAGCATTAGACTTGAAAAAAATTATGATAGAATACAATTTAGTTCTAATTAACTGCAATTTTGCATTCTAGATGCATAAATTTATGGGTAAATTCCTTAGAAGAATTCCCAAGTAATTTTTATTTTTAATACATTTGTAGGTAATTCACATATTTATAGGTAAATGCAGCAGCACAAACTCTGTTTGATCTATGGTGTGAGAAGATAATAAACAACTAATCTGGAAATAAATACAAACTTTTAGCATGTCTAAGCAAACTCATATTGCAAGAAACAACATTATATAGATTGATTAAGGAAATGCTAAAGTACGTAGTTCAATACCTGCAAGAGCTTCAGCGCCCTCTCAAGCATCTCACAACCACTGATAAAATCTGGCGGACTCAATGCCATAGCATCCCTGGACATGTCCACATAAGCAAGCGCCATAGCCAGTACGACATCTTGCTTGAAGGTCTTAGGCAGTCTCTCTCTAAGCAAACTTTCTCCAATTTCAATAACGACATGAGTATCCCCTGCTTCCTGCAACGCACACAGAGCCCCAGGAACCTACATTTTCCCATCCATTAATTACCACTTTCCAATCAGCTAACGCATTTTCTCTAGCGAAAAAGAGACAAGGCAATGAAGGACAATTATTCACCTTGTCCCATGGGACTTGAGTGAAGACAGTTTCCTGCTCGTCATCGATCAGGCTTTGATTGTATTCTCTTCTTGATTGAGGGTCCGCAAGTGTTTCACAAGCAGCTTGGAGAATCTGTCTACGACTGATCAATGCGTCTTGACTGAAGCCGTACTGTGGGGGTTTAGAAACCCTAGCTTCATAAGCTCTCTTTATACCATCTCCAAGGAAATGTGGCTCAGCACCTAATACCTTTTAAGCAGATATCACTTGTTAAGTCCATCAAAAATACGAAATTCCTAAATTGGAAGAGGAAAGAAGCGGATTACCTGATAGAAATGGAGAGGGATGGCCAAATAACGCTCAGGAGAGGAGAGAGGGAGAGGGGAAGGAGGAACAATTGTGGCGGTGGAAGAGGAGAGAGAATGGTGGAGGTCGGAGGAGGAATCCGGTGTAGTATTGAAGAATTGGAAGTCGCTGAGGAGGCGATCGGCCCACCTGCTGGCGGAGCAGGCGGTGGTAGGATAAAGTTTGGAGAATTTTCTTGGCAGAGGTTGGGGAATTATTAACGATGAAGGTAGCAGTCTTGGACTACCAATCCCAATGTATCTCACCGACTCCATTGAATTCGAAGCTGCTCTGCCTGTGCCTTAACCCTAACTCCCCTTTCTTTATGGGTTTTACTTGCCCACTTTTTGCTTACTAGTTTCTAGTAATTCTGAATTTTTTTTTGAAATAGTAATTCTGATATTTTCAGCCTGCAGATTCTATAAATATTTCTTTTACTTTGGTCCAACAACCGTTGCAGTCTCGTCAGGATATTCAGTTCTCACCCCAAAACCCGGGCTTCGATTCCCTGTGACAGAATTTATTTTGTAAATCAAACTCTCTGGTAACACAAAAATTATAATTTAGTAAGACATTAAATTTAAGCTAATTTGACTAATAATATTTATTTAATAAAATAAATTATTTAGAAAGAAATTAAATTATATATCTTTCAAAAATATAGTAGAATTAACGTTCAACTTATAAATTAGTATATTATAATTTTTGTTTTTCATTGTACTTTTTTTTGTCAAATCAAAGCTCTGAATATCTATATATAATATAACTATTTAATTATTTAATATTGAAGGTTAAATGATAAAAATGAATGTATTTATTATATTAAATTGAGATATTTAATATAATTTTTATATTATTTAATTTGAATATATATATTATATAATTCGTTTATATTATATATTTAAATTGATTTTATATAGAGTTTTTAGTTAATATAAATATTTTTTTACGTTATTTTCAGTTAGTTTCACAAAACATTTTTAATTCAATAAATTAAATTATTAGCTATTAGATTATCAACTGATTGAATTAAAAATATTTGATAAAATTAGCTGAAAATGTAAAATAACATAAATTTATATAAAATTTATTTAAATATATAATATAAACTAATTATATAATATATATGCATATTAAATGATATTAAATATTTTAATCTAATATAATAAACAAGTTAATCTTTATAATCTAACATTCAATTATTATATATATATATATATATTAATATTAAATTATTAAATTATATATAATTACTCGGGAGTTTTAGTTTAAGGGGTATAACCTATCATTTGGCTAAAAAAAAGTATAACAGAAAAAAAAAATCATAATTTACTAGTTTATAAATTGACCATTATTTTTACTATTTTTTTAGGATATTATAATCTAGTTCTTTTTTTCTAAATAATTTACTTTACCAAACAAAAATTATTAGTTAAACTATATCAAATTTATAGTCAAACTAATTATAATTTAGTTATGTGTTAACAAACAGTGGTTATGATTTTTTTCCGTTTTTATACCTTTTGTTCTTTTTTATTATTTTAGATTGAAAAATCTTTATATATATATATATATATATTATTTAATATGCATATATTATATAATTCATTTATATTTTTTATTTTATATTTTTCAACTATATATTTAACTAATATTATCAAATAATTTTAATTCAATCAGTTAGATTATTAGTTACTAGATTTTTACCCACTAGATTATCAAATTGCAAATAGATCATCAACTACTTTTGCCAATTATAGCCTAAGTCATCAATTTATTGCACACATTTTTTTGTCCTACCGGGCAAGGGTTTAGTATTAAATACGCATATTAGTGTTCAAAAAAATTATACACATACATGGAAAGAATGTCTTATTGATACAAAGTTGCTGCTAAATTTCTGATCCAATTCTAATGAAAATCCTGAGATTAAATTATACACCAATGGAGTTAAAAAAAAAATTGCAGTAATACTTTCTATACGAAGGCCAGACCTTGAGAAAGGGATTCATTATCAGGATTAGGTGAAAGAAATCTTCGGCAAGCATAAAACACAGCCGATTCAAACCCACTTGGGTTGTCCATGAAGACCAAGTGTCCACCCTAAAATCGGGAAAGCGAAAGGAAATATTAAACATAAAATATCGATCGGCCTGCTTGCCATACATATAATTTGCTATATTTTCAATCTAAGAGAGGATGAGAATGAGAGAGAGACCTGGGGAACCTAATGATTTTAGATGGGACCTTCATATGCTTGCGAGCTTCCTGGGCCCCTTGATAGTTCATCCAATCTTAATAGCCATATATGAAAGTTGTTTGCACTTTCCACTCTGAAGCACTGCAGATGAAAGCCAGGAATGTTAATGACTTCCTGATGTACACACATCACACAAAATATAAACCTTGCTCTTGCAATTAAAACCTAGTCTTGAACGATGCACCTCTTCATGCAACATGCCATGAGTAAGCGATGCCTAAGCTGATCTAAGCTGATTTGGCTAAATCAGAAGGTATTTGGTATAGGAACAGACAAGAAAAAATATTTCCCACAAAAATTTCATTAAGACATTTGTTTTCGTAGGCCCAGTATTCTACGAGAACCCAAATTTTCAAACTTTTCATTTGCAGTGCAACACACATACACACAAGTTCAATTTTGCATCATACCAAGTATCTAATTAGAATCTGGCCACACTCAGAACATAAAGAAAAATTACTCAAATTCAAGAAAACACCCAAATATCTAATTTACTAGAGTTTTATCAGATTTTTTTTTTATCAAGGACATTCTTTTAGTGCATCCAAAGGGACGCAAAAATCATCACTTCAGAGAGGTTTTAATCTCTAATAGAGTTTGTTTCAGTAGATATATGTAGAAAACATCCTCTTCCAATTCAATCAGCTTGTTAATCATGTCACCTCGAACGGAACAAGTTTCCCATGATATCCCTATTCACCCAACAGATACAAGCAAGCTATCTGGTAATCTCTCAAGAATTTTTTACAACATTATGGTTCCCAACTCTATCAAGAAGGAAGCCACCAAGAAGTCTAATTCAATTATCCTACATCGCAACAGCATAAAATTTTCATTTTAACATTTGAAAAACCATGACTTACAAGAGCCACTCAACTTTAGTTATATTCTATATACCTGAAGAGAGGAATGAACTCTTCACACCACAATCATGCAGCCATAAATGTGAGTTTACACATATGAGTAGCAAATGCTAAAGTGAAACTGAGAGTAGTCCAGAAAAACTTCAAATTCAATTCACAAAAAGTAGGGCATTTTGATACCCTAGTTCAGTGGAAATAGATTTAGAACAAGTATGATCATCGTACCTTCGTAGAAGAGGCATCTGAGCAAATCCTCCAAAAGAAAATATATATTTCAAGCAAAGTTCTCCACTAGCTTTTGCTGCTAAAGTATGATACACGTACTCTGCAAGTTCAAAAACAACCATCAGAATCCTACCAATGAATCGATGCTATATGACAAACAAATTCCTACATTACCTGTTAGTAATTTGGACGACTCCTCAGTTAACACCTCTCCAGTTGAATATGAAACAAATCTAGCATTTGTATACCTACTACGTACAAGATTTGGACCCCAAGGACCTAAGCCTCTGGATAAAAAGATTATCAAGGAAATCAGAAACTGTACGGCAGATGAAGAAATCCAATACTGTGTGCATTATGCAAAAACAGATGTACACCCTGACTCCAGAGAAAAGACCATAAGCCAGATATACCGTTACACCAAAAGAATAAAAAGGGTACTATCCTGAGAATAAAAAGAGTACTATTCAGAGGCACAAAACCCCTTCAGCTGTAAGCGAAATAAGAAACTCAACCAAACTATTTGATTAGGGAAAGACCAGATTTTTATTTTATTTGTTCTTACAAGAGCTGGATGGCCAGATTGACATAGGCACAATACAAAACCATAAAGAAAAAATTATCAGAACTTTTGAACACTTAACAATATGCAAACAAGGAGCTCAAAAATGTAAACAATGTGGGTCATACATTGACAAAGACAAATATATGGTGATGAAATGGCAAAACTATAATGACTCAAAATAGGCATGAAAAACCATAATGTCTTAAAGCAATGTTTCAAATGCTCAGCATATGGGAAAGAATATATATATTTATACCTTACAACCTTCTGAGGGGTAAAATTTGATTCCCACAGATGATTCAGAATTGCTCCTTTCCACGTTGCTCTAAACCGAGTAAGCCACTCAGACGTGGCATCTGATTCTGACGAAAATCCAACAGGTCCCACCAAAATCAAATGCTGAATGTGCTCTGGATGCTACGACAAAAATATATAACTAACATCAGGAACCACCAAAGTGCCATAATAATGGTCTTAAAATTCCAAAAAGCGTGGCACAAAAATCACCTTGAGTGCATATTTAGCTGCAACATATCCTCCAAAAGAATGCCCAAGTAATATGAAGTTACTGAGGTTTTTTGCTTTTCGCCATTCCTCAAAGGAATCAATGAACCATGCCTCAGTCTCTACATTACTAAATACAACATTATTAGAAGAATTCTTCTGAGGTAATTATGTTGTAATAAACACCAAGTACTAAGAAAATGAACTCTCTTGAGTCTGAAACAATGTGAAATTGATCTAACCTTCAGTGCTTTTGCATGTGAAGTCAGGTCTACTTGATCCACCCCAGCTGTGATAAGGAAAAAAAAAAGAATAATAAAAAAGCTGAGGCAAAAAAACTGCACCCAAAAAAAAAAAAGAAAGGAAAAGAAGGAGAATAATACCCTTTAGAGAATTAACAATTTAGAAATAGAGCAACTCTCAGGGCATGTTTCATCAAATTGCTAATCAAAAAGAAGGGAGGGAATCTATTGGTGTATAACACTGCTGTTATTTTTTCTTGTCACAATCATTATTATTAATTATTCAATGATCAACTTCAAAAATACTGAACAAAAAGACGCATGGGTAAAGAAAAACAACAAAATCCTGATAAAAATAATTACTTCTCACACAATTGATGTAATGCGCAGGCAATATAGGCAAAATCATGTAAAAACACAGTTGTCGAATTGATAAAGATTCGTGTTCATTTGATTACTAGAAAAAAAAAAAGGAAGAAAAAGACGTGAAATTAGAGAGTGAAATGAGAGAAGGGAAGTAATTATGTTGGATTGAGTAGAGGAACAGAGGAAAGGAACAACATTTCTGCTAACATTCAACATCCTATGCTATACAAGAGTCCAGATGCCTTTGCATAATCCCAATGTTGTTCTCATCATCGCTAATGGGTAGCTTGTTCTAGTTCCAACCAATTAGAACAAATTCACATTCGAAATTCAAAGAAATTGCAGAATAAACAAAAAAAAATTATCAGAAAAACAAATAAAACGAGATACGGTGAAAAAATACATACCCGAGCTGATCAACAGCAATGACCTTAAGACGACTAGCTAGAGCATCAAAATTACGAAAGAAAAAGCCTTGAGAAGCAGCATATCCATGGACCATAACGAGTGTGGGCGAATCCTCTTTGCTATCGAATGTAACGGTGTTAATGAACCGTGGCCCATTGCTTACAGAACGAAATCACCTCACATTAGACCCAGGAGGTCCTGGCCCTATATTAACTTGCTCCTGAACATATGGAGTCCTAAATTTCACATAATTTAGGACTCAACGGAAAAGAGGAAAGTTGTAGAAGCTCAAGGAAAGACGACCCCGGCCAAAACCTTATAACAATCCTGGTTTAGTACAATAGCCATGAGTGTGTTTCCTCATTGCTTCCATTTTGACTGCAGGTGTTGGTCGTTAAGATAACCGACGCCAATCGCACGAGTGTAGTGTGCGAAGATTCATATTACGTACTTGGTGTCGTCGAAATTTCGTTATCCGTGACGTATAATCATTCTAGCCTAAAGCGGCCGTCCTGCTTGAATCCGGATCAAAGAGCTACCCAATGTTGAAAAATATATGAATTTAACTATAATTAAACTGATCTAATAATTTTACAGTATAACTACCTCATCTAAATTACCCGGTGAGGAGAAAAAAATAAATAAATAATTTTTCTCTCCATTATACTATTTTTAGATTTTTTTTCCTTATTCACTAACTAATTAGAAAGTGAATGTTCAAAAATAGAAAATATTCTCTGTTTTTTTTCTTGGTTGTGTTATTGAGTTCCTAAAAGTAAATTTTTATTCACATTATATTCAAAATTATATTTATTAAAAAATAATAATTCAAAAATACAATCTGAATTTAAATAATATTATTATAGTTTGTCAAATTTAAATCTGGAAAATAGAATAGAATATAATAAAAAATCAATAGAAATATTTTTTAAGGGATCCAAAGATTTTTTTTCTTTCTTTCTTTCCTTTTTTTTTTTTTTGCTATTATTGTCTTAGAACCATTATGACTTTGTGTAGTTTATCCCATGCACTAGCAGCACTAGGCTATGTTTGAGATCAACCATAAACTGGCCAGTGCCGATGGTGCAATTTGTTGGAACATCGACGATTAACCTTTTCCATTTTAAGCATTATCAACCTTATCAGCCACATGTTAATATGTTATAGCCCAAACCAGTACCTGGACGAGGTGTACCTCTCCAGGCTCCAACCGGTAACTCTATAATTCTCGTCTGTCGCAAAGCTAAAGGGGAAGAGAAAGTATTGACGATCCCCCCCTACTTCAACTAAATCAACAAAGTAAAACATTAATAATAAAACAATGAGAAGTTCAGTTTAGAGGGAATCTAATATCTAGCTCTAAATCAGTAAGTTTCGTTAGTGATTGCACTGAAACTGTGAACCATACAAATTTTCAAGAAAATCACAATGGAGAATGAAGACGAGAGAATTCTTGAGTAGAAATCGCAATGGAGTCAAGAACCATACAATTTTGAGAGCCATTCTATCTTAATACAAAATAATTATTCTATCACAGCAAACCACACAACCAGCAAGCACAAACACCTTTACTCAGCTCTAGACTGACCAGCTCGAGAGGAAAGGATGATGCCAACAATAAGGCCATAAAGGGCCAATGCTTCAGCAAAGATGAGAATGAGAATCATTCCAACAAAAAGCTTTGGCTGTTGAGCATTAGCTCTGCAAAATGCAATTCGACATTAAAATGAAAGTTACTGGTCACTGATATTTGATAATGAACAGCTCTAACTCGTATCTTTGCAATGGAAGGCTGATAATCAAAATCCCACATAAGGAAACAAGCATCGAAGTCAATTCTTTCTCATTAGATCAGGATGGCATTTATTTAGCTGTAACTCGTAGTCACACTGCTTATTTTTGAAATTTCAAGACATAGCAGACTGCAAAATATCCTAACTTCATCATTTTCCCAACCTCGTAAATTCCAATTTCCAGCCCAAATAGTAATTTTGAAATCTTGGATAAAAGAACTTCAGATGACTAACCAAATAACACAAACACTATTAATCATGCACAAAAACAAAATTCAAGCTCCTAAACTTATCCAAACACAACCTAACTAAATCTCTTTTTAACAGCAAATCCTCATTAGTTGGATTAAGTGGAAAGAGATCCAAGCAGCTTAGGTGTTATCTAAAGGAACAGCTCATAGGATCAAACAACCCAACTTTTGGAAAAATTCTGGACTCAGCATCCTTTGATCTGAGCTTGAGACAGATAACTTGGCAGTAGGAACACCACGGGTCTATGATTAAATTTTATCATGAACTAACTTCCATCAACCATAACAGTAAATTTTAACCCAAGTTCCAAACCAAGGACGCTCTCGTTCTTCCTCGGCACGATGCTTATCCACCAAATAGTTTCGGAATTCAGAAAGCACAAACAGATTCTATCAACAGATCAGGCGCTCTACATCCTAGACGAATCAATGACAGCAAATTATCAGAAATAAGAAATCTAGCGGTTCATAAATTTACCTAACACCTGCATCCCCTACGATGCCAATGGCCATACCAGCAGAGAGACCAGCAAGGCCACAGGCGAGACCGGATGAGAGATGGGCATATCCATCGAAGAGATAATATGACTTGGCCTTAGGGTTGATTCCTGTACTGATGATCACAGCAATAATCAAACCGTATATACCCAAGACTCCAGCCATAACCACTGGTACAATAGATTTCATCACCAGCTCGGGTCTCATCACACCCATGGATGCCACACCAACCCCGCTTTTGGCGGTTCCATACGCAGCTCCCATGCCTGCAAAGCCAGCGATTGGAACCAAGGATCCACATTAACATCAGAAACATGAAAGAAAAAAGTTGGCAATGCTAGATTCATATTGATCAATACATAAAGCATAAAAGCAATCGAGATTAAATTTACAAATTGAACTTGAAGGTTGGGAATTGGCTTACAGGAGAAAACAAGTGCAGCAGCAGCGCCAAGGAAGCCAAAAAAGGGCGCAGTCTCATCGCCGCTGAATCCCATGGACATTTTTCTCCAATTTTCACTTTGCTCTTTGTTGGTTTCAATCACAAAAATCAAATTTTGTCTATTGATGATCCCTTCAAACGATCTCTACTCTCTAATCCCAAATTGAAAAGGGGCAGTGACTGCTGGGTTGAGATATTTAACTGGGCCTTCGAATTTTGGACGAAGCCTCGACTCGGTTGATACTTGCCACCGGCGGGGTGGGCTAGCAATGGGTTTGTTTATATTATATGCATTCGTATATAACTATAAAATTAATATTTTATAAATATTTATTAATTTTTACAATAAATTAATAATTTAATATAGTATAACATGTATATAAATATATATATATATATGCACATGATAAAATTGATTAGTATAATAAAATCTAAACATCTAATTATCTATGTGATTATTCCTAATACAAATTATATCACTAATTTACTAATTTTTATTCACATATATTAAAATAATTGAGTCTAATAAAATATATTGTAAAATTATTTATATATAAATTTATACATATATTTAAAAATATTAATATAAAATTAAATATTTTACATATTTCTAAACATATTTAATTGTATCATCTCATATTAGACACATCCATATCATTTAATTATGTAGCATTCAAAATTGCCAACTCTTTGCATCCTCTGAAATTACTACGGCTTCCTTTACGAAGGTTATTTCCAAAGTTTGTGAACAGATGACGTTTTTTTCTCTTAATGATGTTTTTCATAACAAAAATAAATAATATTTTTATAGAAACAATTCAATTTTAATTTATGTATAAAATGAAATTTGGAAAAATTATTAGAAGCAAATAAAATAACAGAAAATGTGATCTTTCTTGAAAAATAATTGTTTCATTCGATAATGTCGAAGATGAAGATGCCATGGGAAACAAAAAATAATAATTTTTATTGCTTCTTTAATGAAAACAAATGCAGACTATTTTGTCTATCGAAACTAAATTCCCCATTTAAGAAATAAAAAATAAATTTGCACGCTGGAAGAAAAAAAGTACAAATAATAGTAATTGCTAGTCTACAAACCACCAGCAATTGTCTTTAGCCGTCATTGACTATTCCAATTTCCAGCCTTGGCCTGCACAATTTCTTTCACGACTTCAAAAAGTTAAAAAATAAACTTCAAAACGCCATAAATTGTTATCAACTGATTTAATATCACAAATTATCATAATATAGAAATAAATCATTTCTCCGGTAATATATTTTTCTTCCCAAGCAACAAACCGAACCTAAAATCAATAGGCATTATAGCTTTATATTTTGGTTGATTCGTGACAATAAAAAATATGATATCAAATACTGCAAGATGCACAAGTAATTATTAAATAACTTTTCCCATTTAGATCCTTTGGAATTGGTAATTATAGGAAAGAATACATATTTCCGTTGTATAATCAATGGTATGTCTTGCCTCAACTGTACAGCCTACAGGCACAATTGTACTATGCAACCAACGTTCTTTTCCGCCAAGAAGAGATCAAATAGGATGGTAAAAAATAAAGGCAACTGCAAGAAAAGCTACTGACCTAAAGAGGATGTAAAACTTCATCATCACTGACCAGACCTACCATTATCAAAATTCCAGGATTTCAATCTAAACTGAACCAGGAAAGATGCTCGGGTTCCACAAAGGAACCAGAACCCAATCACACCAAATGTACTTGTAGTAGGATACACCATCATCACTGACCTACCATTGTAAATAAACATGAAAAACAAGAGCAAGACACTTCAGTTAAAATCAACTCCAGACAATAGATCATAACCCATGCCTAGGTCGAGCTGTCAAAACATTTGTTAGACTAGAAAAAAAAAAGGAGAGAGAGAATTCTGCAGGTTGTGATTTAAGAAGAAACAACTTAGTACACCCAGAGAATTGCTCAAATGGAAAATTTCTAATTCCACCAGCATAATGCATTACACCAGTCTACCGTGAAACTGCTTTTGTGCAAGAAATGCAAGCCATCCCTTGATAATCACAGCATAAAAGTTTATCTTCTTTCCCATCTCGATTTCAGATTTGTAGATGCTATCAGTGGGTAAACTTCAAGTAAATCTCCAGCCAACAATCAGAATTTTATCAATCATGACAAAAAAAAAACGATAACCAGGAACAACAATTTCCTTCTTCACTGCATAAAATAAATGTAATTTAAACTCACTGTCAGAAAGGCAATAAGTGTTCCATAAAGATCAAGCCTGTCTTCAGTCCCCTGTTATCCAATAAACAAAAATAGCTGACGACGCTGCATCAAATTGAGATGGTGCATTAGAATCAAATAAACTGGAATATCTAGCAAAACTAATCAACTTAATAAAAGGCGGGGGGGAAGGGAAATGGCAACAGAGGCATACCTCACTGAAAAATCATCTAAAATAACTTTACCAGCCTGGCAGAAGGAGAAAGATGTGTAAGCAGATCAAAATGACCAAGAAAAGTAGATGATTTTATTACCATCTGGTTTTGAACAAGTAAACTGATACAAAGTCTATGGTGGTTCAACTCCCAAAGCAACCAAAATGAAATTAAAATCCTCACATGCTGGGCAAACTTTTTGGCCAACTATTCATTACAGAAAGAAGACCATACCATGAAAATCCAAACAATGAGCATCAAACCAACTGGATGCTTTGTATCATTCATCGTATCAAAATAAGGATGTGAAAGAATCAAGGTCAAGCTCCTATATAGTGTTAGTATGCATAAATAGGTCTGCACACGCATACACAGGGAAAGAGAGAGAGAGAGAGAGAGACAGAGAGAGAAAGATAATGGACACCCCAATCCGCAACAAATGCCATAATACAAAAAGAGTTTTCTTGGATTGAACTTTCTAAAGAGAGAAATAAGGTTAGTAATTGATGTTCACTTGAAAAATCAGGACAGTACTTTTGGTGGAAAAGAAAAATGTTCTGTATCTTGTTACCAAGAAACAATCCAAGGCTGTACACATTAAAGAAAAAGAAAAAGTCAGAAACAAGTATGTCTTGTCTGTGGGGGTCCCGGACAAAAAAATTGGGTATTAACTCTCCACCTTCAGAATACAATGTAAATGGATGATGAACTGATTCCTAAACTGAATTCAAATGTGCTGAAGCTTTTGTTCTGGATAAGTGGAGCGAGGTACAGCATTTGTCAGGAGCCACTTTGGCCTCCTGACATGTAAGATACGAATCTAATGACATTTTCAAGGATGCCAAATACCAAGCAATCTTCATAGAGACCATACAGCAATTAATCTTCATTAAGGCCCTTCCTTGATCCAACAAGCCACAAACCATCTCCTTTCTTCCTCAGCATTTTCTTGATCGTTAACAGCAATATTGGCATTTCAAAATGAGTATTTACACTGGGAACCCAATCAGGAATACCACACCATCTGCTGTGGACTCGTGTACACAAAGAAAGTAGCACTTGAGCAGTTGTCGAGGAGTGTTCTGAAAAACACATGCTAATAAATCTTCAGGACCATCAAGGTTTGGCAGTAGGCTTCATTGCCATGTGCCTCTCAATCAATTTGTCCACGAAGGCACGAATCTGCGCATTCAAAACATCCTCGAAAGGGTTAGTATCATTTAAATAAGAATGTTAAGTAAATACTAAGATCTGTACCTCTCAAAGCATTCATAATCACAGCAAGGTGAAGTCACACGGCTCATTAAATGTAAAACATATTAGAAAAATCCAACCAGAGAAATTTGCTTCATTCTAATAATTAAAATAAACCGTGTAAATGATCAAAATTTCAAAAAAATAAGTCTGGAGTGCAACCCATATAAATAGTAATCAATGATAATTACTGTGAAACTGAAACAGATCCCAGATTATCACCAAGAGAGAGAGCGAGAGAGAGAGAAACAGAGCCCAGTAAAAGGAAAACACAGGAAAAGAAATATTTCTAAGGAATCAATTGCTCTAATCAGAATGTGTACCTTATGGATAAGGTTAAACCTAATGTCAATACTGTGCTATTGCAGTACATACCTTATTCTTGCGTTTGAAATCAAGAAACTCAGAAACAGCCATTGCTAATTCTGAATCAGTAGCCTGCTCCATGACCTGATGATAATCAATGTAAATGAAAAATATGTTAGCAGATGAATCTGCTTCAACATCCTAGATGACCAAATTCTAGTGACTGATATTTCACAAATGCCCAATCTAAAACCAAATACAACTCAGAAGAGAAGGAGAAAGAAAATAACAAGACCTTAGTTGCAGTTTTCTTCATTATTGATTTGTATCCTTCCCTATCAATTTTTCTTGCCTTATAAACAGGCATTAGCAGTGATGCAACAAAATCCACAACAGCCTGTTTGATACGGTCTGCTCCTCGAAGATGATTCTTTTGCATATCCTTGTTTGATGTAACCTGTGAGATTGAGCTCTCATTTGCTCTTCCAATATTCTTCCAGGTGGGTGGTTTTGAACTTGTGTTTGAATCCTCTTCATCCTTTATATGCATGGCAGGGTGGAAAAATTCTGAATCAGCAGCAGCTGCTTGAGATTGCCATCTCTCAATGGCATGATAGTTTTTTATCCCCTCACTACCAGCAGTATCAACCCATGCTCTAGTAAAGAAAGTGCTGTCTACGGCTGCATTTTCTCCAGACTGCTCTTTGAAATTCATATGGCAAGCAATCTCATTTGAATGGCTCCGCTGAGACAAGTTATCAACTGATATCCTTGAACTATCGAGGTTAACACAAGCAGCAGAGAAATCAACAGACCAGTCCTTAACTCTGCAATTCCTCGAATCTATTTCTGATATACAATCTTGTCTTCCCAGTATACCACCAGACCATTTTTTTCTGATATCACATTCATCCATCTGCGCATATTGTTCCCGTCTAGCAAATTTGTGAAATGAGGGTATCTTTGGAAGTTGCATGTTACACTTGGCTTCTGTTGATGCATATGCCTGCAGTTCACAATAACCATTATATATATGAATCATAGATGTAGAAAAGAAGAAGAGTACATGAGAATTAAGTTAAGAAAAACAATATTGAGGTGTGTATGACATTTCAATGTCAAAAGCAACTTGGATAAGTTGCTCAGTCAAAGCGGTGAAAACCACAACAAAGACAATATACTTGGATTCTCAAGAGTCTAAATCTATGTCAAGGATGGAAACACAAACAAAGTATGGGAATGCTGAACAAGAATAAACAGCAGGAAATAAAAGACTGTGATGAGATAGTTAACTTCAAACCATGAACTGCACAATGCCCAAGGAGGAATTCTAGAAATGGCTGTAAAAATACACCAATGGTCATGCAGCTGTTATAGTACGAAGAAAAACAAACCTCAGCAGCTGCACAAGCAGCAGCATGAGCTGCCTCGGCTGCAGCTAAGGCAGCCAATTCTTCCTCCGACATGTCATAGTTGTTCTCCTCCTCTACCTCAGTATCCTGTTTGCCTAGGGAAGCATTGGACATTGTTTCCAATTTTGAGTCCCTTAACATTTCCAACTTGACCAGCTTTCCATTCACTTTCTTCATGCTTGAATTTGAAGGTAAATGGCTTCCAATGGATGGAGGAACTTCTAAGCTCCCTTTAGTCTCCAAACCACCATGATGAGTGCGCAGTGGTGGCTTCCCTGAGGCCATATTGTTCACAGATTTTCTCTTCAAAGAATCCACTGCAGTTGCTTGCCTCAATAGCTTTAGCCCACCATTTGAAGCTTTTTCTCTGCGGAAGACTTCCAGCCATACACTAACCAGCTGACTTGCTATGGCACGTATATCACGGCTAGTATGCACACAAACTTTTTCCTTCACAGTTTTCCCTATGCCTACACCAATAAATTTGAATGTAAGTAAACAAAACCAAATAAATTTTAATCATATTTTGCTACCTCTTCTTCCTTTAAAAAGGAAAGCCTACCCAAAACACATGTAACTAGGGAAAGGACACTGTCTCATCATAATAAATAAGCAGATGAATGAAGGTGCAAACTCTACGAAAGAAATTCAAGTCCGGTGAAACTCTCAATTTTAAATCGTTTAATGAGGATGTACAGTACAAATTACTTGAACATTCCCACTCCATGTTTCCATGATAGCTTTATCTTCAAAGGAATTTGACCGAAATAGACAATGTACCAGTCTGAATGTAGTTTATGGACATGAAATGCAAACAATCCATCTGTATTAACATACTTTTTTAAGCAAAATCAATATACCTAGATGTATTAATATACGTGGTACGCACATCAATAGAAACCATATCAGAATTAGAAACCATACCAGACAAACGCACAGCAAGTAAATCCGTTGAAACTCGTACAAGAAGACGAACACAATGACGTAAGAGCTGAGTCCCATCTTTTCCCATTGAATCCTGTCGTAAAATAATTATATGGATCAGAAATCTGAGTTCATTTGTTATAAAACAAAAGGTGACACTGGCGACCGGGAAATCAATAAATAATTGGCAAAACACTTGTGATGTTTGATTGGACAAGAAGATTAGTACATTGTGAAACTCAACATACCAGAATCCATGAATTAAGCATTGTTAGCCCTTTTCTGGTCCCAGCAAAGGACTTCAAGGTTTCCACAGGAAGACTCAGCAACTTTTTGGCTAGATGCAATCGTCCTACAGTAGTTTTTGCACTAAAGAACATTTCTTTCGATAAAGCTTCCCTGCTTAAAATTTGGGCTCCATCCAAAGAATTCTTGTACAGGACATTGGAAAGCTCAACAGCTTCAAGACGTTTTGTTATGTCCCTAACTTCATCCCTTTCACTCTCTGAGTGTCTCTGTGCAGCTTCCATTGCATCTACTTCAGCTGAGTAGTCATTTCCAGTATTCAATATGTCAATTATACGGACTGCCTCACGAAGCCCACTCATCATAGCACCACCAACTGTGTCAGGATGCTCCTTGCAGGTAGCTTCACCAGCAAAAAATAAACAATTCTCAACAGGCCTGCCCAATATGTCATAGTCTTCGCCAGATGATCCAATGGCAACATAGGAATAAGCACCGTAGCTGAAGGGATCCCTGCCCCAATCAGTCACTACAGATGCAACTGGATCAGGTACTACTGCCTCCCCAAAAAGTTTACGTAGAACCATTACTGCATGGCTTACATGATCTGATGAGCTCATGCTTTGACCATCCACAGCTGCCTTACCAACAACTAAGGCTATAAGAACAGGAGCCCCAACAGTTTTCCTGACATTCCAAAACATAAAACAATGGCCCCTCCGATCAGTTTCCTCAGCAGTAGCTCCAAAATAATCCACAGAATCATCCCAAAATACTTCTGGAAATTCCAAGACAACTTTATTAAGAATGCCAAAACCCAGTCGCTGGATGGAAGTACGTTTCCATTGGGGTAATGGAGGGTTAAAGCTTATAGTGTCTGCCTTCAAGCACCCAAGGGGTACTGTGATTAACACAACATCTCCCAAAAACTCATTGCCATTGGATGTGGACACTTTAACTTTATTACACTGACTTTTGCTTAATCCAGTCTCCTTGGTGCAATATGAAATATCTGTGACTACATGATTCAGGTGAATGCTAAGTCCTTTGCTGAGAGACTCAACAACACTACTATAACCCCCTTTAATCATACAATGAGCTCCTCCAAATCCTCCATAAACATCATCTTGATTCCAATAGGGAAGAGATACTTCTTTCAACGAAGCAGCACAACCATACTCCAGATGAGCAAAATGCCAATCCATGACCCTCCTCTCAAGAGGACTCAAAATATCCTCTTTAGAACAGCCTTTTCCAGGAAGTTCACCATCAGCACCCCATGTTTTTGAATCATATAAATTGTCAACTGCATCATATTCCATTTCATCAATATATGTTCCTACTCGTGCAACTCGACGGCTATTAAGGGCATATTCTAAACCATCCTCCAAAGACATTTTCATTGCATGTTCTCCCTTTTGGGCAATAAGCAATACCATGTCATCAAGCAGGCTGTTGTACTCTGCTTCCAATGCTTCATCCAGATCTGTAGGAACTTTTTCTCTGGTCACTATATCATAAAGAGGACAATCACTATTCAGGACTGTCAACTCAAGGCCTAACTGGGCACAAATCAATGACGAAGGGTCTGGTCTTCTTTCAGTGGCTACATCGGCCTCAACACCAGTAATAATGCTGGCCCCCAGATCTACAGGAACTGAAAGGGATGAGTGATCTGTATAAACACGGCCTCCTATCCTACTCCTGGCCTCAAGCATTATAACAGAAAAGCCCTGCCGTTGCAAGTGTCTTGCAGCAGTTAAGCCAGCAGGACCAGCTCCTATCACAATAATTTTCTTTCTGTTTTCAGAATCACACAGTGACTCATGGCTCTCCCTGGTATCATCACAAGAGGAGGATCGAACACCCTGTAGGTCTTTTAACTCTGGACTTCTGACATCTGTCCCACTATCCAGCATTGCACATAATGAATCAACATGCACATCATTCACATTCATCACTCCATTGGATAATTTTACAGTAGTAATATCAGTTAGCTGAAAATCTACCACTGGGCATTCTTGGGATTCTGTTACATTGGATACTTCCAGTTTCATTGAAGTAACAAGCTCCTGGCTTTTTGTAGCCTTTGATGCTGCCTTTTCTTCATCAAATGAGACACCATTATTTGCCTCCAATGATGTCTCAGAACTTTTAGCTCTACCAAGGATAAAGGAGACTCCATCCTCCAAATCAGCAACAGATGTCCCAGGATTCACCTCAAAAGTTTTCTCTTCGAGAAGTTTGTAATTGTGCTTGACACTAGGTTCTGCTTTCTCTTTCTTGGAAGCAATACCAATATTTATATAGCCCTGTAAAGATTTCATAATCATTTAAACTAAAAACACTAGATAAACAGAATACAAAGGATAGTTCAACATTTCAGTGAAGTAAAATGTTGAGAAATATCAACAAAAACACCACATTATTGAAAAGCTGAAGAAGAAAAAGACCAGGGAAAGAGGTGGAGAAGGGGAAGCAGGAAGAGATCCCATAAATGGAAAGAAAAATTTTAAGTAATGCAAAAACTTACACACTGATCAAGAAATGCATAGACTTCCCTAATTAGAGAAGCACGTGATGATTCATCTTCAGAAGGAATATCCGTGACACCACAGTCAGCAAGGGGCAATATTCGACTAGCATCCTTACTCCAAAGACCTAAGATCTGATTCCTGCATTCCGCAAATAAATAAATTTCATTTTGGAGGAAGAGCTACATAAAAACACAAAAGGATGAGAAGAGTCAAGATTAGTAGTTTACCACCCATAAAATACCTCCAGGCCTGTCCCAAACTTTTACAATAAGTAAAATTACGAGGTACGTGCTACAAAATGTGATAATAAATAGTTCTGTATGAAGGTAATATATGCAATTACTATTCCAGGAGCACACATGATCAGAGGCAATAACTGGATCTTGATCTTAAAGAAGAAAGATATAACAAATGTCTGATGCAATTTCAGAAAATGCAGGTCCAATACAGCCTCATTTATTAATTTGAAACAGTTGAGTCACTAATCCAGAAAAATTAAATAAATTAGAACATTATAATCAGTTTGCAAGCCGTACACTCTGACTCTACTACAATAGAATCCATTTTCTGTCACCAGCATTGAGAGACCAAAAGAAAATATATATATATATATATATATATATATATATATATATATATATATAGTGTTTTGTAAGAAATCATCTAACTGCAAAGTTAACAAGACAAAGTCAAAGATTCGCAGCCATTTCTAATTTCTAGAGTTATTTCCAGTCTCCAGGTAAATTGAATATTTGTATATTTCCAGTGGAAGAACACACAAAATTTTATTCTCTTTAGCAGCTATAGGTATGAACTAATGAGATTATCCAAATTTCTTTGTAACTAGTAATCACTCAAAAGAAGATAAATTTGGTCTGCTACAAATTATATTTGATGTTACAATAACATAGGCCAAAAACTTGAAACACAATCTTCACGAAACATTATGCAAGCACAAATCCAAAGACAAGTCAAGCCCTAGCCATGACTGAGGACTTATTGACCACCAAAACATGCTTATAATAACTTGCATACAAAAAACAAATAGTGAAGAAAGTACTCCGTAAACTTTAAAATATAAAAAAAAATACGTAATATAACTCATGAAAGAATAACAACACATGCAAATGCAAAGCAGGGTGTCCAAGTGATGACTAACCTGCATTCTAAATATTCTTGAAGCCCACCTTTTCGTTTTAGGACCTCCTTAAATTTTATCTTCTCAACTGGACCAGCAGCATGGGCTTTCAGTCCAACTGATACTGCTGCTAACCCACCATTTTCAGTCTCTACAACACTAAAAGAAGAGGAGTCAGACTTCTCCTTTATTCTAAAAGATCTATCACTGTCAGCAACTTGATCATTTTCCAAATAGTATTGATCATTTATCAAGATCTCCCAATCAGGATCCCCTTCATAAGCCATGTCCCCGAGTCTACGCCTTTTGGCCTTCCGAGCACCACGCTGAACAGCCGACAACTTACCATCTTTGATTTCAGAATCAGGGATGGATGCTGCATCTTCTGGGTAGCTTTCATTTTCCTCTGGAGTTACAGAAAGAGGAGAGGCTCCATTAGCTTCTCCATACATGGAAATATAATCATGACTCGAAATGCAGGTCTCTTTTGTTGTACCATGACCAGGAAGATTTTGATGTTGAATTGACATGGAAGACTCATTCAGATGAGCAAAAGTCCCCAAGCAGTTCCCTTGATGGTTCATGTGGAAATTACATGCAGCTTTGTGGACTTCATTAGACGTCACATTTATTAAACGTAATACACCATCAGATGTAGCAACATTTGCCTTTCTGGGAGAAACTGACGCAGGAAAAGTATTTGCACCATGACCATTAGGAACATCACAATCACTGCAAGTTTCTTCAATCTTTGGTGAAGAATCAGCACGCGTGTTTTCTATTTTTGAAATACTTACAGCAGAAACATGCTTAGATTGCTGATCCCATGCTTCCCTTAAATCTTTGTTGAAACTGTGATCACTGAACCCATCAATGTCTTCAACCTGCAGAAAGGCAGATGTAGGCACTTTCATAACATCTGTGCTTGCCTGTACTATAGAACAGAGCTTTAAACCATTCTTCAAAGACTGAGTGTCCAATCTATCCCTGTCCCGTTGACCAGAAACCGAACAAATATCTACACAAACTTTATGTGAGCTACAAGGATCCACCACAGGTCTCTCTTTAACATCAGACAGATGAGGGTGTAGCAATCTTTCATCCTGATTTTTGTCTGGATTACCAAGCCTCTTATGGTTGGACTTCGTATTTTCATCACAATTCCCTTCCATGCAATCAGAAGCTTGACAAAAACTATTATCAATCTTCTGGTGTTTAACTGTCTTACTGTGTTCAGAGGAAGAATCTTTTAGACTTGAACCAGTTACTACACTGCTATCATCTTCAACTTTCAGATCTTTGCAGACAACATTTGAGACAGAAGCAGTCCTACTTACCTTTACAGCCACAGGTTTGAAAACCTCCAAAGCACTATCGGAGGTAGGGCTCAACCCATCCACCAAACCCAGAATCCTACCATTCTGCTTTGGACATGAATTCGTGCTAGACTTCCTTACTGAGCTAGATTGCACCTTCCAAAAAATAGATAACAATGAGTCCTCCAATTTATCACCAAGTAATGAGCGTTCATCCTTCTGATCTCCTCCCTGAGATTCCAAACTTTCAGATATATCATCAACAGCAGAATCACCCTTAGTACTCTCTCTCTTACCCAGAATTTTTGTTTTTTTCACCCTTTTCTTATGTTTGGATTCTACAAGCCCTTTATCAATGGTCACATCCAGTGCATCACCACCACCTTCACTGTAACCTTTATCTACATTATCTTCCAAAGGCCTAGCACTAACAGATCCAATATCTTTCTTAGGACCCTTCAATCTCCTCCTAAAACTCGCTAGTGTGTCATCCATGCCCCCAAAATCTTCATCCTCAGCCGTCAATTTCTCTTTTCTTGCTTCAGCCTTGACTTTTTTAGGGTTCCTAGGTCTCTTCAACTTGAAGAGAGACATAATTGGCTCATCATCGTCAGAATCAAGACCAATCTCGATTGGCTTTGATCTGTCCTTAGCTCCAGACTTCTTCTCTTCCCCTTCCATTTTCTTAGCCCTAGGTTTTAACGAATCGTGAGGCAAACCCTTATACAACCCTAACTTAGCCTCAGAAGGCGTAGAACTTGATAAATCATCACCTTCCATTTCTCTATAATCAAGAATTTAAAGCTCATACTTCCAATAATGTCGTTTCTTTCAAGACTTTAAAGCCATATCCAGCAAAACTAACAAAAGGAACTGGCACCTACTCAGACACAATGATTTACAGACAAATAAAAAAATCACTAAAATAAAAGAAAATAGAATTGCTCTCAAGTAGTTCGCTCGAATGTAAGTACTGGCAATGGCTCCCTTTTAGCAAGGGAATTCCAACATGCGAATCACAACAAAAATAAATAAAATTAAAATTAAAACAAACTGGACAAATTAATAATAATAAAGAATCAAGGTCAGCCTTGAAAATTAGAGAATGGATAGAAATCAGACCTGAAAAGGAGCTGTAACAGAACGGATATGGCGTTAATGGATTAGTCGAGGGAGAGTGAGAGGCGCACGTTAGCGTCGTGTTTCTGGAACAGAAAGTCTAAACCAATATACTGTATCGCGACATAATAGTGTAAGTTCACGATTTTTTTTTTCTTCTTTTCCCAATTAAAATAGAGTGAACTGCGAGGTTTTTAGCGCACGCAATTTGCGTGTAATTTGGGGGTATGGGTTAGGGATTGTACATTAGGATAATATCAACAAAATTTTATTTATACTTTTAAATATAATTTATTAATTTTAATTTAAAAATTTTAATTAATATTTTAATATATTTTATTAACTAATAATAATTAAAATATTCTATTTTTTATTGTTAATTATTATTATTATTATTATTATTATTATTATTATTATTAACTTTGTAATTAAAATATGAAATAAAATTAATTATAATACTAATTTTTTATATTAATTAACTTTAGTTTTATATTAATTGTATTAATAATTATATTTATATTATTAAATAAAAATAACTATATTAACTTAATTTTATACTTTATATTATGAAATTAAGTTAATCAAATTAATTATATTATTAATTTTTTATGTTAATTAACCTTAATTTTATATTAATTATATTAATAATTAATTTTATATTATTAAATATAATTAATTTTATTAACTTAATTTTATACTTTATATTAAAATATCTAATTAATTAATTAATTATGTTAACTATTAATTACATATTAATTAAATTTTAAATATATTAATTAATAAAATATATTATTTATTTATTTTATTTAAATTATTATAATATAATACAAGTGCTATCTATAATAATTTTTTATTCATATGAAATTATCTCTCTTCTTTCAACATTTGAAAGTTTGCAAATTAGAAAACTTGAAACACGTTCATGCAATTAGGTTTGCAATTGTCACATAGGTAATTGCAATTGCACTTGGACTTGCATCTACTTGCAAGTGCTCTAATTAGTTTTTTTAACCATTGGAATAAGTAGCTTGCTTTGACACTTATAATTTTTTTTTGCTTAATTAGAAAGTTTTATTTCTACTTTTTCTAGTAAATTTTTTTGCTCTGTATCAAAAAAATTTTAATAAAATACACCGATGATACTTCAACTATATAGTATGTTACACAATGGTACTTCAACTTTAATTTTGTAATACAAATTAAAAAATATATTTTTAACTCTCCATCCATTTCTTACAACCAAACAATTATAAAAAGAAAAAGAAATTGAATCAAAACCCACAATATTGTCTTTCAAATAAATTCTAAAAGAAAAGATCATAATATCAAAAACCCAACAATAGAATATCATCAAAGAAGAAATGCATAAAACAGAAGATTCTAAAAAAATGAAAAAGAAATGAATCATATGTAATCAAGACACATAAAACAAAAGAAAGGTCGATTGAAAGGAAATTTCAAAATAATTGAATGGAAACTTTTACTAAAGTTTATCTCAAATTTCCAAAATCTCATAATTTTCTTGAGATTGTTTTGATTTGGGAAGTTCGAGCTCAAAAAATTTTGTTACTTTTTTTCCGTCCCATGGATTTAGTATTATTAGTTCCTTGAAAATTTTTGTTACTTTTCCTTTTCATCCAACTCAAAAAGCTTGGTGAATGGGGGATTTGGACTAGTCTACAGGGTAAACATCTTTCACTATTTGGGCTTGTTTGGTTACCAAGAAATTTAATAAATAGAAATGCAAGAGGTTTGATTGAAAAACCCTTATTTCTTTAATATATTTACTGATCACCTTGATTTGGGAACTGCAAAACCATTTGCTTATTTCAAAATAACTGAATCTTACATCCAATTCCTTACTAAATGAAATTTTTTTTTTGCATAGGGGATAAATGTGTTTATTGTTTGTATAATCAAACGTAGAAAAAGAGAACAAAGAAAAAAAAAAAGTGAAGAAGGAGATGAATCTGGTAGCAATGGATATATGAAAAATAAAGACACTTCGTGAGTTTATAATCAAAACTTAGAAATTGAAACACCAGTATAATCAAAACCCAAAATCTGAAACACCAGCATCATTCATTTCTTGCACCTGCACAATGAAATTTCCAAACTTTCTTACAAAATCTTTATTGTTCTCTTCATCAGTAAAAAACCCAAGATTAAAATTACACAAAACAACCTTAAAAAATTTTGAAGAGAAAATTGATTTAGAATTCCTCCATATTTGCTGAAGAAGAGCTTGGCCAGAGATCTTGGATTAGGTTTTGAAAGGAAAATTTGATTTAGAGAAATGGATATTGAAGTTGAGATGAGAATGAGGTTGAAAAATGAATTTTGATAAGAAAAAATCTATATGGAATGAGAGAGAGTCACAAAAGAAGAAGAAGAATGAGATGGTACACATGCATTTATGTGAGATCCATTTATACACATGTAAAATCCACCTATAATTTCCCAATATGATTTGAAAAATACCACATGAATGTTATGTCAATACCCTAATATAAACTAAGTTAGGGGATTTTGCATTATAAAATTAAAGATCAAGGTAAGTCCGATCACAATTCCGAACTGGTCGGTTCCAGTTTGAAACCAGCAAAAAGTAGGGACCGGACCAGAACCAGGAAATGGTCAGTTCCAGTTCATGAATCAGTTGTTCAGACATTTTTTTAATTAATAACATAATAAATAAATACAATTAAAATTATTATTTTTGTAAATTATTAATTTATACTACTAATAAGTTATAAAAAATGAAAATTTTGAGAAAAAATAACTTATTGAATATTAATTTGTAATTTTGTGTAATAACTTAGACTGTTATAACCAAAAAAATATTTGATTTAGATAAATTATAAGTTGAAATTTAGAAATGAGTATATTTATTTGATAAATTAATAAATTATAAAAAATATAACTATACTAAAAACTTAATTAATTAAATCTTTTTGTTTTAAAAAATAATTTAATTATAAAAGTTTAAATTTATATTGAAAAATTATAATATTAATAATTGAGCTTGAACTTAAATTTTTTTACCATTAATTAAGTTGCCTACATATCTTATTAGGGTTTAGAGAAATCAAAACTCATGTATTTCTCTTACCTTTTAAATTTTAATTATTGACAGTTTTTACCTTTTTTTTACTCGGAACCGCCGGTACTGGATGTGTCAGTAGTTCATTTGGTGGTGAAGTCATATTGGTTATCAAATTAATCTTTCTCTATTTTTTGTTGTCTTAATGCCGTTTTGGTCTAATTATCAATACAAGTTTGAGTTTCTAGGGATTTTAGAGTTAAGGTAGATTGTGTCTCATCCAAAATACTACTTACTGCCTCATTCAACCACAACAGTTGAGACTGAACTTACAAAATTTTATTTTTCAAATTTGGAGAGTACAAAATAAGTATTTTAATATTGACTCCACCAATCAATGACTGAAAAATCTTTTTTTGTCATACTGTCACCAAACTCAAATGTAGTTGTTAGATAAATATCCAGTTTTGGTGAACCGGATGATAATTTTGATTTTTTTATATTTTTACATCATCAAACGATCACTCCCTCTAATTTTTATCGATTCACCCGAACTTTGACTAACAATATCACTACTAGTAGTATGAATATTATAAACCAAACTAAATTTCATAAATAAATCACAAGTTAATTTTTTTACATAATTAATTATAGATTCAACACTAATATCGTTACCTAAACTTAACAATGAATAATAAATATTCAAATAATCAAATAAGTTTTTTTATTTTACATCTATGATAAAAAAAACACAACATACAAGATTAATCAAATAAATATATTTAAAATAATTAAACAATTTATTTTTCATCATACAAAATATGATCATTAATATAATTTTAAAATATATCAACAATATTAATACATTAATACAATAATAAATGACATGTTAAACACCACTTAAAATATATGTTGCATCATTAAAAACTTTTAAAATATTTAAAAGTTGTTGACAAACATCCCAATGTTATGGATATAAATTAATTTGTGATACATTATTAGAAATAAACATTTATAATAATTGTCTATATTCATATGACTTGTTGAGTAATTCATATGTTGAATTCCAACGAATAGGAACATTCCTTAAATTTTTTTAGATTTTTTGTCATTTTCAAGACAAAATCGAGCTCATAATTCAATTGTTTGTGGATGTGACCATAAAAATGAAATTGTCTTTAATTGGAGTAATTATACAATTCAAAAATTTTAAATCATTTTAAACACATAAATTTAATACATGACATGCATATCTAACATAAAAAATTACCTTCAATATTAGATTGACAGTGCTTTAAGGTTTTAAATTGAAACTGTATTTGTTGTCGCATTATCAAAAATAATTAAAAAATTTTTATGAACTAAGTTATATTATTCCAAAATATTGTTTATCGTTTTAAAAATATAATCGACGGTATGTCGATTATCAAATACTTTAAATGGAATTAATTTTTTTTGTAATTGTCATTCACTATCAATCTAATGACATGTAACACTCATGTAAGAATACATTTACCAATGATCACTCCAAATACAAATACATTCATTCTAAGAACAAAATATTTTGAGGAATTTTTAAAATTTTTTTATATAAATTATATAAAACATGTTTAAAAGTATTTTTAGGTACACATTTAACATATGAATTTAATGCATTTTGACAATAATTAATAAAACTTATTTTTTCACTAAAACTAAAAGATAAATGTTCCATACTTATCATTTTTACCAATTTTTTATTATTTTTATCATTATATTGAAATAATTGAGAAAAATGGAAAGATATTGCATACCCAAAAATTTAACTTTGTTTTTTATCTATTTCAAATTGAGCAGCATATTTATTTTGCAAGTGCTTTCAAAATGTGTCATAATCATCTTAAGTTTTAAATTTGTATGTTTGTGCACAATAATTACACACAACATCAAATGACCCATAATTTTTTTGAATTTTCTTTAAATAAATTTGAAAAATATCGGATATTCGAATTTTTATTTCAAATGATATCACCGTCGAACTTGAACCCAGTTGTTCATTAGCCATATTTTTTTGGCTTTTTTCAGTTGGAATTTCGAACTCATCATTTTCATTCAAATTTTCAATAAAATTTTTCAAATCAACAATATTTTCATTAAAAAAAATTGTCCCTTCCACTATGACTTGTCATTATTTACGATTAAATTTTGTGAAAAATTTTGAGAATATTAAAAAAAATTTTAGAGACAGATAATGAAAAAATAATTGTAGGATTAAGAAAAAATTGAGAATTAAATAATTGAAAAAAAAATTGAGATTATGTAGAAGTATAATTAGAAGAAAATTAGAGAGAAACAATAATTGAAAGTATAATTAGAGAGAAATTATAAATATATGTAGAGAGAATTGATATTGAATTATACACAAATTGAAAATGAGATTATGTAGAAAAATAGGAAATGAATAATATTGAAATGAATTTGGTATTTATAGAGAAAAAAATTAAAAATTTAAATTACAATAATATTGCTAAAATATAGTTGTTATTTTTCTGTTATAATGGGTATTTTTTTATTTTTATTTTATAAAAAAACGGTAATATTACCGTTGTAATCAGAATCAGAATCGAAACCGCTTGTTCTAGTTCATGGGAGAAGGGTCAGGACCGAATCCTTTTTCAGCTGGGTCACGGTCCGAATTGGACCGAACCGAATATGTTCAACAAGGCAGTATGACCCGTGACTAGAACTAGATCAAGGTGTTTTGCATTATAAATTTAAGTTAAAGTATCGCTATGTAATATGGTATATAGTTGAGGTAACGTTAGTATAATTTATCCAAAAATTTTTGATTTGGTTCACATTCATAAATTATGCGGTTACAAAATTTTCTCAAATATGTTAACCTTATAGAAATTCCTTATTTTTTTAGAAAAAGAAATTGCTAATTTTGATTGTTGATGGAATCATTACTCAAGTTTAATTCAAAAAATATATAAAATTTTAAATATATTTAGTTTATTACGTTATTTGTAAATTAATTTAATTATATAATAATATGCATTTAATTATTTTATTCACATTGTGAATATGCAATTTAATAAATCTGAATATATGTTACTGTATAATTGAATTAGTTTACAAATAATTTAATAGATTGAGTTTACTTGATAATTTATCCAAAAAATAATTATAATGTTAATAGGACAACTAAGAAATAATCGATTCTTTGGACATACTGATATTACTAGACAAAATTATCGAATTGTTATCCAATATTTAATTGGAGTAATTATCCTACATAATACAGATTGAAATTTTATAAGTACGATATTTTTAATTTTATATTAATAAATTAACTATGCAATTACCTGTTATTTTTTTAAAAAAAATATTAAATTTTTTCAATTTTAATATGGTAGTGGTAAGATTGACAATATAAACGAAAACAGAATTAATATTGCCCCATATAATATTTCTCATAAGGATGATTTTTCATTCAAGAAAGCAATGTGAACTTATATTATTTACAAGACGATGAATAAAGAAAAAAACATATAAGGAAGGTGACGATGGATATACAATAATCACAGTATATTTTAACCGTAAATCAGGAATATGATTTCCATGATTTACGAAATTAGCTCAATATCGAAAATTAATCCTTAATTTTTATTTTCAATGGGCTTTGTTGAGCTGACATTAGCTTCCACAATTGCCGAGTTGAAAGTTGTTCATTAGATTGTTGGGTCAGACACCAGGCCCAAGCCTCCAAACCAATGATAAAAGTTGAAAATTGTTCATTAATTGTTGATTAGAGATAAATTTTTAAAAATATTTTATTTATTTATTTTAAGTAACCAATCAGAAATTAAATATTAGAGAGTGTTGAAAAATGAAAAATATTTTTAGCATTTCTCTTGACTAAAATACTTTTTTTTGTTCTCATCTCAGTATGAAATGATGATATATTGAATTCTAATTGGCTTTTTGCACTTTAAATTACTAAATTTTGAATCGCGTGTTAATAATATCAAAATTTATAATTTAATTACCATATAAATTTATTTATGAACAAGATAATTGAAGAAAAATCTAAGTGGAAGATCCTTTTGATTGTGGAGGGATAATCTCTGGGAAAGAGTAGTGGGCAAATTTTGTGAGAAATTCCTCGACATGAAAACCAACTCATTAACTGGGCTGTTTGTCTGCTTTAGTATGGAGGGACCTGACCTGACATCCACCTTTATTACTATGGACCCTTATATGACATCAACAAACCCAACAAATCTCCAGTCGAACCTTGTAAAAATATAACTGAAAAGACAGTTACTCTTACTCCATTTTGAGTTTTCTTTCTTTCTTTCTTTCTCCTTTTTTTATTTCATTAGCATTAAGCTTCTGTATATTTATCTTGACAAAAAGTCCATCTGTTTTAATCTTTTTCCTGTTGTACTCCTTATTTTTTAACGATTTTATTTGAATAGAGAAATAAATGTATTAAATATTGAGTGATATTAATTAGTAAATATAAAATAATTAATAAAATTCAAGTGTCAAACTTAGAGAGCTTAATAAATTATAAAAAAGAAAAATCAACTTTCTCCTTGATTTAAAATTAATATGAGATTTCCAACAAAAAAAAAACAAAGAAAAAATATATTAAATGACCAGAAAATTAGGCTTCTTATGAATTAATGTGATTGACCTAACATCACAGTGACGTAATAATTAAGAAATTAATTTTTGAAGACAAAAAATTTATATTTTTAATTTGTTAATATATACTATTTTTGACATTTGATTTATCATAAGTATTGTTCTTTAAGGTAAAACTTGACATTTTGACTGAGCTAAACTTTGTGTTTGTTGATATTAATGCGTCATATGATTCTGTAATTTTGACTAGCTATTTTATTTATTAAGCTTATCTACTTAGATGATATCCTAATAAATAATAAACCAATCACAAAAGTTAAATCTAATCTCTCTTTCTCTTTCAAGGATAAATGTCATATATAAATATGAAATTTAATGCAAATAAAAATGTTAATTTTCACCTTAAAATTAAAATTAAAAAAAAAAACATGAGTGGTGGATTTGAAAAAAAAAAAAAATCACGGAATTAAGTTTGTAACATTATATAATAATATGTGCTTGCTTTCAATTATGATATTGCTCCATTCTAAAATTCTTAATCTCTGTTTTTTTTTTCCTCTAATAGTTATATCGGATAAAAAGCAAGTAATCCCTTTTACCATTTTCTGGAGAAGAAAATATTTAGGCGTTCTTAATAAAATAAATAAATAAATAATTTTCACCATCTTGCGAAAGCAGTGCATATTATCTAATTAAATAAATAATTTTCGCCATCTGATTTTGAACACGGGAAAAGCAGGTTTGACCCCATCAAATAGTGTGGAATTGGTCCCTAACTTCATAATAAATCTTTTTTTTTTAATAGAAATAATATGATATTAGTAATTTGTTAGTGATATTAAAGCTAAAACATTATGATAAAGTTAAGATGCTCACAGTTTGGATAGTCACTAGGTTAATATTATCTATTTGCTATTTAAATAAATAAAAAAGTAAGTGTATTAATTAGGATAAAATTAGAACTCATGTATAATCATAATTATATAAATGAAAAATAATTAAAATATTACAATGTTATCACAATTGGATAAATATTGTCATAATATTCAAAGATCATTATGAAGTAATTAATTAATTATTTTAATCTTTAATCTTTAAAAGAAATGAAGAATTTGAGCGGATATAAAAATTGAATGATGGAAAGAATTTGTGTAATTGCTCATATGATCCACTTGAATCCTTTTATTCTTTATATTTTTATATCTAATAATAAAATAACAAATAATTTATGAATCCTCTCAAATTATAAACGGATCAATTTGAGGGTTTTGATTGAATTTTTTTTCCTTACTTTCCTTTTTAATTTTTTTGATTATTTTTCCTTTTTCTTTTCTCATTCTTAATTTGATTATCTGAGGATTGTCAACCCAATATATAAATAGATTTTTATGTTTATTATGTTATAAATTATAATGAATGAAATTTATTTGTTGGTGATATAACTGATAAAGATTTTTCATTTGTCTTCCAATTTCGCTATTATATGAAATTAGAATTTTTTAACATGGAGATACTTCATTTTTTTAAAAATGAATATTAAAATAAAAAATAATATATTTTTAGTCCATTCGTAAAGCTCGTGAAAACGATCAGTTATATAACTATAATCGGCAGAATGTGAGGTGTCTTGTCTGGTTATGCAAGAGCTGCCAAACCTGCTTTATTCATTCTAAGATTATTTTCATTATTTTTGTCATTTTATCGTAATTAATTTAGTTATCCCATGTGAAGATATGCTCTTAAGAATATAACCCATTCCTATTTTTCTATATATTTTGGGAAAAGTTGAATTTCTCGATAAATATAGTAAAGGAAACTCTTTCTTGATTATCATTTTTCAATCACTTTTACTACATTTAGGATATTGATATACGATACAAATTGCAAAGTCACTTTCTTTCTAGCTGGAAAACAGGATTAGAAAGCTATGGTCCGTATCAAAATTTTCTGTAATTAAGAGGAAATTCCAAAGATAACTACAAATTATTATATATATATAGATTAAAAAACTTGATTAATATAGTTTAAATATAAAATTTATTTCTATTTTATCTATTTTATTTCTACAGTAATTAGGCACTTATTAAGAAGCTAAAAATGATAGATTGAGAGTTCATATTTATTAATAATAAGAGAGACGTTATATTAAAAAAAATAAAACAATTAAACTCTAAAAATAATAAAGTGAATTATAATTTCAGTTTTGTATTTTTTTTTGAAATAAAGATAACATGTCATTACTACTGCAAACTATCAGTACATAACAGATTTCGTTGATTTTCAGGAAGCTATCTTAAAATCATATGATCAGAAAACTGTACTTGAAGACAACTTTGCTAAATGGTGGGCTGCCATGTTTCCTTGGCGGCTTGTAAACTTGATAGACCAGTGAGATCAGTAGAAAACAAAAGAAGACAATCTGCTATGATAAGCTAAGCTCATCAATACCAGCTGACTGATATTAACCCCTTGAAGGGAGTCCAATCCAAAAACAGGTGGAATTCAAGAATCCAAATCCATATAGCTGCCTCAAGAGTCATGAGTCAGGGCCAACTCTATGTAGAGAAAGATAAAATTCAAACAAGATATATATGCTTAGCCTATGAGCCGTTGGTAAAAGATATATAAATTAAAAGATTAAATTTCTAATTTAATGAGCCTGCGGAATAATTAAGTTAATGAATTTAAAATACCAAATTTGTTTGCATATGAATTTTAAATATAATTTATTTATAAATAAATTTTCGTATTTAGTATATCGCAATTTAAAACAAATAATTCAACTGAATTTCATGTGAATATATTTAGAATTAAAAATTTATTTGTGTTCATTTTTCAAAATATATTTCTTCAACATTTATAAAATTGTGTGCAATGTATTTGTTCCAAAAAAGGGTTAGTCATTACTTAGTACAAATAAAGAAATTAAGCTAAAGATGATTGAATTATTTTAGAATTTAAGAGACTGATATAACATAGTTAAGCAATTAAGCCACGGCGTTGAATAAATTAATGTTTACTCAACATTATTAATTAGGAAAATAATTGCTTAGACCGGTGATTGATATTCGAGTCACGGGCCTTGTAGATTTTATCAAAGAATGAGATGCTGATGAATTGCTTGAGACTAAGAGCTGCAGCATATTGATATCGATATAATTGTCCAATTAATTAGGTGGTTAGAAATTTGGATTGTAAACAAATTTAACTTACAGTTTTATTTCAAATTCAAATGCAACTCACATGCACTCTATACTTAATTTTTCTTTATAAATCTAATTAGTGGTAAAATTAAATTTAAAATAAATAAAAAAATTATAATTTATAATATAATATTTTATCTTTAACTATATACATATATACATACCAACAAAATATATATAAAAAAATAAAATTGCATATACATAAATATTTATATAAAAAAAAACCCTAGTTGTAATACACGCCTAACTGATTAGCGTGGAGAAAAAAAAAAGAAAAAGAAAAGGGAAGATCTGTCTTAAATGAAATATTTCAAAATAACGAAATTACATCATATTTTGCCACTAATTAAAAGCACTTTTTAAAAAATATATATATAATTATTTGAATATTGGGATTACGATTAATATCTCAACTATATGCATTATAATGGGTCTATATAGAGAGTCTACTTACGAGAAAAGTGCTATAATACCCATTCCATCTCAATTGAATAAAATTTATTTCCTGTATTTGTTCTAAAAAGATAATTTTAAAAAAATATAGTTATTTATTAATTTTTTATTATATTTATATTTAGTATGTTTTGCTATCAATAAATATGAATTATTATCATAAATTTTCAACAATATGTTCATAATTAAAGAAGAATTATATTATAAAAAATAAATTTTTTAACTGTATATATTAATTACATTTTTTTTAACTTGTATGAATTAAAAACACGCTTATCAAATCGGAAAAAAAAAGGTAACATAAATAAATTAGTTTTTTTTGCATAAAATTAGAAAAATCAAAAGGGATATATATGCCATAGTTTGGAAATTTATATAGGGTAAATTATTTTGACTCATGAGATTTTGTTGAATATATTAGTTCATTCGTCAACTTTTGAAAATATATTATAAAATTTTTCAAATTTAGTTCCGTTAACTAAAAAAATTATTTATCGCTTTTGAAAAAATATTTCGCTAGTCAACTAAAATCTTACTGAAATAGTCAAATATAACTTTATAAATATAAAAAATACATTTATTTATTTTTTAACATTTTGCTAACTTAAAAAATATATTGAAAAATAAGAACAAGTTTGACATTTTGGCATCAGGATAATGATATTAAAAAAAATTGATATATTTTTAAGATAAAAAAATAATAACAAATTTGACATTTTATTCATTTATAACCAAAAAATAACCAACAGGATTAGATAATTTATTAAATCAAAATCAGAAAGATTTCATAATGTATTTTAAAAAATGGGTGGACAAACTTAAATATCCAAGCAAACCTTAGGGGAGTCAAATTATTTATTATATTTTATATTTAGTATGTATTGCTATCAATAAATATGAGTTATTATCATAATTTTTAAACAATAAGAGGGTCTGGATAAAATTATGTGAGTTTTTTCAACTTAACTACAAATATCGAGTTTGAGACTTTGGTATCTTAAAACACATGAGAGATTGATTTGCTATTTTTGATATCCTACCCGATATGAACGAGATTAATTTCAGTTGACTAGATGAGAATACATGTGTTCTGACAAAAAAAATAAAGAATTATATTAGACAAAATACGTTTTTTTAACTATATATATTAATTACATTTTTTAAAGTTGTATGAAGTAAAAACAAGCTTTTCAAATTGGAAAAAAAGAAGTAAAATTAATATATTAGCTTTTTTTTTTTGTATAAAATTAAAAAATCAATAGAGCAAAAATCGAAAGGGATATATGCCATAGTTAGCAAATTTATATATTTGTGCAGAGATAGTATAGTGAATCTTTACTGTATGCCATTAACAAGCTGACTATGGCTAGCTAGATGGGAAGGCACCGAAAGAACATGAACCACCAGCCTTTTTTAACTTTGATCTGCGAAGGAATATTTCCAAGACAAGTCACTTGTAAATTTCTTCTTGGACAAGTTTTGGTCTCAATTTGGGCAATTGATTTGGATTTGTAATTATAACTTTTGGTCACATGTTTCCTTTTATCAAAATTATTAATGGATCAAGACACGGCAACTAATTAATAATGTCAGTGAATAGTGACCATGTTCAAGATGTACAGCGGACTTTAATGATATGTTTTACTACTTAAATTGGATTGATGTTATTCTCAGGTTTATCTTTTGAATGGCAGATAAGTTCATTACTTTCTACTGCTTCCCATGAAATGAGATGAATAAATTGGTTAATGGCAGCAAATTGATCCACCAAATTTCTACGATAGAAAATGGGTTTGAGACTGATGAGTTTTCAAAGTAATTCTTCTATTGGTTGGTGTAATTCTCAGTTTGAAAGCGAAACTCATGCATGCAAAGAGTCTTTGCCCTTCGTTATATAGCCATCAAAAAAGAAAAAAGGAAATAAAAGACTTTGATGTTTCTTTCTTTCAGAAAAAAAGTATTAATTATGATATATATATTACGCTGTTTATCTCTATAATTCAATTAAAGATAGCTATGGTTTGACAACATTGTGAGTTTAATTAAGTAAACATATAAGATTGAAACGCAATCGATTATATACATAATTACTCAATTATTGACGGTGATTGAGCTGTAAATTGGAATTGAATACTCCTATAATTATATGTTTTGCTAAGCTACATCCCACACTTCATTATTAGGTATAAAAAGCTCACCACTTGACCCACAATCTCCAAGCATTTCTTTTCATGGACTTATTTCTGGCATGCAAAGCAAAACAACCCACAAACTTTTCTATTGTTGACCCTACTTATATCTACTTTTTTTTTTTTTAATGAGAGAAAGCCATACACTTCTTTCTTTTTTTGTTCTTCATTTGTTTATATTCATTAGACGCTTTACTGATGTTGTATATAGGGAGCCCTTTAATTTTAAAATTTCCTAATACTGAGAATTTTTAGAGTTTAACGGAAGAGCTTGAGAATTTTTTTAAGATATAATTTCATTTAATTAGATTCTCAATTCATAAGTTTTTAATGCTAACTAACTAAATAAAAGTTAAAGAGTTTATAGAATAAAAATTCAATTAAGAAATCTGATAGAATAAAATTGAAAAGTTGAACAACTTAAAACTGAGTTTTATCTAATAAAAAGCTCGAAAGAATCAAATTATATCAGAGAGTCAAATATTAATTAAAAATTTAGAAGTAATTCCATGGCTAAAAACAATGAAAACGACCACTAATTGTAATTAATTTGTCAAACCTGTCAATCATTCAAATAATCATAACATAATTCCTTGGCCTGTCCAGCAAAATAATAATTAGGAAAGCAAAAAAAAAAAAAAAAAGACGAACAATAAAATGCTTTCGCATCACCGACGAACAGAGGCAGCACTGCAGAATAAAATTAGATACGATCGTAATGGGAAATGGCTGTTTCTGCTTAAAGCACCTTTCGTGCACGTGTTGCCAATGAGATTTGGCCCACCTGCTTTACGAGCGCGTGGTCCCTTTTCCTCTTTTTTTTTTTTTTTTGTCAATTCAGCATGTCAGCAGTTGCTGAGGTTTCTTATTCGCAGGAATCGTAAAAAAATATCCAACCAATAAGAATGACAGACATCGAGACATCCCTCTTCATTAACCCCGACCAAATCACAGGCTTAATACTGTTCCTGAACGTAACATAAAAAATATCCATAAATATCATTCATATCTATCAATGCCTCCCTGTTTCTTAACTATTCCCTGTCTCTTCTTCCTCATCTTCCTCCTATCTCTCCACCCATGTCACTATCTCCTCACGGAGGCTGCTGGTGGTGGCCGTTGGCAACTCTTGCAAAAAAGTATCGGCATCACAGCTATGCACATGCAGCTTCTGAACAATGATCGTGTCGTTATCTTTGATCGCACGGACTTTGGCAAATCAAATCTTTCTTTACCTGATGGGAAATGTCGGAATGATCCAAGTGAAATGGTACTCAGAACTGATTGCACTGCCCATTCGGTAGAATATGATGTTCTAACCAACAATTTTCGGCCCCTTATGGTCTTAACCGACGTCTGGTGCTCCTCCGGAGCTGTGATGTCTGACGGACGTCTGATTCAGACCGGTGGGTTCAATGATGGCGAACGTAAAGTCAGGATTTTTAAGCCATGCAGTAACTGTGACTGGGAAGAAGTAGGTGATGGGCTTAGAGCAAGAAGATGGTACGCCACTAATCACATATTACCAGATGGAAATCAAATAATTATAGGTGGAAGAAGGCAATTCAACTATGAATTCTACCCCAAAGATGCCGCCTCAAATACTTACAACTTGCGATTTCTAGCGGAAACTAATGATCAGAATATCGAGAACAATTTATACCCATTTGTTTTCCTTAATGTTGATGGGAATCTTTTCATTTTTGCCAACAATCGAGCCATATTATTCGACTATAAACTCGGCAAGTTGGTCAGAACTTACCCAACAGTACCCGGCGGTGATCCACGGAGCTACCCAAGCACAGGCTCTGCTGTGTTGCTTCCATTGAAGAACTTGCAAGCAAAGCAAATTGAAGCTGAAGTTTTAGTATGTGGAGGTGCGCCTAAAGGTTCTTATCTCGAAGCCATGAAAGGTAACTTTGTTAAAGCATTGGATAGTTGCGGGCGACTCAAGATAACCGACCTGAAACCAACATGGGTCATGGAAACTATGCCGCAAGCCAGAGTGATGGGCGACATGACATTGCTTCCAAATGGCAATGTCCTTATCATCAATGGCGCCGGAGCTGGAACCGCGGGCTGGGAATTCGGGCGAAATCCAGTATTAAATCCGGTCATATACAAACCCAACAATGCAATAAACTCGAGATTTGAATCACAAAACTCATCCACCATACCAAGAATGTATCATTCCACAACAATTTTGCTTCGAGATGGAAGAGTTCTTGTTGGTGGCAGTAATCCTCATGTATACTATAACTTCACCGGTGTTCTTTTTCCTACTGAGCTAAGCTTAGAGGCATTTTACCCGCCATATTTGGATACCCAATATAATAATCTGAGGCCAACCATTATTTCTCCAGTGTCCAGAACTAGCATTGGCTATGCCCAAAAGCTAGTGGTGAGGTTAAAGGTTACAGGAATATTAACTGCCAAAATGGTATCGGTTACTATGGTTGCTCCTTCATTTACCACTCATTCTTTCTCTATGAACCAGAGATTGCTGGATCTTGGAAACGATAAAGTGACGAATGTTGGAACGACGACATATGATGTTCAGGTGAATACCCCACCTTCTGCTAATCTTGCACCGCGGGGATATTATCTATTATTTGTGGTTCATCAGGATATACCCAGCCAGGGCATTTGGGTCCAAATCAACTAATACTTTGTTTTTCATGTTATTACTTATTATTATTATATCTTTATTTTTAACAATTATTGTCTGTTACAAAAGATTCTAATACATTTAGGAGGATCATTTGTAATTACGTAATTACAGTCTTACAGAATTGGGTTAAAGAGATTGGAAAATGAAGATGTTGGTTAAGAACTTGAGATACAAAATCTAAATAAAAAAGTCACGAGCATTTATTACTTTTTTTCCCTCTTGTCATCTTGTCATCATTTGTTTTAAATCAATCCGATCCAATGATTTTATTTTTTTAGTGAAACTGTACAGGATAATAAATTATATATATATATATATATATATATATATATATATATATATTAACAAGAATACAATTGTTCATATATTGTTAATTGGAGTAGGAGGAAAGCTAGGTCTAATAAATAGCTACCTACCATATTAGGCTATTCGCCTCATGATTTGAAAACTAATTTTTATTAATTTAATTCTTTGACGAATATATATATGGATCAAAAGCTTCCAGTTCGATATTAGAATTGGCGATGTGAGATGATTAAATTATTCATAACTTTCTTTATTTCTATTAAAACTGAAAAAAATTTCAACATTCAGGTAAGGTAATATGTATAATTTTTTCATTAATCATATGGCGAGTTAAAAGAAATTCCTGCAGGGACAATTGAGATAGTAAAGCATTTTAAGTCCTGATAGATGGTTTCCAGTTCGAAACTCCCATCCCACTCATTGTAATATTCTCCTTCCTATTAGTGTAAGGCTCTGATAAAAGAGAAAAATGAAAAAAAAAAATAAATAAATAAAAGAAGTTGCAAGTGTAAACGCTTTATTAATTAGAAGTTAACCTCACTAAGAAAGAAATTAGTGGGAAATGATTATCATGGACTGCCTACTCATATGCCAAAAAGGTTATATACGACAGGATGGCAGGCCCAAATGCCAATATTTTCTGATGGAAGTAAACTATACGGAACAGAAGTATTCTTCGAAAAGGAAGCAGAAAATTAAATTTTCTATGATGCATCTGCAACTAGTTATAATGCTATATAGCTTTTCTACATAAAACAAACTAGCTACATAGCTACCTCAAACAAAAAAAAAAAGAGAGTAAGAGTATCATTAGCATACAAAATCACTAAAAGAAATTTATGGACTCAATCATAAATTTTCACGAATAATTTTTACTCTATAAACTTATGATTATTAATTGTAAACAAATACTTTTTCCAAGTAATCGGTTTATAGCCTTATAGGTGATTTGATTGATGAATAAAATGTAGACCAGGTTTTTCATTAATTATTACTGGATTAATTGAAAAAGTCTCGCGTTCAAATTTCGATGGAAACCAGGAAATTATGTTCCCACTTACATTGAAAGATTTAGTGCTCATTTGCTGTTAAGGATTTAAAAAGAAGAGACAGATGGGTCATTTTCTGAGTAACTACAGCCCATGGTGGTGAATTGGATATGGATGCCGCTCTTTAATATTAGTAGAAATTTTTTATTTTTCAACACCCTCCAAATAAGAGAGAAATAATAAATTTTTTTTTTACCAATAAATCAATAAATAAATGTTGGATAATATCTTCAAAGATTGCAATAAAATGTGATGTATTAGAATATTAAAGCCAAATGCCAATAGACTCTTGCTTAATTTTCTGATATTTTGATTTTATATTTTTAAATAGTGTCGAACATTAAAAACTGAAAATGTTTTAAATTAAGGGAATGAATTTAATTAACTACACTGAATTGGAACATTTTCTTTGAGTTGAATTAATTAGTGTTTTTTAGATTTGCAATGATAATATTGCTATCCTACAAGTACAAGTTTAAATTATACTACTTGCTTCCAACAAACAAAAACCCTACATACATAATTTTTCTTTTATTTCATCCGTATGCATATGCGTACTACTCAAAACCGCGTTTACGAAAAATCAAAATTTCACACTGTCGTCGCACTTGTTGATGAAGAAAGACGAAATACCAGCAAGAAGCATAGCATTTACCGATGAGAAAATTAGTTTTATTTTATAAACATGACCGGTTGTAAATATTATTTTTCATACACAACAATTGATGATTAATTTGATTTATAAATAAATTCATTTTTTACTTAAACAAAAAAGAAAGAACGATGAAACAAATGAAAAAAATCAAGGTGTGAATAGTTAGAATGACTAAGCAAATAAAAATTTCAAGATGCCAATAATTAATAAGAAGAAATAATTTTTACTCGTATCAAATAAATTATAAATCAATTCAAAAATACTCCGTTACATATGTGAAGTGATTTTAAAACCGCGTAATCCAGTATGCTCTTAGTGCATTTAAAGGGAAAAAAAAAGTCTAAAATCAAGAATTGAGAAAAGCTACTTAATTTATTAAGCAAATTAAAGAGAGACAAATGGTGAAAAAAAAAAACTAAAATCCACAAAACCTAACGGAATCTCCATAAGAGTAGAGAGGAAGGCTCATAAATATGCCAATCGCGTGACTCTGAGTGAAGAAGATGCAAATGCCGTGGAATGGCGAATAATACTATACGAATGAATGGGCCAACTTGCGTCCAAAAGAGGGATCATAACTTTCGTAGATTGCGAGCGGGAGGGGATGGCATCCCACTGGCTCTCAGTTGCACGCTGCTCAAGAGTTTGTCACGGGTTATTACTACCTTGATTTCAAAGTTCACGGGGTGCGTTCGCTTATACTTTGTTGCTGCGCATCTACACCTATCACATTTTGCCACATAAAGTAGGCTGTTTTAATTGGAAATATCAACCGACTTTACCAATAATATTTACTTAGATTATGTTCATACATTAATTTAATAATAAATTGTTATTTATATATAAAAAATCGTTATTATATAGTATATGATATTTTTATTTATTAAATTGAATTATGAAAGAAAACTAGATAAAAAAACCGACTCCATGGTCTACATTGTAGTCACAAATATTAAGAGGATGTTTAGAATTGTTGTTGAATATTTAAAAAACAGATTTAAATTTTTTTTAATTTAATTGACTAATTTTTTTAATTTTTTATAAATTATTTTTTTAAAATCTGTTTATGGAAAAAATATATATTTATTTATTTTTTTCCAAAAACAGTTTTTAAAACTCAAAAAAAAAGATAATTTTTTTTATATAAAAGTATTTTTCACAAATACAATACCAAATGAATATAATTAGAACTTTTAGGCAAATGTGTTCCGTGAGAATTCAATCAAATAAAAAGGAAACAGGCCAACAGAGTATAGAACAATTTTCAAGACGGCGGAATTGTTACTAATACAGTAAGGCACTAGACAAATGTGGGCTTTTCCACCAGTGAACCTGATAGGTATTTACTTGCAAGCATTTTACATGGATCATAGCTGGACAGGCCTAGGGCGTTATGCTTCGAATTAACAGCTTACTGGAGCCCATTAATTAATTGGACAGGAGATTGGAGATGACTAGAGTTACATCTACAAGCCCAGATTACTGTGAACATTGACTCCACAAATGTTCCTAGTTCCTTTTTTCTTTTATCCTTGAAAACTTCCATTCCTACAGCAGAACAATAGAGATATTGCCCTGAGTTGTAACTTGCGCCAACAGAAACCCATAATTATTCCAGACCAACCAAAGAGCTCGGGCTATGTAGGAATGACACTATAGCGCAAGCAAGATGAATTTTACCCATTAAATGGGTACACACGGACATTCTGTTTAGATTTATATAAATAATAATACATACCTAAACCTAAGTCGTGTCTCTATCTGCTTAACACTGAAGTCTGGAGGAAAACATAACTAGTTAATAATGTTTAAGAAAAAAAAATTAACATGAAATAAAATGAACAATGATAGAGCGCAGAATCATGTAGTCGTCAGTATGCGGTGAGTAAAGGATTGATTTCAATTCTCCCAAACAAAAATATCTCATCACATTTTCGTATCATATGAATGAAACCAACACTTGTGCATACATAACCCAAATTTTCAGTATTAAACAAGCAAATGTAAATGAGTAGGCAATATAACATAATATTCCACTAATTGTAAACAATGATTTTCGACTGAAATCAAATGAAAATTATAGTGATTTTAGATGAAATCGAACGTCCGACAATACCTTATCAATCAATCCTATTGATTACAATGAGAATTTGAAATATTGTTTCAATATTCCCATGAAGAACTTCGAAATTCAATAAAGCAAAGAACCTATATGCTTAACCTAAAGAAGGAACACATGAAAAAACCATCTAGGCGCGTTCACCACGGATACGCCTGGCCAGCTGGATGTCCTTGGGCATTATGGTGACCCGCTTGGCGTGAATAGCGCAAAGATTGGTATCCTCAAACAGACCAACCAAATAAGCCTCCGCAGCCTCCTGAAGTGCAAGCACCGCATGGCTCTGGAACCTCAAATCCGTCTGCCACATACCAATTACATATCAGTAACAGATTTCCTCAACTCTTAGTTGTAATTTAAATAGATTTCTTTGAAAAAAGAAAAAGTACCTTAAAATCCTGAGCGATTTCACGAACAAGGCGCTGGAAGGGCAATTTGCGGATTAAAAGCTCTGTGCTCTTTTGATACTTTCTAATTTCACTGGTAAATTTCAATAAACAAAAAACAGGCGTTAGATTTTAGAATTAGCCGACTTGGAAATAACATAAGAGTGAAATTATGGCTGGCAATTACGTACCGCAAAGCCACAGTTCCAGGGCGGTAACGATGAGGCTTCTTGACTCCACCAGTGGTCGGAGCAGATTTCCTAGCAGCCTATTTGCATAGAAAAGTAAATTTCGATTGAAACGCTAAATTTAGGAAAAATTGAAAAAAAAAAAGAAAAGGGAATTACATAAAAAAAGTTTCTACTCTCCTTCATATGAAACATGATGAAAAGAGACGAAAACAAAATAAAACACACCTTTGTGGCGAGCTGCTTCCGAGGAGCCTTGCCACCTGTTGATTTACGAGCAGTTTGCTTCGTGCGAGCCATCACGCTTCAGACAGACGATACAAATTATTGGAATTAAGAGAAAATAAGCAGATATGCAGAAAAAAGAAGTCCTATTCTTGCTAAAGGCGGTACAAGATCAGAAGAAACCAATAACAGGACAGAATCAGGTAGATGCCTTATATACGAAGAGGGACAAGGGAAGGGGGTAGGGTCGGATAATCTTCAACGGCAGAGTGCGGAAATCTGGGTTTTTTTGGCACCAAAAAAAGGTTCTTAATCCGTGTGATGAAGCTCTGATTGGTTGGTTTTACCATAAAACGGATTGCCAGCGTGGAGTTGTGTTTCTTTTGTGGGGGCTCCGTTTTTCTTCATGATTTTGAGATTACTTCACCATCTAAAACACTTGAAAGCCCAAATAGAAAGGGCATATGCTTCATCAGATTGGGCCTAAGAAAAGGCCTTAAAGAAACGATGAAAATATTATAACCTCCCTTGTCATTCAGAACAATTGCAATATGCAAATTATATTATCCATATGTATTATATTATGAGTTTAGATTCAAAATAATAGTATATTATTTAATAATTTATAATTTTTAATATATATATATTTTTTCTGTTTATTTTAAAAAATATTTATTTATTTTAGATTTATTTTAAAGAAATTTTTTTAATTTGTATATTTAATTTTATTTTAGTACTTTTTTAATATTTTAGTTATAGTTATTAATATTTGTAAAAAAATATTAGTTTTGATATATTTATAAAATAAAATGGTTAAAAATAAATATGTTTAAATTGAAAATAAGTAATATAAAAATAAAATTGAGTTGTAGATTAAGATATGAATTTTGGTATAAACAATAAATTTATAAATAATAAATCAGTAAACTGCAAATGATAAATTTATATAAATTTATAAGTAATAAAATTTTAAGTTGTAAATACTAAATATATAATTTTAATACAATAAAAATATAATTAAATAATATATAAAATTTAAATAATAAATTTATAGGTTGATTGTATTTAATTAATATGCAATACTTAAACAATAAATTTGTAATTTCTAAATTAAAACTGATTAATTTATAATTTATAAATTTTAAATAATAAATTTATATATTTTAAATGTGTTTAACATATAGCTTTATAACAATAAATTTAAAAATTTAAAATTATAAATTTACAAATTATAAATAAAAAATATATAATAAATCAATATAAATTTACAATAATAAATTTATAAATTATATTTAACATATTATATATTCATTAATTTATAAAAAAAATTGAAAATCATGTGAAATATTGAAAAATCATGCACACTCAAATATTCAAAATTTATATACACATAACGATTTTATTTTAATTTGCTCAAAAAATTAATTACAGTCGAAATAACCAAACCAGTTCCTTCACTTTTTCGGGCTAAGTTAATTTTTAAACGTAAGAATACATTGCTAAAACTGTAGAGTTGATCCAACTCGAGCACGAGAATAAAACTTTTCTCCAACGATAATGATTTAAGAAATTGAACCCAAATAAAGGGATACAAGATAATCTTTTTTAAGAAAAAAAAATTAATTTGTCTCTTCTTTATAGCTTATCTATAAATCCGTATGAAAAGACCATGCACAATTAAATGTGCACATAGTTTAATTATAACAAAACAAAATTTCTGCTTACTATTTAATTCAAATTTACCACGGTCATATAGATTGATTTAGAAATTTCAATTTAGCATCAGATTAAATGTTTCAGTTTTAACTTTCCTGAAACATACGCCTCCACGTTCATTCATCTCCTAACTTAGATTCATAATTGTTTCACCCAATTTTACAATTCCTCAGTCGGCAAATTTTGTGCCTGTGCATCAATCTTCAAATAGAGGGCAAAAGAAAATATATTGAAAAGAAATTTAAAATTAGGATACCACATCAAATTCTACATTACTTATATTGAAGGAACAAAGGAGTTTCCAGTTATCTATCAAACCTAAAACAAGTTATTTACAGGAGGATCAAATAGGAAGAAAATATAGAAACTAACAGATATAACAGAGAACCTAAACAGGCAACTTTCGAGAATCAAATTAAGCTCGTTCACCGCGGATCCGCCTGGCAAGTTGAATATCCTTGGGCATAATAGTCACCCACTTAGCATGAATAGCGCAGAGATTGGTGTCCTCGAATAGACCGACCAGATATGCCTCCGCGGCCTCCTGAAGTGCAAGCACTGCATGACTCTGGAACCTCAAGTCCGTCTTGAAATCTTGTGCAATTTCACGAACGAGGCGCTGGAAAGGCAACTTCCGGATCAAAAGCTCGGTACTCTTTTGATACTTTCGGATTTCACTGTTTTTTCGAATTGAGAATATGAATAAGGGAATTAGAGTTTCAAACCATCATAATTTCACCGGAAAAAAAAACAAGAGAATTTGAAATCGTGGAAATATATTTTACCGCAGGGCCACGGTTCCAGGGCGATAACGATGAGGCTTCTTGACACCACCAGTTGTGGGAGCAGATTTTCTAGCAGCCTAAGCAAAATTAATTAATCTGAATTACAAAAACTAGATAAACCCTAGATCCTCGGAAGAGACATACATTAGCAAGCTATATCAATTAATACAAAATTAGGGGGGGTCTAAAGAAGGTAAAACCCTAATTATAAAACACACCTTCGTAGCCAGCTGTTTTCTTGGTGCCTTTCCTCCAGTTGATTTACGAGCAGTTTGCTTCGTACGAGCCATTTCCTTACGACTGGGCTAGAGAAAATAATTCTTCAAATTCTGAAACCACAAGCCAAACTATCTCAATCAGACAACAAGAGAAAACAAAAATGGGATAACATTGGACGAAAGATTCATGACAAATAGAAATTAACACCTTGGAAGAGAGCTCTTGAAAATACAAGACGACTAATAGAGTTTCAAAAATTTGGAGGTGTCTGCCTTATATATAGAGAGAGGTATATGATGAAGGATCTGGTCTGGATGCTCGGTTGGTTCAGTTAGGAGAAGATGATGTGGACGAGTTGTGTTTCTTTTGTGAGTTGAAAACCGGACGAGTTGGAATTTCGTAACTCAGTAATAACTATCTATGATTGGCTACTGTTGAAGTGAGAGGATTGCCAACATGGAAATTTTGGGCTCTCTCCGTTTGAAAGAATGTCTCTGATTGGTTACTTTTTTGTCCGAATGGATATCCAACATGGACTGCTTGTGCTTCTTCTGTGCGAGAGATCCGACCGAGTCGGTCACGTTGACCTCGGACGTGTTTGCCTAATATTTGTAGAAATTTTTATGTGATATAAAAAAATAAATGTATAGAATTTTATTTGGGATGCATAACTAAATATTTAATGTGAACAAAAATAAGAATTCATATATTAGTAATATTGCAATTTATTGGCAAGGGACAGTTTATCTATATAATAAAACATGACATCAAGTATGAAAACGATGTCGCATTTCACGTCCTTTACTCCATCAACCTTTGAACGGTTTCACCAAACGACGTCGCATACAAAGCCGTCCTCTCTCCCAGCCTTTTATTTGCTTATTCGTCGCCGTTTTAACTTCATATACAATCAACCTAACAATTTGTTCTTACAATAAGTTCTTATCTTCTTGAACTAACAATTTTTTTTATTGATTCATTACTCTGACATGTGCAAAATTAAATATTTAAATATTCAATAGAACACGTAGAAAATATATAATATTAAGAAAATTCTATTTTTTTGTCAAATTAATTTAAAAAATAACAAAATAAATTTGGGGTTAAATTTACAAATCCAAAACTAAATTAGGCTCGTAGTTTTTATTAATCTTGTTAATGCTGGATACGAACTCAAATACAAATTGAGTCGGGCAGCAGAAACAACCTAAATTGATAAATTAACAACTGAAATAAAAAAAAAATCACATCTGAAAATTTGATTCAGTATAATTAAGTTTCTTAACTTTTAAATTAATACAATTAATCGTGTAAACTATACCGTTGTAACTGTTAATAGTTTCCGTTAAATTAACTTGATTCACTTTTAAGCAAAAAAAAAACTGACATATGTCATTTAAAACAGTATTGTTTAATCCATTAAAATAAAAATAAAATATCAAATTAGTCTTTGAAATATAAAAAAAATATAAGTCAGATTTTAAATTTTGACTTAGTATAATTAAATATTTTATATTTTAATTGAGTACAAATACGCTTTAAAACTATCTTAATTTTTGCCCCCTTTAAAAATTCCGTTGAAGTAACTCGGCTACCAATTATAAATTAATATGTGACATTTTTTTTGGCTCAACTAATTTTTTTATAAGAGAATAAATTATATTAAAAATTAGTTTTTTATAATAAAAATTAATTAAGTTTTCATAATAAGTAATATAATTTTTGTATAATTTTATTCCTCCTCCTTAGTAATTTTTCATATAATTTTAATTAATAAAAAATATAATAATAAGATTTATTTTTTACTTTGAAAATGGTGAAATTTCGAAGAGAAATAACAAAATTTTATTTTTATAAAAGAAAAAAATAATTCGAGTTAATAATTGACTATCATGTTGAAAAGAGTAATTCAAATTATATTTCATAATGTAAAGTAAAATATAGGCTCAATTACAATCAATAAATTTTATGGTCAATAATTAAAATGTTCAAGTTGTTTAATTAGTTATGAGGTTTTAGTGATCATCACTTGTCAAAATTACTTAAGAATAAAATTTAATTATTTTAATGAGAATATTTAAGATAATATTTTTCTTAATAGTTACAAATAATTCTTAACTCATTTTGGTGGGGTTCCAATAGAGAATTAAATGGCTCTCGTGGCAAAGATTGTGTGTTCCAAAGGAGAACGGAGGTTTGGGCTTTAGAGATCTGCATGGATTCAACATTAGCATGCTTGGGAAGCTGGGTTGGAAGCTTCTTTCCGAGATGCTCTAATTTCAAGAATCTACAAAACTAAATATTACTATCGAGGGGAGTTTTTAAGTGCCACAATTGGGTACAGACCAAGTTTTACCTGGAGAAGCATTTTTCATTCCCGGATTTTGTTGGATCATAGGATACGGTGGAAGGTAGGAGATGGTACGAAGATTCGTGTATGGGAAGATCCTTGGCTTCGAGATCCTATGAATTTCGGAGTTTCCACTGAACCTTCACATGAGTGTGCTAATTGGGTGGTTCGGACATGATGATTGCAAATAAACGTGAGTGGAATTTTGAGCTTTTGGCTGAGATTTTTGGGGATAGGGACCTGATAGAGATTTCTAGCATTTCTTTGAGTTCCAGGTACACAAATGATCTACTAATCTGGCATTGCTATACAATCAGAAGTGGGTATGCAACTTCGGTTCGAAATTGACAAGAGCTGGAAAAGACTTTGGACATTGAAGATTTCCCCTAAAATTAAAAAACTTTCTTTGGAAATTGTAAAGAAACTGTCTCCACACTCGAATCAATCTTCAGAGTAAAGCTATACACACACCATTAACTTGTCCTTTGTGTGATGTTGATGTCGAGTCCCTTCACCATTTGTTCATGAATTGTTCTTTTGCTCGACACTCTTGGAGTAATGTGGACATGAATGTAACTGATGCAACAAATTTCAATGAGGAAAATTCTTTCAATACTTGAATTTTTGATAATATAAGTCATAGCAATGAGGTGCGTGTTGGTAAATTTTGTGTGGTGTTGTGGACCATATGGAAGCAAAGGAATGACAAGCTATGGAGAGGTTCTCACTTACCAGAGGATAAGGTTGTTCTTAGTGCCTTGGAGTTCCTATATGATTGGATTTCAACACAAATGCGAGTTGATAAACTGCTGACACAACCCGATGATTCTGAGCAGAATAGCAAATGGTCTCATCCACCTCCTGAATTTCTTAAATGTAATGTAGATGCTGCTATTTTTGCTGATCATCTTAAAATTGGGTTGGAAATGATTCTACAAGATTCTTATGGTGATGTGATAAAATGCTTTCCTCGAAGGAACCTATCAACTGAGGGAAGCAAAGGCTGTTGGGTTGAGAGAGGCTATGGCCTGGACTCGTGTTCTTCATTTAGCTAATGTTATCTTTGAATTGGACTCACTGCAGGTTGTTCAGGCTATCCAGTGCATGCAGGAAAGTGTTGATGAATTTAGTTCTCTTGTCAAAGATTGTAAACATTTGTTGTCTTGTGAAGGTTCTTGGACTGTTAGCTTTCTAATGTAATGGGTCGGGAGGGTGCCCCTTAGGGTCTTCAAGTTTTGTTGTGTACTGATTATTTAAGCTCTTAATGAAGTCTATCTTTTCAAAAAAAAAAAAAATTCTAATCTATTAATAAAATTATTCACAAAAATCTATTTTGGATTGAATATACATCATTTGTGGCGGTTAATTAATTATGAAAATAAATTGATTTCATCATTTTTAAAGATAAAAATAAATTTTATTATTGTATTTTTTTCATAATTAAAATTATATGAAAAAAAGAAGAGGAGGAATAAAATTATATAAAAATTAAATTATATTTTATGAAAAAATAATTATTTTTTTATTTATAGAAAACTAATTTTTTAATATAATTTATTTTTTTATAAAAATAAAAAAAATTAAGTTTAGTTAAAAAAGTATCACACGGAGATTTATAATTAATAACTAGATTAATTGATCGACTCTTGTTAAAACGATAAATATTATGATAGTTTATGAGTTTATTTGTATGCATTAAAATATAAAGGGTTTAATTATAATGAATGAAATTTTAGAGTTTGATTTATATTTTTGGATATAATTAAAAAACTAATTTCATATTTTATTTAATATGTTAAATAATATCATTTTAAGTGACACGTGGTAATTTTTATTAGTTAAAGGAAAATAGAATTAACTTAATGGAAACCATTAACGGTCCAAATAACGAGGTTTAATTATACTAATTTGAAACTTATGAGACTTTGTACTAAGTGAAATTTTAAAGTATAATTCTTTATTTTAGTTATAATTTAGAGGCTAATTTGTCATTTAAGAGCGGAAATATAGATTTGTGGCCTGGTCTAAATAGGAGTCAGATTAACGACGCCGTTTAAAATAATGCAAAAATTCGATCACTAATTCACTATGCAGCTAGTTCATCTTTCATTTCACACTCTCAGAGCTCAACTTTCTCTGCTGGAGGAGGAGGATAAGATATTTGGTTGAAATTCCCAGCTTATTGGGGCAGAGTAAGAACCTCTTGATTCATCTCTGAAACATTTTCCATTGGGCCTAGATCATTTTAGCATTTTTCATTCCTTTTGATTTCGTCTTCAATAAATTCTCTGATTTGTTGATTTACACCAACTTTTTTGTTGCCAACGGACCACATCAGGAGCATATGGTTGCTTCTTCTCGCTCTTTGCTTAGCTCAAGGCACGAATCGCGAAAGAGGAATCAGCACAGCAGATTAGCTCATTGCTTCTTCTTCTTCTTCTTCTTCTTCTATTCTTCGAAATCAGCAAATTAGGTATCGTGTCCCCTTTCCCCTTCCTGAGTTAATTAAGTCCTACTCAATACTTCTTGTTGCTGCGTTTGGATGGAGAATTTTCAGATTGATTTTTGGTCATTGTTTTAGTTTAATTTGTTTAGATGAATACTTTCTTTCAACTAATTTGTATTCACGAATGTGGTTAGAAATTATACAAGTTGATTTTGATATTACATTTCTTTATAGGTATTTTAAATCCATTCTCAAATAATATCTTTCCACGTTTCAGAATATAAACATATCTATGAATCTAATAAATTTAAGAAATTTGAACAATACGATTTCAGATTTTTCTATCCAAAGTCAAGAGTAATTGCCTCTATTGCTAGTCAATGAATTGTTTTTCATATGATTGCAAACAAACTCATCTGTTATTCCTATTTTGTTAGAGTAGGCAGAGTGATAATCAGCATGTTATTAACTAGTAAGATTCTATTAGATATAGCTTTTCTTGAAACTAATTTATGACCCGCCTTTTTTTTTATATAAATTCTGAAATGATAATGATAGAGACTTATAATATAACCTAAGGAATATTCAAAAGGTTTTGTATATTGTACAGAACTGTGCACTAAATAATTAGTTTTAAGATATCCTGATTTTAGTAATACATTTTATTATGGATACCATGGGGAAGGTGTTAAATATTTTTGAATGTTCCCTTAACTAGTTCAATTTCGGTTTGACCCTGGTTGAATTGCTGACTTGCGACCCTCTACATTCACCGAGGCTTTGGATGGGCCTGGCATGAGAAACTTGTAGTCGAATAATATATTAAATAACAAATATTTTATAAATTCGATAAGGGAGGGCATGTGTCTAGCAATCTTTGAAAGGCAGGAATATGTGGTAAGATCTTTCAGTTCGAGAAGCTAGGAATTAAAAATCGAAGTTAAAGTCACCTTCTCCCCCTTGTTAGGGCCCTTCCATTTGATACAAAGATGGATGGCAACAAAAGGAGGGAAGGCTATGGATGGGCAGTATCAGCTGGACTCAACGCTGCTCTTGCTGCCATTGCTGCAAAGTATTTTTACAATCAGGTACTATCTTCCTGCTTTTTCAACTCTACTCTTGAATGTTCAATTATTTGATAGATATGCTAGATTGGTTTTAATTAGTCATGCAATGATCTGATCTTCAGCAAATTTTCAAGAAGATTATCAGATTTTGACCACTGTCTTTGTATAAATTTCAAATTTGCCTTTTTTCTTTTGCCGGTGTATTCATTGATCAGTATCATCTGGTAATATGCAGTTTGTTAAATATGGTACGGTCTTATTATTTAACCTGATAATGTGGGGATGCTACGTAAATAGCCTCAAAGCTCTTTCATCTCTGCAAGCTACAGTGACCAACTTTGCCACAAATTTCCTCTCCTCTGGTCTAGCTGGATTTATTATATTCAAGGAAGATTTATCAGCACAGGTATTCACATGATAATGCTGGCATAAATAGTCAAAAGGTTTTTATGAAGTCCATTTTAATGTGTATATTTCATATCTTATAGTGATTCATATCTGGCTTAGTTTAAGACAAACCAGTGACAGTGGAAGAGCATTAAAATTTAAAGTCTACCTTATAAATTTAATAAAAAAATGCTTCCTAAAATTGAAGAAAATATGCACTATGTTCCTCTTTTAACATCCTGATTTGCTTAATGATGCTGGGTGCTGCAACAAGACTCTTTAGTCGTATATGCTTTTTGTTATCTCCTTCATATGGTCTGTGAATTCTTCCAGAGATAGCACTGACCCTGGTTGATAACCCTGGTTGATAATCATATGTTACATTATGCAAACAATATTAACCTGGCTTCTTTTGCATTGAGCAGCCTTAGAAAGACAGAAGGTAATGTAATTGGTGTGAATAATTTCAGCTTCTAGCGTACTTCTAGATTGGCCAATGTTACAATAATTTGTATCTGTGCCATGTTATCTTCTTCACATTGCTTGTGAATTAGATATAGAGCTAAAGTCAAAATTATTGTCTGACTTTGGTTGATTATCTTATGCTTTGATATTTGATCTGTCCTAATTTCAAAATTGGCATGGCTAATGTAATGAGATTTCAGGTTAAAGTTTCTGGCAGTACATTGTAGTTGTAGCAGAAGAAAACTGATGTACTATAATATATGGCTTTTTTTTTTTGATGATCTGATTTTCTAATTTGCATGGTGTCATACAAAAAATTGGCTGCAGATTTGTTTACTGTCTTATAATTTATATACAAAACTCTAATGATAAAACTTGAACTGCAGTGGTTTGCAGGTGCCTTTCTTATTGTAATGGGCGTGTTAATACTTAGCAAGTCAAGCATAGAACAGAAGACAAAAAGTGATTAGAAACTTAGTGGAAGTTCTCCATCGGTTTAATTTGCTTGTGAGCTTCAAAAATGGAATTGTGAGGAAGACATTGAAGCTTCTTGTGTTAGAATTTGTTAATATATGGGGGCCATAGGTGTAGATTCAAATTCTCTCTTTTTTTGGGTGGGATTGGAGATATGCTAATATGTGAATATATATTATTGAAGTATGTTTTGTTGATTTTGTTAGGGCGTAGCTATTAGCCACAACTTTGTTAATGTGGTGTTATGTATGGTTTAAATTTTAGCATTTTTAGTGGAACAATGGATTCTAAGAATTATTTTTGCTGTCTTTTGAATTATAAAGAATTTCAGTTCATAACCTTTGAATTTGAAATGCATGTGAATTTCTCTAGCAATTTACTTGTTCTTTAAAAGCAAATTTACGATTTTAATAACATGTGAAGAAAATAAATAAACAAATAAAATTTAACAAAATGAATATTTCATAATAAAAAATTATGTATAATAAAATTTATTATTTAGAAAAAAAATTTGACGGAAAAGAAATTGGTGAGTTATGTAGATAAAATCTGAAAATATATAAAATATAACAATTCAATATCTGAATTATTATTTTATAATAAGGAAATACCTTTGTTATCTCGTTAATTGAAATATCGTGTTGTTAGATTGTTATTAATTGATGTATCGTATAATTATATAAATGCGATCATAACTCAGCTTGCTGTTAGAAGATATTAATAGAAGATAATATATATATATATATATATATATATATATATTTATTGTTATAAAATAATAATTTAAATATTTTATAATTATAAATAATAATTCAGACACGTAATTCACTAGAAAAGAAATTGAAGGTAAAAATTCCAAAAAGGTAGTGGGACACATCGACGTATTTTCTTTATTAAACGCTGAAATAGAGCCCATGGGCCACATGAAACATGACCCTGGGCCTCAGCAAGACAGTAATTAACTAATTATCATTTTTCTTTTGTGCTAGAAATGTGAGGAGCATAAAAAGGAGGCAACTGTAGTAGAAGAGAAAATTTTAAAATCAAAAATCAAATTTTTTTTCCTTTTTCTTTAAAAAAAATAAAACATTTCAAGACAAAGACAGACAGGTAAAACCCCTCACCCATTGATAAAAGTAAACAAAAATTCTTTGCCTCTCTTCTTCTACTGTTTCTTTCCACAGAGTTCCCATTTCCTTCTGCAAATTAGGGTTTTCTGTTCTCTCTTTCTGTCTTGGCTTCTCAGCTGTACGCTTCGATTTCCTTGACTTGTAGATTTATTGTTTATCTGTTAATTTCTTTTATTTATACTATCTGCTAACTTTTTTCTCTGTACCTACTTTAATCGCGTCTAGCATTCGTGTCTTTTGCTACTTTAAGTTGGTTATTCTTTCATTTCTGCGCCGATTGAAGCTTTTTTTGGGTGCTTTCTCTGTTTAATTTAGTCTTGATTGGTGTTCTTTTTGAATTTGTGCAAGTGAAATCTTACTTTGATGGGTTTGGATTCCATGACTTGTGAGTGCTTAGAGTCACTTTGATTGTCATATTTCGGTTGAAAAATGGATTTTGAATGCTTAATTTTTCTTTCAGCCGAAGATTGGATTTTTTGATAATCTAGCTTCATCTCAGGATAATGGAATTGTTTGGATATAGGGGAAATTGGTTATTAAGTTAATTTCCGAAGATTATTAAGGCTTTGGATGTGGACGTGTGCTTGGATACTTGGTCTTTAGTGCATTTGCTTCACTTCAGTTGGATGGTATCTAAAGTGAATTATGCATTAAGTTATATGATAAACGACAGTAGATGTTGAAATAAGGAATAGCTTGAAATATATGTTGCCATATTGTAGATTTCATAGTTCACTTGTGCACTGTGGAGAACAGAAAAAATGCTGACCAACAAGATGGCTGGTAGAAATGTTACTAACATGAAAAACTCAAGTGAAGGAACTGCTCGAGTATAAGCTATCAGCTAAAATTGCAGTTATGAAGAGAGAGGTGAAGTTTTGAGCATCAATCAGTGTGTTCATGAAGTTGGGATAGAGAGAAAAGGCTTATGTGGATAGAACAGAGGTCTAGAAAGTGAACCATAAGCTTTCAGTTGTGCTTGTAACAGAGTCTAGGGCATCAGATGATGTTAATCTCCAACTGTAGACGGGGTTTAGTACAAGCTTCAAGGCACTGCTCAATGTTCAAGGCTCTAGTGTTGATCCTGTAAACAAATAAATAAAAGGTTATAAGATTTTAGTCATGCATTTTCAATTTTTGTGGTTGGCTGTAAAGTTTATGAACCTGCGTATCAATGGTTGGTTGGTTTTTGCACTAAGTAGTTTAATCCTTGCTCACAATCATAACTTCAATGCATATTTGAGACTTGAAAGCTCACTGAGATGATCAACAATTTTAAGTTATTGGGTGGTTCTTTAGAATGTTGGTCTAGAATTTTTGCTATTATGATCCTCTATTACACGTTATGAGGTATCTTTGCACTTGATTCTGGTGCTTATATTAGATTTTTGGGAACTCTCTAGTGCAAATGAGTGGGGACTAAGGATTTGGTCGTGCCAATCATAATTGAAAATGGCTATTGCAAATCATTGTTTAATTTGTTGTTACCAAGCAAATCTTATTGATTGATTACTGTTTTACTTACTTCCTTTTATAGTCTTTCACCTTGATGTATCTCCCCTATACATTCATAGATTATCTCCAAATGTTGTGCTTTCTTAGAGTCTAGCGTAGATATTCACCATCTGTTATGCTGTAATGGGGCAAAATGATGATGTGCCTTTTTTATTTTATCAGTGTGCTTTATATTTGGAGAATGCATACACCTGCTTATTAACTCAGAATAACTTATTTTCTTGTCTTTGAGTTAAGAACTCTATCTACACTCTCTCGCCACTTTCCTGCTTACACTTTTGTTGTTTATGAGAACCATTTAAGCAGCATCTGAATATGTAGACAGTCCCAAGTTCTAGATATTGGAGCAGTTAGGCGTGCTTGGACTAACACATGCGTGTGTTTCTAATGCCTCTATTGTTTCCTATACAGGGAAGTTTACCAGAAAATGGGTTCATATTCATTCTGAATGTCCATGGTTATAAACCAGAAACAGTGTATAAATAATTTCTTTCCCTCCTTTGAGATAACAGGATTATAGCATAACTGTCCAATGTTCAATTGACCCAATAATACTCAAGAGATTTTGATTAGTCATATGAAATTATTGCTGTCTGTGCGCTGCAATGGATGATGATGGGCATCGTGAAAATGGAAGGCATAAAGCTGATCAATATAAAACAGCTCAGGGCCAGGTATCTTCATTCAGCCTTCATTGGCCAACAAAATTATATTTAATTGAGGGTGTTTCACTTAGTGCTCTTCTTTTATGAGAGGGCGTTAATCTTCTTGCATTCTTTTGCTAAACATGTGATATTGAAAAGAGTGACAGAAAGAGAGAATCAACACTAGGCGCACTGTTTTGCAGAATAAATAATATTCTATAGACTAAGATAGAGGATTCAACAGACCTGCATTTTTTATAGAATACGCGGCACTGATTCCCTTTAAATTGCTGCTTCTCATTGTTTTTATTTCAATGTCATCAATGCAGTGGTTGATGCAAGCTCAGCCTTCAATGAAACAGATCATGGCCATCATGGCTGAAAGAGATGCTGCTATTCATGAGAGAAACATGGCTATTTCAGAAAAGAAGGCAGCAATTGCAGAGCGAGATATGGCATTTCTTCAGCGAGACTCAGCTATAGCTGAGCGAAATAATGCAATAATGGAGCGAGATAATGCTATTGCAACTCTTCAATATCGAGAAAATTCTCTGGCAAATGGTAATATGTCCTCTTGTCCACCAGGATGCCAAATCTCACGTGGGGTGAAGCATGTGCACCATCCACAGCAGCACACACACCATCTGCCCCACCCGAGTGAAGCTTCGAATGGTGCTAGAGAAATGCAGACAAATGACACAGTCCCAATGTCACCAGTTGATTCTGAGGCAGCAAAGCCCCGTCGGGGTAAACGATCAAAAGATGCCAAGGTGACGACCCATAACAAAAGGACTTCTAAAACTCCTAGGAAGATTAAGAGGGAGAATGAAGACTTGAATAAAATGATGTTTGAGAAGTCACACGAGTGGAAGAATGGGCAGGATATGTCTGGTGGAGGTGATGATCTAAACAAACAGATGGTTGCATCTAAATCTGATTGGAAAGGCCAAGATTTAGGGTTGAACCAGATTGCATTTGATGAGTCAACAATGCCAGCACCAGTGTGCTCTTGCACTGGAGTTTTTCGACAGTGCTATAAATGGGGAAATGGTGGGTGGCAATCATCATGTTGCACTACTACTCTGTCCATGTATCCACTGCCTGCAGTGCCAAACAAGCGGCATGCCCGTGTGGGTGGAAGAAAGATGAGTGGAAGTGCTTTCAGCAAACTGCTTAGCCGGCTTGCTGCTGAAGGCTATGATCTGTCAAATCCAGTAGATCTCAAGGAACATTGGGCCAAGCATGGAACCAATCGCTACATCACAATCAAGTAGAAGAATTTTGAATTGGGTGGATAGAAAACTGAGAAATGGCATGTAGTTTTAAGTTATGTTGTATGTACCCTCAATTTTTCATGTTGCTGTGGAAGAAAATAATGATTTGATGACATGCACAAGCAGGCTATCAGTAGCTCAGAAGTCATACCTACCTGATCGCCTTGTCCTTCCAGCAAATTGTTATCAGTCATGGTAGAACAGTAGTAAAGTTGTACTTAAGAAGTAGTTTATCCTTGTGAAACTAGTTAATTGTAAATGGTTTTGTTACAATGTGGAGTTGAATCGTAAGTACTAATTTACAATAGAATTTGGTCATTCAGACTTCTCAAAAAGTCTCGCTCACTTGTGGCTCTTTGCATATTCAAACATAGAAAACCGACAGTATTTTTTTGAAGTTAGAAATTGTCGAAGTAGCAATTCAGAACTTCGACAACCATATATGGCTTTAGAGATTCGATTCTATGTGGAATGAGGGTAAGAAAAATGTTTTGCATTCTACATATTTCGACATTATTATCGTTGTTATGAACAAATTTGGCTGATGGCGACTATATATTTACAGAATATTTTTTAAAAGTCAATTTATTTTAAATTTAAATTTTTTAAAACAAAATTTACAAATAACTTTTTATTTTTTATTATTTTGATTCAACTTATCATAATTGATAAAAGTTTTCTTCCGGCCTCCATTAACCAAATGAACTCCCAAGTTCTCCAGAGGGGTTGTCCAGCAATAGTGCAAGGTTGTGCTCAGTGCCCGCATCCAAATCCCAAACTTAAAAACATTACGATAATAATAAATAAATAAAAACCTATCTTCTTCGCCACAGCAGAACTTGCTAAAATACAGAAAAAAAAACAAATATAATTAGAAAATGTGTATTTTTTTAAATTTAATCCTAATCAACTAGTGAATCACTGTAAATAAATTGGACCCAATGGTGAGCGTGTCAGGTCACATATGATCAGCACCAATATATCAGACAGGGATAACTGTGTGATAAGTATGTTTCTCATCATACACAATACTATAGCATCCAATTAAAAAAACCCGGTTTAATATAACCCTCACGCATTTTACAGAAAATCCCTAGTAACTAAAGATCTGAAAATTTCAGACAAAAACAAGGGTTAATGTTTAATAAACATCTTGATACGAAGAAAAATGTTTAATGAATATCTGAAGAATACAGATAAAGGGCCTCAGACCGTCCTAGTTCATAAAATTATTTCAACAGTTCAAACAAATCGAATGACTTGTTTTCAGTTGAGATAAAGACAATCATCATGGCTTTCAACATTGAAAACAACAATTTCAAGCGAGAAAATATCATAATACCTATAAGGCATCAGATCTTCCTATTCGTAGAATAAGAATCATAATACCCAGATTCCAAAAAAAAAATCTGAGCGTTCAATAATTCGGCAAATAATTCGTCATTTGCCCTTTTGAAATCTACACAATATGAAAAGAAAATAAAAAATAAGGCGTTAACCCGTATCACAGAGACAAAATGGATTTTACGTCGAACACAAGAGACGACCGTGCTAATCAGAAGGAACAGACGGCGAATTTTGCTTGGGCTAGGGTTTAAAGCGCCTTCATAGCTCCCAATTTATAAGAGCATTGATTGAGGTTTTTTCATCCGACGGCAGAAATATTAGACGGCTAAAGCGGTTACGAAATCCATCTGACATACAAAGCTTAGAGCAACATGTGTCACCAGCTACTAATAAGGCCCCTCGTAACATAAATGGGCTTATCAGCGGCATCATGAAGCCCAAGGGTGGATTCATGCACCTTTGACCGTGAAAGAACCAAAAACATTTGCTGTTTTGAAATTGTTTTTAGGTTTTAAAAAAGTAGATTTAAAATTTTTTTAATTTAATTAACTGATTTTTTTAATTTTTTATAAACTGTTTTTTTTTAATTATTTTTAGAAAAATCATTCATTTACTTGTTTCTGTTCAAAAACAGTTTTTAAAACTAAAAAAATTTTAAAATAATTTTTTTTCTAAAAACGATTTTTCCAAACGCCAATGTCAAACGAGAATTTAGAGTATTTAAGAACTTTTATTATGTACATATATTTAAATTGTATTTAGTGAAAAATATAAAGTAAATTTAGCTTGAACCTTCATCTAATCATGATGGTTTAAATAAAGATTATATATAATTTTATTTAAAATTTTAAAATAATAAATGATATTTAATGGATAATTATATGATCTATTTAAGACGAATATGAGTAACAAAAAGAAACTCATATTACTAAGAGTTCAATATTAAATGGAGAATGCCTAAAAATAATTTTGGTAATAATTATAAAATTTTTATTTAGATGATATTTGATTCAACCGTTGAAAACTGTTAATAACTTTTTTATTTTAAATGGCTGAACATTAATTTCAGTTTATAACTAATAAAAACTCAAATAATTAATAATTGAAAAAAATTATCTAATGGAATTTTTTTGAACAACTAGTATTTTTTCTGATAAAATGATAAAAATAACCTATTTATAATAAAATACATCATATTGTAAAAATATTTATTAAAAAAAATATACCTTATCAAAATTATTTTTATTCAATATAAAATATATTAAATTAATTAATTATATTTATAAATTATAGATATACATTTGTAAAAATTTTTATTTATAATTATATTATATTGTTGTTCTATTAATTTATACGTTATAGAAAAATATTTTTTTAAAATAAATTATATTCCTAATAGTAATTTCACATCATAAAAGTAGCAAGTCAATTAATTTTATCTGTCAATTAGTTACTAGTTATCAACTATTAATTATTGGCTGCATCTAATAGCTAAACTAAATACATTCTTAATCATATTTATAAATTAATGAAAAATTAATATATAAAATTTCAATTTTTTCGGAATAAACATCAAATATTTTTTATATATTTAGTTTATAAAAAATAAACAAATGAAATCTATGTATTTAATTTTTTTTTTGGATACATTACATATAATCTCCCACTTTTTACTATGACTATTTAATAATTATTAGGATTGTATTTCCTCTGAATGGAATCAAATGACAAAAATAATAACATAATAGCTCCGCCATCAGAATCTAGATAGACGGCGAGGATAAAGGAAGAAAATTGACAAAACCGCGTAATTACGTGGGGGTGTTTACACGTAGCGTGACACGGTGACTAACAATTGAAGCTGGTTTTCTGTTGTTGTGTTTGTGTCCCATTTTCGGCTTATGGACAATAACTTTGTTTTAAGGCCTATGTATTTACCGCCACCATTTGCCCCATTCTTCTTATCCAACCAACACTTCTGCTAGATTCATTCATTCTATTTCTATCATTCTCAATTTCACCATCACCATCCCAATTTTTTAGAGTTTCAAATTTCAAAATTTTCAATCCAGGCGGGTTTTTGTTTTGAAATTTTTTCCGGTGAGTGCTCAGATGGACGGTGGCAGTCAAAGTGGTGGTACCCAACTACTTCAATCGTTTAGTGCTTTTGGTGTTTCTCAAATGGGGGTTTCTACTACTCTGCGTCAGTCTTCTTCTTCTTCCAGTCTTAGTCCTGATCATAGTAAAAGAATTGGCGTGCCTCCTTCTCACCCAAATAATCATCAGATTATGGCCCCCGCTCGGTCGGGTTCCCAGAATTTGAACCGAGGGGCGTCCCATTTGAGGTCCTTGTCTCAATCGGCTGCGTTTTCGCTTGATTCTTTGCTTCCTTTGAGTCCTTTGCCTTGTTTATCTTTCGGGTCTAATCAATCTGACCCAGTTTTGACTGATGTTGGTGGAACTGGGGGTTCTCATGGGATGCCAATTCCTTCTCCAGTTACAGCAACTAATAGCTTGCCTCCTCGTAGAGGACACAGACGGTCAATGAGTGATAGCGTTCCATTGGGATTTTCAGCCATGATTCAATCTTCGCCTCAGCTGATACCTATTGGGAGCAGAGGAGCTCCGGATCATTTTGCCCGTGGAAGGGAAAATTCAGGGATGGAAAAGCATAATGTTGAAGGGAAATCTGAGGGTGTGGTTGTGGATGACTTGTTAAGTGCTTATATGAATTTGGATAATATTGATACATTGAATTCGTCTGAGGATAAGGATTTGGACAGTGGAGTCAGTGGAACGAAGACCAATGGAGCTGAAAGTAGCGATAATGAAGTGGAGAGTCGTATTAAAGATGGCCTTAAGAGAATTGCTAGTGGAGATATTGCAAGGTCTGCCCGCCACTCTCGAAGTGTGTCAATGGATAGTTATATGGGAAATTTTCAATTTGATGATGAGTCTTTGAAGTTTCCTCCTCTTGGAGTTCAGTCACCTAGTAATTCAGCGAATAGGAAATTGGCCAAGTTCAACTTGGAATTTGGAAGTGCTGAGTTCACTGAAGCAGAGCTGAAAAAGATTAGGACTGATGAGAAGCTTACTGAGATTGCCATGGATGATACCAAGCGTGCCAAAAGGTTTTCTTTTTTCCCTTCTTCTTGTACTTGAAGCTCTATAAATATAGATAAATAATTTTGGATTTAGTCCATATACTCATGGGCAATTTTAATCATTCAGGATTTTAGCCAACCGTCTGTCAGCTGCTCGTTCAAAGGAGCGTAAAATTAGATACATTGCTGAACTAGAGCAAAAGGTGCAAACTCTGCAGACAGAAGCAGCTACCTTGTCTTCTCAGATTACAGCATTGCAGGTGGTTATCTGCTGTACAGATGTTTTTCTTTCCATTTTTCTGGTTATAGTTTTTGGTTACATTCATCATATAATTACTGGTTGTGTTTATCATGTCCAGCGAGACTCTACAACTCTTACAAGCCAGAACAATGAATTAAAATTCTGTCTTCAGGCAATGGAACAACAAGCCAAGCTCAAAGACGGTATGCTTTCTTTTTGCACTGCCTTGCAATATTGTTTTCTATGCACCAAAAAAAAGTGTAGAAATGTAGAAAAATAGTGACTTTTACTTGACAATGAATGGGCATCTTTGAGACCTTGATATTATCATAGTTCATGCACATAGCCTTGTCCATATTTTACTTGTGTTCAAGATGATATCATCAATGTGCCTTGTTTTCCAAATGTTTAAAGATAAGAGCTTATAAGAAATGGGAATGTATTGATCAGGAGTGCAGCCCTTGTAGCATTTTCTTAACAATACAGTTTGATTTGAAATATGATATAAATGGACCCAGGTTGAAATTTTATAATATTTGTGATAACGATCTTGGTGCAACATCTTATTGAAGCCATTACTACTAAGTGTTTCAGGTTTTGAATCCATGAACGACTTACCCAGGGTTTCCTATCAGTTTTAATTCTTGTTATTTCTGTTATATACTAAAGAAATTGATGCAATTAAGATTTTTTGCATTTGCATTTGTGTTTTATTGTTATTTCTTTTACTCTTTCCACTGATGGGTTGGAGGAAAAATCCATGTGGCTAACCCAACTGATTTGGGATTAAGGCCTAAGTTGAGCTTAAGAATGGAAACAACAGAATTACCTAAGGTGCAGGGTGTAAATGAGACTAATCAGAAAGACAATTGGACATTAACAGAAGTAGTGGAAAATAGTGGATTATACTCTGATTAAACATGATTAAATTACATTTAAACTAAAGTAGGAATGACCACAATTGGCACTGTCACCCTAAAGCTCACCTACAATTGAAAAACTGAAACATGAGGTTGAAATTCACGGGTACTATTAGTTTTTTCGTAAATATCTTTTTGCCTTTTTTATATACATTTTCCTTTTTTCAGTTCTGGAGTGTGGTTCTGGCCTTCTAGGCATGCAATGACCACTCCACACCTGAGTACCTTAGGTGTACCAATTTTGCCAAATTCTGGCTAGTCTCATTTATAATGCTTCCTTTTGCTATGCTAGAATTATGTGGATACTGTTAGCTGCTGGGATACAGACTTATTTTTGCATCTTTATTTTGACATGGCAGCTTTAAACGAATCATTAGTTGCAGAGGTTCAGCGCCTAAGGATTGCCGCAGCAGAGCTCAGGGGGGACCATCAGCAGCTTCCTCTTAATCATCAGATGTTGAAATTGCAGCTTCAACAACCCAGTACTCCCAATGTATACCAGATTCAGCAGGAGCAGCAAAAACGAATTCAACAATCAGCGCAACAACATTAGCCAGAATCAACTGCAATCTGAACAGCAGAATGGTGGGGCTGCTAGTAAGTTAGCTGAGCATTGATCGTTTACTCATTCCAATTGCACAGTGTCTGAACCTGATTTAAAATGAGAATAGTACAGATTCATATAGAAAGTACTACATTCTTTAGCGTAATATTTTTTGGGAATTATTGATAGATATTATATTAATATTTGTTATGTATCATGCAAGACACAGTGGAGAGTTTGTGCTAAGGCTCATTTCTTTTTTTCATGAAAAAGGATTTAGTTTTTGTTTATAGTGAACACTTAATCGTGCTTATATCTGTATGACTTATTGCTTTAAATTTTCTATTGCTTTTTTGGCCATCAAATGGCTATTTCAGTTTAAATTTTTAATAAAAGTTTCGACCAGATTTTTATGTGTGTGAGAGTGTTATGATCTTTAATTAAGCATGCAGAATTTGTAATAGAAAAATATCTATTTGGTTTGAGGTTATCCTTTGTTTGAATGGTAAAAAAAAAAAAAAAAATCCACCACCCTCTATGCCATCCCTTGTTTGTTAGGATGCTTTACTATGTTAATGATAGTCTCTTTCTCCTTCAAATAAATAAATAAAACCATAGCCACAGGAGCTTTATTAAATAAAATTAATATTTTTACTCATATTAAATAATGATTATATTTATTTAATAAATAAAAAAATACATCAGATTAAGCCTTTTAATTATTTGAATTTTTTTGACTTTTTCATTTTCAAAAACCTTACATATTTATGCTTTTATTATTATAATTCGCTACATTTTTTTTTATCTAAAATTCAAGTATATTTTATGTTTTATCAATTCTTATTTTATAGAAATTATAAGATTTTAAATTGAAATTTCAATAAAATTATTAGTGAATTATAATTTGATAGTATTCATTTGATTTTGAAATTGTTTGATATGGAATTAGATTCCAATGGAATTATTTCAAATTAAAAAAAATTATCATAATTTTTTTATCCAACTAAAATATAGAATTAATATTCTGTGAGATTTTGGGACATGTAAACTCTCCAAAGTCCCAAGAATCTATTTACGGGGCAATCGGAATCCCAACAAATACAACAATATCGGAAATTAGAGAAAAAAAAAAGAAGTGAGATAATAATGATTAAAAGAGAATATAAAAGAATAAAAAGAGAAACAAAATCTAATTCTATGCTCTTATCTCTCCGTATTATATATATATAATAAGTGTTCTTGGAATGCCCAAACAATCCCTCTGTTTATCCTTTTTTTTTTTTTTTCCTCACTTCTCATGCTTCCTTTTTTGAATTAGGGTTTCGTTCTGCTGTCTTTCACTTTCAAGCTTAAACCCTAATCTGCCCTGATCCTTTCTTACTAGCCGTTAGGCAGTCTTTTCCCTCCAATTTCATCTTCATCTGGCCGTTCATTAGCCTGTATTTCAAATACTAGCCGTTAGATCTGTTCCTTTTTGTACCATTGTGTGTTTTTTGAAAACTTGCCTGGGTTGACTGAAAATGTCGGCGGTTGAAGCTGAGATGAAGGTCGATGAGGAGAAAAAGATGGAGGAGAAAGGAGGAGAGCTCCTATTCTGTGGCGCTACTTGTTGGGATATAATTGGTCGTAAGAAAGGTGCTCAAGAAGGCAACTTGGTCTCTCCTACTCGGCTACGCCCGCTCGTCGGTGTCGAAATTCGCTTCGTTGCCTCTGGCTGCGGTGAGTATGACTTCTTTTTGTTGTTTTGTGCTTCACAAAAAAAAAAAGAGGAATGCTAACATAAAGGTTATTTTTATCATATTATATAAGTTGAGTTAAAGAGGTGGTCTCTGTCGTTTTATTGCATTGGCAGCAGGTTTGATTGTTTTTATGAAATTCTTGCTGTAGCTTCGTGTCACTGTGTGGCGCTGGATGTTGAGGGGCGTTGCTATACATGGGGGCGCAATGAGGCATGGGTGTACTCAGTTTCGAAGTTGTTTAGCACATTTAGTTTCTTATAGCTTCTCTTTCAATGTCAACTCATGGAGCTTACCTTTTGTGCGCAGAAGGGGCAACTGGGTCATGGAGACACAATTCAGCGTGATAGGCCAACAATTGTTTCTGAACTTTCAAAGTAATTTGCTTTAGTCAATTTTTCATATGCCTTGCAAACTTCCTATCTCTATTTTCCCCTTATATTGTTTATTGCGGTCGTTCAAGTTGTGGGCCATTACTGTTTAGTTTCTCTAGGTGTTCCTATGGTCTTCTTATTTTTTAACATCTGACCCATAAAATCGAGATTTCAAATGTGTAAAACTTTCAGGAACATTAGCTTAGCTGCTGAGAGGCAATCCTTTTTTTTTCTTCTTAGTTTGGCATTGCCAGAGGATGGTCTACACTGTGTCAGGGGTTAGATTTCCGGGCTTTGGATGTCCAAAACTGGATTTCAATTATTATATGAAATGTTATAGAAGTATTTAACTAGGAAATAGAGATAAATTTTGTAGAGAATGACAGGGAAGGAATTCTGTGGTGCTACAAGAAATTGTCTTTTATGTTCATTATTTTTTAGGTATGAACTCAGGGTATAAAAGTGTAAGAAAATGAAGCAGCAAGAGCTTCTCGACCTTCATAAATGACAACTTCAACAAAAAATTTCTTTGTAAAAAGTAGCATGCTATTTGCTCTGATAGTATGTGGCAGTCATGCTTGTCAATGATTTCTGTGTAGCATACGTGCATTGAACATGTCTTTGTTCATTCTTTGTTAGAAATGAAGAAAATGTTGTTATATATTTCTTAATGTGGGAAAGGAAGGAAAATGTTGTTATATATTTCTCATGCCAATAATTTTAACTATGATCTAGGAGAGACAAAGACAACAAGAAGAATTTAGACTTTTTATAAAACTTCATTGATTTTAACAATGAAGGAATAACGTGAAAATGTTACTTGTAGCATGGAATGATTTAAGTAGGGGCAGATGTACATTGGGAACAAAGGGCCTCCACTGCCTAACTAAAATTTCAATGAAACTATGTATTGATTTTGTTATTGCCCTCAGTATTCCCCACTTTCTCACCTGAAATATAGGATGTCCAAGTTCACAACATGTTACGGTTCTAGGGTTTTACTGCAGTAGTTTAATTCTAATAGGACTGGAATTAGTAGTTTATTCTATCAGTGCAGAATTAGTGGTATTTCCATATTTTATAGTTTCCTATTTTATCAGGATTCCTTAAATCTCTAGCTTTCCTATTTTATAGGCTTCTAACCTCTATATAAAGAGGCAGAATAGCATCAATAAAGTCGAGTAAAAAATTTCAGAAAATTAAGAAATTTGGGTCTCTCAAACGAGTCCTAAGGTCTTGCTAAAAAAATTGAAGACTTTTAGAAAGGATTAGGATGTTTTTATGCCATTGGATGAGGATGTAAGGGAAAGTAAGCTGTGACTTAATTATTTTGAATGATACAAATTAAGTAATTATTGTAAGAACGTTCATTGTCAAAAGAACTTTCTCGTATTATATCATGGAAGACACCTTTCTGGTACTTCATGGATGTGTTGTTTATTCTTGTTTAAACAGTTGTCGTAGACTTTTAAATTAGCAGTTTAAGTGGTCACAAATGTTTTGTGGCTAAGCTAAATTCTTTGATGGTGTTTTTTTTTAATTTTTTTTTCTCACAGAAGGTATAAGATCATTAGAGCTGCAGCAGGGAGAAGCCACACAGTAGTGGTCACTGATGATGGTCAATCGCTAGCATTTGGTTGGAACAAACATGGGCAGCTGGGTTCTGGTTCAGTAAGAAATGGTAAAGCTAAATTCCTGAACTTCATTTTTGATGAAATTCCAGTGAATATGTACATAATTTTATCATGAAAGTATTGAATCTTTATACAGAAGTTGCATGTAGTAGTTCATCAGTTCTGTTCTTGCAATTTGCCATTGAGCAGTGTAAAGAAAGTAAAACTTTTCTGCAGTGTTTTGTTTAGTCCTATTTGTTCCATATCAATGTTTTTTCTCCATAGATATGTTAATTTTTGAGGTCAAACTTCTATATTATACTAATGTTACGTTGCTCTGTAGAAATTGAGTCATCTCCTGTTCGCTGTCTTGTGTCTGAAGTAAAAAATACTGCTTGTGGAGCAGATTTCACTGTGTGGTTATCATCTGTTGAAGGAGCTTCTATACTGTATGGTTTGTCAATTGCTTCAGTTCTGTTTTTCTTGGCCTTCAACTGATAAATTTCATGTTTTATAGTTCTCAATTTTTTCTCAGATTACTTACCGATTTGCAAAATTTTCACTGGTTTGTAGAACTGCCGGTCTTCCTCAGTATGGTCAACTTGGACATGGAACGGATAATGAGGTCTGTTGAAAGGTCTTGTACTCCAGTTTATTCTGCATCATATCTGGACAAGTTTTGCAAAATTTTATGCTGCCTACTAAATGCAATAGTTAGTTGAAGCCATAAACGTGTTATATGGCTCCTTGTGTGCCTTTCTGTATGCTATATTATTTGTTTATGTATTAAGGGACTGGTACGGCCATGTTGTCATGTGTAGGATGTTGCAAAAACAATAAGTTGAAGTTGAGGGAGTAGACATGATATGAGGAAATCTGCATTATATGTTATATAAGGAAATCTAGTATAATCTGACGTGATTTGAATGTTTGTTCTAAATCGAAGTTGTTTCTGTTTATTGATTGCGACATCCTGTTTCTGGGATGGGATTAAGCTTCAACTGCATTACCTAACGTTTCGGCTTTCTGTAGACAAGGCTTTTAATAAGATTTGTGTACTTGCAGTATAATACTAAAGATAGCTCAGTCAGGCTTGCTTATGAAGCCCAGCCACGGCCTAGGGCGATAGCTTCCCTTTCTGGGGGAACTATTGTTAAAATTGCATGTGGAACAAACCATTCAGGTAACTGGCCTCTCTCTCTCTCTCTCCCCTCACATAACCCCCACCCCTCTCTCTCTCTCTCTCTCTCTCTCCCCCCTCACATAACCCCCACCCCCCCTCTCTATCTCTCTCGCTATCTCTCTCTTTCTCCCCCTTTCCCTCTCCCTACCCATTGTCATGTGATTGTTTCAGTTCTTTGTTGCATCTACTAATTTGTTGTGGGCGTGCAGTGGCTGTGGATTCAAATGGATATGTTTACACGTAAGTTCTCCCTTATTTAGTTTCTTCTGATATATATATGTTCCTTTTTTTTTACTTGCATGTCATATACATGAATAATTGACAACTGTTCATGGTACATATTTTTAGGTGGGGCTTTGGTGGTTATGGAAGGTTTGTACCTGCTATTGACATAGGCTTTCATGAGGCATGCAACTAAAACATTTGAGGACATTGGAATGAGCTACTACATTTAAAAGCTTTTGCCTGGTGCCTAAATCTTGTTTGCCTTCTCATTCATGCATTTATGTGATTTTCTGATTGCCATAGGCTTGGACATAGAGAGCAAAAGGATGAATGGGTTCCCCGTCGGGTGGATGTCTTTCAGAGGCAAAATGTTCTACCTCCTGATGCAGTTATTTCTGCTGGTTCAGTGAACTCTGCATGTACTGCAGGTATTATATGTTTATTGTTGAAGTTATTTGAATAAAAAGAGTCCATCTCCTTTTCTTTTTTCATTTTATTTGCTCTGTCAATTGTATATCCTACTTTTTTTTTTGATAATCTGTTATTGTCTTGTTATAGCAAGGAATAATATATTTTTATTAGCCTTTTGATTTGTGTGGATCAACAAAATTGGAAATATAGGATTCTTAAGGTAACTTAATGTTCTTAGGTTCTGTAGATGGAAATAGGGACTGTAAATAACATATATTTTTGGTTGAAGAATTGATTCTTTGTGTTTTCAATTAACTTTACTTGGACCTGTATCACCTTCTGTTGGCAGTTAGTTGCTCATTGTTTTGTGATAGCAGCATGAAGGAAACATGTAGAATGAACATTTAAAAATTGATCATCTTGAATGTGCTATGTTTGAGCCTTTCCTTTGGAACTGAAGTCTGCATGAACAAGTGCCCGTTGTCTTACTTCCTTTAAGCTCAATTCGTCTCTGGTATGCATCTTTTCAATTACAGAAATTTAGACTAATTGACAACAAATGTGGTCTTGTGGTTATGTGACTTATCTCAGCCCACCATCTTTCATTTTTAACATCTTAGCTGTACATTTTTCTCTCAGTTTCTCACTGAAGAGAACTTTCTGTCTTGATTTTGTTCTCACAGGAGGTGGGCAGTTGTACATGTGGGGAAAAATAAAGAACACTGGTGATGACTGGATGTACCCTAAACCTCTAATGGATCTAAGGTCCATCTCTGCCGTACTGCCATTGTTGTTTTACTAACTTGGTGTTTTCTCTTAGTTCATATATATGATTCTATTTGTCTTGTGCTTTGGTTTATTGAGGTTCAATAGTTTTGCTCTTTGTTCTCAGATGTTTTCCTTGGTGAATTCTGGGCAGTGTTTATATTTCTTAATAATCCTGTTCTGCTATTGCATTTGGACTCTTTTGTTTGACATCTTATTTATCATTACATTTGTGCTAGAACAGGCCTCCCAGTGGATGTTATTTTCCCTTGTGATATTACTTGATTGGGTCTTGCATGCTTATTTACAACTTAGGTGTGTCCGTTTTGGTCACAAATTTACGTGGGGATTGGCTGCATACACGGTCCATCGATTTTCTTGTTCACAGGGGTAAAGCTGTATCACTTTCTAGTTACTAGGATATGAGTGTGATTATGGTTTTGATCTAGCATTCCATTCTTTGTAACATTATTTTCCCCATATTTAGATGCCAATGTAAAAGTAGTTGATTCGGTCTAGAGTTTGAAACTTTAGAATCTGTATCAATTTTAATGGATTTTTGTGTTGAAATATTTGAGGTCATATTCTGATTAATAAAATTTCACTTATATAATCAATATTGTGGTGTCTGTATGTGAGTCATGCTCTGTATGAGTCACCATGATAAAATGAGATTGTTTCTTGTAGCAGTATTGTTATTGGAGTAATGAACCTAATGTCTCTGAGCATAAACTTCAGAAGTCTAATGTTGCTCTCTGTTTCTGTATCTCTCCCTTTATTCTTCTCCTTGCTGACATTTGCTTTAAAGTTTGCTTTAAATTTAGCTATATTTTGAGTTGGCCTAAGATGATGTACACGGCTTCTTATTCGATCTTTTGCTCGACTAATGGTCTGCCGCTGTCAATATGGATGTTTTCTATATCTGCTATGCAATGGAGGCTGCCAATAGCTTTCAACCTTACTCTCCTGACTCTCCCCCTGCATCATATGAATCTTATTATTCTTCAAGTTGAAAGTGTGTGCCTTCAGACTGGGCAAGTGTTTTCCCTTTAGTGCCTGTTTCTGCTTGGTATCTCTGAAAAAAAATGCTAGACCAGAATAGATGACATTCGTCATATTCTGCTCAAACAATCATTTTCATTTGTTTTGCTGTAGCATCTTTTGTGGAACTTTCTCCATGTGTCATTGTTCATGGTCATTTGATATTGTGTGAAGTTCATGATTATTGTGAGGAGTTCAAGTAATTGCTTTCAACATGCAAATCACAATTTTGACAGGCTATTGTTATATTTTATTTTGGTGTACAGTGGTTGGAATTTACGTTGCATGGATTCCGGCAACATGCACCATTTTGTTGGCGCGGATAATTCCTGCATAAGTTGGGGCCATGCTCAGTATGGTGAACTTGGATATGGTCCTAATGGACAGAAGTATGCAATATTATTGTCATTATTTCTTTATTATAGTCTTTATATTTACTTGGAATACATGTTTATTTCTGCATCAGGTCTTCAGCGGTACCCAAAAAGGTAGATATTCTTGAGGGCATTCATGTTATTGGGTAAGCAAATTATTATTTTGGTTCTATTTTAGAAAAATCTATGAACCATGTAATATACTAAAATTGTATGTGAAGAAGTTGAAAATGGGCACCTTTCTCTTCCAGTGTTGCATGCGGTATGGGCCATTCCATGGTTATAGTTGATAGAACAAATGTTGGTGACCGACTTGAACAGGTAAATTCCTTTGTAATGTACCTTGTTAAATCTGAATTTGGTCATCTTTCAGGGATAGCATTCAATACATATGTTAGCTGTTGCTTTTGTGTAATCATTTTCTTTTTGGGGTTTTCACAGCTGGAAATCTATGATGGTAAAGCTTCTGGTGAAGGTATATGAGCTTTTCTTACTTCAAAAAAAGTGTTATTTTATATGCTTTGCGTGAATGTCTTTTACGTGAATGGCATTGCTTCACAAAGCTGAAGTTTTTGGAAATTGACCAGGTTATTTTTCATGCAGTGAATGAGGAACCTGTGACCAAAGCCACAGCTGTCAAGCAAAGTGCAAAAAAAGGTACTGTTAAAGCTTCTGATAATTCGAAGAAGCGGAAGAAGTCCAAGGATTCATCAGAATCGGAAGAGGAAGAGATGGACGATGAAAGTGACAATAGTGAAGAACAGGTCAATGGCCGGACACCACAAAGTAAGCAAGGTGGAAAAGCTTCTGGCAGAGGTCGTGGTAAAGGTACGCAAAAAACAGCTTCAGAAGGGAAGGGTTCTAGGCTGGGACGAGCTGCAAATAGCAGCAATAATTCATCTCAAGGAAAAGGTGGCAAGAGAGGAAGGCCACGGAAGGCATGAGTTAGCATGTTGCCGTCTGGAAAAGGAAATTTTGCTTGGTAGAGGTGCATTATTTCATACATTGGTTACTGTGTTTTAATTGATCAACAATTTCAATCTTCATTTTCAGCTCCCTTCATTGCTTCACAGCATTTTTGTTATGTCAAGGATGACAATTTTCCGGGATTAGGGCTTTTGATTTCATGGGGATCTAAGGGAACTGAAACGCTTTGGCGACAATTTTTGTACCATTTTATATCTGAGGAATCTCATTCGATTGTGTTAATTGGTAACGTGTTATTAATCTATAATTTCTTTCATTAGATATTGTTTTTAACCATTTACTAAAAATTGAAAATTATAGTTGGATTGTGCTTAAAGAACTCATTAGTAAAATGAATTGGAATTCGAGTTCTTTGAAGAGAGCTCAAATTCCCAAATTAGTTAAAGCTCAATATACAAAGACAGTGAAAATTCCTGCACTACTTCTGGATAATTGCATTTGAGTTTATAAAACTCGCTTTATTAATTCCCAACTCGTTGCTTCATTCTAATTAAAAGGGTGAAGCAGTGACAATTTCCATAATTTTTTTATGGCATAAAGTATGCTTTAGTCTCCCTGTAACTTTTTCTATAATTAGTTTTAAAATTTCTATTATGTGTTATTGGGTTCTCAAATAAATTTTTTTATACTTTATTATATCCTTAAATAATTGTTTTAGTATATAATGGATCTTTAAACAATAATTTTACCACACATTAAATAATGGCTAGGAGACCTAATAATGTGCTGTCAAATTTTTTTAGTACACATTCGAGATCAATACATGCTTAAATAATTATTCAGAGATCCAATAAAATACATTCAAAATACATTAATAGATCAATGCAAATTTTATTAATGCACATTCGAGACCTAATGTGTTGTCAATTTTTTGATTCCTCCCTACATCTCTATATTCTATAATGAAATGAAGGTGAGGGGCTCACGATAATGACAGAACAATCCAAATAATCAATTCATTTACTAAGTGTAGTCCCACAAAAATCAAAATCTTCCTTCTTTTTCTTTAACCTTATCGTGTATGCAGATTCCATTATCAAGAAGTCTATCCATGGCTTGTTAGTATCAATTTCTCTAATTGACACGTTACTAATTCCTCTAGTGTGTAGTGTTGTGAAAATCAGGTTAATTTCCATAAAAATGAATAATTGTACCAAAAATTAAGACAAAAAAAATTTCAGATAGTTGGTGGAGTCATAAATGGTATCCCTTAAAAACTAAATTTCTTAGACTTTTAGAGTCTTGGTGACAGAATTTTTCTCAGATAATTTAAAACATAATATATCACAAAGTAAATAACTCGACAATAGCTATTAAATAGACAATAAAGAGAATACCAAAATTTAACGAGATTCGGCCAATTATGCCTACGTTCTCGGACATTACTAAAATAATATTCCACTATTTCAAAGAAATATTACAAAGTGAAATATTACAAGAGAGAGAAAATACAACCAATATTAGAAGTAGATGCATTGGTGTTTGAGATGATTTGTTAAGAGAATATGAAGTCTTTTTTATAGGCTAATGCTATTGTAGAAAAAAAACTTCTTTCCGATGTGAGATTGCCACATTTCAACAAATCTCCACCTTGGCGATCTCACAATTCCAAACAAACATTCTCCTTACAAATTTTAGTAATGTCTCCAAATGCTCTTTAAAGCGTCCAATTTCAAATTCTGAGAATATTTATCAAGTCTAAACAATGTTGGAACTTGACACCTGTCACAACTTTTGTTGTCATATCTGCGGAATTTTCAGCAGTAAGAATCTTCTGAAGTAGTATCCCACAATCTTCAAAATTTTTCCGTACAAAATGATATTGAACATTGATGTGCTTCGTCATTGTATGATAAACTTGATTCTTTGCTAAACAAATAGCAATTTGACCGTCACAATGCACTTTGACATGCTTATGACCAATTCCCAAGTCATTCAACAACATCTGAAGCCAAATTGTCTCCTTAACAGCTTCTGAAACTGTCATGTACTCTACCTTTGTTGTAGACAAAATAACTGTTGATTGTAAGGTGGACATCCAACTAACCAGTGCCTTCGCAAGTGTGAACACATAATCGGTAATAGATCGACGTTTGTCTAAATCACCTGCATAGTCGGAATCATAATATCCAACTATATACTGACCAATTTTTTCATTCTGCTCAAACATTATACCAATATCTACTGTATTCTGAATATACCGTAGAATTCATTTCACAGCTTGCCAATATCATTTGTCAGGATCATGCATATACCTGCTCATAACTCCAACTGCTTGTGAAATGTCAGGTCTCGTACACACCATTGCATACATCAAGCTACCAACAACATTTGAATATGAAACCTTTGACATATATTATCGTTCTTCATCACTTTTCGGAGATAAAGATGCACTGAGCTTAAAATGAGGAGCAAGTGGAGTACTAACTGGTTTTGTCTTCCCATTTATCCCAAAATGCTTTAGTACTTTTCTCAGATATTGTTTCTGAGTCAAACAAAGTCTCCCCAATTTTTTGTCTCTGCATATCTCCATACCGAGAATCTTCTTAGTTTCCCCTAAATCTTTCATTTCAAATTCTTGATTTAGTTGAGCTTTTAACTTCTGAATCTCTCCTTCATCTTTTGAAGCTATCAACATATCATCAATATAAATGAGAAGATAGATAAAGAAATCATCTTGTACCTTACGCAAATATACACAATGATCATATTTGCTTCTTGTGTATTTCTGCCTTATTATAAACTTGTCAAATCGTTTGTACCACTATCTTGGAGATTGCTTCAATCCATACAACGATTTGCTCAACTTGCACACCAAATTTTCTTTTCCAGCAACTTTAAATCCTTCTGGCTGAGTCATGTAGATTTCTTCTTCTAAGTCTCCATGTAAAAATACAGTTTTTACATCCAGCTGAACTAATTCCAGATCCAATTGTGTTACCAAGGCCAACAATATTATAATGGATGAATGTTTTACAACTGCAGAAAATACTTCATTATAATCAATTCCCTCCTTCTAACTGTAGCATTTGGCTACCAATCTTGCCTTGTAGCGGATATTATTCATGTCAGGAAATCTGTCTTTCTTTGCATAAACCCATTTACATCCAATCGCTTTCTTTCCCTTTGGTAGACTTGCTAGCTTCTATGTCTGATTATTTTCAAGGGACTGCATCTCTTCTTCCATAGAATTTCTCTACTTTTCTTCTTCTGAGCTTTGAATAGCTTCACAATAAGTGGAAGAAATCTCATCGTCTACTGAAGATGTATAATTAGTCATATCTTCAAGCCGAGCAAATTTCTTAATATTCCTTTTCGACTTTCTTAGTGCAATTGGCTCAAGTTGCTGATGAGGTTCTTCTGCTGAAACCTCTGCTTCCTCATCTGATCCATTTTCTACCAGTATATCCTCTTCTTCCGTAGGAGTAATTTTATGAGACTTTACAATTATTGGATCAACAATTCTTCTTCTATCAAACTCCACCTGTTTTGGAGTTTCCTCCACCTGCTGTAGAGAACCATCTGTCTGCTCCTTTGTTACCTTTAATACGGTAGACTCATCAAAGGTAACATCTCTATTAAATATTATTTTCTTCATCTCTGGGCACCATAAACAATATCCTTTGATACTAGAGGATATCTCCATAAAGATAACTTTTTTTGCCCTTGGATCTAACTTCGATTCTTTAACATGATAGTATGCAGTGGAACCAAACACATGTAAGGAATTATAATCTGTAGCAAGTTTTCCATACCACACCTCCAAAGGTATTTTGCCATTGATAACAGTTGATGACAAATGATTAATGAGATGACATACGTATGTTATAGCCTCAGCCCAAAACTGTCTGCCTAATCCAACATTAGACAACATACACTGAACTTTCTCCAGTAAAGTTTGGTTCATGCGTTCAGCCACCTTATTCTGTTGTGGTGTATTTCTGACAGTGAAATGTTGAACAATTACTTCATTTCTGCAAGCTTTCATGAAGAGATCACTTGTGTACTCTCCGCCATTGTCTGTTCGAAGGCACTTGATCTTTATGCCCATCTGAGTTTCTACCATCTTCTTCCAAATGAGAAAAACTCTCAACACTTCATCATTTGTCTTCATTGTATACACCCATACTCTTCTTGAACAATCATCAACAAATGTAACATAGTAGTGTTTACCTCCTATTGAAGCAGTTTTGGAAGGACCTCATACATCTGAGTGAACATAATCCAGAATACCCTTGGTATCATGGATTGCAGTGCCAAACTTCACTATCGTCTGCTTCCCTTTGATGCAATGCTCATAGAAGTTTAATTTGCAAGTTCGCACTCCTTGCAATAATCATTGATTCACCAGAAGTTTCAAAGATTTTTCGCCTGCATGCCCCAAGTGCATATGCCACAATCTGGTTGTTTCTAGCTCCTGGTCATTACTAGAAACTGCTGCTGTTGTTCCAACGACTGTATTGCCTTTATATTAATACAAGTTGTTGCTCTTTTGAACTCCTTTCATCACCATAAGTACTCCAAATATAACATTCATTACTTCATTTTTAATGATTATAGTGAAACCCTTTCTCCCAATGATTCCCATAAAAATGAGATTTTTCCTCATACTAGGCACATATCTTACGTCTATTAGAGTTCTGATTGATCCATCATGATTCCTCAACTGGATTAAACCAATTTCAGTTATTTTGCAAAGGCTGTTATTTGTTATATAGATAACTTCACCTTCAATTTCTTTAAAATTGAAAAACCATTCGTGATTGGGACATATATGGTGGCTACAGCCTGAATCTAAGATCCAAGCAGTCGAACTGCTTATTGATGGCATCAGTGCTAATGAAAAATCTGAATCATCACATTCAACTACATTTGAATCTGCAACAGCCTTACATTTTCCAGATTTACTTATCAACTTAGGACAATCTTTCTTCCAGTGCCCCTTTTCTCAACAAAAGACACATTCATCTTTACCCACTCTGAACTTTGATCTGTCTTTCTTTCCCCTGTTCTTATTTTTCGAACGACCTCTTACTATCAAAGCTTCTGCTGCTCCACTGGTGCTATCCTTCTTGTCTTTTCTCCCCAATTCATAGTTGTATAGTGCAGCACATACTTCACTAAGAGATACCTCAGCTTTCCCATAGAGTATAATAGTTTCTAGAAACTCAAACTCCTCAGGAAAGGATCCCAACAACATTAAGGTCAGATCTTCATCTTCAAAAGTCACATCCAAATTCATCAGATCTGCTACAAGTTGATTGAAATTTGTGATGTGATTATTCATTGTGGTACCAGGAACATATGTGAATCTGAACAACCTTTTCCTCATATGAAGTTTATTTTGACTGCTCTTTTTCAAGATTTTTTCCTTCAGTGCCTTCCACAATTTACTTGCAGAAGTTTCTTTATAAAAGACATACTTCTGCTCTCTGGATATGCACGATCGAATTGTATCACATGCCAAACAATTGATTATTTTCCATTCCTTCTCATCAGCACCTTATGACTTTTCTCCCTCAATGGCAATGTCTAAATCTTGCTAAAATAAGGCGTCTAGAATTTCACCTTGCCACATGCCGAAATGGCTTGTACCATCAAAAATCTCTTCTGCAATTCTCATATTTGTGACAGCAGTTCTCGCCAAAATTGATGAAGTAGAAGTTGTTATGTCTATCGTGGATTTTTGTTCGTCTCTTGTCATTTCTTATTTAAGACTATTTAATAGCTTTTAAATGCGGAATACCCAAAAATCCAATGAAACATTTTCTGATGTGTAAAATCAGCTTACGCCGCAAACACAAAGCATATAACTTAGTAACATTGACTCTGATGCCAATTATTGTGGAAATCGAGTTAGTTTCCAACAAAGTGAATAATTGTGCCAAAAATTAAGATAAACAAAAATTTCCAAGTAATTGGTGGAGTTATAAATGGTCTCCCTTAAAAACTAACTTCCTTAGACTCTTAAAGTCTTGGTGACAGAATTTTTCTCAGATAATTTAAAGCACAATATATCACAAAGTAAATGACCCGATAATAGCTATTAAATAGACAATAAAGAGAACAACAGAATTTAACGATGTTCGGTCAATTATTTCTATGTCCTCGGACACTACTAAAATAATATTCTACTATTTCAAATAAATATTACAAAGTAAAATATTACAAGAGAGAGAAAAAATACAATAAATTTTAGAAATAGATGGATTGATATTTGAAATGATTTGTTAAAAGAATATAAAGTCTTTTTTATAGGCTAATACTATTATGGAAAAAAAACTTCTTTCCGATATATGATTGTCATATTTCAACAACTTGCTGTTAATAGATCAATAAGAATAAAAGTAAAATGCGTAGCTAATTCCATGTGTCTAACCAAAAAAAAAAATTCTTCTTTGGACTTTTCCATCTTGCCATTCATTCCTCCATTCTCCTATTTCTTTTTATTCTACCGATGAACAATCTATAATAATTCATAAATTCAGATCAGCTAATTGTCCTCCAATAGCATCAACTCCCGTAGAAATTAATTGTAGGATTTCAAAATGTATCGAATTCTTGGGTAGTAAAAAAAAAAGTGGAATATTATTGAAATAAATAGATAATTTTTTTATTTTAAAAAAAAAAGTAAAAATGAAAGTTTTTTCCATCTACCTATAATTATAAATATAAGTTTGAGGTAAATTTTGAAATAAGATAACAGGACGAGGCATTTTAAAGAAAAAATCAAATGCACTAATTAGTGTTCTCCAAGTCTCGTAAAGAGATTCAACATTCAAGTATAAAATATATATTAAAATAAATAAAACATCTTCAGTAACGATTAAAGCAAGTAAAACAGAAGAAATTGGTCCTTTTGGGACAAAGTAGCATTGGCAAGATATGGGAATAAATTGAACTTTATCCTATATATACATATAATTGGGGCTAGGCTTTAAAATATAAATCCAAGACGGTCCAATTCTGGCAAGTTTTAGATGCGGTCAAGCTTAATTTAATAGAGACAAAAAATTTGCCAGTACTATTTCATTTCAAGCATTTTAAGCCACACCTCTCTCTTCTTCGTTTCTATTTTATTTTGTTTTTTATTTAGGGAGGGGGAGAGTATAAATATGATCCGAAAATAAATTAATTTTCCTTCCCTCATAATTTTTGGTGTATGTTAGTAAAAAATGTAAATCATTAAAATCTCACAAAAGGACAAGGGCATCCATTTTTCCACTTTTTATTGGGAAAAAAAAAAGATTACAGTAAAAATACCACAGACGTCTAAACCCAAGCATATACAAACGGTATCAAAATTGTCTTTATGCATATATATCAGTTATCTCCATGACCCATATATATATTTCATACGTATTTGCTTGCCATGAGACACAGAGCAATTTTCTTGTGCATAGTGATGCCGGGTTGCACATTCATGTCTAAATCTTGAGCTGTCATTCCAACGGGCATTTCCCAGTTAAATTTGTAAAGTAAATTTGCAAGAGATAACTCCACAGTAGCAAGACCCATATAAATTCCAGGACAAATTCTCCTTCCAGCTCCAAATGGTATCAACTCAAAATCCTGACCTTTTAAATCCATTGAATTACCTATAAATCTTTCTGGACAAAACTCTTCAGGGTTTTCCCAAACTTCAGTGTCTCTCCCTATAGCCCATGTATTTACATAAACTATAGTCTTCGCTGCTATATCATATCCATTTAACTTGCAGTTTTGAGTTACTTCCCTTGGCACTAACAGTGGAACTGTGGGTTGTAATCTCATTGTCTCTTTGATCACTGCTTGCAGATATGATAGTTGATGAACATCATCTTCGTCTACAAATCCTTTCTTTCCAACTATATTCCTCGCTTCTTCTTGAGCCTTTTTCATTGCTTTTGGATTCTTCATCAGGAGAGTCATGGCCCAAACCACAGTGGCTGCGCTGGTATCTGTCCCAGCCACAAATACATTCTGTAAAAGCAATAATAAATAATAATGTTAGCATTTAAAAAAAGAAAAAAAAGGAATGAAAGGAGAGCTAATTCTCACAAACGAACAAGCTGACAACTATAACGCCAAAAAGGTCATCAAGAAACCGAGAATGAAACCCTTCAAGTGGCGAATCAATAATACTAGTACCCAGATTGAAACTACATACGAGCATGCTAGCAAGATAATCAGCAGCAAAATTAGCAATATATACATGCAACGGAAATATCATGCTTATGTCCATTTTATGAAGGATTAAACCAGTAACAGAATAATAATATGCTAAATAAAAAGGACCTGAATTTTTTAAAGAATGCATATAGTAGTTAATATGATAATAACCATCAGTACTGCTTTGATGTGATCGAATGTGAGCTGAATTTTGAAAGAACGATCCTTCCAAATTTGAAGCAAGACATCAAGAATGTCCTCTTGCTCAGGTTTTGGTCTGCTTGGATCAAGGTGTTCTTTGATTATCTGTTCATAGAAAACGTCAGATTCCTGAAAGTTTTTCTCCAGGCGATGGATCTGTCCTGTGAGTTTATCAACAAAACCCAAGTGAGGAAAATAGTCTGAAACAAAAAAGCTTGTAAATAAGTCCTGAGTTTCCTTAAGCAACTCTTGAAACCTACTCCTTTCTATTCCCTCATCCTCATACCTCTTACCAAAAGCAATCCTACATATTAAAGTACTTGTGAGAGACATCATTAACTCGGTTAAATTGACAGTTTTGGAGACAATAACAGATTTGGATATTTTATCAAGCATATGGCGGACTTCGAATTCTCTAATGGGTCGAAAACTTTGCACCCTATTAGAATTGAAGAGGTGAACTACACAGACTTTCCTTATCTCTCTCCAATAAGCATCATAAGGTGAAAAAGCTAAGTCTAAACCATTGTAGGATAATTTTTGCTGGCCAACCAAGGGAGGTCTACTGCAAAATATAAGATCTTGGGTTTTCATTACTTCTTTAGCCATTTTGGCCGAGGAAACTACTAACACTGGTGCAGAACCCAGGCGTAAAGACACTAAAGGTCCATACTTTTGAGCGAGTTGCCATAGATGAAGATGAGGGTTTGAGTTATCAAGCTGATGTAAATTGCCTATAAAGGGAAGACCACGAGGACCCGGTGGCAAATGAAGATTTCTTTTTCTTTTGTGCTTTTGGAGGAGAAATATGAGAAAAAGTGGAAGAGCTAACACAAGGAAGATAGGCAAAACCATGATGGCTAGTTTATGTGTGTTTCATCTATTAGCATATGAGAAAAAAGATATTATTACAACTGATTATATAGCACCAGTGGCGACCCCTAAAACATTAATTTAGTGGGTCTTTGTTTTCGAATTATATACAGTTAGAGACAATCGTTAAACTTCATTGTAGTGAGATTTGTGTAATTATTAGGGCCATAAAATTTGGAGGCAATTCTAATTGAACTGATCCGGCCAATAATACATATAGCTAATTAAAGGGCTTCATATCTCTCCTAATAATTAGAAATTATAAATAAAGATTCATTTTAGATTTTCCTTTTGTATCATTGTATGCATATGAGCAATGAACATTTATATATATATATATATATATATATATATATATATATATATGGATAAGTAAGAACAATAATATAATTTATATTGCCAAATTCAAAGTCTAGAATAACGATGAATAAGAAAATGTTGAAATTCTAAGTATTAAAGTAATTAATTTCCTATCCGATACTGTGTCATAAATTAAAATTTTATAGTTAACATATATACTAATTTATAAGAACATTATTAATGAATAAAGAATATTAAAAGCTTGTTGTGTCTTATTTGAAAGTTTGTAGGAAGTAATTACAAAAATGGTGACTCGATTGATAATAATGACCTTCTAATAAAAAAAAAAAAGGTTTTTACAGCTCACAAGCTTGGAAACAAAGGCAAATACGTCACTTTGCAGCCTGGTTTTTTGTTCTGTTAAGGTGGATCTTATCGTATCTACCAGAGTTCAACAATTTCACTTCTATTACGATCATCTTACTTCTTACATCATATATAATATCGATTTCTAATAATTTGTTAAATAATTTAATAATTAAAATTCCTATAAAAAGCCATATATTTATATATATCATAAATATATTTTTCTTAAATCAAAAAAATAATTTATTATTTATTTAATTTGTAGATCCTATCTAGATAATTATTTTTAGATAAGGTTTCTGTAAAACTATGTACAGTTGGAACTTGAAAGCTTTCATTAATGGAGCACCGTACGGCGTTGAGTTTGTTTGTTTGTTATTCTCTTAATAGGTCATATAAGATGATATAAATCCTTTCTTCAATTAAAAGTTTCAAATACCAAATATTTTCATAATTTAAAAGGAAACACTTTACTTTCATAAATTTATTCAACACAAATTTTTTTTATAGAAGAATGAGCAAAACTCATAAAATAAATACCGCAAAAATCATGAATGAATTAACCATAAATTTCTAAAAGAGAGTTAAAGATGACATGACACTCTATATTAAAATTTTTTTGATTCACTTGCAAAAAATCTGCTGAAAAATTAATTTATCGATATGAGAGAATTTCATAATTTTAAAGCACGAAACCAAATTTTTAATAGTACAAATAAGATATCAACAATTGCCTAAAGTATGTCAATGGCCTTGAATCATCTCTGTCATACATCGATTATCATATTCAATTTGGATTTTAGCAATGTTTAAAAACTTTACCATAAAATCTGTCAATTGCCTCCCAAGATGATCAATTATTTCTTGCATTATCCAGGTAATTATGAAGTAAAATATTTTCTTGAGGTTTGATATTTGCATTAATTAGGATGTTGAAACTCGAAAGAAAGTAACAAAGGGCATCTCATTTTTTTTTTTTTTTGAAATCTTGAATCCAAGATATACTTGCTTTCTGATAAGTACATATATATATTTTTTTAATACTGACCCAATATTGAATTTATGATTTCTCACCTATAACACAAATGATATATATATCTTGTAACTAGTTGATTTTTTTTTTCAATTTTTATGAAATATATATCTTCGTGTACTTAATTAGTCTCTTCTACGCGTACGTGCACGATTTGACATCTGTGCCTAGTCAAATTTCATGATTAAAAAATGCTATCAAATATATTAATTATAGTTAAATATCTGCCAATTTATTTCTTATAGATTACTGTTGATAACCATTTAGCATCCAATTATGATTCTAAATATATACGTAAAATTCTGTAAATGAAGAATACAAATGCAAGTTTGAATTGTCGTCCGAAGCCTTTTCTTCAAATGCCACTTTGAATTGTCGTCTGAGGCCTTTTTCACGTGAAAAAATAAAATAAAACAGTCTATGGAATTTCTTTTTTTTAAATCTCTACAAAATAAGTTTTGTCTATATTTAATTTTATAAAAAAATAAAATAAAACAAAACACAGTCCATGATATATAAAGTCATTAAAACAATTTGCGTGCACCAAAATCTATGGGAAAAATAAATAAAACACAGTCCATGAAATTTCCCTATATATATATATATATATATAAAGTCATTAAAACAATTTGCTATCTGCCAATTTATTATCTTATAGATTACTGTTGATAACCATTTAGCTTCCAATTATGATTCTAAATATATACGTAAATTTCTGTAAATGAAGAATACAAATGCAAGTTTGAATTGTCGTCCGAAGCCTTTTCTTCAAATGCAACTTTGAATTGTCGTCTGAGGCCTTTTTCACGTGAAAAAATAAAATAAAAGACAGTCTATGGAATTTCCTTTTTTAAAATCTCTGCAAAATAAGATTTGTCTACATTTAATTTCATAAAAAAATAAAATAAAATAAAACACAGTCAATGATATATATATATATATATATATATATATATATATAAAGTCATTAAAACAATTTGCGTGTACCAAAATTTGCCAAATCTAGTACTATTTCAAGCATTTTAATCCACCCCTCTCTCTTTTTCATTTCCCTTTTTTTTTCCTTATAATTTTGGAGAGTGGAAGGGTATTAATATGATCGGAAAATAGATTAATTTCCCTTCCCTTATGTTTGGCGTATGATAAAGCACTGAAGTGGGTTAGTAAAAAATGTAAATCATTAGTTTCAAAAAAAAATGCAAATCATTAAAATCATCCCTTTTTCCTCTTTTTATTGAAAGAAAAAAATAATTACAGACCATATAGGTCTAAATCCAAGTATAGAGCATAAAGGATAAAACGATATCAAAAAAGTATATATATGCATATTAGTAATCACCATATATATATATATATATATGGTGATAACTGATATGCATATATAAATTTTTTGATATATATATATATATATATTTATTTATTTGATATAAGTCATATATATAATTTATATTTATTTGCTTGCCATAAGACAAAGAGCAATTTTTTTAGAAAAAGTGGATGAATAATGAAGACTATAATAATTTGTGTTTTGATTGCATAATCACATTTCTTAAGAAAATTTATCTCTACTATGATGTTGGTTGATTTATAACAATTCTTTTCGGGATAAAATAAGTTGAAAAATATTATTTAGTTGTTTTGTAAAGAAAAGAAATGTTAGAATATGAGAAGGAATATTAAAAAGAAAATCTAATATTTGGGCAGTTATTTATAATGTCTTAACATCTTTTTAATCATTCATAACCCTTAGAATTGGAAAAAAAATATTTTTAACTATTACAATACTTTTCGCGATTGCAGCATTTAAAATTAGCAGTTAGCGTCAGTTAATAATACATTTTTGTGATTGCTATATTTGTGACTAGAGACTGAAAATTTTAGCAACCGCAAATTTCGTTGATAAAACTTTTTAATTACAACAAAATTTTAAATTAATTAATTTATTTAATAATTAGTAATATTAATTAATTTTTAAATTATTCCCACTTGGCTCAAAACTTTTTCACTATAAGTTATATTAGAATGATGTAATATAATTTCATAAAAATCTCTCTTTTTATTTTCTATGTACAATTTATCACTAACTATTTCAACATTTTCTTATGCATAGCAATGTCTGACTGCACATTCATGTATAAATCTTCAGGCATCATTCCAACAGGCATTTCCCAGTAAAATTTGTAAAATAAATTTACAAGAGATAACTCCACAGTAGGAAGATCCATATAAATTCTAGGACAAATTCTTCCTCCGGCTCCAAATGGTATCAGCTCAAATTCATGACCTTTTTAATCTATTGAATTACCTATAAATCTTTTAGGACAAAACTCTTTCAGTCAAATTTGGGTCGAAAACTTTGCACCCTATTAGAATTGAATTAAGAGGTGAACTACAGAAACTCTCCTCATCTCTCTCCAATAAGCATCATAATGGATTAAATTAATAATATAATATTATTATAAAAAAGTTTACATATATGCTAATCTATTATTAAATTAATTGATTCATTAATCATCATAAATGGAATCTAGGTAAGGATCATCTGACATTTTGAGTGAACTCATCATGTACCAATCAAATCATACACAATATAAAATAGAAAAACATGGTAGAATCAGAATGTGAATAATATTATTGGATATATTGATCCAATAAAATCCAATTTATACCAAAAAAATTAAAAAATAAGATTAACCGCCATAATTAGTCTCTAATATGAACTTTGCATATATAATAAAATGTGATTGAATTAATCCTTGATAAATCCGTACTCTAATTAAAAAAAAAAACTCCCAATATGATCATTTATTTCTTCATTTCTTATCCACGTAATTATGAAGTAGAATATTTTCATTAGATTTGATATTTGCATTAATTAGGATATTAAAACTTGAAAGAAAATAAGGAACGACATCTCTATTTTTTTGGAAATCTTGAATCCAAAATATATTTACATCAAAACCCAAGCGCATATATTTTGTCATTGATTTATTATTATTATTATTATTATCATGAAATATATATATATATATATATATATATATATATATATATATATATTATTGTACTTAGTCTCTTCGAATCGTGCACGATTTGTATCTCTGTTAGGTCAAATTTGATGATCAAAAGATGCTGCCATTTTATACCAGCTATGGTTAATATCTGCCAGTTTATGATCTTATAGATCATTGTTGATAGCCATTTAGCTTTCAATGATGATTCTAAATTTTAACGTAAACATCTATAGAAGAACAATACAATTGCATGCACGTTATGAATTGTCATTTGAGGCCTTTTCAGGTGGAAAAAAATAAATACATAAATAAAATAAAACACAGTCTCTGGAGTTTCCCTTTTTTAAGTCATTAAAACAATATGGGCATACTAAAATATATTAAAAATAAAATTTATTATAACAATATGCATGTGCCAAAATCGATTACAGAAAAAGATTTTACTTTTTAAAAAAAAAATAAAATAAAATAAAACGCAGTCTATGGGATTTCCCCTTTTTAAATCATTAAAAATATAGGTGTACCAAAATCTATTATAAAACAAGATTTGTCTATATTGAATTTTATTTAAAAAAATAAACAAACTAAAACACAGTCTATGGAATTTCCCTTTTTTCAAGTCATTAAAACATGGGTACCAAAACCTATTATAAAATAAGATTTGTCTACATTTAATGTTATAAAAAATATCAACCAAATCAATTACATATTGTCAATATATATATATATATATATATATATATATATATATATATATATATATATATAAAATTACTATTTGTAAAAATAATATAAGATATATATTATAATTAATTTGATCCATACAATAATAATATTGACACCGATGATATATGCAGTTTTGTGAGATAAATTCAGAGAGAGGATTGTGATATTTTTATAATGTTTCGATATGTAATTAATTCATATTAATTATCCAATGGATGCACGCAAATTATTACCAAATTCAACCACTTCCACGACAACCCCACTCTTCATAATTGGAATATCGATCGAGACCCAACGTTTCAAATTTTAGATCCAGGATATATATATATATATATATATATATATATATATATATATATATATATATATATATATATATATATATATATATATATATATATATATATATTGCCAATGAATTACTTGTGATGGAATTTTTTGAAAAGCTTCTTTGCTCATTTTTTTTACATTTAGTAAATTATAAATTTGCAAATTTCCTTGCATGTAACACATTGATAATTTTTCATTATATATATAAAAAAAATATAAACGTTTTTATTATTCATTTTATTATTTGAGCGAGCAGTCAAACAAGGGCACTAAAGTGTAAAAACTAATATTAATTTGGAGACCAAAACGAAATATTGTAAAGAGTATAAATAAAAATATTGATAATATTATACAGATAAATGTAAATATATATGCAAATTTAAGAATTAAAATCAAACAATAAAATGAATATAAATGTTATTTAAATAAATTATAAAGATTATAATAAAATTGTAAGTTATTATTATTAGATGTAAAACACACAGCTTTAATATTCATAAAATTAATGATCAGTTGATCACCAATGTTTCACGTCGATGATTGATATTTCTTTCTTGATTTTTAATGCATTCAGTCTCTGTTACTTTTTTTTAAAAAAAAAAAGTGTCCTTCTGATGCATATACATTCATCATTAAGATTTGAAGTTACTTTTTTAAATGAAAAAGGTCATTGTTTGTTATTAAAATTAAGAGAAATTAAGTATTGATTAAGTAGGACAGTTGCTATAATTTATATTAATGCATATTTTAAATAAGCTGAGATCATTTGATTAATGAGTTGGAACAAATTTCCGTCGGCTTCCTCGGCTCACTGTTGCAAAGAAAAGCAACACATAATTTGTTTGAAGATGAACGGCCAACTTCGTCTATATTTTCATAATCTTAATAATTATAATGACAACTTTTTATTTTTGGCATCGAGTGGAAGTTGAGAACTTGTGACTGTTAAAAAAAAAAAAACATATCTACTAACTAAGACATTGTTTAAATATTGCAAGTAGAAATATCCAAAATAAAATATAATAAAATAATTTTGTCTTTAATTCATGGAAGTTTCGATTCATCTAAGGCACTAATTAAGAAACAGTCTAGTTCAACGATAGTAGTCAATTGCTATTTGCTAATACTCAGTGGCCAATAATTAATCAGTGATCGTCAATTTGAATCAAATTTATAGTATTATAGGAATTACAAAGTTACAAGAGATGCATAACTATAATTAAATACGTAAATTAATGTTGCTTTATTGTAGTAACTAATTAAATAAAAGATTTATGATTTTTTGACTATCAATGATTCATTCTACTAGTCCAATTTCAAGTTATTACATGAATTATAGTTAAGCAGTTACCACATTAATATAAGATAGGGTTAAAGTACAAACTGCCTTTGATATTTATAAGATTAGAGTGGCAAGAGTTGTGTGCAACTTTTGAAATGCATTTTTTTTTTATCTCAATCATTTAACTAGATACAACAAACTAAATTGAATTTGCACTGTGCATAGTAATTAAGGGTGTAAAACATTTGTTATTAAATTTTAAAAGTATTTTATATTCTTAAAAATATAATTAAAGGAGAAATAATTAGTACCATCACATTTCATCTATTGAGGGTATGAAAGAAAATAAACTAAAAAATATGAGTCCAAACTCTAAAAAATAATACGAAGAATATGTCTACCCCAAATTTTTCATTTAGAAATTGATTAAAAAAAAACTAACATAATAGTTGAATTAAAAGGAATTATGAAAAATATGATTTAAGTTATTATGAAGAAATGATATTATATTCATTAAAAAAAGCACTAGAATTATTTTTTATTTTTTCTTAAATAAAAGCTTCATTTATGTACCAAAAAAAAAAGCTTCATTGTTCGTACGACTCAACTTAATTGTCCCATCACTAATAAGTGATATTGATTTTGTAACTTTTGTAATTCTATTTAGTGGATCATCTTGAAATTACTTAAATAATAATAATAAGAATAATGTGTCAAAAAAAAAAAAACAGACCTAATTGCCCGGCCCCATTCTACCTACACTGTCATTGCCACTTTCCTTTTTTCTTTTTTTTTGGGTGTCCGTATCTCAACAGACACACATGCATTATTAGTGATGGGTTGTACGGGTTGGACCAGTAGGCCCACTTTGGTCCAAATCGCTGTTTCAGCCCATGTTACAATTTGGATGGTCCACAGGTTTTGGCCCATCGATACCCACTTTTCATATTCAATTTCAATCCTAGTAGATGGAATAAAATCAGTTCGATATATTCCGCTAAAATATAAATTATAATTTTTAATATGCATCCCATAAAACCTTTTCAAAAATTCAAATGAGAGATTATCAAATCTAAATTCGAGGCCCGATTTGGATTGAATTAGTCTACGATAGGATTAGAGAAGCTTCTATATAATTTTGTTTTTTTTTTTAAGAAATAGAAGTTTCTTGATACTTAGCAATTGTTTTCATAGAAATCCAAAACGGCTATAATGTCTAGTGTCTATCAAGTAATACCTTTATTGATTGCATCTCCATACTCCATTCTTTATCGTTGCATCTCATTATAGGTGACCATACCATACTGTTTGGATATTGATAACCTATGCAGGTCCGCATGATAAAAATCCCTACTCTGTCAATTGTAATCTTTAGATCTAGTCTTTAACTTTTTAATGTATACGTATATAAGCTCTTAAACTTTTCAATTTTTTTAATTATTAAATTCTTACTTTTATTTAGCCCTTTATTCTTTATATTATTTTTTATTTATTGAGAGCTTATTTAATCTAAAATTTCACTACAGGGAAGAATAAATATTCAATTTTGTGAAATTATGATTAAGGAGAATAAACTATATGAACTTAGTTGGATAGCTTTGAATTTTTATGGGCGCAATAAAAAAATTTAAATAGAAAATAAAAATGTTCAATAAATTAATCGAAAACCTAATAGAACAAACTTGAAAATTAAAAAATTTATTGAATAAAAAACCCAGTTGTGAAATTTAAAAATTTAATACAGCAAGATGGAATTGAAATAGAGAAATTTTCCTTAGAGATAATACAGTGAGTGAGATGAAAGGAAGCTTGACATCGCACAATCATCAAATCATGTGTGGATTACACCATGTGAGAATGGGCTCCACCACCTGTGCCTCTAAAGAAAGTAAGAGTGGTGGGCTGTCATGTGCCGTTGTACCTAAACTTGCCAGTTTTATTTGCTAAAATAATTCTTTCACCTATCTATCTCTGTAAAATAAAAAAACCCCTCTCCTTATTTATTTATTTTCAAAATATTTGTTAAGGTTTTTATTATAATTGAAAACGTTTTTCTGCTTTTAAAATATACAATTAGGTGGGTTTATGATGGAAGAGGGAGACCACCCAACCGATGCATGAAAACCCCATTCTCCATTTTTTCAGTTTTAGCACGAAAATGTTGATTAAGTAATCTAAGAGATTGTTTAAAACTTTAATTCTCTCACTCTAACCTATTAAAAAAATATATCGATATAAAATTTTAAGAATAACTCAAATATTTACATTTTTTTTTGCTACGAATCAATTTATAAAAATTCGATTTACGAAAAAAAAATTAGAATTAAGAATTTGAGTTTTTTTTCTTCATAGTTTACTCAATATTTAAAAAAAAAAAAGGAAAAAGGGAAACTTTCTTCCTAAATGAGCAAATGAAATTGATAGATATTATTATCCAGACCAAATACAATGAACAAAATAATGTTATAATCATTCTTTCTGTGTAAAATTGGCTTAATAATCATGCAGATGAATCCCATTAGCTATAAATGATCAATGCCATCGATCTAAAATCCAAAATTATGATCTGCAAATCAAAAACTGATTGGATTAGGCTAAACATAACTGGGTTAAAATCATTTGTTTTTTTCCCTGAAAAAGAAATGCTAATATCCACATTAGGACTTTACATCATTTCCTAATCCTTGTCTGACAGAATCAATATGAGATTATTGATTAATCCTTGATTAGTCCCCTCTTAACTAAAAAGAAGAAGAAAAAGCATAATTTCATGTAGGGTCCCACACTGACAGTTTCAAGGCATCCGACTTGCATAAGCTAAAGATTTGCAGGTGGATCAATCCCATAAAATAGAGCGGTGGTGGGCCTCCCATGTGGGAATTATACGTGTCGCCCGTCTATTCATCCACTTGTAAATTCAGACAAAAGAGATGTCAATGTGTTTGGTCACCAGTTTTGGGATCCTATAATGGCTCAAAATTAGTTGTTAAGTCTAACCTTTTTACATTACGACGCCGTTGGGCGTCCTAATACTTAATACTCTCCTGAGATTGTGGGAATTGTACTGGTCCCGCCTTTTGTCATCTTCGTATTGTCGATTACTCGACAATTTGGCTGCTAATCTCGGAATTTATCTTCTTTTTATTGTTTTGTTCTTAATTAAGACATCCATTAGTCCATAATAACTAAACAAATATGTAATTTAGTTAGTTTTTGTCTTGTCCCTGCCTGTGGGTTTTGTATAGGTGAATGGCCGAACATGTGGGGTGCCCACAAGGATTGGCCAACCAATGATGGGAAAACCCATTTTCAATTATTTGAATGATAATGAATTATTTAATTACGTCTTTTTATTGGGTGTAATTAGATATTTTAGCTATTATTTTTATTTAATTTTATCCTTAAATGTTTATATACTTAATCATTACATCAAAAAAAAATATTAATATTTTTGATAAACGGTGTTAAAAATAATAGTGTTTTATTCAATAAAATAATAATAATATGTTATAAAATTATGTTTTTATCCTTGCATGTTTAACCTCTGCAAATCAGATTAGAGCCCCCTTCCCCCCTCAAACTCAACCCCTATTCCATTCTTCGACCTTGATCATTTACCTAAACTGCGTCAGCATCCACTACTGATAAAGTGAGGAACATTAATAGCAAACCCGAGAAGGAGAAATAATCATCTAGCAATATCGTTATCATCAAGATAAATAAATAAATAAATAAGAATATCAGGTCAATTGAAAGAAGAAAAAAAAATCAGATTATCGGTATCATCAATATCGAACATTATTTAATAGATCAATATTAGTATCCATCTATTCCTGCAAATAGATGATATGATCATCAATATCATCAAGATCACACGGCTTATAATACTTTGAATAGGTTGAGAAGTTTCGGTTCATACCTAGATCTACTCCTCGCCGGAATTTCGCTGGATAAGACATCTATTACAGCGCTGGAGAGGAAGAGGAAAAAAAAAAGCCTCTGTTTATGCGAACCATTCCATATGTTAAACAAGGTAATTAATGATTCCATAACAAAAGCTTAGCAAAGTATGCATATTTCCTCCAATAAACAATTTTAAAAATGGCAATTTTTTGTAGGACAAAATATATGTACATACTAAAGTAGAAATGTGGTTCGAGAGTTTTTACAAACAGTTGGTGGGGGCTCGTAACCAGTTTCGGGATCATCAATGCAGGGAAAATTAAATTTGTCTGCAGATGCAAAACCCACTCACACATTACTATAAAAATATGGGAAAATGAAAAAAAAAAAAACATTGAAACGCAATTAAGATCAATTTTTAAAAACCCATATTCCCCAACAAATCTAAAAATCTACAAACCAGCAAAACACATTATATAAATCAATTTAAAAAAATTATAAAAAACAATGAAATTCTTCAGACATCAGGATAAAAAAATCGCGAGTTTGAATTGATTCGAACTAACTAGCTCGAACATTCTAAATTTTACAAGCATACCATCTCGATTTTTTGAATTATAATTGAATTCAAATTATGCATTTTTGAGAAAAATGAAAAATTATTAACTCTACTCATCAATCTGAATAAAGATAAAAAAAAACATTTAAATATGTTTTTTAGAAACTGAATGAACCGATAATATATTTGATCCGATTGGATTGTCAAATAAGACAAAATAATGACGTGAAATTTGGAAACCAGCCAACCTAATTGGTCTATATATACTAATGACATAATGTCATATGTAACTTTGTTTTTTTAGAGAATGGCATATATATGGAACTTATAATGTTGTATCATAAGTAAATTTGATAAAAACATATGCAAAAAAAAAATTCAGGAGATCAACGCATACTCTAATCAAAATATAAAATTATGTACAAACCATTATGCAATTTAAAATTTAAAATGATACTCTTAGAAAACAAAAGAAATTAAAATCAAAGTAGATAAGAACAAAGTAAAAATCTTGTCTTTTGCCCTTCGTATGATTCGTTTTCTCAAAATTACACCACATCACCCTTGACAACTGGAAGGATGCTACAAAAGTCAAATACAAAATAAATGTCTCCCACCCAGATTAGACCAAAAAAAAATAAAGGAAACAAGTGTAGAATTAGACGGCAATTATATAATACCAACACGAAATTAATTTGGTAAATTCAAAACTGTTTACTTCTCGGCCTTCTCGTGACCAAATGCTTCATTGGATTATTATGATTGAATTCCTTAATAAACAACAATTATTACTTCAGCATTTTAATTAATATGAAAATAAATCCTTTTAGTTTTTTATTTTTCAAAAGTTTCTTTCACTGTCTCTTCATCATTTGTGCATTGCTAGTTTGAGAATATGATAAGTTCAAAATGATTCTTTTTATAGTAAAAATTATTACTTCTTATTTTTTTCATTTGAAAATCCCAATAGTTTATGGTTTTAAAATAAGAATGATAATATGAAAAGTAAGTTAAAATATGTGTAAAACCGAACTGAATTAAAACAGAACCAAGTTCTATTTATTCGGTTTTTGATTTTCGATTTTATTGATTCGATTATTCATTAAAAATTCGATTTATTTTTGAATATTCAAAAATTGATTAAACCAAATCGATCAATATATTTATATATATATATATATTGTCAATGATTTATTCTAATTTTTAGATAAAAATTTTAATTTTTAATAATTTATTTTGATTTATAATAGGTTAAAGTGATGAATTATGAAAAATTATTATGTTAACTAATTTTAATTTAGAATAATTAATAAAATTATGGTGTTTAATTCTAATAAATTATAATTGATAAAATATAATTATAATTATAATTTAAATAAATTATAATTAATTAATTAATAAAACCAATTAAACTTAATTGAATTGAATTCAAAACCGAACCTATCTCATGCCCACCCTAATTATTATTATTAAAATAGCCATCCATAAAAGATAGTTGAACGACATAATGATTGTTTGTATTATAAAATTTAAAATTCTCTATTATAAATTAAAGTTCAGTGTTGTTATTTAAGAAAAAGTTTAAAAATAGTATAAGAATTAGTCTTGATGTGCGGTATCGGATAATAAGTGATAATAATAATTTGTTTTGAGAAAAGAGAAAAAAAGAAAAGGTGAAAAAAGGTATAAGAGGATGAGGAATTGAGGATATAGGGCAGCCGTAGCAGCCTTTCTAAACCTTTTCTCAACGGACTGGGGGCAAAGAAGGCAAAAGAAGGACAAGTTAAATGGCGGACTCCAACATCATTCTTCACTAGATTTAACTTAAGTGTTGAGGTCCGGCTGCTCCTTGTTACAATTTCCAACGACACACACAACGTTATAGTTGTGTTGTCTGTGAGAGAAGGGAAGAGAGAGAAAAAGAAAGAAGAAGAAAAAGAAGAAGAGTGAGAGAGTGAAGCCTGGAGTGAGAGAAGCGGATAAGGAGGAAAAATAATGGGAAGATCCGCTTCTTGTTTCAAAATAATTACCTGCGCTGGTGATTCAGCTGACCATGATGATCTTCAAGCTCCTGAGGTATCCGATTGGTCAATCAGTGCTCGTTTTCTCTGACTTTTTTCTTCGTTTCTGATGTTATCTTTCTATTTTTAATGATTTATTCGGATTCTCACTTGGTGATTTCGGGGGCTAGAGTTGTTTTGTTAGTTCGTTGATTTGAATTTCTTAGTTACTGATATAGCTTGTGATATGCTTCAAGTGGGAACAGAGAAGTGAGAAGATACTGGAAATGGACTGTAATTAGAGTTTATTTGAGATCTGAGCAACTTAAATGTGAACTTTGTAATTTAATTTGACTTTGTTTAGCTTCTAATAGGAATGATACGATTGACTTTCTTTTGATTTCTTTTTGTCTGTTTGATGATTCGCATGTTGCTGCTATGTCATTGCGATTTGGAGATAATTGAGACCTTATGCATCAAAGTAATGGCTTAATATCTACTTAATGAATAAAATAGATGTTGATTGGTGATTGCGCCAGTTACAAGCACGATTTGCTTGAAGCATCAGATCTGTCTGAGGTTTAAATTTTGTCTGTTTTCATCTGGTTAGAGTTCAATCAGACTAGTCTGAGTTTAAAGAAATAAATCTGCTATTATTTCTGGATTACTACGCCTAATGCAGGATCATGTTGCCTATCTAGTTGATGCAAGTTCGAAGTAGCATATACTGAGATCTGTGGATGACGATGCTGTTTTAGGAGCATTTGTGCTTTGAGATTCTTGGAACCTTTGCGGGAATTGTGTTGAATCATAGCTAAATTTTGCAATTGCTAATCTCAAGCTTGATGTCAGTGTTTGGTTCATAGTCCTACTCATTATGTGATTAAATAATGAGAGGGCTTTTTAGCTATAGGTTACTGGGGTCTGATAGTCTAATGGTTTCACTTGTTTATAACCATGCTTCCTTGTGACTTAGCTAGCATTTAGCACCAATCCGAATATGCTTAAGCAATTGTGTAACTTTTTTGTTTTTGGGGTCGTGCCTTCTATGTGAACCTTTTTAACTTGTACACCTGTGATGTTCAGATAAACCCTGGAGAACTAGTGTTAAAAACTGCTGCCAAAGGGATTCTTATTTCTAGCATGGGCTCTGAGTGTCAGAATAGGGAATCAGAATGCAGGTTATTGTAGTTTTGATTTTTCTGTCTGTTTGATGACATTTATTGAATTTTGTTTCAGAACAAGAGTTCAAGTGACAAACGGGGATGGAGTTTCCGGAAGAGATCTGCTCGCCATCGAGTTCTAAGCAACACTGTGGTCACAGAAACTCCTTATTCTACGAACAAGGGGAGCTCAGAATCTGCTGGTCTTGACTTCCAATCACCAAATACCTCTACTGTTCCAGAGAAAATCTCTGTGATGCAATGCACTGATGAGAAACCACAGTTGCCAACTTTTGCAGACTTGAAAGTGTCCGAGACTATTGTTGTCACTGAAGATGAGAGCAAAGTTAATGCCCAACTTGAAGAGTCTCTGGTTATTGTCATACAAACTGCCATCAGAGGATTTTTGGTATGATTCCTTTCCAAAATATTTCTGTAGCTTACTGTTTGATATTAGTCTAAACTTTACTTTTATCAAAATTGTTTTCTTAGGCCCAAAGAGAACTCTTCAAGCTGAAGAATTTGGTTAAGCTGCAAGCTGCTGTGCGTGGGCACTTGGTCCGGCAGCATGCCATTGGAACCCTAAGATGTGTACAAGCCATTGTCAAAATGCAAGCACTTGTTCGTGCTCGGCATGCCCGGTTGTTTCATGAGGGTTCATCTACAGAAAAGAAGATAGATGGGAAGTTTGAGAAGGTTAACTCAAAGACCTTGGTAATGCCACTCAACTTAAAATAAGTATGTCCTGACTGAATGGTGCTGGTTACATAAATCCTGTTTCTGCTCAAACATTCTAGCTCATACTGGTTCTATGATGGGCAGTATCCTGGCCAATCTGATTGAACCCCTCCTTAACCAGAATGCTCAACTTGCTACCCAGCAACTCTCTTTAACAATGCATTGTGTGTATAAGTAAAACTAATATTAACAAGAATTAATCTGTCTTGAGCCACAAAGTCTTGAGGCAACAAATGAAGTTCTCTAGTAATTGGCACTTAGCAGTTCGAGTCTCAGATGTGGACCGCTAGCATTATGCCTCCACTGTGCCCAGAATTATTATTATCTCTGGCAATCATTAAGCATGCATATATGTTGTATCAGCTAACCTAAACAAATGAAGGAAATTCATGGAGTTGCTATTCTATGTATGCCAGTTAACTGTCTAGATACTGTGTAATTGATGGCCTTTTTCAAAGACCACATGGTGTATTCACCTTTTCACTAGCATTTTCTGCAGAAAAAAATAATCTGTCTCACAAGTCTAACTCAAGATAATTGCCAGCCAGTCCTTCTAGCACCTTTGGCATTTGTGTGCTAGAGTTGTACTGCTTAATGCGAAAGGTAATTTAAAATGGAATTGGAGAAGATGAAGAACTCAATGTTTAGGGATCAAATGCCATCTTAAGCAAATTAGATATAGGCCAGGGATTAAGGCTATGAGAGAATTCAGGGTCTTGGGAGACTTTTCTCAATCAACAACTACTAGGACAGTTAGATTTGAAAATTAATTTCCTCCTTTTCCCTTGATTCTGCATAATGAACTTGCTTTAGCTTTTATGGCTGAAGAAAATAGGATATATGGTTAAAAAAGGGACGCGTGCTCTGTGGAATTTAATTGCTGTTCTCTAATATGCAAACAATCTTTGGTTAATTGTCCTTTTGTGTTTCAGGGGAAGGAAGACTCTATAACCAAGCCAAATGAAACTTACACTTCCATTAACAAGCTGCTTAACAATAAGTTTGCTCGTCAGGTATGGCGAATGGATGCCTTTGGGCTTGATTATGCGATGAAATTGTAGGCTGCATGTCTCTCTTTCATTATTCCAAACGTATTGATGTTTTCTTTTTGACTTAAGCTAATGGAATCAACGCCAAAGGAGAGGCCTATCCGCATTAAGTGTGATCCTGCAAAACCAAATTCTGCTTGGAACTGGTTGGAAAGGTGGATGTCTGTTTCATCAGCAGAACCAGCATCACAACCAGAATCAAGAACTGATCAACTGGAAAGAGATAATTATGGCAATCTGGCCTCACAAGATGATGCTGCAGTTCCATCTGGAGGTTTTTGTGAGATAGCAGATTCAAAGTCCAATACAAAAGAAAATGATGTTCTGCTATCTGAAACTGAAGAGAATTTGATAGCCTATGATACAGATGATTTTAAGTTTCGGGAATTCCATCCAACCTCTTCTTTATCAATAGATAATTTGGAACAGCCCAAGTCTGAGAAGATCATTCCGTCTGACATTGAAGAGCCTTCAACAGACCTAAATTCTTTTCCAAATCAAACTATAAAATCCAATGTAAATCCTCAAATGGAAGTCAATTCTCTTCCTGATAAGGAAGTAGGAGGTGAACAAACTGATCAACCCAAACGTTCTATGAAAAGGTATGCCTCTGAACCCCTAGAGACAGAAGGAAAGAAGTTTGTATTTGGATCAAGAAAAGCTAGCAATCCCTCATTTATTGCTGCACATTCCAAATTTGAGCCAATTTCAACAGAAAATTCAAATAGAACACTCAGTTCATCATATCAAGATAGTGAATCAAACATTGAGACAGTTTCACCCAGTACAGGAACTGCAATGAAGACAAAGGAGCTCAGCATGGTAGACAACTTGATCTCAACTAATTTTAGGGCTCAACATGGTGGATCTGAATGTGGTACTGAACTTTCAGTTACATCAACGCTTGATTCACCAGATGTATCTGAAGTTGGTGCTGCAGAGCCAGAATCTGAGCATGAAGTTAAACCTTCAGAGAAGGAAGTTTACAATCCAAATATCACAAAAGATGACATTGAAACAAATATTGCATCTTCTGATCAATTGTCAAATTTACCAGACTCTGCAATAGATCAGCCTGAGAAACATGATGGTCTTAGAGACGAATCTGCGGAGTCAATTGTAGCTGCAGAGTCCCCACTTGTAGAGTTGAAGCCAGAGAGAAGTGCTTCTGATGTCCAAAGAGAACTGGACTCTGAGACAGGTGGTCCAGCATATAGGTCATCTCCTGAAGCTTCTCCAAGAAGTCATATAACAGTTCCAGAATCCCAAGGAACACCTTCTAGTCAGTTATCTATGACTGCTAAAAAGAATAGAGCTGACAAGAGTGCTTCCGATAAAAAACGCAAGTCCCTATCAGCAAGTAAGAGATCTCCATCAAACCCAAATAATGATTCTGGTGCAAGAAATAGCATAGAACAGTTGCCTAGAGATCAAAAGAATGGGAAGAGGCACAATTCTTTTGGTTCAACAAGACCTGAGCACACTGATGAAGCACCTAGAGATAGTAGTAGTAATAGTTCTCTCCCTCACTTTATGCAAGCCACTGAATCAGCAAGAGCCAAGATCCATGCAAATAACTCACCAAGATCAAGCCCAGATGTGCAGGACAGAGAATACGTCAAGAAGAGACATTCCTTGCCTGGTGCAAATGGAAGGCAGGTTTCTCCACGCATCCAGCACTCAATGTCTCAAGCACAGCCAGGTTTGAAGGGGAATGGTAGCCTTTTTCTTCATGGTATTCTCTTAACTTCCTTTTGTTCATTTAATTATTACTTCTGGTTACATATTTGCATATTTTTTCCATTTTCATCTGTCAATAGATGACCTTATCCAGGACCTCATTCTATTGCTTTTAGATCTGGCATTATTCTTTTAAAATTGCCGAGTTTAGAATCTTAAAATTTACGTCTTTCTTATTTAAAAGGATGGATTGTTCCAGTTGTTAACCTGTCACCAAGGGACCTTTGTTGCTGTAGCTGTTCCTGTGTTTTATCCTTTCTTCTTTTTTTTTTCCATTTTATTCAATTAGAAGGTCGATTTTATGTTGGGTTGGTTTTTTCTGATGAGCAATAGTTCACAAAATTATTGTTGTAAAGCTGGTTGCTTGGTTCTGCTTGTATTTTCTCCAATACTTGGAGCTCTATCACTTCTTTCTGGAGTTCCGTCTGTTTGTCTGTCTCCCTTTCTTCCTACATGCTGCTATAGGTCTCTAGGATGCGGTGCCCAAATTCTATTATGATAGTTGTTACTTAAATACTGGTGTGTTTAAATTCTGCTTTTTCCAGAGAAAAAATGGCAAAGGTGAAGAACTTACCAAGTTGACCATGCGAAGAAGAAGAAGAAGAATGGTATTCAACCGGCAAAGGTGAAGTTGATAATCACACTCAAAGATTTTTTCACCTGCAAGCTAAGTAGTCACATGCTTGACAGTGGGAGTTATTGGATGGAGGAGAGATATATAGAACTGTACAAGGATTTCATGTATATTACATTTCATGCACCCAAAGAAGTTTATTTTCTCAAATCTGCGTTGGACGTACGGCTGTGTGCTTGTGGAATATTGTTTTGTGTGATATTATTGATGTTTGTTCAATGGAGATGATATTTTGGGTTATGTATTTGGAATTGAGATTATTACTTTGGAATGGAGAACTTAAAAATGCTCTACATCTTGTTTTTCTAATAAATTTATTTAGTTGACTTTGTTTTTAGTTATATTTTGTATCAGGTTATTTACTTACAAAGTATAATTTGCTTCATAAAAAATTGAAATTAGCATATTAATTAACTCGTCGATTAACTAAAAATTGTTGGCATATTGCTTGCTCTTGAAAGACGAGCAGAAAGCCAGAAACCGTTGTTCAGATCTCCATTCTATCAAATCCAGCATATCATTAAGTTCATTATCCATGATACGTAGATGAAGATGTTTCCTAAATTCCTTTTGTTGGAAAGCTTTTTGGAGGATGAAATTTATGTATTAGATTAATTGGTATTATGAAAATCACTTATTTTTAATTTATAACAATATATATTATATTGAATCGGTCCGTTTTAAAATGGTCCGAATATTGATTGGGGCGTGGCTTTCAGTAGTCAGGGCACAGAGGGCGAAAGCCATGAACAGCTCTTCGGAACAAGCACTGGCCCCTTAGGTGTTGTAATGTAAATATCATCTCGTTGATTTGGAAAACGAATTTCTAGAATTTGGTGCTTAATTTCTTAATTTTTATTGAATGTTTATTTACTTCCTTTTTTTCATAGAAAAAAATTTATTTTTTAGTACTTTATTGCATGTAATTCTCATATCTTAGGTACTCACGGATGATTTTTGAATGCATTTCAACCTCTACATAAAATTTGGATTGAACTTTAATATTCAATGCATTTTATTAAGTTATGTTTTAATTAAAGAGAAACAAATAATAAGAGACTTAATAAAAGAAATACGCATAATTAATATAAGGAAAAAAATCATCAGTCTTCTTGTATCACGCATGTAATATGTGTAAAATTTTCTAACAAAATTTTCCTTAACCATAATTGATTAAAATTAAATATATTATTATTATTATTATTACATTACATATTTTGTATCATAAAAAATAAATTAATTTTTACTTTCATATAATTAAAATATATATAAGCTTATTACATTAATTATTTATATATAAAAAAGTAGTGATATTTAAGAAGTTTAATTTATATTTAGTCATCTCACATCAAATAAGAGTATCATAAAAAATTTATTAATTAATTAGATAAAATAATAACAAAATAATCATAGAGCAATCCAAAAATTATGGCTCAATTGATAATATAAGCTGAATTTACAAAAAGAGCTCACAAATTCCATTTTCAAAAATTATATGAAAATACAGAGTAAAGAGTAGTAACTTTTATTATGTTCCCAACAAGATTAATTTCCAACGTTTAGTCAGGATGAGTTTAACCGTATATAAACACAAAATAATCGTCATCGGAAGAAAAATCCACGTGTCAAGGACATGTCTGTACAAGTGTTGACCAGACCAGGGCGTAACCTTTTCTACCAGCATCCCGTCCTTTCATCGTTCAAAGGAAAAGAAGAAAGAAGAAAACTAAAAATCATTAAAACTGTGGTCAGAACCTGAACAACAAGTCAACATAAGCTCCGTCCGCAGTTGAAGCACGTGTAATTCACACCACAGAAGCCATGATACTCACTTTGGACTGTGTAGTGTGCACCACTGCAGTAAACTGTCGCCTCTTACACGCGCGCGTGCCGTTCTTGCGGCAGCAGCCCAGCACAGAACACATATATATATAGAAAGAGAAAGCGGAAATGGAAAACGGATGCGCATCAAAACGGCAAAGCAAACAAGACCAGAGGATCTAGGGTTCTCTGGGATCTCTCTACGAATTTCATATCTTTATTTTTATATATTATCGATTACTCTAACTCTTTCTCTCTCTCTCTCATCTCTATTGGTTCTCTACTTCGATCGGGTTTAAATTTTGTAAATTTAGGGTTTGAAAGAATGGTAAGTGGATTTTATAAAGGAATTTGACATAGTTCAAATCTAGCTTTAGGGTTTCGAATCTGGGAGTAGAGTTATTATATGCTCAAATCGAACCCTATTGAAACATTAAATAGAAAAATAGAAATTGGGGGAGTCGAAGCAAGGGGGAAAGAGGGAACATTGAGAGTGCATTTTGTGATCTGTAAATATGCGAGGCTTGCAGAAATCAAAAAGAGTTTCTTGGGCATCGGATGTTAATCTTTGTCAGGTAAAAATGCCAATACATTTTTGACTAAATTTCACCTATTTCACAAATTTTTATATCATGACTGGTTTACCGGACAAGCTAGAACACAACTCAGAGGGTGGAAAAACCTTGTTGTTATGCTGTTTTTGTATAATTTTTTTTTGTTTTATTGTATATCATTGTAACATTTATGTTAGGAAATATGTTTTCCTCTATTGGACTCCTCCTTTTGTGACTTGAGCTGCAAAGGCAATTCCTTTGGGTCTTGTCTTATCAATCTGATAATGTTTAATCTGCTTAACAGAAATGAGATTGTTCTACATTTCTTGATTGTGGAAGGAACTTGGCAATTCATTTGGGAAATGATTTCATTTGAATTGTATTGCATGACATTTAATTTCCGAATCTTTAATTTTACTCATGTTAGTAAAATAATATAATGAAAAATTGAAGTCATAAATGTATTTGTTTTATGGCCTAACTATTAGCCTTTTCTAAATGCTGAGCTAAACAGAGATTTGATTTGACAGGCGTTTGTTAAAATTAATAACCTAATTGATTCTGAGTATAGAATTTTTTTAAATAACAGAACTATGGTGAACCTCTTTGGTTTGCTGTGAACTTTCTTCTAGTTATATGATAGTAATCTTTAGTTTCAATATAAAGCAGTTAAAGTACATAATCAGGTGAATATTTTTTTCTTTTTTGTTTAACCTCTAATTTCTTATGCTTGAGCACCTAAAGTTCAGGTTCTGAAGATATAAAATTTGTGTCTTAAACATAGATTACAATGAAATTGACTTATTAGAATAATGTCAAAATGTAGTTTCTGTGCTGATAAACTTGAATGTAACCATTTTAATATTTCACTGCAAATTTGAGTCATTGATAAGATGACATTGCCACAAGCAGGTTCCTAATAGGAAATGCTCCTGTGAATTAATTTTGAAGGATGTTGTAATTTTCAGTAACTCATATATGAAAGTTGTCTATATATCAAACAATACTTGGCCTTTCATTTTCAAACAATTTCTGAATTTTGTGGTTTGCACTTGATTTTTTTTGTTCACTTAAAAAGAATCCATGAAAAGGAGATGGTAACAATTTATATGTGGATAACTATGAAAGAGAGTGTTACTTGAAGCTAATTACAATGATATTTCTAGACAATGGGATGACAGAAATTAAAAAAAAAATTAGGGACTGACAAGTTTGTGGAGCTTGAGGCAGCATGCATTTAGGAGTAATTGAGTAGTGATAATGTGAATGATGGGTATGTCATTTGGAGCATGCATTCTTTTTAGTAGCAAATAAGTAAAAATATGGTTATGAAGCTATTACCGAGTTCTGAATAAAAGGATGCTTGATACTGGATTAGTCATTCAACATGTACTAATGATTTCTTCCAAGCCTTATGTGCCAAATTTTTATCAAATTCGACAGATAGGAAGGTGACTTAGTTTTTGGTTCTTCCAAGTTTTGCTTTCAATGCTTGTAAATTGTGCATCACATAAATAAGTTGCTATGATAAAATTTTGGTTTGGGTTTGAATTGAAACATGATTAAACTGCATCAATTAAGTATTGAAATTGAAACGTTGTTTTTAATTGTGATATAGAATTTTCTTATTGAGTTGCTTAAAGATAATCTTTGATTTGTATACTTGTTTTTCCTTTGTGAAATCCCCAGCTGCTTTAAGATAGTGTTTGGTTTGAGAAAACACATTGAAGTCTCTATTTCATTGTCCAATCTAAAAATGCTCTATTGGTTTTCAGGCATTTTACGAACATTTTTTATGAACACTTCTGACATGCTTTGTTGTTTCTGAATATTGCTATGGAAAATGTCTTTTCCTATTATTTTGGTTAGATTTCTTTTTCCTTGTTATTAGTTCTCTTGGAATTTGGACCTTTTGGTTAGCTTGTTAAGGAAGACAGGGCAGCCTTGATATTCTTGAACAATAATATTAATGTTTTCTTATTGATGTCTTTAGCACCGTTCTTTTTCATTTTGAGGCCTAAAGCAATAGGGAACATATAATGCTTGAATTTTTATGCTCTAAATTATTGATAATTTGTTTGACATAAAAAAAGAGAGAAAAAAGAAAGAATATAAGATCACCATTTTTGGGTATCTTGTAGTTTTAGGTGTGTGTCTAATTTGTTGAGAAATTAAAGTGCATGATAGTGCCTTGGCTTGGCTGATCGATGTTTTATTTTTTGCCATATAGAATTTTGGTGGCACTGTTGACAAGACAATTTCTTTTTTCTTTTTTATCTGCTTTATTGTTGCTTTATGAACATTATTTCCTTGTTCCTTGCAAATCATTTATCCATATGCTTTTTTAATTGGATATCATATCTGAATTCATCTAAGATTGATATGGTAGTTTGAACTACAGTAGAATTGCTACTGTATATTGCCTCTCCCACTTTCTGCTTTATTGAAGTGTCTTTGTCGTGAGAATGTGTGTGCATCCATGTGTTCACATATCAGTGTGAAAAAGATAGAACAACATGACGGTTTTCTATTACTTTGGTTCTTCTGCTTTAAGTGATGCTATCAGGCTAAATCAGTAACATTGTATCATTTAATTTGGCTCTGCTTTCTTAATCAGTTTCCTTCTAAAATTCCTTCTGTCTTGTTTTGGAAAGGGGACCAAGTCCAAGAGTACTGTTGCCTTCATTAAGGGAGGAGCAATTAAATATATGTTATACAGGCCTGCAACAGAATATGCCTAAATGGGAACTGTCACACTGATGTCCTTGCTTGACAAGTCAATTCCATGTTCACTTCATTCTTAGGGTATGGCATGTGCTGGATGTCTGTTTTTTGCAAAGTCTGAGTTGTCAACCTCCCTTAGCATGTCCAAATAGGAATTGCAAAGCATTGGACGTATTGGAGGCTGTTTAAATAACTTTCTGCTGTTGAACCAGAATGCAGCCTTGTCTGTTACCTTAAAAAAGTTCAGCCAAAAGAGTTTATGGCGGGTATGTAGGATAATCTATGTTCTAGCGCTTCCCTTGAGTTTCCTTCTGTTTATCCTCTATTAGTGCTTTCTGTTTCTTAGGTACTTACTTATCCCTCAAAAGGATCAAAATCACTCTCAAAGTATTCCTGTATGCATAGATAATCTATGTTCTAGCGCTTCCCTTGAGTTTCCTTCTGTTTATCCTCTATTAGTGCTTTCTGTTTCTTAGTTACTTACTTATCCCTCAAAAGGATCAAAATCACTCTCAAAGTATTCCTGTATGCATAGGTTACTACTGAATCCATCTTAGTTTCAATGAGTCTATTATTGTGTTTCATCTCTCTTGCTGCTGAATTTTAGGTCTTCCACAATGGACTGCCCATATCCCTAGCAAGTTTGCCAGTAGCTGATGATTGAGTATATTCTTCTACCTGCTTTTTAGCTTTGCAGGTGAACAGCTTGAGTATGACTTTTGGTTTACTGGTGAAACATATGTGGATAGACATCTCAAATTCACCCAGACATTATACTGTTATTTTTCCAAGTAGCTGGTGGATGGGCAGTCAGGGTGCAGTTAGATAAGTTCTGTAAATTCACTTTTTACACGAGCTGATAAATTTGCATTTATTATTTTTTTCATCTTCACTTGGGTAGTTATTATTATTTTTTGACTTTATATTCCCCTATCCTTTAGGGAATTCCCTTTAGATATAAATATATCATAAATATGTGTTAGAGATAAAGATCTCAATGTTCTGTATGAAGTTATATTTACTCTGTCGTAGTATCATTTCTGTCCTCTGCTGTTTCTGTTTATGTACTACTTATTTATGTTGCTGTGGATAGTTTCTAATAAAGCCTTTTTGGGATCTTGTTCTATTTGCGATATAACCATGAGATGTCAGTAATTTACTTCCGCTTGTCCCTTTAACAGGTAAGGCTGTTCCTGTCCGAGGAATCTCCTTCACAAGTTGGGTTGGGTGCCCAAGATCACCTCCAAGCAAAGGCATCATGGATCTCACATCCAGCCGGCACAGCTGCTGATGATATTCTGCCTCCTGGCTTTGAAGGAGGCCATCCTGCCACGAATAATTTACACATTAAGTTGTCTGACATCCCTGTAATCAAATGGAGATGTGCTCCCAGGGTAATATACATTTTTATTGGGTTCATTTTAGTCATTCCTTTAAGTTTTAGTACTAAACAAAACATTCTGCAGTTTGTGTTGGACTTGACTTGGCAAGTGGTTGCGGCAGAAGAAAGCAAAGAAGTGGAGATTCAAAATCAACGGGAGATGAGGGTGCTTGAAGCTGTTTATCCTCGTCCGACAGCCATTCCCCCGAAGTATTGAAATTTTCTTGTTTTTCTTAACAAAACTTTTTTCTACTTCTTGAACTAATTTTTTTTTTGTTTATGCAGTCCCAGTTTCTCTTCGGACACAGAAGACTCTTGTGACAATGATCACCAGGTTCCCCTGATTCCTATTACTCCCATTGAAGATGAAGATGCAACCGATGTGGCTCCTGATTTGATGGGAACACTTAATGTTCCCATGAGTTCACAGTCCCAACTATGGGGTCCTGGAATTGTGCCTGAAGGCAGGATTCACAACATATCAAATATCCCTTCAAGTGACCAACCTGCTGCTGGGTCTCTTGGTGTTGAACCTGATGTAGTAGCCACTTCATCTGCTGCCATTAATAAAAGCAGTGAACAGGGAAGTCTAATAGATCCTGATCTACTTATCAAAATTCTCAACAACCCAAAATTGATTGAGAAGTTGATTCAAGATCATGGAGCTGCCTCCAATGTGCAGAACATACCTAAGCCAACTCCACCTTTTGTCCCTTTATCCGACCCTCTACCTCCTCCTCCTCCTACTCCTCCAGTGTCAGTGCCAGATCCATCTTATTTGCTTGTGAATAGAACAGAGACAAGCACAGCTTCATCGTTTACTACTGCTACTTCTAATGGACCCTTTTATGCTCAGCCAAATGGAGCAGGACCAGTATATCTTCCTAATGCGCAGGTTCCTCTACCGGCAGTTCCAGCTTCGCCTGCATCTTCTGTGGGAGTTCCACGAGTGAAAGACATGAATTATTATAAGAACTTGATCCAGCAACACGGAGGTGAAAGACAAGAAACTCCTCATCAGTACAATAGCCGTTATGGTCATCACCAAATAGGAATGAACCAAGAAATAGTTAATCCCAAATCAAGGGACTCAAAACCAAAGATTATGAAACCTTGTATTTATTTTAACAGTTCAAGAGGATGCCGGCACGGAGCCAATTGTGCATACCAGCACGATACACCCCAGGAACGAAGCAGTAGCATATCAGAGGTGCAAACTGCAAAGAGAATGAAAATGGATAGGGAAATTAGCAGTTGAGCTTTTGCTGTTGCATTGTAGCTTTTGAGATGTAAATGCATATATTGCATCTCTACATTTTATTTAATTCCTGGCTTGATTTTCCTACAAATAGTTCCATGTCATTCTCTCTCTCTCTGGTTAAAAGTCAATCATACAATTAGAGGCGCAGAATTGATATTCCGAATCAATTTGGAAATTTTCATTGCTGGGATAGCATTCTTCTCTTTTAGTTCTATTTTATGCATTTTTGTATCAGATGCTCATGGAGTTGTCAAAATATTATTTAGATACTTGAAGTACCTTTTTCAAAAAAAAAAAAAAGAGAGAGGATACTTTTAGTACCTATTCATGCTTGTGAATATTACGAATAAAAGATATGCTATTAAGTATTTAGTATTACAGGGTTTTTTACTTTCACATTTCTAAAATTATTGTCTTCTGGATTGGAACAATTATCTAAGACACCAATTTCTATTGAAAAACTTATGATATGAGAGCAATAAATATGTTTAATAAGCTGACTTAAAATAATTGTGATGTAAATATTTTGTAAAATTTTGACTTCGACACGAAATATAAAAAATAAAAATAAAAATGTAAGTAGCAAACTTATTGGAGCTTTATATATATATATATATATATATATATATATGGATCACATAATCTAAGACCATACAAATGGAATTAACTTGAAACATTTTTTATTAGCCTCATTTTAGAGTTCGATTTGTCTTATTAATTTGGTGTGGCTGTAACATGATATTCATTAATTCATTATTGTCAGATTAATGAAACTAATTGAATCCTAAAATAGAAACCTAGGATTGATTTTAATGAGAAATAGATATAAATACATGGAAAAATGTTTCTCATAAGCCTTTTATCTTATACTACAATACAATTTGTACTCATTTGCATTGTCACACACAATATAGTAGGAATTATACTTTATTTACTGCTGATTATTTGACCTAATATACTTGCTAGAATTGGATCGTGCATTGAAATATAGTTACAGTGGAAACGATACTTTATTTATGGAGTGTCTGAAATTGCTGTTGGGTGTTCAAAAATATATTTAATTAACTAATTTTTTAAATTTTTTATAAATATTTTTTTTCAAATTTACTTATAGAAAAAAATATTTATTTACCTGTTTCTTTTCAAAATCAGTTTTCAAAACTTAAAAAAAATAAAAATAATTTTTTTTATTCAAAAACACTTTTTTCAAACGTAATACCAAACGGATCTTTACTACTTCTTGCTTGACCTACAATACCAAGCGCACCCTTACTGCTTCATACTTGACCTAGTATACTGTAAGCTGAGGGTCATTTCTTTTTCTTGATAAACTGTATCCTACTCAAGGAAGGCAGAGGAGAAGCAGCAAGGACCTTTTGCTTGGAATTAGTATGCAGGCCCATTGCAGATGTAAATAAAATTTAATGATCCCTGCAAAATAATTAAAAAAATAAAAAATAGAAAGTGGCTTTGTTTTGATCTGTATTATTGCAGCTACACTGCATATTTCAGTTTCCTGTGGAAGTGTAGATCCAGCCAGAGAAAAATTTTATAGGGAATGAGGTCTTATATTTTTGGATTTTTCCTATCAACATTACTCTGTTGTACTTGAGTCTATGAGGTATAGTAAGGAAGAAAAGGGAGGGAAATGGAGGGAATCTGAATTTCATCACCTGTGCCTCTGATTCACTGTGACAAGCTCAGACACTGGGCACTTTTGATGAACCTATGCCTACCAATCCCCAAATCACATACCCTCCTTGGCACCAAGAATACATTAAGCATTTGCATCGAAAGCTTATTATACATTAAAGCCATATGCATTTCTTCTGATCTCCCTTTCACTTATTTTACGATGACAACTTTTAACTATGATTAAATATCTACTTCTCTCTATAATTCTGTACAACACATTCACCTGATCTACCGCTCTCTCATAGATCATTATAACAAATATCAAAACCCATAAAACTGAGGAAAGGTATATGGAAAAAAAAGTATAAGAACATTGACACGATTTTTTCAGCGGTCCTCCCTCTGAACAGTATTGGGGTCAGACATCATATCCATCATCATCTTCTCGGGTGAATCCTCCCAGCTTGCAAAAGTTTTCAAGTCCACCTGCAAAAAGGTCACAAAATAATTCTTCCATTTTAGTCTTGCATGCAAACATTAACATTTAACAAGCCTTAGCCCAGAACTTAAAGTTACCTTGCGCCTTTGCTCAATGAAAAGTTCCTCTCTCTTCTTATATGAAGTTTGGGTTTCCTTTGCTGTCTTCCCACCTAATCCCCAAACTTCAACTTCTGAAATCAATGCTTCAACAGGGAGAAACCCCTGTAATACAGATTCACATAGGAAGTCGGGTTGTGAAACATTTTAATTTTATGGTTTGGACTTTAAGCGTTCATAACATGGAACGAGGCAAAATATATCCAACTGTGACTCTCTGATCCCACTTTATTACAAAAATGAAGGCAATTTTTGACGAAATTTCCACAGGACAATAAGACATACAAAATCAGAGATGGTTTTGGTTAAACTTTTTTCCCCTAACTAAGCATGCATTAACTTGTCAAGTACAAAATATAAACTAAAGAAGGAAATTAAATGATTAACAGATCCAACAAATAATAGTCACAGATGGATGTACTTCAACTGGAGACTGAAAAAGAAGTAGATGTACACACAAAGAAAGGAAAAAGTATCGACCAAAAGAATGTTAAACTGCACTACCATTACATATTTGAATTACACCAATTTAACTACTTCAAATGGTGGCATTTGAGGACTAGGAGCAATTCAAATATTGAACCTCAGCTTATGTATGTAAGAACTAACTATAAACTCAATACCTGAGATGGGAATAGGGAACCATGCTGGTAAGTTTTGTCAGCTGCATGATGGCGAGCAGTAATTCTAGCAAAGTCTTCATCAATAAATATTCTTTCATTTCCAATAGTTCCTCCAAATGCAATTCCCACGGGCTTTGGATGTGGCTCATAAGATCTTCCAGTAGGATGCAAATGACTGTAAACGAAGTTTTTATCCTTCCCTGTTGAAGACATAAAAATTGCAGTGTCATTTTCTCAAAATCTATGAAAGAGTGAGCATCTTTACATGAATCTCATTTTGCCACCCCACTCCCCTCTCTTTCCCTGCTTAGTGGACAATGCTACCCTCTTTGCAAGGGTCTGAGAAGAGTTCTTCCCATGCTCCCCCAAGAAAACAAAAAAAATTGAATGTATAAGAAAATTTTTATTTTCTGATTTATATGTGGGGTGCAGGGTGCTGGTGGGATGATTCAGCTAACAGCCAAGAATTGAATGTACTTCTTTTCATCAACTCTTGCCCTTTTCTCTTTTCTCTTCACTCTGTACGTACCAGAATGTGAAAATGCATGGAAGACTGGACTTATAGCATACAAGCTTCCAGAGCTCCCATAGAACAATTCCCTATTTTCAAAACCCTGCTGTGTAAGAGCACCTATTATCCATTTCTTTTCATTGGTACTATCCTTGTGGGCATCTCCAGAAGTAGCTGAAACCAAAAGTAGCAATGGACCATGATAACCTTCAATGTTAGACCAAAATCTGTTCAAGCCCCTCCCATGAAGAGATGACCTACAAAGTAATAGAGAAGAACATCACTCAATAACTTTCGATGCATAAGCAAGCAAATTAATAAAATAGGCAACATGTGGAACCCTGGGGAGAGAAAGGCAGAGAAAAAGAAACCAGGTTTTTTTATGTTGCACAATCTGGAAATGGAAGATAGAAAAAAAAAAACACTTTGCAGTCCGCAACATAAGAAATAAGGTCAAAGTTACAAGGAAGTCAAAAGTTCAATAAATTTAGAACCAGTAATGTACTAGTCCCAAGCAGAGAACACACTGATAGGTAGGTCGTGAAAAAAGAACAGAAAGGAAGATGACAAACCGGTAAAGAAGGTTTTCATATGTTCCATTACTGCCAGTAGGTAAGTACGGTTTCAAAATTTCTGCATTAATTGTACCCCGGAGTGTAAGAGAGATTGCCCATGCCCTTCCACAAGTTAGTAGACAAGCATTGCATGCCTCTTTTGGAGGGATATCTTGCTGTGACAGGGTTGAATCTTCCAACTCCTCCTGCAATTCAACAAGGAAAAATAAATCATATGACGTTGATCTCATATAACTAGTTATAACAACTTAAGCAAAACTGCATTTATGAATTATAGAAATCCATGATCCACAAATCATCTTAAATAAATAAGAAAAAGATTGTGGATTCATCATGGAGAACAGACTAACAAAAGCAACCAGGTCAGCATGTCATACACCAAAGTATAAAATGGTTTAACAACAAATATTAGTTCAAGATGACCAGACTGAAAATACATATTCAATGACAAATGAGAATTAAAAAAAAAATCAAGAGGGTGTGTTTAAGTAATTAAAAGTTCTAAAAAGTGGATAGATGCTTCAGAAGATAGGAGGGCAACATAGATAGCAGGTATTGATTAGAGAAACTAAAGATAATCTTTAGGTAGATTCAAAATCAAATCAATGCACAAATTTAAGTGATTTTATTAGATTTCATACCTTTAAAACAGCTGAACTTTGAAGTCTTGCATTGACAAATTGTGTGAAGCAATCTGTGAGGCTCGGCACTGTTGTCAAGGCCCAGGTAAGAAGCTTCCCAACGGAAAGTTGAACTTCCAAGACTGAGATGTCAGAATCCCATAAATTTAAGTCACTGCCAGCATCAGCACAGTAAATAGCTGCTGATAAAACTAAATGGCTAACATCCGGCAGACATAGATTTTCTTTTCCTTTCGAAAATATTGACGCTTTGGAATCCCACAACATAGTCCAACACATCCAGAGAAGCACGAGAACATCAGTGGTTAGAATAGACCCGCTTATTTTACAATCATCATCGCCGGATTCAAATTCTAGTTTTAAATGAAGTCCGGCTTTTGCAAAGGTTGTGGCAAACACTCTCAGCAACAAATTGAGCGCAACTGATGCAGGCATCCTTCCACAACATTTCAAATACCCTCTTAAAAGTTCGACCCAACTGATCCCTCCTTTCTCCGTAACGAAAAATAAGTCCACTATGGATGCACCCAGATGATCCAGTAATACCGGAAAGGAATCAGGAATTTTGGCCGCTTCACAATCTGGATTTTTATAATTTAAACAGAAGCATTGCTGATCAAAATTAAAAAAAATAAATTAGAAAGAAATTCAACCCCTTGGAAAAAAACAAATGAACTTAATTGAAAAAATAAGTAACGCATAAAAATGGTTTCTTCTGCATATTTTCACAAATGCCTACTGATCTTTCAATTGAATGGAAATATCTGCTTTAGTAACTTCTTCACAGATTTTATATAGTAAATGATTTTAATACAGGCGAAGGAAGCCGCTTTACACAGTGAGCAAAAATTTTAAAAACCTGAAGAGATTGGAGAGGGATAGCATTTGTTTGAGCATCGGCAAGATTAGAGAAAGTATTTTGAAGCATCGGCAAAGCTCCTGTAGAAGCCACTAGACTTTCCACTTCTCGTTGTTCACTTGAACATTTGTGCTCTGTCGAAGATGAAGCTCCCATTTTCGGTATCTAATGTCTGTCTTGCCAAATAATTTGAGGTTTTTTAGGCCAGAAAATTTAAGTGAATTACCTCTCCCCTCCGTTTGTTTCTCGAGAGAATCCACCGATTGACATCCCGGATGCCGATAAAAGCAACTAAAAGTAATTTAAAAGAAAATCTCCCAAACGCACCGTTTTGTGATTATCCAACGAAGTTGGGCCTTTAATAACCGGGTCAGTAAATAATCTGCTCGGCCTCCGAAAAAATGCAAAAAAATAAAATAATTTATATATTGTATAATAAATATACTGAAATTAAAACCAGAAAGCTTATCAGAGTTTTTCCTATCAAAGGGTTTGGATCATCGGGAGTTATAGTGATCAGATATTTGAACCAGTCAAATGACGCCGCCTCCAGGTCCTTACTCCGGCACCAGCACTCTCGCTTTGGTAATTTTTCTGTTCTACTTCTTGCAATCTAAATCTTTCTTTCTTGTTCGATTCTTCCCAACCTTTTTTCTTTTCTTTACCTGGTTAGGTTGCTCGAGCATCAGCATTCAGTTTTGGTCTGGTTTATGGAAGTATAAAGCTCAAGGTTCTTAAGGTAATTCCCTGATTGTTTCTTGTTTTCTCTTTTTGTGATTTCAATTTTCTCCAAATTTGAGCCAGATTTGAATCTTTTTTTGCTTCATTTTGGTGTATTGTAAATTTTCCAGATTTCCTTGATCTATTTTTCATTTTGCTGTAATTAGTTGGTACAGTTAACCCTTTAGATTCCATTGAATCGGACTTAAATCGCTCATGAATAGATGAAGGATTGATTGATGAACTAATAGTGATAACGGGCTCGTTATTTGTATTCATGCTGGTTTTTAAGCTTGTATCGAGCACTGAACTCCGGTAATCTCATTGATTTTTTGTAATTTCTATTTAATGCGATTGTTGGAAATTTCTTGCCCATACCAGATTTATGTTTCCATGCTGTGTAAATAACTGATTTGTACTTCACAAATATTAAACTAGTTGTAAAAACTAGTTTTTGGACTTGGTAAATAAGTTATTCTTTCAGTCCATGAACAAAGATATGGACGAAGTTTAGGTTTGAGTTTCCCACATTGTTATAGTGATTAGTTTGCTCTATGAAGATCTATGTATCAGGTTTGTGGGTTCTTGTTGGTCATTTTGAGCAATGTTTATGTGCTTTTTTTAAAAAAAAATTTTTACCCTACTCAGAAAACCAAATTTCTTTTATCAGATGAAGGCAAAGTCACATAAGAGGTCTGAAGCTAAGGCGCATCACTGAGGGATTTCTATACTGGTTTCTGATTGAAATAAAGACCCGTGGTTCTTTCTTTCGAATGGTTCCTATCATTCCAATCATTTTTCAAAGATAGTACTTGATTTAGAGTTTTGTGAGAATTATGAATTTTTCAGAATCAATAGAACAGCAGGTGCTATTTCTGTTTTTCAGAAAAGAAACAATATTTCTTGATAATTTAGCATGTAGAAAGAACAAATCATTTTCAGAAAAGAAAGAATATTTCTTGATAATTTAGCATGTAGAAGGAACAATCATTTTGTGGATTAGTCGTCTTCTTAATATGCCAACCAAACATCTGGCTTCTTAGAAGCTTCGTTTCATAATGGCATCAGATGATTACTGCTTAAATGTTCATTAAGAAGCACTTCTTTTAGCAGCATCAGTCCTGAAATGAGAATCTTCTGCCCTCAAGCCTTGTTTGTAAAACAGGATTTTCTAGGGATATTTTGTTTTGCAAGTATGATTGCGGCAACCAGCATCATTTAGAGTTTGGCTTGCTTTTTGCGATGATAGAATCACTGTGCTTTCGTAACAGATTCTTTATTGACCTGATTTTACTCGCTTAAATCTGGTTTTTGAATCGAGTCGATAATAGATTGTCATGTAAGCAAATAAAAACTTCTTTTCTTATATGGCACTTTATTTTGTTTGGTCCATGAATTAAATCATAGAGTATAGGGCAAGAATTTTCTTGATTGATCGGACACTACATTAAATGCTGTCTGATCTCTCCCATGTCTATTTGACTTTCCCTTGCATCTATCGGCTAGAGTTCATCTTGTACCACTTTGTATACGTTTGCAGGCGAAATAGTTAATTTAATAAGGGGTATGGTCAGGGAGAAGTAGAGTTTTTATGTTTGGGGTCAAGGTAAATGTTGCAATACATACAAATGATTTGTTAATAGAATTCTGAGAGTGATAACAAAATGCATAAAAACTTGAGGGTTCAATTTTGAAAGTAATTAAAACACAGTATGCAATACAACACAAGCATTTCATAAATAGTTAATTTAATAAGGGGTATGGTCAGGGGGACGTAGAGTTTTTATGTTTGGGGTCAAGGTAAATGTTGCAATACATACAAATGATTTGTTAATAGAATTATGAGAGTGATAACAAAATACATAAAAACTTATGGGTTCAATTTTGAAAGTAATTAAAACACAGTATGCAATACAACACAAGCATTTCATAAGTAATGAAAAGTATAGTAAAGAGAAAACAAGAATTCCAAGAATTCGAGATGGCTTATGTTGACATGTCAACATTTAAGACAATTGGGTCTAGTAATTTTAGGAACATACATTTTGGAATGGGCCTGAATATTGGATCTCCTCTACTGTGTAATTTGGTGGATCCGATTTTGTTTCATGAATAATGGGATTTTCAATTTGTTTACATAAGAATAATAATAAACCAAATGAAATTAGCCTGAAGTAATAAGTAAGGTCACAATAATACACAATTTTGGTCCCTGATGTAGAAATTTTGTTATTAAGCCCTTCAAATGCAATTTTTTTTGGTTCTATTAATCCTTCTAGTTTTCAGTTTAGATTTCATTAAGGACTTATTGGACATAAAATAATTAAAAACTTCTAGGAGTCTATGTAAAATTAAAATATTTAATTTAAAAAAAAATTGCATCTTAAGCTTCTGAACTTTTTTAATTTCTTTTAGTAGATTTTCCAAATTTCAAAATTTGTTCTATTGTATTTGTACCCCTAAAAATATGCAACGTTTTTGTTAAGAAGTTCTCAATAAAATAAAAGTAAAAAAACTTAAATGTTCGATAAAAAAAATTTTAATTAAGGGACATAGTAAAACAATTTTGGCATATTAAATAACTACAAAATGCAAGTTTTTCCAGCTGTCAAATTAACTAAAAGTATTCAGTTAATCTCAGAAGAATTTGTGTGTGAATAATGATACTTTGACCTTTTTCAAACTGGAAATAATTTTTATCTTCCCATAGTTGATGACTTGACTTTTACCTGACCAGAATAAGGTGGGGCCATTCGTGTGAACAAAACAATCATAACATCCATTACCGAGGACATTTTTTTCCGGACCATCGGTGGATCGAAGTCCAACCTTCAGGTAAACACGTCCACGGCCCATTGAAAAGAACCTCTCTTTTCAGTTTGGGAAGATATCACCAACCTTCAAGTTTTGATTACACTATTTTATCTAGATATATTATAATATTTTTAAAATTTAGTTGAATATATTATATAATTTATTTATTTATTTCATTACAGAGTAAGAAAATATTAAATTTTCTTTTCTTTTTTCCTTAAAAGATATTCAAAAAAAATTTAATATAATAACTAGATATCAAAATATTAAATTTATTTTTATTTTTAATGTATTTTTTTAAGTTAATAAAATATCAAATTTGTCAAAAGGTATTTTTAAGTTAATTTTGAATATTTTCAATAAAATTTTAGTTGACTAATATAATATTTTATTCAAAAATAACAGAAGAATTTTTTTAATTAACAGAACTAAATTTAAAAAATTTTGTAATGTATTTTTAAAAATAAATAGAAAAATTAGTATATTCAATTACATATTTGGACCGGAGTTATTTACCCATTCAGTTTTACACTTTCCAATTTCCAGCAATATTTTATTCTTTAATTTCAGGTCATGTGAATCTCATCATTTATCAATAATATGAAAAATAGAAGAACTAAATTAATTTCAACTATTTATTAAACTAATTAATTCTTAAGATTTATTGAGAAATTATCATTAAATATTACCTTAATAATAATAACAATAATAATATAAATCATTACTAAAATTTTGAAGTTTTCAATTTTGACTCCACAGTAACAAACAAAAAATTAGAAGTAAACTTATTTTTTAGAAGAAATCAAAATCCTTAATTATAGATTTATTATTATGTCATATTTTTCACTTCATTTAAAAGGTTATCATATTTAAAATTTTGGACTTCTTTTATTTTTTATACAAAAATTTACGTTTGCTTGGAGATAATTAAATTAATTTTGTAAAATTTATCAATGAAAATATGAAATTTGCAACCGACAACTCCCATCTCAACGCCTTTACTTTACCCCCAACGCCTCATTCTCTCTCTCTCACCAGGGCTACATAATAATCACACTCTAATCTCTTATTTAAAAATCTACACTTGCTGCACTTTTCAGAGCTTACTCTCTCTGTGCCCCCAAATCTAAACCCTTCACTCTCTGAAGAAGAAAAAGAAGTTCAAGATGGGATCGGTATCACTGAAAATAGGAGATGGAACCGCCAGGTTCAAAAGAGCAACTTTCTGTTCTTCAGTTGTCAACATTCTTATGCTCTTCTCTGTTATTTCCACTAATCTCTTTGCTCTCTATGCCTTCACTTCCTCTCCTAACCACCATCAAGGTCCTCTCTTTCACCATAACGACAAGAACATTTCTCTAATCTCTGAGCAAGTCTCTCTAATTCTTAAGGAGATTGATTCTTCTCAGAAGAAGCTTGCAAAGATGGAGAAAGCCCTCTTAGGCTACGATACTATTGATATTTCAAGACCCAATATTGCAGACGAGCTGAAATTGTTTCTTCAACACCATCAACTCCCTCTCGGTAAGGATTCGAGAACTGGGATTACTGAAATGGTGGCATCTGTGGGTCATTCTTGTGAGAAATCTGCTGATTTGTTGTCTCAGTACATGTCCTACAAGGTTTCTGGGTCTTGCCCTGATGATTGGATCCTTGGCCAGAAGCTAATTTTTCGCGGATGTGAGCCTTTACCCAGAAGGAGATGCTTTGCTAAATCTGTTCCTAAGGTGGGTCTTTCCCCTTTTCCTATTTCCCTATGGAAACCTGTTAGTGATAAGATATTAACTTGGAGTGGCCTTGGTTGCAAGAATGTTGAGTGCTTGAATAGAAAGAAATTAAGTAGAGAGTGTGTCGGTTGCTTTGATTTGTCTAATGCCAATGAAAATCAGAGGTATGTTAAGGCTAGAAGCAAGAATGATTTTGTTATTGATGATGTGTTAGTTTTAGCAAGTGGGGGAATTAGAATTGGATTTGATATTGGTGGTGGGTCTGGCACCTTTGCTGCTAGAATGGCAGAGAGGAATGTTACTCTCATCACCAATATTTTGAACATTGATGCTCCATTTAGTGAATTCATTGCAGCACGAGGGCTTTTCCCTCTCTACTCGAGCTTAGATCACAGATTCCCATTCTATGACAATGTGTTCGATTTGGTCCATGCGTCTAGTGGATTGGATGTGGGAGGCAAACTTGAAAAATTGGAGTTCTTAATGTTTGACATTGATCGCATTTTGAGGGCTGGTGGATTGTTTTGGTTGGATAACTTCTACTGTGCTAATGATGAGAAGAGGATCTTGACACGATTGATAGAGCGATTTGGTTATAAAAAGCTGAAATGGGTTGTGGGAGAGAAGACTGGTGCAGCTGGGTCAGCCAAATCTGAGATTTATTTGTCTGCAGTGCTGGAGAAACCAGCAAGAGTCTGATGATTAGAGATACGAAACTAAGAATATTACTCACTTTTCTAGGTTATTTCTTTTAAATTTTTTCACAGAATTTATGCTAGTTTATTGCCCCAAACAACCTGGTTAGATTTGTTTCTAAGGTGCAATAAGTACATCAATTGTTTCTTTTCTCAACAAAACTAGCTGTGGAAAGTGATATATCTCTGTAATTAAGATTTATTTTTTATTATGTACTTCTGGTTCTGGGGATTATATTTATCCAAAAAAACAGAAAAAGATAATGTTAAGGAAAATGTTACTTGTTCCAACTATTTTTGTTCAAACTTCAACCCAACATGCATTAAAATATTTGTACTTTATTAATCCACCTATTTGTGTTGCTAAAACTACATTTAAGTACCAGTATTTTGAGCTCTTAAGTCTGCGCTCTTTATTTCTATTCATTAAAGAACATGATGCAGTGCTTAAATGTGATGAAATTTTATTGGACAATTTGCGCCTAGCTAGAATTCAACGAGCCATATGCTTTAATAGCAATCATGATCAATTGATATATTGTCATTCATCATATGAGCTATAGGCCAACTCTAAAGATTATAATTCTGTATCCACTTGAGAGATCTAAGCAAAAACTCTCTTAGCTAATCATGTCCAGTGAAAGTAAATTTTGAAGTAATTGCCAACTGTGGACTGATAATGGCTGCTTTACGTTCTTCACAGTAGGGAAGAAGGTAGAGGACTTCATTAGAATTTAGATTGATCTAAATATAACATATACCAGCCTTATCCAGTTGACATGTTACATGCATTGTTCTGGAATTCATATTCTTGTGGAGGGATGAGTTTTTATATTGATTAAACTTTTAACCACTGGAGCTGAAACACATTCATTTCCAATAAATAGAAAGGAACTTGATCAACTTTTATTCTAGTTCTCTCTTTTTATGCATGCTGGAGAGTTTTTTCCTGTCCAGCTGCATCAGATTTTGTTTCAACTTAGCAGCAAGTGGTAATCTGCAGTTGACTTGATTTCCAGGAGAAGAAACTCAAGGCGTTCCTTAACATTCAATCTGTTGCCTTCATTGTCAAATCTAAGAGCTCAGGGGATCGATCTGGTGAGGCAGATTAATTACTAAATCTTATTTACACTGGCATCAAGTTTTATTTAAAAATCTATTGATCAAATTACTGAAGCCTCTCTAACACAAGATAAATATTTATGTTCACGTTTCAATTTTTATAAAGTTCAATTAAATAATTTTAATATTTAATTCTTTGATTATATGTATGTGTACACACACTTGTTAGTACATATACATATTCAAGCTAGAATTTTTGACGAGTTGGGTTGGACAATAGACGAGTCCATGATGACCTCTAGTCCGAAGTCCCGCGCGTCAACCCAGAAGCCGAGGGGAAGGGTGAGTGAGCCAATATCTCAAGTAGAAAACTTTTGATCTGTGATTTCATATCCGGTTCATCCAATGAACAATAAAAAAAAATAGAGTTAAGATTTAGACGTTCTACTGGAATTGAACCGGAGAATCAAAATAAAATTATATGGGAATATAACATTTAGCATGTTAATATATTATAAATATTTATATTAATATTTATAATTTAAAGTAATACATAATGATATTTAAAAATATTTTGAAACATATTTTTAATAAATAATTGAATTTATTTATTTATATAGATAATAATTTTTTTTTTAAATTACATTATAGTATTAATTTTTTTAATTAGAATAATGTTTTTTTAATAGAAATCAAAATAATTTTAAAAACTATTTATATTAATAATAAAGACTAATTAAAATAAACTTTATGAAATATATGAATGTGAATAATTAAAATTAATATATACACTCTTTGGCAAGAAATACCATTACTTATATATATAATTCATTTCTAAATTATAATATTTTTTTTCTAAAATAAAAAATATTTTATCTTAATTTTTTAATAATATATATAAATAATTAAATGTAAGTTTATTAATATATATATTTTTTGGATAATATATGTTTTGAATAATGTGATTAATCATTTACATAATTATATAAAATTTTGTACATATTAAATCATTTTTAATCTCTTGGTGTGGTAGAAAAGAGGTATGAGATGTCTGCATGTCCCAAGTTCAAGACCCAATATTAATAGCCTCCTCACCTCTCACTAACATAATCTTCATAATAATTATGTTTTTTAAAAAAAAAAAATCCAGTAACCTGAATTTGCATGGAATAGATCTATATCTACTAACAAATAAAACGTTATATCCTAAATTTTAAATATGTTTCATATCTATATAACTTAAACTTGAAATATCCCAAATTTTAAATATGTTTCATATCTATATAACTTAAACTTGAAATCTCTAATCGAATGATCTCATCTTGCAAGTAATAATGATGCTTTTATAATCAATAAGATATCTAACAAAATACATTGATTGATAATATTGACAGCTGGCAAGAAATGGGACTTGATCTAAGTCCCAACTTGCTACAAATAGGCCTTGGTTTGAGACGCCGTGGCCAACTGTAGCTTTGAAATATTGGAAGTTTTTGCCTGAATTAATCCGAAGCTCATCTCACCTAGGAGACTTCAGCTATTGAATTGGAGATGAAACCAAAGGATATATCATCTCATGGACAATCATATATTTGATGCCACTGCCCTCTAATACTCGCTGACTACGCTTGGACAACTATTGTGCAGTTCGGATAAGGTGTCGATAATTAGGATTTGGTTGGAGAGATGAGATCTATGGCAAATTACCTCAAGCATTAGTCGTAAACAAATGTTAATCTTACATATTTTCATACATCTATCTAAACCCATCCTAACACAAGTGGAAGTACATCACTCGCTATCACCGTGTCCGTGTTCTCTTTCAAAGAAGAGGTCACATGGGCTACTGATCTGAATTCTCAAGCACCGCTGCCATCTGTGACGGAGGCAGTAGTAAGGGCATGGACATTATTATTAGCATTGTCAAGAAGCTTCATTCCCTCCTCGCTCATCTGTTGTACTTCTGATGGCGAAAGGATCCTCATGCACCTCACACACCCCACGAATTCCCTGCCACCAAACACACATTCAGTTTTAAAAATCTAGCATACAGAGTAAAAACATGATGATGATGATGCTTACTCCCATGGATCATCTCCAATAAGCAGAACATCATTCTCGTAGTCCACATAGACCAGCTTCCACCCAGATTCCCTTGGGTTATTCAGCAGTCCTTCAAGTCCAAACATGCATTCTATAGCAGAACATAGTTCTTCATAGTTTTTGAAACTCGAGACATCAATTGACCTCCCCACAGAACCAGCCTTTTGAACCTATCAACCATATAACATATCATCACCTTAAAGTCAGCGTAAATGGCATATACAATCAGTGTGTAAAGACCCGTGATTACACTTGGCAAACACATTGACTATAAATCCCCTAAAGCAAGCTTCATACCTTTGTATATGTTCGCACCCGCGGAGCAACTTGATGCCACGAGTTCTTATGCATATAATTGGCCTTCTCAAACTCCACATTGCTTGAAGATGTACCACCTGAGATGTCTGGAAATTCTTGATGTGAGAAAGCTTGGGAGTCTGCCAGGCTTGCTGATGTAATCTGAGACTGAACATCTTGGCTCGAGCTGAAATTGCCAACCAAAAAACATTCTGAAGGATTTTGAAAATCAGCATTCTTTGATGTGCAGAACTCATCCAAAATAGCATTTGAGACAGACGGATCAATCACAGCACTTCCCCCATTGCCAACATCAATATAAATCCCACTTTGATCATTACTCTCATCCGACAAACCTTTCCCCCCACTTGAGTTAAGGCTACAAGGGTCTTGTTGAGCTAATGGAATGGGTTGATTCGCTGGGGATAAAAATCTTAGATTGTTAAGTTGCTGATCCCACATATCCTGATTCATTAAAGGTATCGAGGGATTAATTGCTTCAGGAAGTATGGCTGATGGTTCTTGCAACCCAAACATTGGCAAAGGCCCTGATGATCCATACATTCCAGGGAGAGACATGCAAGAAGCATTTGAAATCCATTCATCAGTGTCTAGGAAAGGAAGTGAGCTGTTTAGAACATTAGAATCGGCTTGTGGTAAATGAAGTTGCTGGGAGCGCAAAGCAGAGGGTTCTAGTGGACATTGTACAGGCCAGAGACTGGTTTGTGAATGCAAGTGAGCCTGGTTCTGATTTTGAAACTCCAATTCACTTCCGGAGTTCTGTGGATTTGTAGGACCTGAGGATGGTTTTTCCTCATTGCAATCTCCTGTTGACGTTATCTGGCTTAACTGATCAGTAGAATGCTCAGATTCAGATTTCAACTTTTCTGCACTAATTTCATCTGGTGCTTGATTTTCAAAACCAGAAGAGGGATGCAACTTCCCAGGAACATTTATTTTTGATGAGTAAATGGTGTCAGATTGGTTGGGGCAGAACTGAGAAAAATTTTGGTTTTCTACTGACAAAACTACTGACTGGTTAAGCTGAGACACCTGATTGATAGTTCCCTGGATGGACTTAACGTCATCTAAAGAAGCTCCCTTAGCAGCAGATAATTCTTGTAGGGCAGACTCACAGATTCCAGGATAGTTAGCCACTTGAGGTTTCATTGACATCTTAAATGGTCTCTCAGAGCACAGGTGTGGAATTGAAGAATAAGGCAAATTCCCATTTCCATTTTCAGGAAGCCAGATAAGGGGGGGTCTCTTTACCATGTTCCCCCATTCAGTTTCACCTCCTGAAAAAAAATTACAATTAGGTTAAAAATAACTAATAATTTATAAGCTTTCTAATAGAAAACAGTGCAAGGATGAGCTTACCTAGAAATCCTGAATGCATAGGTCGCTTTACACCTGAAGTCAGAGAAGGAAAAATAAAGAGACTTTCAGGAGTCTCAATTTCCCATGAACTAACCCTGTTCTGCTTATCAGAACATCCAGGCTCATCCCACTCTACCTGTTAAACAAGCATACTTAAGAAATTCAATTGCTAAATTGGTTAAGCAACCAGAAATCCACAAATTGTTCCTCCATATATGGATAGCAACAATAGAATATTAAAAGAATATGACTTTGTCTGTAATACACGGAGCCCACTATACCTGAAGATTTCGCCATTTCGAACCAGGCCATCTCAGTGGATCTAAGTCACTAATACCAATTATTGTGCCCATATATCTGCACAAAGATATAAGATAGTAAAATAAGCCACACGTGAAACCAACCAATATTTAGATTCGCCATTCAGATAGTGACTATCTACTTGTCCATAGCCTTTACAGGCAAAAGACACCCAAAAAGTGATTTCCGCATAACAATTTACAATAATAATATGAGCAATCAGCTGCATCTGGGCTATAACTTTACAATTATGACCAAATTCTTATTTTCCAGTCGCTGCCAAATAAAGAATCAAAGAGGTGCAGTAATTCAGAATGTTACCTCCGTTTCCCTGACTCCTCTGTTTCAAACATCATCCCAAACCTCATACCAACTGAAATCTGACTGCCATATACAGCTTTCCTGTACTTAGCTAAAGGAATGACGAACTCCGAGGGGCACGCTCTATGAATGGTGGAAAGGATAGTGTGATCACTATGTTCAGAAAATCACACAGGTAACAGGACAGTGTATACTAAATATTAACGAATATCAAAAATACCTTGGATTGTAAAAAATGGTAAAGGGGCTACGATTGGCAGCTGCATGGGCAGCAGCAGCAAGAACACCGATATGCATGCTGTCAGCTGATAGCACCGATGATGGTAGTGTTGTTTGTTGGCGATTTGCACGTCTTACACCCACCAATAACTGTGACTTTTCATCCCTGGTAAAATAAGATAGCAAGTTCAAAACAGATACTTACATCAGATTCTATCGTACTCAATAGGATAACTGAATTTTAAAAAAAAAAATCAAGAGCACAAAAAAAATAGTTATCGTTTTGCAAGTCAAACGAAACACCCATTTTTGCTGAGTGGAGAGTTATTTTCCAGAAACAATTGCAACCAGAGAAATAAATTAAGCTGCTTTCAGAAAATAAATAGTTGATGTTGCCGACGTTAAAGAAGTCAACCCAGCATGGAACAGGGGATGAGAGGAAGTGTTCAATTACTACTGTTCTGTCCCTTCCTTCCACCTGCCTTGAGATGAAAATTAAAAGTGCTAGCATGAAAAGGAAGCAATGTACCTGATGAACAGAACAGAATCACCTGCTTTAAGTCTTTTTGAACCAACAAATAAACTCCACCCAGTTGTTAGAAGATGCCGCTTTGGCTGCCCTGCATAAAAAGACAAAAGTCTAAATTCAAAACAGAAATTCAAGTGCAAGGAAAATATGAGAATATATGCTACAAAAGCCATAAATGATTCAGTAAAAGGCAATTAAAAAAATTAGCAAAGAAATGGGAAAAGAAACAAAAGCTTCCTCACCGCGATATATATGGCGAAATGTCCAGGTATTATCATGCAGGTCTCTGACAACAAGCTCTTGAGTCGGTGGTTGCATTGTGTAGTCCTACAGATAAATTAAACCATCAACTCAAACCTAATATTTATTTACCTCAGCATAGTATCAAAGATTTTTTTCTTTTAACTTGGATCAAAACCCACCAAAGGAGGAAATAGTTTTTCTGCTGCCCTCCGTGGCACCGAAAATCCACCATGTGTGCTTGTATCACTTGCTGTCAAGGTTTTGCAGAAAAATTCACTTGGATGCTTGCTGGGCTTTAGTCCGAAATCTGGTATTGGGAAGACATCTTTTTCCTACAGAGGAGCTTTGCATATTAATGAAAGCAGATATATTTGGCACATGATAAGAAAAGGGAGACCGAAAGAAGTGAGAGCACTATAGAGGAGTCAAGCTTACAGAGTTTACTGGTTGAAGACTCATTTGAGCATAGATTTCGTCGGTATCTTTGTCTGCCTAAAAATACGGGAAAAAGGTGTAAACGCGGAGGCACCATCTTCCAACGACAAATAAAAGTAGCTTGCAAATATGGAGAAGCAAAATATCTAAGAATTGGCATACATGTAGAGTAACATTGTGAATTTGGCACAACAGCTGAGCAGGAAGATTTGGGTAATTGGGAATTTGTGAAGTTGCTGTTCTTTTTGTAGAAACCGCCACCTATACATGCAAATAGAAATGTGTTAGTCATATGAACAATGATGAAATAATCAGTAATAAGTTGACAGGGAAGCTATTAATTCTCCAATATATCCACAAGCGCCAAATATAATAGGCCCTCTTTTCAATTAGAAGAACAGAAGGAAAGGCATTCAACCTTCTGATTATCAGAATCATACACACCAAATCATCTTACAAGTTAGAAAGGGGAAGAAATGGAACAATGCAGGGCACTAACTAGCATATTATCCAGTCACAATTGTCCTAACACATGATAAGAAAACTAGGCTATTTTTCTCGTTCTTTTATCCAAAACAACATAGCCGTAACGTTTAAATCAAAATTAATGAATTGGATGTTAAGGTCAAGAAAATGACAGATCAACGAATAGATATTAATATGAAACACATCATGCAATTTAATTCTAGTTGCTTCAGAGGAAACAGCCCCTGAAACAAGCATACAGAAATTTTACAGGTGAAAAATCAATTTCCAACACCTGCTGATTTTCAATCAACCTTTTAAAGATGTGTTAAAATGATACGTTTCACAAATTATTCCTCATGCATGAACATGAAATTGCAGAATAATAATTTATTCTAAAAACTAAAGGGTATCTAAGAAGAACCATAAGACCAGATCTAGATTTGACAAAGAAGGATCTGGAATAGAGTTTAACGATCTCAGTGATTACAAAATATATTTAAAAAATAAAGTATGGTTTAAATGTTGAAAATCGTTGTTCCTGCTAATTAAATTCTTCTCCAAACTTCTACCTACAGTTTAACTTCACAAACAATATAGCTGGCAACCTATAAAATGAAACGCAAAACATAAAAAATAAGAAAGAAGATAGCAAAAGGGCTAAAGGGAAGCAAAATCAAACCTGTTCGCTGTGGCCTTGAGGGAAATAATAAACAAGACTTCCAACCTGAGGCAAAGAAACAAGTGGACCAGCACACGCGTACCACAGCTCCGAGTTTATTGTCTTTCGGGTTCCTGAAATCAAGCAGGATATACAAACTCTCAGCACAAGACACACTCTTGAATTGGCTTAGAGAGGACATGTATAGACTAATGGGAACCGATAGGACTTGTAAGTAGGCACCAAGTTAAGAGCACATGTAAAAAATACAAACTTTTACTAGATCATTCCAATACATTAGCAAAAAGCCAAACTTTTAGAACAACTTAAAAAGAAATAAGCTTTTGGCGAGATGTGACGAACCAGAATGGTCCTGAATTTCTTTTAACAACTTCATTTCCTCGAGCAGATTAGTTTGTGCTCCCACTCCACTAACAAAGCCTCCTGCTTTGATTTTCTCTTCAAAAGAACCCATCATGTGCTTTTCTTTCAAATATATCATACACTCTCTAGTACCTACTCCGACCGGAAGAACTCATAAGGAAACTTCATCGTCACACCACTGCTCAGAGAGAAGCCAAAATTGCAAGAGAAAAATGAAGTAAACCCTTTTCCACCAATCGAAAATCCCGCTGTAAAATCACATATATGTTTCTAAGAAAGAAGGAAAAGAAAAGGATCGATCATCAAACCATGTCATGGGGAAAGTTAAGGACGCCCAACAGACCAATCCAATTGGGGACCAAAAAAAAAAAAAGAGACGCCTTCCCCCTCCCCAGAGTCCAAAATCAAGGAACAAAACCTGCATAAAGGCAACTAAGGAGATCTTTTTAAAGTGGGCCTTTTAACATAACAAGAATCAAAACCCATCATTTTGCATCAAAGCACGCGAACCGAAGCATGGGAGTGGCCCTTCCCTCTCTGTAGCTGAGCTATTATCAAGTGCTTGGTTTTATCTTCCTAAAGAAACCGAACTTCAATCAACTTTCCAGCATAAATTATTACCACAGCTCTGATTCCATCTTCCCCTCTTCTATCTCATCAATCGCCAAAATACAAATACAAAAAGAAAGAGAGCTCCCACCTTTACCCCTGTCTCCAACTCTATAAATGAGTATTTGTTTCAAAGAGGAAAGAGCGTGTTAACCTGCGCACACTCTCTGTATATGTCGATTTCTTTGCAGCTTTAAACTGCGTACATATAATTTTTTTAAGAATAAAATATACACAATAGAGAAATTAAAAGAAAAGGCTAAGACTATTAGAATACGGAAAACACTACAGAGAGAAAGAAAAAAAAAAAAAAAAAAAAGGGACTCTGTTTTCAGAGCTTAGATAGAAGAAGAGATTGATTTAAAAAAAGGAGGGAGGAGCTGCGTAGGATTGGAGAGAATGTCAAGGTGGCGCATTTTAGCACGTGGATTACGAGGATTTCTGGGGAGGTTTCTCTCTCTAGCTAGCTATGCTTTTTTTAAATAAAAAAAAAAAAAAAGAAAATTCTCATTTTGGCTTTTTAGCTTTTTTCTCGATGTTGTGCTCTCTTTTGCTTTATAGCTTTCGGATTTCATTTCACCTGCTCTCTATGGCAAATTTTGTTTTATCTGTATTTTGTATTAAATTAAAAAGTAAGTAGCAAATAATATAAGAATGAAAAATGAATTTTTTTAATCATTTTATTTCTTAAATTTTTTTATGGAATTTTTTAATTAAATTGCTTTATTGACTCCTCTAAGTTTTTATTTTTTATAAAAAAATTATTCGGTGAAAATATTCCATGCGCTATGGATGAATAATTAGAATAAAATTATATACTTTTAAAGGCTAAATAAAATAAATTCAACATCCTTGAACAAAAATATCAACTTATATTGTATTAAATAAATTATTTATTCTTAAAATGAAGAATTATTATTTATTTAAATTTTGAAATTCTATTATTTTATTGAAATTTAAATATTTTAAAACAATAAAATTTTAATTGAAGAATTTAGTAAATAGTTTTATAAAATTGATATATTTTTTTCCCTTTTAATAAATAGAAAAAAGGACCTCATCACACAAAAAAAATAAAAAGGGGTCTTGCATGCTTCTGCGTCTGATATCATTTGACCGTTCGTCACGCGTGCTGTTCACGGCAAATCAGTAGGGGGGGGCGCACGCTAACTTAGAAATGACACGTGTCAATTCATGGTTTCTCAACTATCCACGGCGCCGTTTCTAGTTTTCACATTTGGCTCTGTGGCTTTTGTAGACTTGTCTTTGCCCTCAGTATCCTACTTTGGGCCCCACTTCCATGTTTTGGTGACGTATTGATCAGATTGGGTGGGGTATCTTCACCCGCCATTTGAGTGTCTTTTTCGCTAATCGCTAATCAATTATCTAAGCTTTTCTTTATAAGTGGGGAGGGAGGCCATTTTCACCATCCAAATCCTTTTGTTTTCTCTTATTTCACTTTCAAATTTATGTGTTTATTTTAATATTTTATTTTAAAACAATAATTTTTACAAATTGTTTAATAAAAATTTTCATTTATAAAAATTCGATTTATAGTAAATACATGAATTTAGTTTATAAAAATTTATACATCTTTTGTAAATTATGCAATTTATATTTAATTAAATTCGAATAGTACGATTAGTGGGAAATTTTATTTTTTATTTAAGCATTTTATATTTAAGTTTCAAATATTTGACATAAAAAATAATAGTAAAATTAAAAATAAAAAAAAGGACTATGCCAATCGTGTGTAGTTCAGCTCTTTGTTTTCAACAAGTGCTAATCTTCGTTAATTAACTTAATTAACCTTTTGCAGAAAAATATTTATGAAACTGCATACTCTCCATAAATGAGTGTAATTTTTTATTTTTAGTTATATAAAAAAATGCATTCGTATATATTGAATTGATAAAATATTATTATTATTAGTCTAAAATTAATTTTAAAAAATTAATATTAAAAAATAAATTACAGTTTATTTTTCAGAAATTTTAACAAATTACAATAATTTTTTTTAAACTAACAGTTTATTCTTGTGCTATTTGATAAAATGCATATTCATTTGATATTAAATAAATTTTTAATATTGTAATGTAATATAACACATAATTTTATAAGAATTTAGAACTTGTATTCGTTATGAACAATTGTAACTGAAAAATAAACAATATATTCAAGTTTTATTCTTCGTAATTATTATTTTAAACAATATTTTTATCAAAATAGTTAAATTATTAGTTTTTTTAAAAATTATTTATTATTGTAATTTATTAAAATTTTTAATTTATTCTTTTTAAAATATTGTACGTGATAAATTAATTACTAACGGTTTTAGAAACATAAAAATTGTTTATAGATAAGAAGCCTTCCTCTAAATAGCACAGCTCTTGGCTAGAAAATTGGACGTAGAAAACAAGAAACTTTTTTAAAAGGAAAAAAAAAAGATTAAGATCAGAAAAGGGTCCGCAAAGAAGAAATTTTTCAAAAAGAGAAGGCTGAAAGGCTCATTCATGCAAGTTAGACATGATGATGTGTTGGAAAGAATTGCGTGGTTGAATACGGCTGACCAATAGAAGAGAAAAAAAAATACAAATTAACCATTTCATGGGTAATAACAAAACAAATTTTATTTATTTATTAATATAAAATAAATTAGAAAAATGGGAGAAGGAGAAACTTTGCTGTGTGGGTAGAGGTATTGTTGGACAGTTTGAGCTCGTATCCTTAGGGAATAGGAAGCAGCAACTTTTCATGGGTGGGGCCCCTAATAGTGGAATTCTATCAAAATAATAAACTAAATTTATAATTATATTTTGGGTAAATTGTCAAATATAATAGCATTATAGAAATTAATATAGACCCCAATTTAACATTAATTTTATATAATCAAAACGCATAAAAAACTAATTTTGTATTATTTGAATAATGAGTTTATAATTATAATGTTATTAAATCATTAAAAAAACAAATAAAAAAATAAGGCTATGGTTAAATCAGGTCAGTTGAATTGACTCGTGATGCTATGTGAAGTAGGTGATGCGGGTGCAGGCATTTATGCGGATACGGGATGTGATCGGACAGCCCATAATTGATGCTTGGACTAGAAGAATTTCGGACTCACGCTATTCTATAGTCTTTCGTATTTTGTTCCATAGCTTTGGAACTTCAACTCGCCCCACTCACAGTTTCTCCGATCTCAGTTAATTCCTAGATGGCCCGTTACCTGTTAATTGAAATTAGTCATATATAACCGTCAATAGTATTACAATACCGCTGTATTTCTCAGTTATATCATTTATTACTATCTGTACCAAAAATATAGATTGATATAAATATTACATGTAATTCTAAAAAATTAATTTTTAATTATTATTAATTTAAATTATAAATATATAATTTTTTATATCTTTATAAATTATTGATGTAATAATTAATTTTGTAAATTAATTTAATATATTACATAATGCCATTGAGTCCTATTAGGGTACTATTTGCTTACATCAAACTAGATTACTAGTTTATCTCTAAAAATAATCTAATTTGACTAATAATTTAGTAAAATAATTTATTTAAAAAATTATATTATAATTTTCAAAAAACAAAATTAGTTTTTTCAAATGACATATAATAATAATAATTATTATTATTATTATTATTTAATTATTTAATTATATATATATAATAATGGAATGTTAAATAATAAAAATGAAATGAAATATTTAACATAATATTTAATATTATTTAATATATATTAAATAATATTTTTTATTAATATAAATATATATTTTTATATAATTTAAAAAATTTATCTAATTTTATTAAATATTTTTAATTAAATGAGGTATTAAATATCGAGTGGAAGTTAGATTTTAGATAGTTTTACACAGTATAGAACTGATATCCACCAAGACCGATATTTAAAATCATGAACCAAACGCCATTTATGTTCTTCCACGTGTTAAGCAAACGCAATAATATTAGTTTCAATTATTATTTTTTAATCTTATCGATGGTTGACTTGCAATTAAATCACCGAATCGCCCCATTCCACATTAACGGTGACCCTACACTACACCCACTTCCTTTAACAAATCTCTAAAAGACAAAGCCTTATCATTGTTAATAGGCAATCAAAAAATATATATATATATATATATATAAAATCAAATGAAGCAAAATTTCTACGGACCCACGAAATAAAAAAACAAAAACAAAAGGATGATTTGAGATTTACTATTGTAAAGCTATTCTGCATAGCTGCATCCAGTTTGATAGTATAAGAGTATACTATGCGAAGGAATGAATAAGGGAAAAGGAACATTATTTCTCCAAGCCAATGATATCGTTTAGTTTTGATACTCATGATTAAATTTGGACAATGCGTAATGATAGACCCTTTTTTTATAATGAAGACGCAAGGAATGAAATGGAAAGTACCATTATTCTATTCCCATAAGAAGAAATCAACGACAAATTTGAGACCTTTATTTAATTAATGATGAATTATTAGGTTGGTTAAATAATTAAAAGGGATCCTCTTGTAAAAGTTCACTAAAAAGGCTTGTAAAGACAAAAGGAAAGTATATGTAATATATGTATATGTATATGTATGTATATGGAGAGAGAGAGAATGATGTAGGAAGTAAGGAGGGGTCCCCAGGTGATAATTGACAAGTAAAGAAGGGGCGTGGTATGAGGGGAACATAAGAAGAAGCAGTGTATGGTGTAGGGATTTAAGGGAACATTTGCTTCAGTATCTTGTGATGAGAGTGAACTCCCATTTTACCACTGTATACTATTATTACCTCTCCACTCTCCATTCTCCACTCTCAACTCTCCACTCTGTTGTTTATTTAATTTTGTTTGCTTTCTTTGTCTCTCTAGTCGCTAGTGGGCCAATCCAATTGATTAGCATTTTTAAAATCTATTTTGATAAAAGGATGAACAAAAAATTAAACAAAAAAATAAAAGGGGCTTTTACTTTAGCATGCCATAGATAGAGTGATTGATATCATGCTATTGTCATTCCTCGGGAGTAGACTTTTTGATAATGTTGCTTATCAATTATATTCTTGATTAGCCTATCTTTTTATTTAATTTTTTTAATTGTTTTTTGAATTGTTTTTATTTTTATTTTTCACGACACATAGAGTGTGTTAGGCATAATTAGATGTGACATTTGATTTTTTTAAAATGCGCAATAAGAAGCATTGTTTATTTTTTATTTTAATTTATCATGTATAAATTAATATTTATTAAAAAAATAAATAATTTTTATTATATAAAAAATATATATTTTTAAATAAAAATACAAATAAAAAAATAGAATATACATAAAAAATAGAATTATATTAATTACAATTAAAATAAACAAAGTCAAACTAACTTTATAATCTAAAATTTAAAAATAAAAGAAAAATTATTAAAAACTATTTTTATCAAATAATTTTTAAAATAAATAGTAAATTTAAATAAACAGTTTATTGAAAATAATATTTGATGCGCTTTTCCTTGCTTGGTTGAATGAAAGATTTGCACAAGTGCAAAGCCTCTATATATGTGTGCCGGTGCATTCACCACCTTCAATACTAACTTTACCTTCCCTTTTTTTTTGTCAAAAGAAGCCCAAACATCTAAATTGTCAATTATATTTATTAACATAAAATGCATTAACTTATCCATGAAATTGGGACTATTTTATAATCAGTGAATATTAAAGTTCATATAATGATATAAAAATTTTCTCCTCTCCAATGCTAATAAATAATTAAACTAGCTGATCCAAATGTACTAATTGGGCTTATAATCGATAATCCTGCTTCACCGGCCCAATTATTTATTACAGATCACCGCCCAATGGAATAAGATCCACATGAGAGCCCATTATTATTTAAAACATGAATGGGCCCATAGAAACAATATTTACTCTAAAAGGCCACCGAGAAATTGATGGGCTTCAATAAGGCCGATCTTACAGACCAATATTAGGATAAAGAAGACAACCATACGATATTCTCGGACTAAAAATCCCACATGCTAATTGAATATTTTTCTCATATAGATTCGGTTCATTATGAATTAAAATATATTTTATGAAAAAGTTTGCTTTATCATCCAATTTGATTTACAGTAAACCAGATCAAGCCGAATGTTATTGTGATTGTGTTCTCTATAGGTCCATTTGGAGGGATGACAAATTTAAATAAACTTTTAATTAAAAATGTTTGTTTATATAGATAAAATTGAGGAACCAATGAAATCATAATCTCTTTCTCAAAATATAAATGAAGTTAAGAAAATTATAAATAGAATTTTGATAAATAAATGAAGTTAAACAAATTGTCGAAAAAAATTTGGAAAAGGCAAATTTCCACTTGGGTGCTTTAAAATTAGAAGATATTAGAGTGAATGGGCCAGCTTAGTGGAGCTGAAAGGTTCGACCGTCACAATCAACAAAATGAGGAGGGCACTGAAAAGTGAAGGTTTGACTGATTCTCCATTATCTTGGATTGCGAACACTCTGTAAACTACAGCTAGATCGAGGACACTTGTCAATAACTAGAGATTTTGGCAATCTAATTTGATAAAATTATTAATTCAAAAGAAAAAGAATAAGAAAGAGGAGAGAGGTACATCTATCTAAGGGTATAATTTGCTTGTCAATAATTTTTATAAGGATTTGGGATTGGATGTGTGTGGAAAAAGAAGTACATTCCATTTGCACCCATGTACATTTACTTATGATTGGCATTTTCAGCTGCATGCCCATAGATATTCGAAACAAACACATATCTATACAGGTGGACTCACCATCAGGGTTTCTTTCATTTGACACTCCCATATTCCTTTATGGGTCCCTCTTCTTGTTTTATACTATTTAACTTTATATAATAAAAATCCATTTTTATTTATATAAATATGAATGAGAGAAGTAAATTAATGGGTTATTGTTCAAAAAATATATATATATAAGTTTTTGAGGTTGGTGAATGATTCTCACTTCCTTCTCCAACTCCCATGTGAGAGTTGCCATATTTTAATCACTAAAAAACAGCCAGGATTATGACAACTTTTTCCGTATAATCAGCTCTAATAACACGCTGCTTTCCATCGTAACGTAACCAAGTTAATTTATATATTTCTAGGAAATATTTTATCTAAATTGAGTTAATTTATATTTTGATCTAATAGTACAATTAAGAGAAATAACTTTATTCTATGAATATAAAATCTGTGGTTTTTAGTTCTTACATAACAAATTATTTTTGACTCCTTCATGAATTAAAATATAATAATTTTTTTCATGTTTTATTTCTTGGTAAGTGTTAATTCATTAAGAATGCATTTTCTCTTACAAATATTTCATCATTTAGGATGTGTGTGTGAAAAGGACATGTATTAGTTAACTTCGAATCTTTCTTTGCAAATCTCCACATTTTGACTTATATCTTCTAGATGATGACATTTCTTGCCAATTTTCATAATGAACATCGATACCCTTTTCAATAAATTTTATGAATGTGAATAATTCACAAAAAAATTATATATATGTAGAAGTTTTTGTCCTGTGCATGTTATTAAAATCATCTTCTTTTTTTCCTCTTCGGTTAAGGTGAATTATAACTATATATATATATATATATATATTAACGGAGTAACTATATAATTAATTGAGATACAATAATTTTCAAGGAGAAAAGATGTGATAATATTTTGAACATTAATTTGATGATCATATCTCGAATATTATATGAAAAATCAGTTGTCATTTAAAATATATGGATGAAGTATTAATTTGATCTTCAAATATATATTGAGACTAAATTAGCATGCAATTTTCAGTTTACGGCAAATTTTTACCTCAAATCATCCATAAAAATGCATTTTTTTCTCCTACAAAATCCTTATCTACTATTAATTCTGTCATAATCCCACTATGACAAAAAGAAAAAAAATAAAAAAGTGAAAAATAGTATTTTCAAAAGATGAAATGGAGCAAAATGGTTTAAATTAAAAGTTATGTTTTAACTTAGCTAAAAAGTTGATTTTGAAATAAATTCACTATCCCAAAAAAACTCGAGGGGACAAATTAGTCACACTTTCAGAAAAAAAAAAATTATGTGTAGAAAAGAAATTAAATAGAAAACGTGATGCATGTAATAAATTTCAAACATAGAGAAGTTGGAAATAATCTTACATTATGAAGTTGATATATCATTAAATAATGATTTATGAAGATACTGTTGGTATTCGAAATCCATTCTTTTTCTGATAAATCAATTCAGACTATAACCAGTTAGGTGAATAATATCGACATCTTATTGCATGCGAAGTTATATACTCTGAAAGTTAATTAATATGTCCTCTGCCTTAAAAAAGGAAAAACATATATAAAAATAAAAATCGTTTGACAATATCAATAAGAAAGCAACCTCAATCATTATCAATCATTTGTTGTAATTAAAATTTTAAAACTGTTACAAGGAATGATTAGTAGTTAAGAGCAATTTGACTTCAATATCCTAACCTCCAAAACTTGTCTATTACTATATATTATATCGAAAAAAATTTCTTGTATTCTTAGACCCAACTTATCGGTGGTTCAAACTAATAACAGAATGCCATAAAATAATTATAAAATTTACTTTTATGATATCTTAATATTGTTTTAATCATCATAAATTAAATTTAAACAATTGTGCTCCCTTTTCACGTCAATGGATCTCCAATCTTTATAATTAGTATTTCTTATTTTCTAAACTCACTCCATTAATCACTGAGCGAAGAGAGGGGGTGGGGGAGGGAAGGCGGATGGAAGGCAATATAAACATTAATTATTTTAGGTGGCATTAGTATGTATTGGTTTCATAATGCCAGTGCAGCTTAACGCATACGCCATTAAAGCCTATGCCTTTTATGGGTGTTTAATTTTTTTCATTAATTATATAAGTGTTTTGAACCATAAGATCTGTTATTAATTATATAAAATAAATAAACTTTTTATTTTAATAGATTTTAAACGTATAACATTAAATTTAAATTACTAATTATTTATGATGAGTTATTTTAAACGTTATATTGAAAATTAGCTTAATTTTATGAGTAAATTTAACTTTTATTGGTTAAATGTCTAACTAATATATTGAATCAAATACAATTAGTTTTTGACTTTATATAATAAACTAAATTCTAAATGTTTTTTTTCTTATTTGCAAAGGCAAAACAATTTTTTCTTTTATTTTCACAATGTTAGTTTCTTCTTTTCTTTCTTATTTTCTAAATATATTTTAAAAAATTTATTCATAACATTAAAGGGTTCCTAATAATTAACTCTTATTTATGTGCATACAAATTCTTAATCTGCCCTGCATAATGCTGCCTTTTTCCCTTTTAAAAAAAAATCGCTTAACTGTGTCATCTTCTCCTAAATTTTGTTCCTTTTGGCCTCTTTCGGCCATATATATATATATATATATATATATATATATATATATACCCAGAATACAACTTCTCATACAATACAATATATTAGATTATTTTCTATTATAATAAAAGAAACATCAGTCAGATCACAATTAAAAGATTGACAATGGAATATTATTTATAATGTATATATACTGAAATAAATCGAAACCAGGATAAATTGATTAGATGAAAAAGATGTTTACTAAATCAACTTTTTATAATGCTTAGCCTAGTGACGAGTGATAAGGATAACTATTAATCTTGTGTAACTCCTATTTCTATCTTATGTAACTATACATAGCTGGTGTATTCCTAGTTTATCAATATGATTTAACCTCAATACATTCACATCAATTGGTTGGTTCTCTACGAACACTTTTATACTGAGGAAATCAGTCTTATTAGGAATACTACTTGTAGTTAATGTATATTTTTATTTTTGTTAGTATTCTAATTCTCTTTTCTGATTAGGTTTATGATATGTTCAATGTTGTATTCCTATTTTGATAGGATTTATTTATATCTTTGTAAATATCCACTAGTACAAAAATGACTTATACGCGCCTGTTATTTTAAACTTTATGCGTCTGTTAAATGACAGACGCTTATGAAGCAGACGCATATGGGTTGGATTTTAGATGTCTGTCAAAATAACATACGCATATAATTATTTTATGCGTCTGTTAAAATATAATGACAAATGCATAAACTATATTTTAAAAAATGATTATATGCATCTGTTGTTACAAAACAACAGACACCTAAAGTCAATTTTTTTGAAAAAAAAAATCATTATAGGTGTCTGTTATTATAAAACAACAGACACCTATAGTCATTTTTAAAAAAAAATTCACTATAGGTGTCTGTTATTACAAAATAACAGACACATATAGTTAATTTTTTAAAAAATATTATAAATTAATAAATATACAGCAAATCGTAAAAATTACTTAAACTAATAAAAAAAACTAAATGTATAACAAAAAAACAACTACTAAGTGAAAAAAATTACAACATAAAATTAATAAAAATAAAATACACAAAAAATAAAAAAGATAAATAAACTTTTTTTGCATAAAAAAGTAGAAAATCAAATATTAATACTAATAAGGTGAAGAACATACAACTCATTGGCAAATTGATGGTAAAAAGTAGGTTTAACATGTGCATAACCAACTTATTTTATCTTTACCAAATGCTTTAGACAACCTCTCAATACATGAAACCCATTTTCATTTTATAAATCAATAAAAAAAAATTTTTTTTGTCATCGTCGTGGCTACGACATGGAGGCTCAAATTTGAACATAATAGCAAAAAAATGTAGAAAAATGCTAAAGAGAAAAAAAAAACATTTTCCATGCGTATCTATGGCCACCAACGAACAATATAGCTATTGTCATTATCGTCGCCACTAAGACAGGTCCAAAATATGATGAAGGTATTACGAGCCAACTTTATGTTGAGAGCTGAAGAAGGAGATGGTCAGCGCATACAACTAGGTTTCAAGCTCTAAAGTAAAAGAAATAAATATATATAGTTGGGTTTCAAATAAAAGAGCACAGAGAGAAACCGTATTTTTTGGTTTTAAAAAATGAACTATAGGTGTCTGTCTTAACAAACAACAGACACCTATTGTATACTAATATGTGTCTGCTTTTATTAATGTCAGACGCATATGAGTGCAGAGATATTACGCTTCTGTTCTTTTTAACGATAGACACCTAAAGTAAAAGGTATATGTGTCTGCTTTTATTAATGTCAGACGCATAAAATACAAGTTGAATTTTATATGTCTGTCGTTTATATTAACAGACGCATATGCTTTGTAATTTTATCATATATTTACAAAAATGTCACCGCCTCTATTTTATGTGTCTGGTATTTTTACAACTGACACATATAATTTTCGTTTAAAGATATTTTTGTACTCGTGATCTTATTTTGCATCAATAATAATATAACTCTAACCCTAAACTTTACACTTAGGCCTATAAAAATCTTTTCATGTATTTCAGTTGAATATCCCATCTTACCTTTTCCTAAATTAATTAGATCAAATAGCATTACAACAAAATTAATTAGTTATATTTCTTTTATTCTTAACTTTTATGAAAAGGAGAATTAAAGAGTAATGGTGGTGAATTAAAAAATATGGAACCATGCATAAAGCTACTGCTGGCAAGTGGCAACGGGGCTCTCTGTGATGGTACGGATTTATTGGGAATGACCAATCAAGAATGGACATAAAAAGAAAGTAATAAATACTTGTGCTGACACGAATAAATTATATAGATTATAGATTATCTTAAATTTGTGACTTTTGTCTTTTATTTTACTTAGAATTAACAATTAACATCCCCATGTGAAGATGGTAACGTTAAATATTGAACTGCTTCTTCTCTTTCTTTTTCCCTTTTCTCACATCTCATGTATATAATAATATAAAGAAAATAAATCTATCGGCTTAGTTTGAAGATTTAAACCAACCAAAAATGATTATAGAAGTTTAAGAATCTGTATTCGTCACCGTCCAATTTTCTGGTATATATATGAAAAACTGGAACAAGAAAAGTCTTTTTTAGCTTTGGGTGGTTCTTCGTTTTAGATAAAATTAATAAAAATAAAATAAGATTATATCATTATTAAAAAAAAAAATTAAACAAGAGATGAGTTTTGTTACGTAAGACATGATTCTTTTGTTGGAGAGTTACGGTTTTTGGTCGTATATATATATAGTACGCGCTGAGTGCACTTCTATCTGTACTGTCTCCTCCTTTTGTTACTTTAACGTATTGCCTTACAACCTGTGCTAATGATGACTTCAGTTTCTCTTTTTATACATTTCAAAATTCACCCATGCCTACCAACTTGTACTACTCGAATTTTATAATTTTTTATAACAGATTGAATATTGTAGTTATTTCAGAGTTCGGAAAACGCACAAATTCTTTTCTTTTTTTTTTTCATTAGCAACTTGTCTCAAAAACTCTATTTCTTGTTACTAATCTAATTCACACTAATTATTAATTTATTATATGGTCGAGTTATCTCGATACATATTTTCTCTATATACAAGATTTGAACTTGAAATATTATTTGTCTGAACTAACCTTCATACAAATTCTATGTATTTCAGATCATGACCGCTAAGTTTTCACAAGCTAAGTTAAGAAAAGTCCAGTAAAACTGGGTTACATTTCACCATAATTATCAAAATTTCGACGCTAACATTATCATATTCGACCCATATTTTCTAACAGTTATATATATATATATATATATATATATATATATATATATATATATATATATATATATATATATATATATAATGACTATCCTGAGCTACCTGGGATTTATAAATAGGATCAATTTACTACTCCACAAATTTAAAATTAATTGTAAGGCGTACTTTTAGATCTAATTTAAATAAGAATAATTTTCAAATAAGATATATAATTATTACATTTTTTTTCTTTAAATTGTTATGTTGGGATTAACAAGAATTGGACTCTTCTCCTGTTGTACTACAAGATTGAAACTCGACCATTTTACTATTAATCTAATGGCACAAGTATGTGTTTTTTTAACTGAATTTAACATACGGCAGTGTACAAATATGTTTAAATATTAGAAAATAATAAAAATGTCAATGAGGTTAATTAAAAATAATAATAAATACAAACGTAGTAACAAATTGTGCCAGCCATGTAGGACATACATGCTTTAAGCCAAATTTCATGGGTGTTTGTGATTGTTGTTAGGAATCCAATAAAACATGTTTAAAATTTTTGATTTAATAGAATTATTTTTTTAATTTCTTATAAACTATTTTTTTTAAATATATTTCTGAAAAAAATATCTATTTTTATCCTAAAGCAATTTTCAAAATTTAAAAAAATTAAAAATAAATAAATTTTATTCAAACTCATTTTTTTCCAAAAAGCAATACGAAATGAAGCCTAACATGGTTAACATACCATGATTTTGTAATTTTAGTTGGGGGCGCATGCATGTTGTCTCTCAGAGAGATAGAAAGAGATCACGTTAAAACATGCTCTGTCGGATGCCTCGTCCAAAATTCTCACATTTGAACGTGAAATTACTGTTAACTAATTAATTATTTCATTAACAGTAACTTTCTGCCTTAATTTTGTGGCCTACCTTACCCGGAATTGATAATTATGCTGCCCATAATATGAATTGACCAATGCCTCAATTTTTTTTTAATAGTTAAAAGCCTAAATTTAGGTATAAAATCCAAATATGTTAATTATTTCTGATATGTGGTAAGATGTTGAAAGGATCCTTTAATTTCGCTGAAAAATGGTTTTGATTCATTCTTTTTTTTTTTTATAAAGATTACATTTGGAAAGTAAATTTCTTTTACATGATTATTTATTAATAATTTTACTTATAAATATATTTAAGAAAGTAAAATTTATGTCGATAATGCAAGCTACTATGCAAGTATAGTATTAACTTTGAACAACAATAAAATTTGATAATTTTTTTTGGTATAAAAGTTTGACCGGTTACTCGAATTCGAGATATTTTTTATAATTAATGATTAATCCCTATTTCTTTGCGAATGGCCCCGTCTGATTAGCTGTCTTATTAACTGGATTAACTGATTTTTAAAATTGGAAGCATATAGTAGTTATTTAAAATAAAGAAAATAATTATCAATTAATTTATAAATTAGGTGGACCAATTAATTTGAAGTTCTAAAAGATTGTGATTATCAATTTATAGTTAGATCGAGGCTTAGAAATTTAATTAATAAAATATATAGTGGTATCTGCAAGCTAAGGAAATGCTGTTGAGAAAATGATAGGAGATGCTCATCAAACAAACATGTACGGATATTTTTATTTTGATTAATAATTTCCAAAGATTAATTAAGGAATAAATTTATAGCAAATCTTGCAGTAAATTTGTCCAATAAATAAAAACAAATAAATTGTAACACATTTTATCCATCCGTATATATTGTCGTATACAGTTAAATAAATAATGTTACGATATATATTTATTTAAAATAATACATTATTAAAACTTATATAAATATATTTATATATTGACATGAATAAAATTTAATAAAATAATATATTACACAAACAAAATAAGATAAATTTTCATTTTATCGCTATTCTCGTATCATTATCTTAATTTACATACTCATGCAAATAACTTATATATATATATATATCAGTGAAATAGATAAAGTATATATATAGTAAAAAATCACTTTAGCAGGATGATTGTCATTACTGTTTGGCTCCATAGATAGGATCCACGGATACCAGCGACGACTATAATGCTCCTCATTTAACTCTACTAAAATCTACGCAATAAAAAATAAACTATTGCGTTGAGTATAAAACTCTGTGATATAAAAACTTATAATAAAGTCTCTTTAAATGAAAATATAAACTTTAAAATCAACAAATTTCTAAAAAAAAAATTAATGTATCAAAACTATACATAAATGATTTACTTATACATAAAAAGTAAATATAATTTATTAAACAAAATCTACTGAAATCAAAGTCATTTGTATTAACACCATAAGTATATAATAAATGCAATAAAAATTTTAATCATTTATTAAAATAAAAATTTTATCTAACTCATATATTAATAGACCATAAACCTACTTCTAGAGAAATAAGGGGTATCGTCAAATAACAGAAATCTCAAGTTCCAAGATAACTATACGATTATGGTTAAATATAATCATATAATCCAAAACAATATCATCTGATATAAGATAACCACAGAACCCGTCTCGGTCCAAAATAATTACAGAATCCATAATTAAATAATATATGGTCAAATATAATCACATGAGTCATACAATATCTCTCATTACCAAAATAACCACAGATTATAAAGTTTTTATCATATTAGCATGTCAACAATTTCCTAACTATATATGAGTTTATCAATATAGATAAAATATTAAAACATTTATCTTACTAAAATTTTTATAAACATAATCGTTATCAATTTCTTATACAATTATTTAATAGTATAAAAATTCAATGCATAAGAAAAATAAATTTATTTCGTTAAAATCTCATATCAACATATCTATTTCATAACAATACATTTTATTTACTAAAATATTTTATTTTATTTTATTTTTATCATAAAATACATTTCCAATAGTTTTCCAAATATTTAATATTTTCATAACAGTTATATATATTTATTTTCTAAAATGTAATTCATTTAATGCCAAAAATCATATAAAAATTAATTTAAATCACAATTGACATATATTGTAAGTTAATATACAGATATTTACGGTAATTTATCGGAGTCTGCATGCTCTTTTTCTTTATTTACTCCTGAAGTCTTCTCTGACGGTACATCTAAATAACTATTAATTTTCTAATTAGTTACCAAACTAATCAATATTACTAAATTTAAATGGAAATTAAATTACCCATTTAATTTCACCGTTTCTCACGTTTACAAGTATTTTCTACTAGTTTTATTTCAAGTTATACATTACTAACGCGGAATTTTCAAATTAATTAAAATTTTATCTTTTCTTCTTATTTTTCTCTTCAATTTATTCACTTTTTTCCTTCATATTTTTATTTTTTCCTCAAAAAATCTATTTCCAACTCAAAATTTCTTATTAATTCAATAAATGATCTAAAATTTACAACTAAATTTTTATAATTATTTTGACCCATTATCTTCCATTTTCCATCACCAATTTCACCAAAACTATATTCAATAAATTTCAATAATTTTGTTTAATAATAACGCCAAAAATTCACCAAAATTTCTATTAAATTTTTCTTTCATTCAAAAAATTAATTTTCACTTCCAAACTCTTTATGTAACTCCATTAACATCATTCTAAGACACAAATCCTTTAAAATAATTTTTCAAAAATTTGGTCATAATTATGAAAAATTCCTAATAATTCCATAAAAAATTTTAAAAATTATTCTCATTAATTTTCCATCATATTCATTATCCTCAAACCTCATTCTACTCATTCCCTATTTTTTTTATATTTTTTCCATAATTTTCGTACAAAATCTTAATTTTTCCACAATACTAATTCAATTTCAAATCATTATCAAACTTAAAATCAATTTATAACAACTATTCAAATCAACTTAGATTCATGAAATTTTGAAAGAAAAATTATGAAAATCTTACTTCAAATTTTCTTGAAATTTTTGCCAAATTTTTTTAACTTCAAATAAATTTATTTCCCTTTTCCACTTAAATTTTTGCTCCTTAATACTTGAATTTATGAATTAAGCAAATAAAATGAAAGAAAATCAAGAGAAAGGAAAGGGAGAAGTTCGGCCATGAAAGGGAAAGTGGAAGAAGATGACTCTTTTTTTATGACATTTTTTTTGTCTTTCTTTGACTTTTATATTTAATTAATGCTTAATTAAGTTTAATCTAAGTTTCTATTGGTCAATTAAAATTAATAAAGGATATATTTTATTTTTTATCTAAATTAATTCAAAAAAATTTCACTTTAAACTTTTCCCACTAAACTTTTTAATTTTTCAATTTAATCATCGAATAAAATTATTTTTTTTAAATTTCATATCCCAAATGATCTTATTTTCTCAAATTAAATGCTAATATTTTCAGAATAATTTTCTTTTCAAAATGGTATTCTCGATTTTGTAAAACGATAACTGGTATGAAAATTATATTTTTGCGATTTAATCCTTTTTCTAAATCATGCATGTAAAAATTTATTCACTATTCGATTTATAAATTAACGGTTTTAAAAATCTTAGAAATCAATTGTGATTACATTAACACCACTGCAATCATGAACGCATCTTCCTAACTCTCAATCCAAAAATCGGATAATAAACTTGTATTAGGTATCATATTTCCACATTTTGGATTATAAACTTAAAATCTCACCTTATAACTCAATATACTGCCCTAAAATAATATTTTTTACATTTTAACATGCTTAAATCATATTTTTATTGCCGGACAAAAATTATTTATTTCAAATATGATATGTTGCATCAATTTACGTGTCGAGTACGAAATTGCAACAATTGATCAATTGAATTAAACTTTCATATTAGACATTTTTTATATCATATGAAAATAGTTTTTTTCACACTTATTTATCCGTATTTAAACTTTGATTGGTATGTCTTTGTACTCGGATACAGATAACCGAAATATACATGTACGACCAGGGTCTAGATTGAGACGTAACACAAATAATCACAAAATTATCAAATTAAACACGTCAACTAATTAATTCTGGGTATATAGAATACTATTATATTGAAAGGAATAAAATAATTCTTGGCGTGAAAACGGAACAAATTAAGACATATTTTTATGCTGGAAATAAAAGCTAACAGAAATTAATTGTATCAATCACAGCTTATCAACTTATACCATAACTACACCATTTATTTATCTATTTCTATGCTTGATTATGATTCTTGTATAAACGAGCAGATTTTTAGCAGAAATAAAAAAAAAATGATGTCCGGTAATTTTGAAACCAACAGAGAGATTAATGTTGAGTTAATTGTCATTATTATCGCCATAATGCGGCTTAATAAAGCAATTTGTGACAAATTAATACTAGTTAAAAATTCGCATGTATGGACACAATCTTCTCAAATGAATCATGAAATTTAAATGTCGGTCATATCCATGATTTATGCCCTGTAAAAATTTTGTCTTCAGTCTCTACTTCAAGACAACCTCACGTTTGCATGCATTATCTTCACTGGTTTGTACTTAGCCATAGCGAAGATCATCAACAACAGCTAGCACCATATAAAAAAAGATTATATAGTATATGAACAGAAAGATGGGTGTTGTCTGGATAAAATTTTTCTAAAAACATACCCTGTACGTGGCATCCTCTTAAGCATGTCATGATTAGGCCAAAAGTTGGTGAAATATAAAAACAAGAAAAACGTACCCATTTATAAAATCGATTTAAGTTCTTGTTAATTAAAGATATATATACAATTGTTAAATTGCTTATTACCTGGCCTGGCATGTGCCGGCTACTTAAAATAATGGCTATGTAATTACTCTAGAGGAGAGATGGTCGGCATTAATTCAATTTAATAGCATAAATATAAAGTAAAAGTATGCATAATGAAGCTTAGTGGATAAAAAGAGGTTAAAAGAGATTCTGAAAACGAAGAATATATATATATTGGTGCAAAATGGCAACAAAAGTTTTCTGTTGTAACTAAATTATGGCAAACACACGTCCTCTCTCCAGCTTCCAAGAATTAATTAACAACATTTCATGCTTGACTAACTTTATTATAAATTTTTTCCTTAATTACGCTATCTCTTTCTGCACCAAATATTATCAAACAAAGTGTGCTCAGCTGGAACTCTAAGATTGTCTTCTTCACAGGATCCATGTTTATATCCCATTATATACGTCCCCCAAATAGAAAAATCCCATATAAAAAATAAGTATAAACTCAAATTAATTTTAGGTAAGAAGTTCCTTTTTGTTCAGAAATTGCTTGATATATATGTGTTTCGTATTATTGAATAATTTTGCTATTTGGGTGAAAGTGTTCGAATATATATCCTCCTTAAACAAGTTTCAATAATTTTGTCTTGTACAAACTTATATTTTCTCGATCAGTCACGCACAGCAGTCCTACACTGTTTTTATATCATAATATTGAAGCCATCATTCGAGTGATATAATTCAAACAAGTATTTAATTATTATACTGGTTTATAAATTAAAACTGTAAAATATTTTCAGAATAATCTGTATTTTAATCTATCGTAAACTTAGTTTTTATTTTCTTTTTTTTTGGAAATAAAAAGCAGATATGTTTTATCTTCATTTTTTTATATTAATAATAAAAATCAGAGAAATGGAAAAAACAAAAATTGCCAGTACAAGAAGGAGACGAGTAGTTGTGGGACCCGTGACACACCCACTACAACTAAGCGGCTTCGAACCTAGACGAACTTTTTCTCCGCAAATTGACCATTTTGCGTCACAAAATACGCACTTATTGGTCCATTTGCCTCAAATGGATCCCACTTTTCACTTAGTGGTCCCAATTTACGAATTTATGACCCGTCCGCCGCCAGTTCGAACGCAGATGGACGGTGCCATGTCAGCGACGTGACAATGTCGTGAGCTGACGATATTCCTCGACCGCCGTGCAAACATTTATCAAAGCCACGTAGGCTCCCTTGGGCCCTCCAAAGCCCTTGATAATCGAGAAATACTACGACCGAGTACAAACAGATGAAAGCCACCCGCCACAAATTTTCATGAGTCAGAAATGACCTTGGTTTTTGCGACACATTCTCGAAATTGGCCTTCCCTGAATCCTGCAAATATTCTCCAAATCTTCCTGCAAATTTTTGTCTACATAACAAAACTAAATACAAAAATGAAAATTTTTAATTGTAGAAGAATACAAGTGAAGAAAATTAACAATGTCTCAAGCATAATTATTTTTTTGTTAATAATAATATGATTTTGTTTGGAGATAGATATAAGTGTATTTTGGTAAAACAATTTTTTTTATTTGAAAATACTAGTGCAGTTGAAATGGAGTCTCGAACAAAATTCCCTCCTCTACCAGAGACAAAATTCCTTATGCCATAGGGCAGAAACCCTTTGGTGCGTTTTGATAAAAACATTGAACCATGTAAAATAAATGGCTGTGATCCTTAAATCCTAACAAATGGGGCATTTTGTTTTTAGTCTGCTAATATGACGTTTGGGAGGATGCATCCAACCCTCATGGCATGCACGTGGACCCATGAATCCTCATGGCTTCATCTTCACCGTTCAATATGACTACCTTTTTCTTTTTTTCTTTTTTCTTTTTTAATTAAGCACAATTGATTATTTTAAAAATTCATTAAATGAAGGGTGATTTAGTATTAGAATTTGATTTCCATTTCATTTATTACAAGCTAATGTGGATTTGAACGGTTAAATGTATTCATTTTTTTATTATTAAAAATTTCACATTACTTATTTACGTCATTGATTTTTTTTATATAATTTCTTTTGACACTTAAATATTGGAAATGAATTTGAATTTATAATATTTGATTTATCAAAATGAATTAAAAGAAAAGAAAATTTAATTTGATTCAAATATCATTTTATTAAAAAAATGAAGAATAATTGAAAATGATCGATCTTGATGGTCACTTAAGAGTGCCAAGCGTCATGATTTAGAAGATTATAAAAATAAAAAGAAAGATAAGTGAATTTTAATTGGATACTGAAATATGGGCAAAGTGGGTGGGTGGGTATTTTGGCAACTAGATTTGGATATATGTAAAGAAAAACATAAATAAAGATGGGGCATCCTTGCACATGGGTCTTGGTCTGATTTGGAAATTTCAAAAATTTTCCCCATTTTTTAAAGTTTTTAGTTGAAATATAAATTTATTTATAACTTTTGATGCCAAAAAAAAAAAAAATTCAAAGAAAGTTAAGCTGAAACAGATGTAGGAATTAGGAAACTCTGTGGTGGGTTGTGGTTGGGTTGGGTTTCCAGTTTCATAGTTGCAGTTCGTGCGCTTAAAGAGTATCCCGCACGGACACCATTATTATCCAATTTTCTCTTTTCCACTTTCTATCTTAAAGCTTTTTTTTTTTTTCCCATTTTCAATATTTTTGTTATTTTCGAACTAAATTTGTCCTCCGTCACCATTTTCATTTTATAGTTATTATATATCCTCATTAACAGCATTAATTATGCCTAACTCTTAATTTCCGAACGAACCATCTTCACGTTTCTAACGATTTTTTTTCTCTATATCCTTATTCAATATTTGACTAAATTAATTATAATTTTTACTATTTCATAAACATTTAAATCATTTTACACGCCATGATTTAATATGCATACATGGTTTATCCATATTGCTTTAGCCTCTATAAATTTATTTATGAATCGAATCAAATAATTTATTATAAATAAATATGTTATTAATTGTGTAGAGTTTTTCACGATAGGGTTTTTTTAAAGTGTTCGTATATAATATAAATTATTTTAAATGAAGATTAATTTAAAATTGAAATAATCCCCGTAACCTAAATAGGAATGAAATACCAATTCTTCTACTGAGCACTAAACACAAAATGCTAAGCTTATAGATGAATATATTAAAAAAACAATGAGCAATCACTTTCTAAATTCTCTTAATCTTAAAAATAATTTTCACCAATCCCTAAAATTTAGACGGACTTTGTTTTTAACTCAATTTAGGTAAATATTTAAAAAAAAAAACACACATCCAAAGTTGACAATCAAAGTGAAAATTTTGTACAAATATTTGATTTACTTTACATAATTAATATCAATAATGGTTTAGATATGTACTTGCAAAATGCTTTAAGAAACATTTTTTGCTACAAAAAAAAACTTTATTCACGCTCGAATCATCAATTTTCCAGAAATCAAGCGAAATTATGAATATTTCCATAATTGAAAATTAATTTTAAGTTGAATTAAGTAACAAGATTTCAGCATTTCAATTAAATACCGAAAATTATTGCAAATGATTACGTTAGAGCTATTTAACTCATTGTTTCATATATTGAAGATGCATCATGCATGCTATGTTTTAAAATGGGGGGCAGGGCAGGGATTCTAAAGATTTGAACTGAATTATAAAAATAAATCGATTTTATTTTTCGACCTTTTTCATTATCACATCACAATGTTTTCATATCATTAGCACAATGCAATGTATTGAAAGCAAAATCTTGGTTTAAAATTCAGAAAAATCTAATCCCAGAATAAACTTTTGATTTTATTCTATAGTTTTATCCACATATCATATGTTCTGTTGTTTCAGTATTATTATTATTATTATCCAATGTATTAAAAAAAATCACATAAAATGCCAAAATGCGATCTTTTAATCTTCTTCCCAACAGTAGACGCTAACCCTGTAATTATATTCAAAACTCAGGGGCATTTTCGAACTTCTATGGTTATAAAAGCCGCCCCCTCCCTCTGTTTCAATCCCCCCCAGTGATTCTATTTCGAAAGCCTAAACCAAATAGTTTTATTTTTCTCTTGTTCTCTTTTTTGGAGTTTTAAGTTTTCCAAGAAAATGACTGCTGGACTGGGAAAATGCAGCAAAATCCGCCACATCGTGAGGCTTCGCCAAATGCTGCGGCGGTGGAGGAACAAGGCTCGTATGTCTGCCAATCGCATTCCGTCAGATGTACCCGCCGGACACGTGGCCGTCTGCGTCGGTTCTAGTTGCCGGAGATTTGTGGTGCGGGCCACTTACTTGAACCACCCATTCTTCAAGAAGCTCCTAATGCAAGCTGAGGAAGAGTATGGATTCAGTAGCCAAGGTCCGTTAGCGATTCCGTGTGATGAATCGCTGTTCGAGGAAGTAATTCGGTACATTTCCCGATCAGAGTCCGGAAATTCGTCCCGGTTCGCGAATCTTGAAGATTTTCAAAGATACTGCCATGTCGGGGTCAGAAGTAAGCTTGATTTTTGGAACGAATCTCGACCATTGCTTCAAGGATTCGTTGAAAAATCAATTTGGTAACAAGGGCAAATACCAACTGCAATGTTGTTGGTATTCTTGAAAATAAAGAGAAGAAAAAAAGATTTACTCTGATTCTGACCCGGGATCGACTCAGTCAAAATTAAGAATGATCTACAGAGGAAATTCTATCAACTTCATAATGCGCGAAGTGCAGATGCTGAGTTTAAATATGAATTTAACTCGGCCGGTTTTTTTTTTAACTTTAAGCTGATGGGTTTAGGGATTTTTTTTCTTCTTTTTCTTTTTCCTTTGTTTCAATTGTTATTATTCGGTTATTTGGGTTGTGAGTCACGGCGGCGAGTCAGTGCATTCTAAACTCCGAAGGAGGATGCATGGAGATGGCAGTAAGAGGTGGCTGAGTTATCCACCAAGTCGTCCCGGGTTCGAATCGGAGGGTAGGCATAAACAATATTTTTGGAACATTCAAAATTTGGAATTGGGAAACAAGAGGAAGGAAAAGAGAAGGATAACTAAGTGATTATTGATTTAATTGCATAATCACTTTTTGTAAATTTGTTATTTATTGATCAATGAAGATATTTGTAGAGAATTTGAACATGCAGTAGTGATAAAGAAAACATTTAATATTAAAAAATTAATAATTAATGGCAATAATTAACAGATAATATAATTATCTCAATTAAGGTTTTAATCATGGTAGCCGTTGAGGGGTGCTGGGAGTCATAATGGCATCAACCCATGTGAAAGAAAATGTCGTATTTGCTCTGATTCAACTTTGTCTTTTTAACCCACTATATAAACCCATATAGAAAATAAAATTATTTGCTTACACTTGAAGTTTTTACAAAGTATTACTTAAAAATTTGCTCTCAAACTTGGGAATTGAATAATGTCACTGCCAAAAGGATAAACAGGTTGGAAATTTTAATCCAGATTTATAATTTCATATATTTATTTCAAAACATACATATTTCTTTTAGGAAACAAAATTGCATCAATAAATTAATACAGGAAATTTTTTGAAATATAAATATGTAAAATATCGGCTGGCTGGCATGTTGGACACCCATATGGAAGTCCAACATTGACTAATGACTATATTTTTTTTTCTTTTTTTTTATAAATGAAATGGCTGTACAATTTTTGAGTACAAAATGAATGTATGTAAATGATTATTCCATTTAAGGCAACGTATAGTTTTTTTTTTAATTGCGACAGAAAAAGTTGGGTATTCTAATATATAATATAACTATTTTACAACTTAAACAATTAACTACCCAACTATAAATTATATCTTATTATAATTTTAATTTAATTTAATTGTATGTTCTCTTTGAGGGCTGACGTACTCGCTCTGCTAAAACATAAGCCAATTCACAGAATCAATTGCCTTAGGAAGGAGTCATAAGGGCGGATTGATCCGATTATAAATTTATATCTTTATTTTTACTCTATACCTCCATAGATAAATATTATTAATTACTATTCTTACTCCAAATAGGTGCGGATATCTCCATATTTATTATTATTCATTTAAATTATCAATTTTATTTTTATTAAAATAAATTTAAAATAACAGTAAAAATTATAAAATATCTAGTATCTTCATGTTTTTTTAAAATTTCATAATTCATACTTAACTAACAAAATGAAAATATTAATCAATTCATACACAATTAGCAAATGAACATCCATTATATAAATATTAATACTATAATATACCCAAAGGTTTTAAAAAATTCAAATTATATATATTTGTTTATATATATATATACAAATACTGTATCCACTCCTTTCCTACTAAATATCATTGCAAATTTCTCCAAAACCACCCTGATTTAGGTCAAATATCAAAATATCCGCACACTAGAGACGAGTATGGGGCACAAAAACCTACAAATTCAAGTTCAATTATCGTCCCTAGCCTTAGCGCCTTCCCTTTCCGGGAAAACCGATATGGCAATGGCATTAGTAAATTAAATAAGTAAAAATAGATTTGTGTCAGTTCTAGAATATTTCAAAATTCACTATATTATGGAATCTAATCAGTCTAAATTGAATTCGTAATTCAACTTCGATTTTATGATTGTCTTGTCATCGCCAAAATGTCAATAAGAGCTTAATTTTAGAAAATTAAAAATGGAGGACTTGATCACTTGTGCAATTTTTTTTTTGGTGAAAAGTGCATATTCAAATAGGAAAATTAAAAGAAAATTCTTATTTTAGAATAATAAAACAGTGGATAAGGACGCGTCAAATTCTCAATCGAAATATCTAAATTAATGGAAGGATTTTCATTTTTCACAGTGAAAATTACCAAATATGTGAATGGTTAGCATACATTTGCCGGTGAGATTGCGTGCCACTGACCTAACCCTAATTTACAAGGCCCAAATGTTCAAATAAAATCAATTTCGATCAACCACATGCCAGATATTATATGCAAAGTACAAATCTTTGTTGAAAAGGACAAGTCCTTAACACACTCAGAAAAAGCACTAAAAATATGAAGTTTTTTACTTCAAATTCCCCTCTTCTTATATAATGGATGCCTCAATCAATTGTTTTCTTTTCTTTTATTTCGCTGTTTGGGTCTTACCCATCTAAAGATTTTTTTCAAGGAAGGACCGAAAATTTTGTATTGCAAGTAATTAAGCAGAACAAGAAGTAGTGGAGAGTCAATTCAATTTTCATTATCTGGTTTGTTAGTGTTACGTTTGTGGACCAAATGGGAATTGAGGTTTCTTAACGTAGTATAAAGAAATTAAGATGAGAATAGGGTAGATTTTGCTTTCATTTCAATTTCTGTCCAAGTTGGCCAAGTGATAAGTAGTGGCAGTACGTTAAGTTTCTTAAAAGGACATGACAGTTATAAAGATTCAAGAAGATTTTGTATCACTATAGTTAGACTTAGTGCTTGTTCGGTTTGTTTGGACTACACACTGAAGCTGGTAACGCTTCAATGACATCATGGAAAATTAGTATCTACTTTGTTTATTTAGACTTAGTTTATAATTTATTTTATCAACCAAGTTAATAGTAGAAAGTTATGTAAGAAAAATGAAAATTACTTTCTTACATGGTTTTTTTTTTGTGGGCTGAATCCATGAATAAAATAATGTATGATATCCAAGCAAAAATTATCTATAAATTATTGCCATGTAAAAAAAAATTATAATTAATTTAATTTTTTATTTGGTTTATAAATAAATGTATGAATTTGGTTCGTTCAAAAATAATTTCTCTAACGAGATTAAGTCCAAACTGCATCAATTAATAAATTCAAAAGCTGTTTTTATCACGGAAAAATTTCAGTTAGTTTTATAATTTTGGGAAAGAAAAAGCAAAAAAGGCATACTTATTTACAGAATTATTGATGAAGAAACATATAAATATCCAAAATTTGTGCAAGGAACATCTAAAATGACCAAGAACATCTGCCAAGTTTGGGCCCACATTTTGTGAAAAAAAAAGGGTATAGGGTTCTACTTTTTGTTATGGGCTTTTTTTGTTATGTTAGGGCTTATATATGTCGCCCTAAATGGCCCATATTGTTAGATTAGTCTTCGGAATGTTTTCTATTGAAATAGGTAATTTAGGCCCTGCTTGTTTATTGGGCCTAATGGCCTTTTAAAATTCTCAGAAGCAATTGCACCAATTCTCCCTAGTTGTTAGAAATTTTTCACCTAGATTTTGATAAAGTTTTTTCATTTATAGACGACTCGTTAATTTATTTTCAAATTAAAAAAATATAATAATTTTATGTTTATGAAAGTATCTTTTCCACCAATTTTAAAATTATAACTCATTTTCCTCTTTTTGAAAATAAACTAATGGTTTTTTTTTAATATATTCCTATTTAATGTGTATTGTTATGAATAAATATGAATTATATTATTTATTAATTAATGAAGGAACATATTAAGAAAAGTGCTGATAAAATATAAAATGCAAAGTATATTAATTAATTTTTATAATCTGTGCAAGAAAAAAAAGTGAATTTAATTTTAACAATACACATTAAATAGGAATATATTTATTAATCACATTATTTTCAAGAATGTATGAAGGGGGATGGGTAGAGTGTCTTGCCATTATTGACGTCTCAATTGCCTAATGATGGAGTTGTAAGGTTTCCTCTCATGGAATTGGGTTGTAAGAAATGAAGACATTTAAGCTGGTGATTAAAAAAAATAAAAAAAATTAATTATTGAACAAGAATGTGTGTGCAGGAGGACAGTATTAATCACATTGCCGGTGGTTAGAAATATAAAAAGGCCACACAAGGTGTAATTTCTAATGGTTAGAATAAGTTGAACTAAATAGTTGCTCAGTAGTCAGTGGGGACTTTGGGCGTTTTTGACACTGACATCCATCTCCATGCTTTCCCTGATAGCTTCAACTGATAACCGATTGAGATTGAAGGTCTAGCAAACCACTTTTCAGGATTAGGTTATAATGTCCAACCCAAATTTGGAATATTAACTGCAAGCTGATACAATTCAGATCCCATCCACATTTCTGCATATGATAAAAAGTAATATTTGGATTACAATATATACTTACATACATGCATGCTTATTTTACTCTTTCACTTTATGAATTGGATTTGTTTGGAATTTGTATGCACAAATTAGGCATATTTAGTATTATTGCGTTTGAAAAAATATATATTTTTAATTTTTTTGAATTTTGAAAAAAATAACAGTTAAATAAAGATTTTTCTTTTAAAAATTTGTAAATTGATATTTTTTTCGAAACAAATTTAAGAAAAAAAAATAATTTATAAAATTTGAATCTGTTTTTTTGTTTTTTTACACTCACTATCAATCACAAATGCCCCCCGAAAACTGATATCTCCACATAATATACCGATTTATACCTATGGACCAACTTCTTTGGTGTGACATACAGTGATGATGTTTTTTTTTTTTTAACTTTCCCTTATCTGGGCTGTCGTTATGTTGTATGTGCAATTATCTTGCCATTTAAGGCCTTTTTTCTGCGTTATTTCATTTCCATTGCTTAATGCCCATCATGGATATGGAAAACAATTATTGTTTTGAATAATATTAAGGATACTCTCCATTTTTCAATACTCTATAATCATTTCTTTCTGATTGATTAGTGCGAAAAAAAATAAATTTTATTTTTAATTTTTTTTATTTTTTCACTAATTAATCAGAAAATAAAATGAATGTTTGAAAGTGTTAAAAATTTTATTTTTTTAAGTTTCTAGATATAATTAATGAGGAATAGAATATCATTTAACATAATGCTATTATTGAACCACTGGAGGATCAAACCCGAGTCTCTCAACACGTTTCCTGCTTTTTAACCTTTTTCGATTTTATTTTATTGAACCAGTCAACTGAGTATTTCTTTTGTTAAATTCTTTAGCTTTGAATCTAGTTAATATCAAGAGCTGATCATTTATTTTTTTTATATTTAATTTAATTTTATTAGGCTTTTAAAAATATTCAATATCAGTTAATCCAAAATTAAAAGTTAATATAATAAAATTTCAGTCGAAGAAGGAAAAGTAATGAACTGCCTAAAAAAAATATTTTACCGAAAATCAACGCTTTAATGCAAAACTGTTGACCCAACAAATCTTCAATTATTAGCAGTTACGTAGGGACGGTTCTTGCTTGTCTCTCTATTTATAAACTCCAAAAATATAAAAATGTTACATATAAAATATCTCACGTATGTCTGTTGCATATTTCTCAAGATATTAATTTTTCAGAACGTTAGAAATATTTGATGCTCAAACAATCCCAAATAGCATTTTCTCAGTATTAATGGGATTTATGAAAAATAATAAAAATGTAACCAACCCTTGTATGATTCTGATGCTTTTATATTTGATTTTTGTTTTGCCTTTTCAGTTTGTCCAGGCTCTGAAAAACCTGGTTAAGGGACATAAACTTCAATTATATAATCATTTGTCGTAATTAGAAAGATCAATTGAAGTAAATGACAGTAATAGTATAAACTATAAAGCATATGCTTTTACCACTTTTGACACTAAAGTAAATCCATATTAAAGAATGGTTAGAATGTTATAAAACTCTGCAATAATTCTTGTCATTGAAGTCTTGTTGTACTGTGTGTTTAAGCAAACAAAGTGCTTATAAATTTTTCTACTTTATTCTACGAATCAACTAAAATTTTATTACACTTGAAAATAAATCCAATTAAGAGGTTGAATAAAATAAAACTGAAAAGTTTAGAGGCCAAAAGGAAAAAAAAAATACATTGTACCAGACAGATGTATTGACAAGGATAAATGAATCATACTATTAAACTCAACAACTGGAAAAGTAAAAGGGTAATTTGCATTCATTGATTGAGTCCCATCAATAAATAAGCAACTAAATTACATCTGCATATATATATATATTGATGAAAGTTCTATCAATTGTGTTATGTCAAGAAACTTCCAGTACGTGGATTAATTAATTATTATTTGTTTCTCCTTCTTCTTTCCTTTTAAAAGATAAAATTTAAAGAAAATTAAAGTGGGATGGAGAGAGTAAAAACAAAATTTCTATTGGAATAAGGATTTTTCATTGTTTTCCTAATGGAATTTTTTGTCTTTAAAAAAGAAAAAAAAAAGAGTGAATTTCCTTTTCAGAATATAATATGGTCGAAACATCCTTTAAACACTCTGTATGGATTGTTGTATTAAAAACTCAAATTTATGTTTCATTATTTATCTTCTTCCTTCACATATTTAAAATAAAAATAAAAACACTCTTTTTTCTGAAATTATTTTGATAAACTCATAAATATAAAATATATTTATCAGTTATAATTTTTATATTTATCGTTTTAAAAATTATATGTTTATCAGTTATAATTTATAAATTGATTGTTTTAAATTTTTATATTAATCGTTTTAAATTTAGAAATTTATTTTTTAAGAATTACAAGTTTATCATTTTTAAATTATTATTTTATCACTTATAAATTTATAATTTACAAATTATTATTTCATCACTTATAAATTTATAATTTATAAATTATTATTTCATCACTTCCATATTCATTGTTTATAATTTATAGATTTATCATTTTAAAATTACAAATTTATCGTTTAGATTTTGTAATTTCATTATTTATAAATTTATCGTTTACAATTTACATATTCATTATTTTGAACTTACAGATTTATCGTATATAAATTACAAGTTTGTCATTTAAAACTTATAGATTTATTATTTCTATCAAATAAATCATTTTCAACCTCCAATACGATTTTTCTTATCTCAATATTACTCATTTTTAATTCAAATATATTTATTTTCAATCATTTTATTGCATAAATATATCAAAATTATTATTTTTCATCAAAAAACAATAAAAACAATAATTATAGCAATCAAAAATACTAAAAATAAAATTAAATATATACACTAAAAAAATATTATCGCTAAAATTGTTATGCAATTAAGAAATATGTTTTTTTCTTAATAATAAGAAAAAGAAGATGATAATGATAATGAAAAAACTATTGATATGATAATTATTTTTATTTGCAATATACAGTGAATATATGTGAATTATTTAACTTAAAAAATAATATGATATTGTTTCAAAATTAAAACTATAATATGTAATAAATGTAAATTCATAATATAATTTGCGTATTATAAATTCGTCCGGTGGCTTTTTATTTCCTCTAATTTTGGGTGGTGTCAAATCATAATCCTGATCCCCAATTTCATTGGAATCAATCCTTTCACTTTTTTTTTTTTATTTCTTTATTATAGATGAAATGTCAATTTTCTTGTTTAATCATCTTGCCATGACATATTTATTCTAAATTTAATTTTTGAGTGCATTTTTTTTCCTTAAATATCGAAATTTGAGTTTTAAATTACTCTCTCTATGTGTATATATATATTGGTGGGGGTGGGGGTGGGGGTGGGGGTGTGATCAATACTCAATCAATAGCTAAATGGCACTAAGGCAACACAAGACAAGAAGAAATAGATATATGATGCTCATCATCATAACCATGATCACCATAAGGACCAAAATGTAGAAAAAGAAAACGAAAACTAATGATCATCCACCGTAGAAAAAAGCAAAAGTGGAAGGGGATGGCTTTGACAAATAACAATTGCCAAAGGCAGGAATCGAATCCTAAGTAAGAAAAATATATAATCAAAAAACAAAGAACTTTGCTTTGTCAGTAAAAAGGCTAAAAATTCTGTAGAGTGCTTAGGTCCCACAAAAAGGGTGTTTATTATTATTGCTATTATTATTATGAGTTCTATTTTCTTCTGTTCCACCCCATCAAAAATTCTTTCTTGCCAACAAATCAAGAGTTGAAAAATTCCCACAATATGACACTATATGCTGTGAAGTGAACAATGAGCAATGAAAAGGTCAAAGTCATTTTCTCAACCTAAATTTTTTAATAAGTTTAGTTTATTGAGTTTAAGCATTAATTTTTGGACTATTTTTGGTTGATTTCTCAATTTTTTATATATATTTTTTGTCAAATAGCAAATATTTTCAATTAAAACTACAAACTGAAATTAATTCTGCTAATATCAAATAGGAATTCAATAACGATAAAATATTTATTCATAAATTTTAAGATAATTGTATATACAGTACTCGAATTCGAGAATTTTAGTTAAAAAGGAATAGATTTACATAATATCATTTACACGCCATAATAAATTTTATTTTCTTCTATTTATTTTTTCTTTTAATAGAAGGTTATTAAAGCGTTTTTCCATCACATGCCATAAAATTAAATAAAAGAAAATTAAAAATTGAAAAGCTGAATAAAATTAAAATATCATAATAAAATAAATGCTCAATGATTAATAACAAAAAATTAAAAATAACACAGCTTAAAAATGAATATTAATAAAATAAATACCAAACCAGTTATCTCTATCCAATAAAAAATAAATCCCAAAAATTCAAGGGCTAAAGAACGAGTTTAGCCTAGAAAGGGAAAGAAATGTTAATAAATTTGAGGTTCCTTCTCCCCGTAGCAATCATTTTCATCCACTGCCGTTTATGGAAGCAAGGAGATCGATGGTAGGCATCATTACCCATTCATCTCCATTGCTTCTCCACTCACTGTTACTTTAAATGAATGAGGCACGTATTTATCATGGCCAGTGGCTACTGCCTCTCTCAGTACAATCCTTTTTGAAGTAAAATATGTAAAATAATCAAAAAGCCTGTCGGTCCAATTGTAATCTTGTAATTTTATAACATTTCTTTTATACAATAAACTAATACCAAAGAGGGCAGTTGTCCCATTTCCATAAATAATATATATTTTGATCCATGGTTTTCCTATAACATTTCAATTATCTTTGTTACAAATAATTTTTCGTATTAAAGAAAAATGCCACATGTGCACAGTATACGGTTATAACGAATAAGTATCCTGCAAGATTTTAATATATTCATTTTTAAAATCTATTTAATTTTGCACTATGAAAATTCCTTCAAAATTCATCTAAAATTATCTAATTCTATTTGTATATATCTCAAATCAATTTATTATTGCCTGGTTTCTATACAAACCCATACAACTTCCCATTTTTTTTAACACCTTAATTACCCAATTAAATCCAAATTTATCACGAATTTTATCTAATTGAATACAATTTCTTTCATGGATATTCCTGATCTTTAAAATTTAAATGATCACTTCAAGACGAAAACTTTGGAAGCTCACATTTGGACTGGTCTAATGATCAAATTTAGAATATTATTAAGAGGTTCAATAATGTTTAAAAATATTAATTAATTAATTAATTGATATCGCAACGGTGTAAGGTATATAGTTAGGTTGCGTAATTTACTAATTTGCTTCTAAACCATAGTTGGACAATTAAATTTTATATTTATAACCATCATTTCATTTTTCTTGAGATGAACCAAGTCTTTCTTCTTCGTCCACTTGTTGACCCATTATACTTTGATCCTATTTAAGCACATTCTCTCCCTTTTAAACCTTTTAGCAGTTTCAAGAACAAATCACTTCATGTCGTAACTTAAGTAACAACACACCCAAGAATTTTGTCTAGTTAATTTTAATTTGTTCCATCAAGGCATAGTATTTTATTAAAAAATTTTTTTTTTTTCTGAAATTGATAAGCTACCCATAGCTCGGATAATTATTATTTTATACTCGAAATCTTATAATTCTAATTATTAAATTAATATTTTAAATTTAGTTATAATAAAAATGAAAACCCAAAACTTGGTATTTTACCAAATTGAAAATCATTTTTTAAAATCTTTTTGCACCTTTCTTTTTTCCCATATATATGAAACGCAATCATAAAACTTGTAAATCCATGTGCATTCAACTTACAATATAAGACAACTCATTAAAGTTAAAGATTTGCTCTTCATCTTCACCATGTGTAACAAAATCACAATAATATATACCACTTTTTATGAACATGGATGTTTGTATTTAGCAACCAAAATGATTTATATAATTATCTCCCTAATCGAACACTAATCAACAAATTTCCATGTCATTATCTATCCTTATTATTCTAACCATAAAGGATAATTATTTCTCATTTTAAACTCTCAATCATGTATTTTATATTTTTCCGAATTCCGAAACTTTGAATTCTAATTTATACTTTAACCATTTCTTTTAGGTAGGAAACTACTTGGAGCATGTAATCATTAGATATATATACACGGAAATATAAAACTTCCTCTTTAAATTTTCTTCTTATAATAATTCTTAATTTTAATTTAATTTATAAACAATTTGTGTAACATAAAAATTCTTATATAGTAATTTAATTTTTATCCACGTATTAATTAAAAACTTTTATTATTATTTTTATATATATTAGCGATGCGGGTGGAATTTTTTTATTCCAACACACTTCTTCAAGTAATTGCAACTAGGTTGGTACTTATTCATCCTAAATATTTTGATTCATATTGGTTGTTAAGTCATTTAGGCTCTAATATTATGTAAAATTTTAATTTAGAGTTAATAATTATAATTCATCATTACTCAAAATAAATTAAGCTATTTTAGAGTTAGTTTATTTATAATTATAAATTTTCTATATTTTTCATATATTAATAATATGGAATTCTTTATTCTAACAAAGAGAAAGAGACCTAATTATCCGTAACCACGGAAGAAAAATATAAGGAAGGGAAGAAGTTACAATTAAAACTAGTGTATGAATAATAATTGTCACCAAAGTAATTGTGCATAGATGAACTAGATGATGAAAACATTTTGAGCAGCAAAAATTTTAGTTTTGTAGAAATTAAGCTTCGAAAATATATTATTATTATTATTATTAGTAACGAAGTTAACCCTACATGAAAAAAACCAAACAAGAATAAAGATTCAATTGAAAATGTTTTATGATATCAGACAAAATTAGACCAAACTTTACGGACAACATTTTATTAGAACAAACAAAAATAAATAAATTAAAATAAAATGGGAAGTATTTTATTAGGAGCGGACAATGTTATTATCAATAGATGGCAAATTGAATTTCTTTTTAGCCGTAGGTCTCCTGAGGATTCATCGTCTCTATCTAACCTCTTCCCTTATCAACTTAAATATTTTAGTTTAATATGCATACAGTATCAAAAAACATTATTATAATTTTTTATTGACACCTAACTGATTAATATTGCTAAACTATAAATTAAAACAACAACAAAGTATAGACATAGTCAATTGCGTGGAGAAGTATTTCACAATTTATTTACATGAATACTAGTAATATATTTATAATTGACGAGAAAGTTTTTACTTAAATAAAAATGTCACAATCTATTAATAATCATTAAGTCCGCAGACTCGCCATGTTAATTTTGAATTTTCATGTATACCATGAATGTTAATTATGGTTGATTAAGAATATATGATATTGATGCTCTAAATTATGGTCAAATCTCTTAATTATAGTTCCACTTAACTTCAAAACCTTCAATTAACAGTACTCATGAAAGATAATTTGGATACATAAGAGAGTGCGGATAAATTGACACGATACTTTTTCAGTTTAATTATAAATTTAAATTTTTAATTTTGAATATACAACTACTTTTAAGTTAGTATTTCATCTTTTGAGATTTTACAATGCAAACCTTAGATTAGTTAGACTAATTTTAAATATCAAACAAATAAAATGATAATTTAGTCAGGGTCACACGAGAAGGTATACTATATAGTTATAACAATTAACTAATCATAATTATTAAGCTATATACTTAAATAAAGTGAGAATAAATAGTTGTATTGTAGCAAGAAAATGACTTGGTGCCTAAATATAGAGGATAAATTGTGGGTCAGATTGACAGAAAACATTACGGGCATGATAAGATTGGTGAGGTTTATTCATTTGTACACTAAATTCAGGCTGGTTGTTGAACATAAAAATTTGTCAATTTCCAGTATGAAAAGAGAGTTGGCAAATAATTGTTGGATAACTATGTAATTAATGAGTGGTTAATACGTTTATTCCATTCGAGTGGTTAGCTTGCAATTAATTTCACAATCACGTCTTTCATATATATATATATATTTTTGGAATTTTCTTATATAAATCAAATTAATGATAAATCAACATGTAAAAATAATAGTTTTCTAGTTTTATAAAAATGAAAGAAGTCTCAATTTCTGAGCTCTCTGGCTGTAAAATAACAGTACAACGCATATGACAGGAAATGGAGAATTGTTAAGTGGGTGAAGGAAAATAAAATTAACAAAGTTGATGGGGGCATCATTTTCTGATTGATTGAAAGAGAAAATATTATATGCACCATAGTTAATCCGTACAATTGAAGGTTATGAATCTTAGTTGTGGATGGGTTAACTAAATGTTGATCTCACACATACACCAATTAAATAGCTTTTAATGTTTATAAGTAGAAAAACAACTAAGCTGTTGAAACTTTTAAACTACCACTAAATGAAGAAAGCACTTCTAGTACTCGTTCTCATCAGCTTGATGTGGGCGTCAAACTTTCATAGCCATACTACTTAAATTATTTTAATTAGTCATAGGTATTAGGGCGTTTTCTTTAAATTATTTTAATTAGTGATAGGTATTAGGGCTTATTCTTTTTATTTTTTTTGTTAAACTATATATATTTTCAGTATATATATACTAATGAATTAATACTAATTATTTTCGTACAAATAGAATTTTAAAGAGTGATAAAATATTATTTTAAAATAACTAAACTAAAATTTGATATTTCTAATTAAATTGAAAGATTTTTGTTTGTTTTTTATTATTGCAAAGTTTTTAGCGTGGGGGAGGAGGTTCTTCTGTTTGCCGACGCTGTCGGTATCGGTAATTAAGGAGTAAAGCAGGCGGGTTATGTGAAACGTGGTCGCTTTCTATGCAAACTTGCAAAGCAATTAAATATAAATAAATAAAAAGTGGTCCCCACAAGGGGTAAAAAGGGGGCCCATTAGCAGCAGCGGAGAAACGTGTGGGTAATGCGGGGACCACCTGTTGTTTTTTATCGGGGTTCTTTTTAACTTTCCCTCGGATTCTGTTCCTTCTCCGCTCCTTCTGCTCTGCTCCGCTCTGTCGTCCTTATTATCTTTTAGACGCGCCTCCACTTTGATTCTTTTAGTACTCGACCATTTCTCTCTCTCTTTGCTGGTTTTTTTTTTAAATATAATTTTTTTTTATTTTTTACTTTGGTGAAATTTATTACCATAATTTCAATTGAAACTCTAAATTTATATATAGATTTATCAAACCTTACAACATGCAATTAACTCCATTCAGAACAACTACGAATTACAATCCACAATAAATTGATTTGCGAAGATACTAACAGTTGACGAATAAAATAATATGTTAAAATTAATTATTTTTATTTTTACTCTTAAATTAAATCGCTCTTAAAATTATATTAGAAACACCAAAATATATCACAAGATTATACTCTCTTTAATTAAAAAAAGTAATTTCATTTTTTAATTTATTATTTTTACTCTATAATTAACTTGTAAATTGCTTTACATATTTTCTATTTAATTTCCGTACAATCAATAAATTTTTATTTAATTTATTTAATTTTTAAAATAAAAATATTTTAGTTTATATAAAGTATTATTAGTTCAATATTTGTCATTTGTCAAATTTATTATTGTCAATTTAAACTTTTATTGCTTATTTAATTTAAATTAAATATATAGTAAAAAAATAATAAAAAATTATGCACAATTATAATACCTAACTTATTTTAATCGATATTAAAAAAAAAGTAAAATTATTTTTGTACGACAATTATCTTGGCATTCCTTTTATATTCCGAGCCGATTTTGTCACCTAGCTAGCCAAGTACATGTTTCATCTCCATATTTCATACGTATATTTGTTAAATTAATATAAATTATTCTTATTTTTCGCTATAATATAATAAAAACACTATCTAAAAATAATAATCTCAATTTACTTACATTTTTTCATAATTAATTAGAAATATATTTAAAAAATAAGAATTTAAGTTATTTATTAATAATAAGACCAATTAAATAGTAACATATTAAAAAATAATAAAATTATGAATCGTGATATACAGCACGAATTCATACGCCTATCTGATTCAATGCCCAGCATGAATTCATTTTTATCCTAAAATTATTTATATTTACAGAATAAAAAGTAAATTCAATAATGATGTATTCTAATCAAGTGCATGGCAAATCAAATCAGTTTTCCAGGTGTACACAGATGTTAATAAAATATTTGTTGGATTTGGTGTCAATACAGAAGCGTAGACTTAATTTGTATTAATTTTTATAATTATATACATTAAATTGATTTTTTTCTTTTCTTTTAGTTTCTCAAATTGCTTTGTCACTTGTGAAAAGTAGATGTAAAAGAATGATAATCAATTTGTTTGGCTCTTACCATGAACAAATCATCCAAAAATAAAAAAAATTTATGGAATTTATTAGTATGATATTTGATTTGTGTTTTTAATTTTTTCTACTTTGTTTTATAAAATAATTTTCATTTTCTCTAAAACTGTTGCACATCAAGAATTTTTACTCTAATCTTATAGTTAATTACACATTGATTAGTTTTGCAAATAATGTAAGAATAAAGAAAAAACAAATAAAAAGATTAGTATTTATTAACTAATATAAAAATTCCATTTTATATTAATTATGTTTGAAAATTAATTTTAAATCAACGGATAACTCTGAAGAACTGTCAGAATATTTTGTTTATACTTTTGAGTAAATTGTCGCCTAATTTAAAAAAAAAAATATTAGCAGGTGCAGGTCACGCGCCACTGATCTTATTTATATCTCAAGTGTCAGGCTGATATCTAACGGCTGTAATTTTTTCGGTTGTCTAATCAAGCTGACCTGGTGTCTAACAATTGGTTCATTACGAATTTATTACCCAGCTAATTTATACATAGAAATGCAGAAGCTTAAATTGATAAGTTGCTACTTGCTAGTCCTACCTACGTCAGAGGTTCCCATTGAACGATGCCAAGAATCAAACAAGAGTGATGACCAAATCACGGCCGTTGTTTTAGCAGGAAAGACAGAAGAAAGTGAGCGAAGTGAATCGAAACCGTCGGAATAAAATAATCATAAAACGGGAGTTGGTTAAAATGGGAAAAGAAACGAGGTGTGTGTGGGCGACTGGCGAAAGCAGGCGCTGATTAAAGACTGAAGCAATGGTCAGATGCGGCAAGTCTACATTTGGGATTTGACTTTTGGTTTAACGTAGGAACTATAAATCTATAAATCTCATCGACCGAACTGTGGTTGGTTAGTTGCCCGCTCTGTACTTTTTAAGCTCCGTTGCTTTGGCTACAATTGGTACAGTGCCATGCAGTGTCCACCTGTCGATTCCTCTAATTTCATATATTTAAAAAACAAAAATTCTAAAGTCTTATTTTTTCTTGAAATTTTATTGTAAGTTTACATTATAATTGATATTAATTTCTACAATCATAATAAAAATAATAATAATGGATTCTTATAGAATAATATAGATTATAAGGACATCAAAATAAATATAATATGCCGAAACTGTAAAATTAAATATATTTTGCTTATTTAATTTTTTTTATAAATGGTTAAAATTAAAATAATGTGGCCATTTTAGGTCTAGGTGAATATGAAAATATTCTAAATTTTTTTTAATGAAATATTAATATTTTCTAGAATGTGAGAAACTTAGAATGGATATTTAAACGATTGGAGCTATCTATAATTGAGATAATTGGTAGAGATAAATTAGGGATTAAAACTTTCATTTTTCACAAAATCATTATCTATTATAGTTTTTTAATTGTGTAATTTTTTTTAACAAAAGAATAATACTGTTTTTTTTTTTGGTTTGATGAGATGGGGTAATTTAATTATGAAAGAATGGACTGTTGTGAAAAAATGTTTTAAGGGACAAATTGCTATCTTCAACTGCTAAAAATACACAGGTAAAAGCAGAAAACAAAAGGAGAATCGAGACAAAGAAAACTCAATACAAAGCCGATCGAAATCCTGGTTTGTCGATGGAAAAATGAGCTGAGCTGAAACATCAATTGGTATGTGAACTATGAAAATGTAGCCATAATTCCTAGAAAACGACTTAGATTTTTTCTTCTAATTATATACCCATTAACCAAACCTCAAAAGATCAGTGCCTCTGCTCTACAAAATATAATTTAAAAATGAAAAAAATTGTTGAAAGGGATTGAGAGATTGTGGGAGAAATCTAGCAATAAATTTTGCTTTTAATCCAAGTCACTAAGTCAGTGTCAAAAATCAAAATCATTATAGGCACCCCCCAAAAAAACCGAATTTTCTTCAGCTATTGTCGTTGAAGACAAACATGATTTCATGATTACATACATGCCTTTGGTAGTATTATTTTATCTACCTTTTCTTCTTCCATAAAAAAAATTAATCTGGTTTAAAAAATAAAAATCTTTAATTTAATGTATTTTATTATTAATAATAATTTTTTAAAAATCTTTATAAGACTTTAAATTAATATAAATATATATTAAAAATTTATAGATAAAATTTATGATTTCTATAACAGAAACAGTATTTTTTAAAATTTGTTTTTGATTGTTGTCATCCTATAAAATGCAAGCTAGGCAAAACAAATTTACAAGGAAAGTCATTTTCTATACCAAATAAATGATTTTATTTGTAAACTAAACTCATGATAATTAAATTGTCATGTAAAATAAGTAGTTCGTACTTGAAAAATAATTAATGAAACTAATTAATCTTAAACTCTACTTTTTTTTTTATTATACGTTAGTTAATAAGTATTTTCCATCTCTACTTGGTGGCTTTTTGTTTTTATTATTAAAAATTGAAATTAAAATTTAAAGTTTTAACATTAAGTAAATTCATTATATTATCACTAGTTAAACTTATAAGTACTCCGTAACATATATAAATTGCGCAAGATAAAAGAAACTCAATTCTAATTATTTTGGTAAATTAACTTCGCATTATTTTACTTATATATTTTATTTTCCTTAAATTCATAAAAATTATTATTTATCAGTTTCTTAGGAAGGCAAACATGGGATAGAAGAAATTTAATTTCAAATTTATTTATTTTTTATTATATCCACATATAGTATTTTATTTTCATTATTAGTTTCTAATAGTTGGCTATTCAATGAACCATAAATGTGCGGACAAGATCATGTAATAAGATTGCAAAACATGTACTGTGATGTCTCTCCTATGCAACCAATAAAAGAGGGAATGCAATTTTTATTTTTAATTTTCACCTACCCCATTTGATTCCTACCAAATTTAATTATAAGTTCAATATGATAATAAATTATTATTAACTTACAGTTTAAAAATAAAAACATAAACTGGAACCTGATCTTAATGATGGTGTCAATTACACTTCTTAATTATAAAATCAGTTCATTAATTTGATCTGCCGATTTTAATTAGGAAAATTAGAGCACTAAATCATAATTTATATACATGTTGATGATAAAAATGGAAAATCCTTAAGTTTAAGGCAATGGCTAAGTCAATACTCATTACATTAGGCAGATTGTTATTATTATTAATGTGATGAAAACTACAAATTGGGATTTTTTTTATTAATTATTATTATATCCATGGATTAAGATAAGCCCATCACCTAGAGAGGATCAGTCTAGCATATCAATCCTAAATCTCCACTGAATCAACGGCATTCCATAAGAGAGATTTTGCTTGGTGGGCCAGGCAAAGTAGTCTTGTAATTTAAGATCGGAAAACGGTAGGGATTTGCAATTAAAGATCGGGAAAAGTAATCTTGATCAACGGCTGAGATGCAGATATGAAAGAAGTGGTAGCACATGCTCTGGCTACAGCACTTTGAGGTAATGAGCTGCGATGGTGGTCCAAAGTCGTAATATTCACAAAAGATAACATAAGAATTAAGAACACATTCCGAATATCGGGATACAGCTCAGCTTTGCTTCTAGTCCAAGCGTGGAGGACTTTTTCGCCATTTTGTTTTTTACAGGGGTAAACTAGTCAACTCAGTTATTGTAAAAATAACCATTCGCTATTTTTTAATCCTTATTTTTATTTATTTTATAAAATTTCTGTTTATTCCTGCTAAAAAAAAAGAAATTAATAATTTAAAGGTGATTGTTTTGGAGCTTTTTCATCGTCTTGCCTTTTAAGTGTCACCTTGGAGTCTAAAACCGAATATTTTTTTCTCACTTGCTCGCCCACCTGGTACCACCACCACCACCACCTCTTCTCCACCACTATCCACTCTCCTCTGTCAATCCACAATCTCAAACAAAAAGATTTTGGAGAAACACTCGATAATTTTAGATCTCCATTTATCTTACAAATAAGCTTAATCTAACCAATCTGGTTGTGTTTTCAGTTTTCACTCGTCTTCTCTCATCTCATTTGAAGCTACATTTCAACTGGTGAGTTGATTTTCTGTATCACTAATGCTTAAGTTTCTTTACGGGTCTATGTCTTGGAGGTTGTTGGTGAGAGTGGTGTGATAGAGAAGATAAAAAAAGGGAACGGTGGAGGTTAGCGTGAATGTTCCGTTTGTTTTTTTTTCTTTTTGAAAACAATCTCTCTGTTGTATGCACCTATTTTTTTTCTTTTTTTTGGGGGTAAAATTTGGAGATTTTGTTTTCCTGTTGCTGTCGGTGAGGGGGTCTCTGTTCCGGATTTCCTCCATGTTAAGTTTTTCCTTTTCCTTTTTCATTTGCTGCTTTTAAATTTTGCAAGCTCGAAAACCATGTTTGTTTCCACTTATGATTTACTGATCGAAGTATATTTCGGGGCCACTTTAGTCGAAACTGGCAGCTAAAATAGCTGTTTCTTTTTATATCGGAGTTTCGCCAACCGTCTTTTAGGCTTTAGTCTCCGTGTGTCAGTTTTATTGCTTCACGAAAGTGAGATTGTGAGTGTACTTTCTTTTTCTTTTGGTTGGAATTCTAGTCAGTTAGTACATTCTTCCTACTTCATTCACTGTATTTGTAACTGTTTCTCTCCTCAATTTTGGATTTCATTTAGCGGAAAAGAAGATGTTGATGTTTTCTATTTTAATTAGTCAATGCAGATTTTTAAATCTGTTTTTAATTTTTTATTTCAGTAAATTTGCAAAACAGATTTTTATTTTTAATATTCCGAATTTTGTTACGATTTTATGATATTTTGAGATTTTTCAGACTTGAATAGATCTCTGGAGTTACGCTTGCCAACCTGATTCAATATATTCCTATCGGAACCCTCTGAGAAATTGATGGTCTATATTGTTTCCTCATCAAAAAGATGCTAATTTATTTCTAAACATGAGATTACAATAATGTTTTTTTTTCTCCTGAGATTTTTCTCGGATTTTTGGACTTTAGCGTGCAAAATAGTTACTACTCTATTAAAAAAAATCCTTTAATTTATTTGGATTGCTTGTTTGGTGGTTCCTTAATTCCTTTGTCTGACTGTTTTGGACATTATGTCATTGCATGTTTCAGTTACTTTTTCATAATTCTCTGTTTGGTTGTGAAGAAAGTAGAAGACTCCATGTTTTCCTTTTATTTTTTCTTACCGTGTTTGGATTTCTATTTGATAATGCTCATCCGTTTCTTGTAATATCGACTTGGTTCTGTCATCAGTTTTAGACTACGTCATCTAGTTAGGTTTGGTGTGACCCATCAGACTATGTCTCTTGATGTTGATGAAGTTTTTGGGTTCTCTGCTTTCATCATGTTGTTAAATTTTTGAAGGTAATTTGGCCGAATAAAAGAATGTTGTATAATGATGAATAGGGGATTTCATGATTTAGGATATCGCTGACAAAGATATTTACTGGTCTCCTTCTAGCATTGTCATTTCACATTATCAAAATGGGTTCTTTAACCATGCTTCTTAATGCTTAGTTTGAGGTTTGCTCATTTGAGTGCATTTTCTTATTTGCATTTTCTACTGGTGTATAATTTGGTAATGCTTGGACTACAGCTGGCAATGGATCGCAGAAGCTGGCCCTGGAAGAAAAAATCATCTGACAAGAGTGAGAAGACTTCTGCAGCAACAGATTCTGGTGGTGGTACTTTGGCATCTGGTGGATCTCTGGCAGATAAGGTATATTCGTGGACATCTTTGACGTTTCTTCCCTGCTTACTTCCATCTTACACTGTTTGTTGCAATTCAATTTTTTCTTTTGCCTTACAATTGTTATTTCGTTAATGGTATTGATTGATTACGTTTTTCTTTTGAATGGCTTGAACCTCCGTCCAGTTACTTTCTGCAAGTTGGTTTTCATAATACATAATCAAACAATCTAGTGGCCATAAGTAAAATTTTTACTTGCTTGCTTAAATCGTGAGCTGGAGGCTTTTTTTGTCATTTTTCCTATTATATAAATAGTCTCATAATCTTTATTAGGATTTTTAGGATATTGTTAGTCAAATAATTGCTGCAGTTGTATACATCTTTAAGTAGTTTTTAGGAACTTTTACCATGACAATGTATTGAGATATATTACTATGCACAGTGATATTTCTCAATATGAAAGATTTGGCATCACAAATTTAGTTGTGTTAATGGGTGGTGGATGACATGATTTGGCGTCACAACGAACCAGAATGGAGATTCTATTTACTTTCTAGAGAAAAGAGTTTTCAATTGAACCCACTTTGTTTTTTAAAACCTCTTTCTTTTTCTTGCCTCTTTGGATGATCAGAGCAAAAGCATGTGGCTCTCCAATACTAGTAATTGTCTCAGTCTATCTTTTTGCATGCATATACATTGAAGGATTTTTGTGGAGTTTATACACCTTAGTGAATCCCTCATCTTTTTATCTTTAGGATTTCATTGGTTCATCAGAGTTTACATTTTGTGACATTAACAGGATAACTACAAAAAACCCAGCTATGTTCAAATTTCAGTGGAATCATACACCCATCTGAGTGGTTTGGAGGATCAAGTGAAGACATATGAACAAGAAGTTCAGGCTCTGGAGGATCAGATAAAGGAGTTGAACGAAAAGCTGTCTGCAGCAAATTCAGAGATGACTACAAAGGACAACCTAGTGAAACAGCATGCTAAAGTTGCTGAAGAAGCTGTTTCTGGTAACAGTGCTGACTTTACCTATCACATTTACCCTTAAAAGATTTTTACTCAGTTCTGATTTAACTATTATGAAACTTCAGTTGTGCTTGTCTAAACTTTTCATATCTGAACCACCATTCACTACAGGTTGGGAAAAGGCTGAGGCAGAAGCTTTGGCATTGAAAAATCATCTGGAATCTGTCACACTTTCAAAGCTCACTGCTGAAGATCGGGCATCGCATTTGGATGGTGCTCTTAAAGAGTGCATGCGGCAAATTCGAAATCTGAAGGAAGAACATGAACAGAAATTGCAAGATGTTGTTCTGTTGAAGACCAAACAATGTGACAAAATTAAGCTTGAGCTTGAAGCAAAAATAGCTAACTTAGACCAAGAACTCCTTCGGTCTGCAGCTGAAAATGCTGCTCTTTCAAGGTCGCTGCAAGAGCGTTCCAACATGGTGTTAAAAATAAGTGAAGAAAAATCACAAGCTGAGGCAGAAATTGAACTCTTAAAGAGCAATGTTGAATCGTGTGAAAGGGAAATAAATTCATTAAAATATGAGCTCCACGTAGTTTCAAAAGAGTTGGAGATTCGTAATGAGGAAAAGAATATGAGCATGAGGTCTGCTGAAGTGGCAAACAGGCAGCACATGGAGGGTGTCAAAAAAATAGCTAAGCTGGAAGCAGAGTGCCAAAGATTACGTGGCCTTGTGCGGAAGAAGTTGCCAGGTCCAGCTGCACTTGCCCAAATGAAGATAGAAGTTGAGAGTTTGGGCCGAGATCATGGAGAGTCTCGATTAAGGAGGTCACCTGTTAGACCTCCTAATCCACATCTGCCGGCTGTGCCTGAATTTTCGCTAGACAATACTCAGAAATTCCAAAAAGAGAACGAGTTTCTCACAGAGCGCCTGCTGGCCATGGAAGAAGAAACAAAGATGCTGAAAGAAGCCTTAGCTAAGCGCAACAGTGAGCTGCAGGCTTCTAGGAACCTGTGTGCCAAGACAGCAAGCAGGCTTCAAAACTTGGAAGCACAACTCCATGTCAGCAATCAACCGAAAAGTTCTCCAGCATCTTTGGTTCAGGTTTCTACTGAAGGCTACTCCAGTCAGAATATGAGCAATCCACCTAGCTTGGCCTCCATGTCTGAAGATGGAAATGATGATGACAGAAGTTGTGCTGATTCTTGGGCAACATCACTGTTCTCTGAGCTAGCACATCTGAAAAAGGAAAAAAGTGGGGAGAAGACAAATAAGACCAAAGATGCAAAGCACATGGAGCTTATGGATGATTTCTTGGAGATGGAGAAGTTGGCTTGCTTAAATCCAAACGATGCCATCACCATTTCAGATTCTCCGAAGAATAAGACATCTGAAATTGTGAATGGTGATGTTTCAGGAGAAGTCTCTTCTAGCAAGGATACCGTGTGTGAAGGACAGCATGTTTTGGATTCGTCAGTGAATTATGTATCTTCTAATATGGATTTGTCAGCAGTGGATTCTGGATCTGATTTCGAACAACCACCCTTGATAAAGCTTCAATCTAAAATTTCTATGTTACTTGAGTCTGCATCAAAGGATGCAGATATGGGGAAAATTTTAGAGAAAATTAAACGTGTTGTGCAGGATGCATATGGTGCCTTGCATTCGCACTCTGTAAGTTGTGCTTCTGAGGAAGTGGGAACTCCTGATGATGCCACTTGCATTGGACAGCCTTGCCCTGAAGATGCTAGTTTAACAGTGGAGAAGGAAATCACGCTGTCCCAAGATATTAAGGCATCTACAAAAACAGTACACTCTATCAACCAAGAGTTGGCTACAGCCATTTCTTGTATTAACGATTTTGTGTTGTTCCTGGGCAAAGAAGCAATGGCACTTCATGACAGATCTTCTGACAGGAATGGTCTGAATAAAAAAATAGAGGAGTTCTCAGTCAGTTTCAACAAAGTACTAAGAGGAAGTACAAGTTTGGTTGATTTTATTTTTGACCTTTCTTATGTATTAGCTAAAGCCAGTGAGCTCAGATTTAATGTCCTGGGTTATAAGGATTCTGAAGCAGAAATCAATAGTCCTGATTGCATAGATAAGGTTGCATTACTTGAGAATAAAGTTCTTCGAAGGGAGTCATCAGGAGAAAGTTATCAAAATGGCTGTGCACACATTTCTAGTCCTACCTCTAATCCTGAGGTCCCTGATGATGGAAATTTGGTATCAGGCTATGGATCAAATACTGCATTGTGCAAAGTCTCACTGGAGGAATTTGAAGAACTGAAATCAGAGAAAAACAATGTGGCCATAGATCTTGCTAGGTGCACTGAAAACCTGGAAATGACAAAATCTCAATTACATGAAACCGAGCAGCTTCTTGCTGAAGCTAAATCACAATTGGCTTCTGCGCAGAAGTCAAACAGCTTGGCTGAGACACAGCTAAAATGTATGGCAGAGTCATACAGATCACTTGAAGCTCGAGCAGAGGAGTTAGAAACTGAGTTGAACCTTTTGCAAACAAAAGTAGAAACATTGGAAAATGAGCTTCAAAATGAAGTGAAATGTCATTGGGATTCTTTGACCAGATGCAAGGAACTAGAAGAGCAACTACAAACGTAAGATTTCTTTCTTTTCTTTTCACTCCCCTCTCTTGGAACAAATTTTATTTGCACTTCCTGGCAAAATCAATGCTGCTTTTTTATGGTCTCCAAATAATAAAAGTCTAGTTATTTGTAAGATTTTAATTAGTATCTCTAAGGGAGAGAAAAAAAAGAAGTAAATTTATGCATATATTTAGCTGTAACAGGAAGCAAAAACACAAGCCTGTGAGTTGGCATTTTTTAAGCAACCAATCATTTATTGGTGCTGTTGCTTGTTCATCCTGACCTTGGATATGCACACACACGAGGTTAAACAATCCGATTCTCAACTTAGTTTCAGTTGGTACATCGAACTTAAACGGGATTAAGTTTTATGACCTTGTTGCTATAGCACTTACTGTTCAGATAGCAGATATCATAAGCTGTTTTGCATATCTTTAAGGCGAGTTTTTATTTCTATGCTTGTGACTGACCAAATGACGATCTTTAATTGAGTATTATGTGGAAATTTCTAGTGTTTCATTTAAATTTGGTCTTAGCTCTAACATGCATAAATTCTGTCATCTTTCAGAAAAGAGAGCTGTTCAGTTTGTTCGGCAGCAGCTGATGCCAATGATGAGAGCAAACAAGTGAGAATTTCCTCTTTCTTTCTTGTTTTTGCTTCAACTAAACTGGTTCGATTCTCATTTTTGCAATAAAGGAAAAAACATGTTAATTTATGAACGATTGGACATCATTCTTGCAAGTGTTTTGGTACGAATGGAGTTGGCTACCGATGGAGTTGTAACTCCCTGCACATTTATGATACAGTAGAATATTCAAGTTCGCGTGGAAGTCCATGTTGCAAGCAAAGCAATTGAATGTCCACGGGGAAATGGAACATAAGAAGTGTTAGAATTAGTAGTTTGTGGATGTGAATGGCTATTAACTTGCATCTAGCATTTCTAGTTTCTGTTGGCAATTGTCAATAACAAAAACTTAAAAACGGTTTATATCATAACAGGAGAGAGAACTAGTAGATGCGGCAGAGAAGCTAGCAGAGTGCCAAGAGACCATATTTCTTCTGGGCAAGCAGTTGAAGTCTTTGCGTCCTCAAACAGAAGCCATAGGATCGCCATACAGTGAGAGGAGTCAAAGAGGCGAAGATGAACCTACTACCAGTGGCATGACCGTACGGGATTTCGATCCTGCGGATATGGATAATAGTGTCTCAACTAATCTGCAGAGAGCAGGTGGCGAGTCCCCAATGGATTTATACAACCACCCATGTAGTACATCTGATGCCGAAAGATCACCAATCGGTTCGAAGCATCCGAAACACAGGTCTACAAAATCAACTTCATCATCTTCTTTTGTCCAAACTCCAGAGAAACATCCCCGAGGATTTAGCAGATTCTTTTCATCTAAAGGAAGGAATGGCAACTAGAGACTTGCAGCCCGCAAGCATATAATAACATTGTGGTTGGGAGAAGATCAACTAATAATAATAATAATAATCTGAAGCACTCGAGGTGGAGTCATCTGCCACTACTGGTGCTAAATATCACCTGTTGCAGAGTTTGCTTAGATTTCCTGGAGTGAAATGGTGATGTTTTGAACGTCTGGTAATTTTTTTCTTTTTTTGTAACTAATGGCTGTATATGCTTCCCACATTTAGGCGCATTTTCTCATTTTGCCTTCTGTAATTTCGTTAATTGAACAAGACATAATTTCTGGACTGTTACAATATCTGAATATAATCAAGTGTATGTGTCAATTTTATATTATCTTACATTTCTTCCCCTTTCGGTTATGCAGTTTTTCTTTCATGATACCAAGTTTATTTCCCCAATACACTGTAAAGGCGCAAGTCTTCAATGGCGAGATTTTAGACGTGCAAGAAAGTAAATTTTACTGTCCGTTCATAATTTTATCGGATGAATCAAATTTACCATAGGAATTATGACCATAATACAGAAAATGATATCTAATATGAATTAATGCTGGCGGTTAAATCAAGTGGGATTTATGTATACACACATGAGAATGAGATCTGTGATCTATTTAATTTGACAACTCGTTCAAATTTGTGTGAAATACTAAAGAAGTGTGGGATCTATCTAATTCAGGGATTTACACGATTTTGTGTGAAATATCATTGTTTGTGTTTATAACACTGGTATGGATTCATTTTATTTATTTATTATTATTAGGTTTTTTGGAAGCTTGGATGTCGAGTAAACACCAAATCTCTATTTTCTGCATGTATAATATTCTTAATTCAAAAAAGAAATGTGCTAAATTAAATTCCCACTGGGTAAATCCTCTAGTGCGAAAGAGCATTTTTCAGATTACATTACTAATAATTAATATTTTTTCTTTTGGGGGTCAATATAATTGATAAGCAATTGTATTTCTCTTTTCAACCAAAAAGAAAAGGACGATTACAAATTGACAAGGAGCAAGCAGTATCATTTAGCAACGGGCTGTTATATTATGGACCCAATTTTATATTGTATTTTGTATCTTATTCCTTTATAAAAATGTGTTTTTTATAGAATTGGATTTTAGTAAATTAATAAATATAAAATAAATTTATTAATTATAATTTATAAGTTTATTATTTTTGAATTTATAAGTTTATCAGTTATAATTTAAAAGTTTATTATTTTGAACTTATAAATTTATCGTTTTAGATTTACATGTTCATTATTTTAAAATTCATTATTTAGAAATTACAAATTCATCTTTTATAATTTTCAGATTCATTATTTTCAACTTCATTATTTAGAACTTACTGTCTCATCACTCGCAAATTCATCATTTACAACTTTCAGATTCATTTTTTTGAACATGTAAGCTCATCATTTTAAAAATATAGATTTATTATTTACAATTTACTATTTCATCACTTACAAGTTTATCGTTTATAATTTTCAGATTTATCATTTTGAACTTACAGATTTATCATTTTGAACTTACATGTTAATCACTTACAGGTTATTCACTTATAGCTTATAAGTCATAACTTTCATATTTATTATTTTTACTAAATCTATTATCTTTAACTTTTAATAACTTAATTTTTTTCTTTATTACTCATTTTTAGTTCAAATTATCTTCATTTTTAGTTTAAATATTTTCATTTTCAACCATTTTATTTCACAAAAAAATCAAAATTAAATTTTTTTATTTAAAATAATAATAAAAATTATTACAATATCTAAAAATACTAAAAAAAAATCAAATATGTAAATTAAAAAAAAATCTCTAAAAAGAAACTTAAATTATACAAAAAAAATTCTTTTATCTATGTGAAAAAGAATAAGAAAAAAAGAAAAATTAGAAGAAGAAGAAGGAGAACACTCTGAAAAAAATGGTACCGTACTAGTTAACGTCACATAAAATATTATGCACATGATATATTATGCACTTGAATACATCATATAATTTGCGTTTAGCAACGATTTTGGCATGGGATCAGCCTTGCCTTATCTGTTCTGTTGAAGAACTCCGTCACGTGGGTTGGGCTTTTCAAGGAATTTTGGACGTAAATTTGACTTCCATGTAAAAAATTTAATAATACACTGTCATATGAAAAAAAATTATTTTAATTTTATAAACATAATTAAAATCTGGATATAACCTCATTTACCACTTAAAAAAAGAAAAGAAAAGAAAAGTGGAAAATTATTGGGTTTAAGTTTTTTTATTCATTAATTATAACATGAAAAACTCTTTTGTGCTGATCAGACCTCAAATCTTATATCTTAATTACTAAATTGTTTGCTTAAGAGTACATATGTACAAAATTGGTATGTTTCCAAATGTTCCAAGGAAAAGCCATAATTTCTTTGAAAACATTCTGTTCTGTGTACAAACTACTGATTGAATATTCTACGAAAAGAGAACTTTGAACTTGGGTGCTCTTCTTGCAGTTCGATTTCAGTTGTTTGAGGAATTCAAAGAAAAACAAAGTTGCTTAAAGCTGGATTAGATTAAATTATTCACCCTTTTCCAGACTTCATTTAAGCTTAAATCATGGATTAATGTCTGCAATTAACCTTATAACCCATCATTTTTCCCAATAAGGAACCAGCCTTTTTTCTTTGATATATGTGACTGCACACATGTACCCATAATTAGGATTTGGGAACCTAGTGTTGTGTGCAAATTTTTCTTCCCTAAACAACGTGGAGGCTGCCATATTCATGCATATCACAGTACGTATCAAGTTCAAAAAATTAACTTATTCTGATATCCGTAAATTGCACATAATTTAAGAGAAAATTTCATCCCAATCATTAAGAGAAAAAAAGTCTTATCTATTAATTTGAGGATCTTAAAAAATTCAGTTACTGAATTTTTGTTTATTTGTATATTTTTGATTGGTTATTGAATAAGAAAATTATTATTTAAATCATGTCTATGTTTCAGTTAGACTTAGTCATGTATATAATTTCATTCATATTTCAAGTTAATAATTTACTATTACAATAATAAAATATTTAATTTTATATTTATAAATTGATAATTATAGCTTTTATATGTATTGGTGTATTATTAATTAAATTTATAGATGATAAAATATATATATATCCTTGGTTGGGGGCATAAGTTATGAGTTTGTAAAAGTAGGGAACTTAGGAATTAAAAAGCCTGAGAATGAGATGGGGAAAATAAATTAAATTGGTAGGCCCAAAAAAATACAAATTTAATTTCTTAGATAGAATCAGAGAATAGAATTAAAAACACAGACACATTTTCTAAAGGCATAATGGTTGAGAGTTGAGACCAAACATGTCTTACCCTACAGCAACGCTCAACCCCCAACATATTCAATTTGCCAAATAAATATATAAATATGAAAAATATGTTCCAAAATAACATGAATTGTCACGTACAAGACTAAACAAATTAAGTTTGTGTTCATGCATCAATAGTATCATCCATGCAGAAATTTTAATATTTTTCTCCTCTGTTCCTTTTTAAAAATTTAAGCATCTAATTTTTCGTTTTTATTTTATTAAATCGAATTTTTATTCTATTAAGTCATTAATATTTTAATTCAACTAATATTTGATGATCTTTAATTTAGATCTCGATTCTCATGCATTAAATTACAAATTACTTATATTTAAACATTTAATTTTCCTCAAAAAATATCTAAATACTTTTCCTTTTCAGAATTTTGAAATTTTATCTCATATTAAGAATTAAGTTTACTGTATAGAGTGTGATTTATCCTTATCCATACAATTTACTAATTAATTTCAATGATTAATTATTCCATGACAGAAATTTATGTCTAGAATAATTAATCTCGAACCCGACATTTCAATTATGATTTGCCCTCACCAAGTGTCTTCCATCTGCAATTATTTATGTCTGCTAGTTAAGATAATGCTCAATCTGACATTTTAGCTACCTGATGATTCTGATTTTGATATAATCACACCACCTCTGTTTGTAATTCCCCAATTCTATTAGTTAATTTAATTAGTTTTTATCTTTTAATTTCTCAACTTCTAAAAGTCTTAATCACAAAAATGCCTTTCCAATTGGAATTTTGTTTGGGTTAGATAAACATATTACCATAGTCACTCATTCTTCATTATAAATTGAGCTACGAACTAATATGTTTGTATAAAAGATTAATAAATGTTACCACTTATTCTTTAAAAATTTTAAAATGTACCAAATTCAATTAAAGAAATTAGCAAAATTACATGATGACTGATGAGTTAGAGGGCCAGAAGCATGTTTTGGTGCTTGAATTATAACAATTTTTTTCTGTTTAGTCCCTAAATTTATATTGTATGCTACTGCTTTCCTAAATAATTATTTTAGCACAAATTAAGGTCAAATTTAGATATTAATGTACCCTAAAAAATTATTTAAAAAGTTTAGGGTTTAAATAAAAATAAAACACAATAATTCAAAAATTAAAACATCCCTTGTTTCAAAAAAATAACACAAGTGTTTTCATATAAATAGAAATAGACTCCCAAATTAATTCAAATTATAAAATTAAAAACTATAATTTCGTCCCTGGAGTGTAAAAGCGAATATTCTATTTGGAAGTTGAATTTGAAGGAGATTTTATAGATAATTTCGTGGAAAGGAAATGAAATTGGACAAACAAACATGAATTTAACAGGAATAAACATTGAAAAGACATGGAAGAATAAAGGGAAAAAACAGCAAACCAACTGTAAGTTTGTTGAAATAGAGTTGAATGTAATATAGTTTGGTATGCATAAAAACACATCTCATATAAAGTTTGTGAATTATGATATATGTTGGATGGGATCTTTATACTATCATACCCGTGATCTTTGTCACCATCTCTCAACTTTAGTGCTCCTCATCCTCCCTGCTTCTATTTTATAATTTATTTCTTTTTATCACTTCCATTTTCACCTTATTTTACTTTATATTATATTATATTAATTATTCATTTTATATTTATCTTCAATTTAAGTATTTTAAAAGTTGTGCTCATAGGGTCTCCAAGAACAGTATAGATTAATTAAAATGGATGAAAGCTTAATTTACAATCTTTTTTTTTTGCAGGAATCATTCGAGATTAATTTGTCTGTCATTTTCAATTTGCAGCCAAATTAATTGCTCGATTTCATCCCACAAACGCTTATTTCAAATATATATATATTTTTTTAATTCTTGCCTACTAAAAATATCTATTGCAATTTAACAGTTGCTTGCAATTGAGTTTTACAATTTTTTTTTTTAAAAAGATAAAAATAACTATTTTTAAGGATGAAATTGAGTAGTTTAACTGTAAATTGAAAGTTATGTATTAATTACGTTTAAAAATTTATATTGGAACAAATTCATCATGCAAAAAAAAATTGGAGAGTGTTGATAATTCAACAGAAATACTAAAATAGTAAAATTTTCACTTTTTTATTTAAAAAAAATAAACTTTCAAATTCAAATTTTAAAGATGGAGCAGACTAAAATAAGAGTTCGACGAAAAATTTATAAAATGAAAATTACTGATTAAAATTAAAATTAAAAAAAAACCTGAGTTGTTTTTAGGTAACATTGAAAAAAGAAATATGAGTGAGTGCTAATGAAAAATTAAAATAAAAACTCACAAATATAGCTTGACGATAAATTCATTAAGGTAGATTCAAGTTGAATTTCCTTTCTGATATATATATATATATATATATATATATATATATATATATATTAGTACACCTGAATTACTAAATAATAATATTTTCTTAATTATGTTATCTTTACGAGTAAGCATTAATTAGCTACTTCTCAAAAGATGGAACTATTTTCTATAGCCATGGCCATGTTCATCTCCAATCTTGTAAACGGTATAACTTCTTCTTTTTTTCTTAATTTATTAAAAGAAAAAAGAAAAAGAAACAGAAAAAAGAGTAACTTTGAGACAGGACAAACAAATCTTAAAAGCTAATAAACTATTATGGAAATTAAATCTAAAAAAAATAAAAGGAAAAATAAGTAATAAACAATTGAGACATTTTGTAGGATACACTTAGAACAGAAGTTTCAAAGGTTTCACAGTTTATAATTTATTAATCTGAAATTTAATCACTTTTTGAGATTTTTTTTATCAATTAAGCAAATGGGTTTTATCTTCTATTTTACAAATTTGATTAAATTTAATCTAAAATTTACTTAAACTATAAATTTGATTATAATATTAATAATTAATTATTATAAAATAAAAAAAAATATTTAAGAAAATTTATAAACTAGATGTAAAAAAAAAAAAAGTTTTCGTGTTTAATGAATCTAAAAAGAGTGAACTACAGTGGGCTACGCCAATGCCATGGGATTAGGGAATATAAATGTTGGCAGTAAAGTAATTATATAGTATTTTTATTTTTTTAACTTGTAAAAATAAAAAGGTCGTAATTAGAGAGTAGAGAGAGAATCGAAGACTCGAAGGTAGGAATGGGTGTAGGGCAGTATTGCCTTTAAGGACGTACAGTTATTAATTAAGAATTTCGTCAAATTCAAATACGCACCGCCCTATTTTCCAACAACGTCCCAATCGTACGGTCTTTCTTTTGGCTTTTAGTTTAGGTCTTCACTCTTCACTCTTCAGCTTCGCTAGGACCACTTCTCACTTTAACTGTCCCATAAAATATAATTATTTCATCAATTATCTACTCCTTAGTTAAATTTTTATAAATTGCCTAATTTATCTCCAAATTAAAATTTTCATTAAAAAAAACATAATTTTCTAAGAATTTATAAAATAATAGTGAAATACAAACTTATTAAATAAAAGCCATAAATTCATATTTCAGAGTTGAAATCAAAGTAGGCAACTTTTTCCCCAAAAAAAAAGTATTTAGGGCTTGCTGTCGTAACCTGATTGGATCGAAATCCTAACCGCTCACTTTGTGGGCCGCCACTTATGAGAGTGTATCCCTGATCAGACCAATCTTAGAAGATTAAAATACGAGATTTCAATAGGTGGCCCCCCCTCCACATGGGCTAGCTGCTGCTGATAATAGATCATTCTTTTTTTTTAAAAAAAAAATTATATTTTTTTGTATTTTCTGTTTATTTTAATTTAATAATATATTATATTACTTGAAGAAGCAAAATTCTCCCACCATACCTTTTCGGCTCTTTAATTATAACAGTGTGCTCCCAAACAAACAATACGGAGCCATCAACGGAATATTAATTTTTAATAAAATAATTTAAAAAAAAAAAAAGAAATTAAGTGGGACCTAGTTGTTATAGTTTATTATAAAGAATATGTTAATATCCATTATTTTGAGTTTTTTTAATTCTCCACTTGTCAATTTTACTCATGGTAAAATGTTTCTTAAACACTTTAATTTTTTTCTGTTTATATTTGTTTGGAATCTGAACTAAAAATTTCACAGGTTTATAGCAAGACCAGGTAAACTTTGGAAATTTTTTCCCTTTTTTTTTTATTTAAAGAAGTCTCATTGATTATTTAACGGATGAAGTATTAATTTGGTATTGAATTTCTTACAATGGTCAATTTATTTCAAAATTAACTTTTAAGTAAATAATGCAACTCTTTTAATTTATGGACATTTTTCTTTAATTTATCTGAAAAATAATTTTTTTGTATTGTTTTACTATAAAATCTTTATCTACTGTGAATTTCAATTAAACTCTTACAATAAATGATGCAGAAACAAAGGGAAACAAAAATGTGAACATGGAGTTTTTTGATATGAAATGGCCTCAAATGATCATGAACTAAAAATTACTTGCTGATTTAGCCAAACCAATAATTTTAAACAAGTTTGCTAAATTTCACCTTCAGCCCTTCTTCAATCAACTTCATACGTGAAAAGATGGAAGAATGAGTACCGAAAGTGGGTACTAACAGCAACATTGAATTTGAGATTTTTAAAAGGAAAAAATGCTTCTAGAACTGCAATATGCCTAAACTATTTTATACAGTAGTATTTGCAATCTGCACGACAATAATGAATTACAAGTTTGAGAATTGAGAGTGTGCACTTACTATTCCTTCTATTAATTGATCAAGGGCGAGTGGTTATTAATTTGAGCATATATAAATTTAAATATTCAAATTAATATTGACAAGGTTTTTATTTTTAGAGAAATTCTATCAAGTATAGAAAAATTGCAGGGACTCAAGTGAAGAATATGTGAATCAAGTTAGGAGAAGTGGGATGGGGAAATGAAAGACTAGTTGGGATCTGGGTATAAGTTATATAGTTCATTTCTGACAAAACATTCTAGTTAGATGTCCGCTGGACAAAGATTTTAACAGTTATAACGGCTAAACTGACAATGGATCATGGAAATGAAAGAAAATCCATTAATGGAAGAAACCTAAAGAAAATAATATCTAACAAAGACGAAAACCCTAAAATCAAGTGAAAGTTGCAGTAGAAAGAGACTGGGAAAAAAAAAGTGTTCCTTAATAATATTTATTAATTAATTAGTTTCTCCTACAGGGTACATTGGTAGCTAGTTTGAAATTAACATAACCACACACCACTGTTAGGGAAAATTACAGACTTTCTCAAAATTTACATCTCTAAAATTCTAAAAAAAAAACAAAACAAAACCCAGATAGTATTCATGGGTTTCTCTCTTGGGTTAGAGTCAAGATTGATTTTTTCTTTTTGGAAAAAAAAAACCCAAAGAAAGAATAATTACCAAGAGAAAATTAAACCATGAGAGAAGAAATGAAGCAGCTTCATCCACTAGAGTCATCAATTTTCTCCAAACAGATCCGATAACCCTAAACTCAGTTATTACTATTGAAATTTACTCTGCCATAATCTTCTTCTACTTCTTCTTTATCTGAGCATGGATGTCAGAGACAGAAAAACTTCTTCTTCACAAGGAATGGTAAGACCCATATCATGATCAAACCCAAACTCTTCTTCAGCTTGTTGAAGCAAACTTTGAAATTCAGGTCTAGTTAAAAAAGAAATAGGAACAATATATCTGCTTCTATTTTCACCAACATAAACAACAAAATGACCTTTTGGGACATCTAAAGGAAGGCCTTCTTGATCATGGTACCCTTGTTTCTTTCCTAAGCTTGAGCACCTCTTCAAGATCTGTTTAAGCACGGCTGTTTGAGATAGTTTATTTGATTTCCTGATAGCCATTCTTTTTGTTTTGTGTTGTTAAGAAGAAAAAGGTTTGAGCTTTTTTTTTTTTTTTTTTGAGCTGTTGAAAGAGAAGATGAGAGCGGAGTTAAAAGGTGAGTGTGAAAAGGTTGAAGGCGCTTGTAGGGGTATTTATGGGGAATGAGAGCAGTGTTAACTGTTAAGAGTTAAGAGGGTAGAGAGAGAAAGCAAAGGCCATGTGAGGTTGTAGGGACGAATGACAGACCATAGGTGTTTTTGGGGTCAGTATGCTAGGTGCCAATCCCATTGGGTTTGCACCTCCTTGTTGCCCTCTCTTAAGGACATCATGGTTCCTCCCTTTCTCTCTTATTTTTTTATAACTTTCGTTTTTAGAGTAAATTTTGTTACTTAAAATTTTTTATGACTTATGAGAAAATTGAGAAGCATCCACGCAATTTCTTCTTTTTCTTTTTTTCTTCATTTAATTTCAAGTCTTTCTAGATAACTGGTCATTTCTTGCCTTGGTTCAATATGGTAATGGTTGAAATTCCTGCCAATATGCCCATTGTTGCACCATATAACAAAACAGCAATTTAAATGCTAGCTGGTAAATTCAAAAAAAAGGGATCTAAGGACTCATGACTTCTGTTTCGAATAATTTTCTTCTTTTTCCCATCAAATTTCCAAGATACTGATTTTGGTTGGTCCCCTCTTTTGGGTTAGTTTGACACTTTCTTCTATTTTCTTGTTTCATTGTTTAGAATCCCAACATTAGTCAATAGTAATTTTTATATCACTATTTTTTTCCCTCATTTTTTAGTACCCATCCAAACATTTTGGTTCTTATACTCAAAACCGGCATTTAAGAGATAATTCCATTTGGATACCAAGTCCATCATGAAACAATGTAAATAGAGATGAATTTTGTCCATAAATGCTCAATTTAAACAATAAAATTTCATTTCCAAGTACGTAGACAAAGTGTAATATGTAATTCATCTTAGAACAATGCAATTAAAATATTAGGGTTAGACTATATCTGTGAATTTACTAATGGATCAAACTGATAATAAATTATCAAGCAACAACAGTAATATTTTAAATCAATTGTATTTTTATAAAGTAAAAACTAATTCTTTTTATATGTGAGATCATCATTAGTATGACAAGAAATTGTCATTTTCAAGTATACTATACCTAAAATGAAGGGAGTTGAATTGGATTCATTTAATTCAGTGAATGGAATTGAAAACCTCTCCATTTTGATTCTTTAGCTGAATAAGGTGCATAATTGAGAGATGAATAATAAGAGTGTACCGGATTGTACCACCACTTGCTGCTGTGGGTTTCGTTTCACCTTAATTGTTGAGCTTGTGATGCCGTGGATGTGGTCACAGATAAAGTTCAGTAATTCACATGTGCTTCTGCTGCTGCCTTTGCTTCTTTTCAGATATATAAATGTATTTATTTTTCATTTATATATCTTATTTATTTTTACTACACAAATTGATTCACCACTAAAGCATTTACTCCCTTCAGGAAGGTCAGAATTAAACATTTTATTTTTATATCAATGGCATGAGTTAACAGTACATATCTAATTAATTAATATGCAAATACAATAAATTAAAATAAGTAATATAATTTTTTATTAATATATAAATACAAATAAACTATAATATTTATATAAATAAAACTACCATCCATGACTTGATAGCCTGTTATCACAACAGATCATATTAGATGGCAATGGAACTCTAAAAATCGAAAGATTCCACCATACTAAGGGAATTTTCACCTTTGCATATATAACCAACTCGATCCATCTACTTGATTTGAGAGGATATATTTTTTTGCTTTTATGAATCAATGCAATAATATTTTATCATGAATATAAAATAATAATTATTTTTGGTCTAAATTATTTAATTTTTAACTCACTAGTCAGTAAATTAATATAGATTCGCACAGGTTATATTTACGAAGAGGACAAAACACTTCATCTTATATTTTAAAGATAACAAATTATTGATTAAATTAGTATATAATAAAATCGATTTAGATAAGTGTTTAAAATATTCTAATGACCAGTAAGATTTGCCATAAAATTTTAAATTATTAATTTTATAATCAATGATTGAAATATATGATTGGCCATTTTCATGAAATTAAATTTCAGAAAATTCTGATCCTAATTATAAGATTTTTTTTTCATTTTAGCACTGATGAAATAAAAAGTCAGCAGGTCTTCGCAATATTTCTAGTCAATATGCATTTTTCACGTTTAAGTGATTATTAGTCATTAATCAACCCTAAGATTAGCGTAGGAATCGGATTAGAAATTTCATCCAATAAAATTATATACGCAGCATGTCAAGAAAAAAAAAAAAGTTGTTAAAAAACAAGAGAGAAGAACCATAAATGGAAGAAGGGTTAATTTCTCCTCAAAATTTTAAGCAATAATCAGTCTATCTATAAATGAACTTTTATATCTAATTAATAATAAGCAGCTCAAATTTAACTCAATTTCATCCTGAAAAAATATTCTTTCTATTTTATGTTTTATTTTTACTTATATAAATCCGAGTTTACAATTCATTACGAAGATTTCAATAAAAATTCATGTTATGCATGTAAGGATGTAATTAGTGGAGACAGGAGCAGTATTTTTGAGAAATGAAATGGCTTCAGCTAAACATAAATTGGAATTTGTGTATTAATGAACTAAAAAAGATTAATTTCGAAATAATTTGGTTATCAAAAAATACACTAATAGTTAAATATATATAGGTAGGTAGTCCCCCATGTTCTAATTTCATAATCTAAGCTTGTCTTTCTACCATATAAATGCATGTAGTAAATGCTTCATACGGCATCGTCCTGGCTGTCCTGTTTTCTCTCTTGGCTTTGTTTGTTGGGTATTGTAAGAGGTACAACGACAGTACCTGAATTTCTAAGGGCAAGACGTGCATGTTTTCTTGTTTAATGTCTACATGTGTTCATTCACATCAATCATATGCCTTTCTCATGTTTAATTTCCTTTCTTATAATTGGACTCATAATCCATATATTATATGATCAAATTTCTTCTTTTTTCCTTTTCTTTTTTGTTTTTATAAAATCGATTTATACTTATCTTTATTCATAATCTGAATTAAAATTTTAATTACTTAATTAATTAATATGAATGAATAATTAAAAATTTATGGGCTAACTCTCTCTCTCTCTCTCTCTCTCTCTATATATATATATATTATAGAGGAAACACACATATATTCGAAGAGTCAAAATATGCATGCATTTTTTTTCCAAATATCTATAAACCATAGAGGATATATATAATTGCTAAGTAGAATAGAAGGTAGAAAATAGGGAGAGTTGATTAAGTCAATGACTTGAATAGAAATTAGAAGGGGTTGATCATGTTTATATAGCGTAATCAATAATCCTATGACTTGACCAAATTATGATCAAATTGAAAAATATCCAACTTTATTACAAGATCAAATGCGAAAGTGGGTAGGGTACATTGAGTTGGACCTCAGTATATGCTTAATTCAAATTAGAACCGGGCCAATAATTGTGGGGTTCACAGTCTTCTTCTTAACTAGGGGAGTTGCGAAAGTTTTGAGTACTACTCCAACACCATGTTCTGTGATGGAGATTGGCTGTTGCAGTTCATACAAATTTTATTACAAGACCAAATGCGAAAGTGGGTGCCACTATGCTATACTCACCGAAACCCACCACTGACTATATATATATATATATATATATATATATATACATATTTTCATGTCTAAATGGAGCAAATTAAGCCAATTTATACGGTAGAAAATGAACCCCATCTTCTAAAGCTAACCACATGAAACAAACCCATGTTACCTCTGCCTCTTGTAAAAAGGACAACATTGTAAGGACTCTCTATCTATGTCACCTCTAACTGCTTTACTTACCCCATCTGTAACCTCCATATAGTTTAAATATCCATTTTTTTTTTCATTTTAGACCTATTTATTTATAAATTCCGTCAATAGTGCATTTTCACATGAAAAAACATTGATTTTTTTATCTATATATAAATATAAAAAAATTGATTATAAAATTTATATTATTCAGTATATAAATATTCTAATGTTACAATCTTCTATTGATTCCTTTATGCGTGTTACTTATGCATATATATCATTCTGTTACACAAAATCAACTTCAAAACTCAAAAACTTAACGAGCGGACAACATGAAATGAAATTTTAATATAAAAATAAAATTATAGCAAAGAATAATATATTTATGAGGGATAACCACCATTAAAACCAAACTATCATTAGTGTATAAAATCAAGAAGAAAGATGCAAAGACGGCTAAGGTATAATTGAGGACTTGGGGACGTACCTTAGCTATAGCAAATTAAGGTGTCACATGATAAAATCAATTAGCATATAAAATTTTCAAATTCAATATTGGTCACCATATAATTTTTTATTAATCTGTATCTATTGATACGATATACAAGAATATGTTAAAGAATACTTATCCAAATCTGATAAGTGATTACCTAAACAATCATGGATAGATTAATATGATATTTTTTTGAGAAATAATATTTATTTGGATATGATACATATATAATATATATTCATGCTAATAACAAATTGTTATGTAATATGAAATTTTATTATGAATTGGATGTGAGGAAAGAGTAGGAGTGTGAAGGGTGCAAAGATTAAACATTCTATTAAGGGAGGGGTCCATGACCAGCTGGCTGTGTTGATTGAATCAGCTGGTTATATTTGATTGATACAAAATGAGTTGAACGCGTTTAGATGCGTGATTGAAGTAAGAAGAGAACAGAAAGAGGAGAATTGAATTGAATGAAGAGATGAGTGGAAATTAATGAATGTTCTGTATAGTATTTTATCATTAATTAAGAATATATGCAGAAGACAAGATTGAATAGAATTGTAGATGTAAAAAACCACACAACAACACTAACTGCATCTATTGATTTCATTTTGATGTTTCAACTACTCTTTTTTAAATATTCGTAGCTACGGTTCCAACAAGTCTCACCAACCATCTAATGTGTTCCTCGTTTTTTCTACTTTCTCCTTTTCCACTTTCCCTTCCCCCTTTTTTTTTTAATATACTGAATATTGTACTTTCGTATTTGGAATTTAATCAATATTAATTTTATTTTTTTGTTAAATTTATTTCGTATGAAAAGAAAATTTTGCTTATCTTTAAAATTTTCTAGCGACAGTCTGTTTTGTCCCAAAATCAAAATTTGAGTTTAACTAGTATGAACATTTTAATTTGCAATTAATTTATTTTATTTTATTTTATTCCCAAGTAAAAATATATATTTTTTAGTTTTTTCCCTCAAAATCCCTGCATATTATAAAATTATATTGTAACATTGTAGTTAATTATAAAGTATACTGTGTCAAAAAAATTAATGATAAAGTATACACCAAATTTTACGATATATATATATTGTTCCAAAATAAAATGGAATAAGCAATTATAAAATGAAAATGATATACTAATTAAGCTCACATTTATATTTTTCATTTTTAATAATGCTTTTTTTAACCTTACGTCTGAATTCTACTAAATTCAAGACAAATTAGTTTAAATTTAAAATTCCACAGAACACCGAATATAATTTTGTAAACAATTTTTTAAATATTCTGTCTGATTCTATAAATTCAGATGTGTTAGTGTGGATTGGCGAACTAAACTTTATAAACTTTTTTTTTTTTTTAAAAAAAAGTACTCGCTTCAGAAAATCTTTGGGAGAAAATTATAGAAACTGATATTAGAGAAAAAGCCCAAAGAAAGTGATTTAGGCCCACATTGAGCCCATGTAGATTGAAGCAGGATCTTCACATCATTCTAACCAGACAGGACTAAGTAAATTGGCACTCCCTTAGAGAAGAGAATGGCCCTCCAGGGCAAGCAATGGCCTTTCAGGCCTTCACCATCTGCAATCTGCAAGAGCCATTGAAACAGAATAGCCATTAAGAGCAATTCGGCTTCACATTACCCAAAATATTTTTGCTTGCATATTAAATAATTCCATAAAATAAAGAATAATTAACAAATAATAAATATTTTACATCCATACCAGCCATACCTAGACGAAAAAAGAGGGGAAAAGAAAATGAAACCTTAGTGCCTATGGTCAAAAGAGAAACTCTCTTTTTGCTAGTTGCCATAACCTATTCAGATGGTACTCCAACTGAATCCTACAGTAAATTTTTCCTTCTCACCCTTGAACTAATTTTCATGAAATTCTGGTCATAAATCATATATTTAATTAAGTGGATAGAACAGTTGGCTTCTGTTGAGCTTCTTCTAATTGTAAGCTTCCATAATATCTGACAAGAACTTTCCAACCATTTGGACACATAAAACCATCTGGGGGGTTCTCTCCATTTCTTGCATAAGTCCGCATCTGCAAGAAACCAACGAGTACATCAACATTAGAATACGAGTCTAAGATGATAGTCCTTGCTCCAATCATGTAAGACTTCTATGTTCACAACTTCTACAAGCTGAACACTAACTTCGTGAGATAGTTGTACAATGAAAAGCAACGAGAACATTCACGAAAGTATTTCCCTTCCAAGATGCCACACTATCATTGACCAAAGGAAGCACATTATCATTTCTGCACCAATGGGGGAAAATAACTTAATTTGATAGTAACTCCTAGTATTTATTGTCTTCTTTCCCGGTGTCAAGTTGTTAATGGAAGTTGACTTTGTACCATCGGTTACATCTGATGTATCTCCTACTGATCCAAGACAATAATTATAGTACGTGAGAATGAATCAGTGAACGGTTGCATTTTCAATGCTAGAATTGCAGGGGCTTTAGTCAAAATTTCAACCAGAGGCTTGTGACCTACATAAGCCACTCACTGAGATAAAAAATGTAAGCAATTTTAACTATTCAAGGACATGCCATTGCCATAATAAGTCCTTTCAGATACATGAACCTTGACATAGACGGGGAGTCAGTACTGTTCATACCTTAGTTCCAGAGATGAAGAGGAAATCCTGAGCACGAGATGGATCAAAAAATGCCATCTTCTTTGACACAGTGTCATATGCTGCCACCTGCAAAATGGAATGAAAAAAATTGTTGTCCCACGACTTGAATGTGAAAGAAACACTAAAAAAGGAGAATTGTGCAAATTTTATTCCTAAATGATCAGGATAAACACTATTAATTCCCAGTACAAAGACATAATAACAGCTCATTGAAGCTACATGTGAACAAGCATATCAAAGTAAAACATGCATTGGAAAGACGGAATCTTGAGTGCTACACCTATCATATAGCTGCATCTTTAACATCATCTTCTTGCTCTACATTGCTTGGGACCAATTGAATTCTGTTTTGTCCCTAAAATGTTTGGGTTCTTACCCTCATCTGCCTAGTCCAAATTAGCAACATTTGTAGAAGTTCCAGTTGAGCTTAACAATGGTATTCTACATGTAACATCTTGAAGAACATTCTATCTTTTCTTCCAGTATTGAAACATATCCTCACTTTCATTAATCTCAAGGAAGTTATTAATGCTCTTGTATCATGTAATGACTCCGTCTGTTAAGATTTATTCATTACCTGAGAAAATATGTAAAAGGATACCATTTATCAGATTGGCAACAAAGGTTTGAAAACAAACGCAGATCATCTCTATAATGGTTATTTCACAAATTCAAGAATTGAACAATAACGGGAAATGAAAATCTAATGATGAAAGTTAGTGTCTGGTCTGCCCCCGTTTACAGCACACTGTAGTAGTGCACTACAATTAGATGGATTTTATTTTTGATTCCCAACCTTAGTAAAATGTGTAGCAAAGGGAATTAGGAGAGAGAGAGAAAAGAGCATCAATAGTTAAGGCCAGAAACTCATAGTACCCACCCTGAATGGCAAAATAGTCAATTTCTCCAAGCCAGGAGCCATGCTCAGCACCTTCTTTCCATGATCAGGGTCATATAAATCTCTCTTCTCCGTAGGATGACCCATACCAGCAGGATCACGGCCAACTATGTAAAAATTAGCCCCTGCATTTATCCGTGCCTTAGCATGCCACTGTACTTCAGTTGGACCCGCATAATGCATAGGTGACGGGAAAATAGCAACAATGGTAGTCTCAGGGTCAAGAACACCATCTTGTAGGACCTGCTTGAAAACAAATTCATAAAAACCTCTTCTAGAGGAAATATACCTATACTAAAGAAAATAAAATTAAAAGGATGACAGAATATTCCTAGAGTTCAAAATGCTTATTTACATGGCTCGCCAATTTTTATCAAAGTTTTAAATAATGGAAATTGAAGAAATACCTAGCTATGCTGTTCCATTCGAACATCCAAAGTCACGTCATCAGCCTTCGTGAAACCTCCCAAAGGATGAAGTAATAGTATTGGGTTCTTGTAACCCATTTCCAAAAGTCTTCCGCGTGTATCATTCATCAATAATGCATGCCCATTATGCACAGGGTTCCTCAACTGAAATGCAAAAACTGCATCAGCCTGACGCCTGTCAAATTCCTCCCTAAGTTGTTTGGGAGAGAGCCTGTAGTTATCGAGCCCATCATCATATTTGATAGGCTTTAGTACTTCCAAATCTCCACCTATGAGCCAATTTCCAGCCGGAGTAATGTACTCCTCAACATAAGGCAATCCTGGTGCTGTTGTGCCCCAAGTTCTTGCTATTCTTTCCTCTTTGTTATGTTTGTATATCTCAATACTGCAATAAAAGGGGAATTTAAGATAAATCCTTTGGCAAAGAAAACAGATTCATCTAAATTCATCGGACGCTAAACCAGGTACATAGGAAGAAGTCCAATTTTTATTTTCAAAATAATGCAACAAGATAACCTAACAATGTAAAACTACAGTAATTATCTTATTCAGAAAACAAGATTAGAAATTGAGGCATGAAGAGTGAAGCCTAAAGAAAATGACTAGAGTTTGCTGGGTCCCTATGAATACTCAATTGAGATGATGCATAACCAGAGTCAGTTTCCTACAGCGTTAAAGTCAACAAAGTGACAATTCCTTATTAAGTCTGTATCTTCCATTAACTAACAACTTTATCAGCTTAATAGATATGAAATCAATTGGGTAATCTTTATCTTTTAGGCTTGAACTTAAAACTGTTCATATTTTTCCCCAAATTGTTACAAAGGTGCAACTTTTATTTGTTAGCTGTCAAATAACTAGGGTATTTGCAGCATGTACTTGCTGACAACATGAGATATAAGAACTAGCTAGGGAACTAGTGTCGTCTGCTAAAACTTATAATACAAAATATAATATGCACAGATGCCAGACGCAAATACAAATATTCAATTGGCTTATGGAGATATATTAAAGAAAAAAATGAGGTTGACGTCTGATCAAACAATTATTAATTTGCGGTGAAATATATATGTATTTTTATTTTGTGAATAAAATACAAATGTAGAGGACATAGTGATTATGTAAATTAACCTTCGAAGAGTGCCAACCAAATCTCCATCAGGAGCAACCAACCCAACATCTGTTGACGACACAATTCTCTCCTTAGTTTCATCATCAATGGCCAAAACAATAGGAAGAGACATATTAACCACGGTCCCGTCCTCCATTCTTAAAGAATTGAAGTGCAAACTCTGCCTAGCCCATCCCTCACTAATCACGTGCACCCACTCCAAATCGATCTTTGTCAGCTTCACCATAGGCATTGACGCCGCCTCAAAAGCCTTGACTCCCCTCTGGCTCTCCGGCACCACCACATCCACCGAGGCCCAACCGTCGGGGTCGATCAGAGAGCTCTTAACAGAGGGAACAACGGAAGACGGAATAGAAACAGAAGAATCTTGCATTCTGGGTACGTTATACACGAAATGGATTAATGGGTTGGAGTGGTAAATGGGTTTTGGTCGAATTCTTGCTGTGAATTTAGTGTTGGTATGTGAATGAAGGTTGAGAGTATGGTGGGGAGCGAGGTGGAGTCTGATAGTTAGGGACATGATTTTGAGGAGATGTTAAGAAATTGGGGAGTGGGTTTAGAGAGAGTAATGAGGAGAGATCCGTTGGATTTGGGAAGTCGAAACTTGGGGAATGCATTGTCAATTTGGTAGGTTATTGAAGAGGAGCGGAGCAGAGGGATGCACACGTTTGCTTTGCTCCATCCTTTCTTCAAAGCTTGTGGACGGAAGTTGGCGGCTTGTCTGCATTTTTTATTTTTTTGAGACCAAAACTTCTCACAAAAGGAATGGGGCAAATTACACTGAAAGCAACTTCTCTTCTGTCTCTCTCTAATACATATTTGATTTTATTTTTAATATTTTTAAATATTTTAATTATTGTTATCATTATTTAAAAATAAAAAACCATCAATTTTTTAATACTTCAAGATAAAAATAGTTAAAAATAAAAATATTTGAATAAAAAATTAGTAATAGAGAAAGAAATTTAAGTTGATAAAGGTTAAAAATATTAAATTTGTTATAAATATACATGTTAATCATTTATAACTTACAAATAATTTAAATATTTATCGTCTATAATTTACAGATTTATCGTCTATAAATTATATATTTTTCATTTATAATTTATAGATTTATTATTTAAATTTGCAAGTTGATCATTTAGTAGTTACATATTAACTATTTAAAACTTATATATTCATCATTTATAAATTATAAGTTCATTGTTATTAAAACTAAACTATGAACCTAAAAGTTTCAAGGGATGATATGCAGTGCTAAATAATGAATTTATAAGTTATAAATAATTAACATGTCAATTTAAAATGATTAATCTATAAAATATAAATAGTGAGTCTCTAAATTCTAAATAATAAATTTGTAATTTATAAATAATAAACTCATAATTTTTTAAAATAATAAACTTGTAGATTATAATTGATAAATTTGTTATATATTTATTAGTTCATCAAAATTCAATTTCGAAAAAACTTACACTTTTATTTTATTTTGCACGTCTGAAGTAAGGATAACCGTAATACAATATGAATTACGATCCACGATATAACAACCTCTACCCCACAACTAGGGTTGTAAATGTCACAACCCAATCTAGCCATAACCCACGCATAGATTAAGATTAACTTAATCTATATTGGCCTTAGATAAAACTAAACAAAACTTGAAAAACAATAAAATTTTTGTGGCTCAACCTTTTCTAAACTCATATTATCATAATTCATCATCAATATTTGAAAAAAATAAAAAAGATGTGATATGAGTATATAACGCGCCCAATAAATAATAATTTTAAAATATCAATATAGAAAATATTTAAATAAACAAATATCAAAAGTCTATTCCAAAAACCTAAAGTTCTAATATGAAAGAAATTTACCAATAACCAATTTTGGTAATAAATACAAATTAAATAATAATAATTTTTACATAAAATTTAAGTTATACAAACCATTCTATAAAATCTCATTTTCTCAAATAGAAGTATTGTAATACTGAATAAACTTTTATAAAATATGGTTTTTCATGCTAGAAGTTTTAAAACATAATTTAAAAAAAGTGTTATGCACTATAACTACCACTCACCTGAAATTTCAAATAAAAATTGAGTTCAAAATTTAATTGACAAGTTATTCACTCTATCAATGGATTATCTGCATTTCCTAATAAATACTCTAAAAACTTCAATTCTAAAAAGATAATAACTCAAATAGAATAAAATACTTCAATATATAAAGACAAACAAACGATTCACTCTAAATATTTTAATCGACTAAAAGACTCCCAAACCATATAACTAATATTGTAAAGATTTAATTTGGAGAAATTTAATATTAGAAAATAATTTCAATATTTTAAAATGAAAATGAAAATAACATACTTAATGTATAGATTAAAGTTAAACAATATGATGATAATGAGAGAAAATCAATTGTTAAATAATACTCAGTAGGGCAAAAGAGAGAGAATGGTAATCTTTGGGTCCACTAGTTTTATAGTTAAAACAAAATCTGCATAAAACAAGAAATCAATATGAAAGAGTTCGGGCATTTAAGTGCTCCATTTCAATCCAAAACAAATAATTAAATTATAAATATGAAAGAAGAAAGAAAGAAAAAATAATAAAAATCAAGGTTGATTAATTGGCCAAGATGAGCAGTACTGATTGAAACCAAAAAGTGCAATACCGAAACCATAAAAAATAAATTGGAGTTTCTCATTGATTAAAAAGTATTTAATAAATCAAAATCATTTCACAGGTACTAGATCAATGAAATTCTTTCTTTTTTTTTTTTTAGAGAAACAATGAATATAGAATAAGGGTTTAATTAAAATGCAACCAAGATTGACGTTGAATCATAAAAAAATTCAAGCTATGCATAACCAAATTCCAAATCAATTATTTGCAAAGAAAAAGAAATATAAATATAAATAATAATATCAACTGATTACATGATGAATAGGAAGTTAAAATAAATTAAAAGGAAACAAATTTAGATCAACTAACCTGGTGAAATACAATCAAAATAGCAGTGGATGAGCAACGTCCATAAAGGTACAAAAAATCTTGCTCAAAAATTACTTTTCAGAATGAAGAAGAACAAAGGTTTTGAGAAGAAAGAGGGAGCAACATTTTGTTTCTTTAGATATAGAATAGGAAACTATAACTTAGGAGAAAGTGGGGTATAGGTACAGATTTTTATTATTTATAAAAAAAATCATAATAACTGCCTAAAAAATGAAATTTATGATGCAGTACATTTGTCCCATAAAAACAAATTACCAACTTAATTTAAAAATATAATATAATAATACAATATTTTAGGAAAAAAACAAATGTCAAACATGCAATATTTTATAGATAACATTAATTACTAAAAAAAATTCAAGTTATCACAATAAACAAGTAAAGTCAAATATTAGTGAGTTCAATTTCGGCTCGTTTAAGTTTATTATAAACTCAAGTTCGGCTCGAGTTCAATTTGAACTTTTTATATTTTAATTCGAGTTCAATTCATTTGAAAATTGTCATTTTCGTAAGCGACACAAACTCGATTTATAAAAAATTTATTTATTGTACTTAATGAGACTAATTTGAGTTTGACTCGTTAGAATTCGGATCGTTAACTAATAATAATAAAAGTTCGAGTTTGAATTCAAATTCAATGACAAAATATAATATAAATGAGTTCTAAATGAACATATTTACAAATTTTTAAACGAACACGTTTGCAATTTTATAAAAAAATATATTCGTGAATTAACAAATCAAACAATATTAAATTCAAAATCAATTCATTAATAAAAATAAATGATTTCAAACTAAATTTTTTCAAAATCGAAATAACTCAATCATTTACAGTTCTACCACAACAAGAGGCAATTTTCAATTCCAATTTGTGATGCTTGCTGCCACAAAATAACAGAGACAACCCAATTTTATTGGTTTTCCTTTTTGCTTTCTCCAATCTCAACATATCCATTCTTGGACTAGAATCAACAAAGATACTTAACAATTTTTTTTCTTACATGAACTTTAAGTCTTTAATTAGCATAATTATAATTATAATTACAAAATTTTCTATATCATTATATTATTTAATGAACGACATATTAGAAAATTTAAATTAAACTATTGTTTATACATCTCTCGTACATGCATTTTCAATGTTGTGCTTGGAGGCAAACTTGGAAGATTGGTTGATACATACATGCATTTTCACCAGAATACTTGCTGCATAGTAGTAAATTTTGGAAACTCTGTTTTTATTTGATTTGGAGGGATTTGTGTCTTTATTTAGGATTCCTGATTTGAGAGAGATTTTTTCATTTTTTTTAATCTTAATTTTATGCTTTTATCAATACTTAATTTCATAAAACTACTTTGAGTATCTGATCGATCCAACTAACCCTTGTTTGGCAATATGTTAAAAATAATCTAACAGGAATCAATATAAATTTTCATATCCATAGAGGCAAAAAAAAAAAAAAAAAAAACACAATCGAGTGCAAGTATTCCAAGCTTCCTTCAATTACAGGTTACCTATGAAATTAATATTGCATGGAAATTTTCAAGGGTGAACATAGTTGATGCGTAGGCCTAGACTAGAGCTAAAAATATTTCCAATAGTGCTAAAGAACATTTTTTTTTGTAGAATAAGAATACAAGTTAGTATAGAATCTTTATATTTTTACGATTTATTTTATTTTATCCTATATAAATTAATATTTATATAAAAAATTAAATGACTTTTATTATGAAAAAATAAATAAATATTTTTAAAGAAATACACAAATAAAAAGATAAAATATACGTAAAAAGTGGAAATTATGGGCGGATCTAGGTAGAAAATGGTAGAATCATTGACCCCATAATTTTTTTTAAAAAACTATTATTATACTTTGATATAATGAAATGGACTTCAATAAAATGAGTGATTAGTGATTGAAAAATTATTTAATAACATATTTTAAAAAAGATATATTTAATAGTGTTAGTATTGATACAATTATGTATTATTTTTAAAATAATTTTTTTTGTTGTTTTAGTATCACATGTGTATTTTTATAATTAAAATTTATACTAATATATATGGACCCCACTATATAAAAATTATGGATCCACCACTGGTAGAGTTACATTAATTACAATTATAATATAGAGTAAAATTTAACTCTTAAAATATATAGAGTCAAACTCAATTTTTACTCTACACTTTAAAAATAAAGAATTTATTAAAAACTATTTTTATAAAATAATTATTTAAAATAAATAATATAACTCAAATAAAAAGTCTATTGGATATGCTCTAAGGTATCCATCCAATAACTTTTTTTTGTTTGAGTTCAAGTGTCAATTGGTATGCATAAGTCAAATCCAAATCCATTAAATGACCGATTACAAGTGGGTAATATATTAGTTTACGTCTAACTGTCTTGTAATAATATATAAATAGTAAAATTTTATAGTTTAAAATGGTTAATGCATATTATTAGTAGTTGTTATAAACTTCTCTTTATTTACTTAAACTCATGGAAAACCATTTACGTTTGCACAGTATTATTTGAAGCATTATAATTGATAGTAACATGGTAAGTTAGGAAGGCAGATTGATGATATTACCTTATTCAGTTCTCTTTCGTTAGGGTAAAAGAGTACAAAATTTTGTACAAAATTTTGAGCCCAGACATGACTCATGTGTGTGTAAATTTTTTCTAGGGTACAATTATGAACTTTCTCAAACTGTACAACGTAGTATTTTATTAATAAATAATTCTGTAGTAACACTCAATTTTTTGCTTACTTTATCACCCTTTTTCAACACATAATTTGTATCATAAATAAATAGTTTATTACTTTACATATTAATATCCTCCAATATATTTGCCATACAGTATATAATTCAATCCATTTATTTACAACAACTATATATTCCATAACCATAAAAGAAAATGCATATTGATGAATTTAGGTTTTGGAACTCAGTTCAAAAGGGGAAAAAAAGAACCTTATTTCTTAAAACTTCGATGAGCTCACTCGAGTCTACACAAGTTCGGCCTGTCTAAACATGTGATGGGCTTATGTCGAACTTGGACATCAATGAAAGCCTTTTAAACTTGATTCGAGCTTGATTTTTAATAGATTTGTTTATCTTTTCGTCATTCATATTATTTATCTTGTCAATTCCATCATTACTTTAATTGCTAAACTCACCCTTCTATATTTCGTCTTCATGTTGTTGATTTCCTTTTTTTTTTTTCCCATTCGAAATGGCCTATGATGAGTTTACTTTGACTCAATACAATATTAATGATCTTATTAACGTTACTAAATAATAATATTCGCTGAAATTTTATGTAATAAATAATGTTGAAATTGCATGATAATGCGCATGAGATTATTTTGATAACATAACAATGATGGTGGATGGGAGCCATGTGCATTAATTAGGATGTCAGATAATCTAAACTAAACACTAAAAGGAAGTGGAGTGGCATGAAACCGACGAGGAAGAGAAAGAAACTTAAGTACGGGGAAAGGGAGGGAGGGAGGGAATTTAAGTTAGTGGGTCTCATAATTTCTAACTCTTTTAGTTTTTTAATATATCATAGAAAAAGGGGTGGTTTAATACTTTAATTGGAGTAATTTTTGAAGCTTTAGAAGCTGAGAAATAATTAAAAACTTGGGAGTAGGAAGTACAAACACAAATAAGTTGGAAAATAGCACTATATATATTGAGTAATATATCCATATTTGACTCTAATTAACACTATTGAAGAATAAATAAGACCTTTTTCTGCTTTAATTTGTATTTTTTCTTAGATTGACCAATACAATACGTTATTGGAGAATATCCATTAGCTTTCCGTAATTGGATTTTGGATTCTTATTTCTTAAGCAGTGCCTGCCAGCACCAGAACCCAACGACTTGGTCTTTATAAAGCTCGCATAAAGACGCAAACACCCCGGACGGGATATTTCTTCCACAGTAATATCTCCCTTCCTTCTCCACGTTTCTCATTCTGCAATATTATGGGCATATCTGTCCAAAAATTTTGACCCCTGTCCTAATTCCTTGCCGCGAGGCTGCATTCTAAACCCTATATTAGCACATACGCATCCGTTCAGTACGATTTCTTAGTCGGTTACTTTATCTGGTTAGGGTCAGGGTTTGGGCTACTCGTCGAGTGCAATTGCTCTTTCTGATTCTATTTTATTCGTTAAGTTAAACGGATCCGCGGAGCTGCGAGCTCGAGTGATTAGCGATGGGAGTTCCTGCTTTCTATCGGTGGTTAGCCGAGAAGTATCCGTTAATAGCGGTGGATGTAATTGAGGAAGAACCAGTGGTTATCGATGGAGTTAAGATCCCGGTGGATACGAGTAAACCTAATCCTAACAACATCGAATACGATAATTTGTATCTCGACATGAACGGGATTATTCACCCTTGCTTTCATCCTGAGGACAGAGTATGATTAATTTAAATTTATTGCTCGATTTGTTTTCTTCCTTCCTTCCTTATTTATGTTTCGAAATTGGAACTGAGCATCTCTTATTAGTTGCGTTGTTATAGGTGGACGTGATTCCTAATTCTGCCTATAGCTTAATATTTTTTTCTGGATTTAGGTAGAGAGATACGGTTTTTCTTTATTTTGAAGTTCAATTAACTATTGGGAATTGTGAAGTCGCTTGGATTGTGACTGATGTTTTTTCTTTAGTGGATGCAACAACCTATACATATAGGATGCAAAAATTTTAAATTGTTGTCTGACATGGACTGTAATTTTTCTGCTTGCGGCATTGTTGAGTTCTGTCACTTTGATGCTGCTGCTGCTTAAGTAATTTGCTTTGATGATGCTGTTTTATCTTATGCAGCCTTCCCCAACTTCATTTGAAGAGGTATTCCAGTGCATGTTTGACTACATTGACAGACTTTTTGTGATGGTGAGACCTCGAAAGTTGCTATACATGGCAATTGGTATGTATTTGAATTAAGCTTGTTATTTAATGCCGAAATGCATTTCTATGTGGCATTTTGATGTCATGTATGATTCTGATTATGGGAAAACAACTGCTAGATGGTGTTGCTCCTCGGGCTAAAATGAATCAGCAGCGGTCTAGGCGTTTTAGAGCAGCTAAAGATGCAGCTGATGCGGTATGTGTATATATGAATACTGTGTATGTCCTCTGAGTTTAGGTAGAGTCTGGCTTCTCAGCTGCAGTTATTTGTTAACTTAAGTGATAATAAATTTTTTTTTTTATAAATTATATAAACAAGATTACAGCTGTTTGTGGGCAGAGGTAAGTTTTGGATGTAGAAAATGAAATAAACTCATGAATGAAGAACATTCGCAGATTTTCTTCCCCCCCCCCCCCCCCCTCTCTCTTCTCCCTCTCTCTTCTTTTGCAAGTTCAAGTTTTTGAATGATGGGAGGCTTATGGGTTTGCATTTGTCATTAATCATTATATAAGAAAGTGAAAGTGATCCAAATTTCCTGCTCTAATGTGTGGTCTCTTCTAGTAAGCTGTTTTTCTTGGACTGTGTTGGTCTTTAAAATCTCCGCTGCTTTCTAGATTGAAATCAGGCTTGGAGAAAGGTCCTGTATTAAGGATAATTTAACTGTACATTACTATTGTTTTCATGTATTTTGCTAATGTATGTGCAGATCCTTCAGGTTATATATGTCATGACACTTTCAGTTCCTTGTATTTTTTGTTATTGTTTTATTCCTATATTCTTAAGAACAAATAAAAAGGGATAGTGTGAGATAAAAGTGAGTTATTGTTATTGATTTGTCACTAATCATTATTACTCTTCTAGGCAGCTGAAGAAGAGAGGCTAAGACAGGAATTTGAGAGGGAGGGCAGAAAGCTACCTCCTAAGGAGTCATCACAAGTTTTTGATTCCAATGTTATCACACCTGGAACTGAATTTATGGCTGTTTTATCAATTGCACTGCAGTACTATATTCATCTTAGACTCAATTATGATCCAGGATGGAAAAAAATTAAGGTACCATTCATTTTACGGGTTGTGTTTTTATTCTTTATTTCAATTTTAGTTTGGCTATTTTAATGCTGCACATGTCATCTGATGGTTTATGGTGAAAAAAAAGCTGCTTGGAAGGAATATTTTTTGAGTTGTTTCTACGGTTGTCTGTTTTGAAGGTTATCCTTTCTGATGCAAATGTTCCTGGTGAAGGCGAACACAAGATTATGTCATATGTTCGTCTTCAGAGAAATCTACCTGGTTACAATCCAAATACACGGCATTGCCTCTATGGTTTGGTATATCTCTTCATTCTCATTGTTTTTTTTTCTTTGGGAAGGGGAAGGGGGGAGGGGTGTGGTGTTGGTACCTTTTATCTAAACTAATGTGGTTTGTTCTGTAAACTGGTGTTACTGTTAGGATGCAGATCTGATTATGTTGGCATTGGCTACTCATGAAGTTCATTTTTCAATTCTCAGAGAGGTTTGAATCTCTATTCCTGAAAGTTTCTTTTTCTCCAATCTTCATTAATCTTTCAAAATATTGTCTTTTTATTTTTATCATTGTTGTCATCATCATTATTATGATGTGTAAAAGACAGTGCTGTTACAAAAGAATGAATAATGAATGGATTTTATGAATCTTTTTGTTGGCACTTGTACTGACACATATAAAATGTTAATGATAATGTCCAGATTGTTTTCACGCCTGGTCAACAAGACAAATGCTTCCTTTGTGGTCAGATGGGTCATTTAGCAGCAGGTTGTGAAGGAAAGGCAAAGAGAAAGGCGGGAGAATTTGACGAGAAAGGTGATGAGGGTATTGTACCCAAAAAACCGTACCAGGTTGGTTTTTATTTAAAATGTGTTTGGAAGTCATTTGTATTGATGTCTTTTGCAGATGCATGACAAAACAATTAATCATTTGAGAGCTCTTCTTTTTGGTATCTTTTCTCTTGATGCAGTTCCTCAATATTTGGACTCTAAGAGAATATCTGGAATTTGAAATGAGAATTCCTAATCCCCCGTTCGAGATTGATTTTGAATGCATTGTGGATGATTTTATTTTCATGTGTTTCTTTGTGGGGAATGACTTTTTGCCGCATATGCCAACTTTGGAGATTCGTGAGGTTTGTAAAGATTTGACCTTCAATAAAACATATGTTGAAATGACGAATCTGTAGAAAAAGAAATATGTGTGTGTGTGTATATATATATATATAGCAATGTCCACATCTAAAGCTTGCTAATATCTGGGAGTTTTGTAGAATGACCTTCAACAAGTGTAGAATTTTATAAAGAGATAAAAACATGCATGTATTGATGTCTAGATGTGATAAGCTAATTTATTAATCCTTGTCAACTACTGTTCACATCAAATGTTGTCAATTACTTTGATTGACTTGACAATTTGCATCACCTTATCTTTGAATGATATAGGAAGTAGGTTATACATGTAAAGAAAGCAATGTTTGACATTGAATGTTGCATCATTACAAATATAGCCAGACAGGAAGCAGGTAGTACCTCTTGCTGCTTTGTGGTTCAGAAGGGGTCTGCATGTGTGTCTGTCTGTTGGTGTTTTCTGTTGTAGACCAAATACCCAGGCTATGTTTTGGTAGGATTTGATTCTGCACCTTTCCATGTAGCTAGTTAGCTCCAAGCTTGAAGAGTGTAAGTTAATGCTGTTGAAATGCCAAGCTTGAAGAGTATAAGTTAATGCTGTTGAAATGCTGATGTTGTGATCAATCTTAATATTTGTTTACATGTTTAACATGATCATGTATTGCATTTTCACACTGCATTTCAACAAATGTCTGAGTGGTTATTTGGATCTGTCTTTTTCCCATGGGTCCTCTCTCTTCAGTTAAATTGATTATGCTATCGCATGTTCATTCTTTTTAATGGAAATAGCATATGAGTTAAACTGATCTTTGTTTTTTCCATTCTTGGTTTCATTTTCAGGGTGCAATCAACTTGCTGTTGGCAGTATACAAGAAGGAATTCAGTGCAATGGGTGGTTATTTGACTGATGCAAGCAAAGTATGTCTTGAATTTAAATAGCTATATAGAGAAAGTACAATTGCCAAATTGCTATAATTTTTGGAGAATTGTTCTTTGCTCTGATATTGTTTATTATTTGTTTTCCTTTCTCAGCCAAATTTGAGCAACGTGGAACATTTTATTCAAGCAGTGGGATCCTATGAAGATAAAATATTCCTGAAAAGGGCACGCTTACACCAGGTTAAATTTCTCTGACCTTTGTGGGCGGCTTTAAAATATTATGTAGAAAAATATAGAATAAATTATCATTTGAGTGTTCAGGGTCTTGGTGCACTCAAATATTTGCCCTCCATTCTCGATCAGCCTGCATGAGTTGTTCTAGTTTCCTCTCTAAGTGAAATACTTCTAAATGAAATTAAAATTTCAAGAAAAAGAAAAACAAACAAAATTAGATGTTTTATACATTAAATTGAGTGAGTGGATTCGATTAAAATCAAAATAAAAAAATTTTCGGCCCAATTCTAATACCCTTTGAAAATAAAAAATTTTGGTCGAGTTTTCATGGTATACCCAGTTTGATATATGTGTATAGAGGTTGGGCTTGACCTTTCCAGGTAGTTATCATTAACTTTTCTATTCTGTTTGTATATTGCAGCGTCAGTCTGAAAGAATGAAGAGAGAAAAGGCACAATCAAGAAGGGGAGATGATGCTGAGCCTCAATTTCAACCAGAATCTTTGGTTCCGGTTTCTCGCTTTCACGGTTCTCGTCTTGCCTCGGGTCCTTCCCCTTCACCATTTCAGAGCAGTTTAGAGAGCTCGATTAATAGAAAAGAAAATCAACTTGGACAGGCTGCAGATATTGATGTTAAAAGTAGCCGTACTTGGGCATCAAATGGTAAAGGATCTTCTGTTCGGATCCATAAAGTTGCACGTTTGTCTTCATCAGCTAGTGTTGGTGCTGCCATTGTTGAAGCAGAGAATAGTCTGGAAATAGAAGTATGTTTTCCTGCTTCTGGAGAGGCACTTTAATATAATTCTGACTCCTCCAGCCATTCTTTAGGACTCATAATCTATGGGCTAGCCTTTGATTTGGTATGAGCCTTGCTGGCAAGGAGTTAAGAGTTCATTTATTTATACATGCAACTTGGCAGACTATTACATTTTATTATGACCCATGTGATTCTATTTTTTTCAATATTATTTCTTATTTTACAGTTTCGTGAAAACAAAGATGAGTTGAAAACTAAGCTTAAGGAGATACTTCGTGAAAAATCTGATGTTTTTAACTCTAAGAATCCAGAAGAAGACAAGGTTTGGACTTGCTTCTAACTGTTGTATATTCTCTGAAATACTTAATTTGTTTATTTTTCTTCCATTTTCTTCTTGAAATCAGTTATAGTAACGAGGTGAAAGACTTGGTCTTCTAATCAAACAGTTGCTCCTTTTTAATTCCTTTTTTATTGTCTGCCAAATATGAAATTGATGCTGTTTGCATGTGTCATGGTGGAATTTGTGACCTTCAATGCTTGCTCTTATATTTGGTCATGTTTTGTATTATTGCAACTTGAATAATTTGTTTTAGTGTTCTAATGTTGCTCCTGTGTTTATGTAAGAATGAACACTTGTTCTGCCATCCTGTTTTTGCCCCCTTTTGTTGGGATGTGCCCCGCAAATAATTTTTTCCCCACAAGGGATCGTGATGTCTTTCTATGGTATCTCTGGTCTATTGGTCAGTTATTTGGAAAATGTATGTTGTGTTCTCTTATCAGATTAAATTGGGAGAGCCAGGGTGGAAGGAAAGGTATTATGAAGAAAAATTTTCTGTGAAAATGCCTGAGGAACTTGAAGAGATACGAAAGGATGTTGTAAGTTAGTTGAACTTATCTTTTTGTTTTTGGTTGATTTTTGGAATGTTTTTAATGTCTTCAAAGAATGAATTTTTTTATTTGATCACTTATTGAGTAGGCTTTGCGGTACACTGAAGGGCTATGTTGGGTAATGCACTATTACTATGAAGGAGTTTGTTCTTGGCAGTGGTGAGTTTTACTTTTTCTTAACAGCTGGGAGTTCTCCTCTTCTTTCTGCTGTTATTGCTGGTTCTACTTTTCCTCGCTGACTTTATAATGCACCAAATTTTAATGGAAACTTTTTAGATTTATGAGGACTTTCCGCACAATTAGCAGTAGGAAATGTCACTGCTACTTCCTTATCCTTGCCTTGGATAGATATGGTGCAGTGACTGTTTCTTCTTGTACTTATTTATTCATTTACCCACTCTGGATCATAAGCTGACCTTTTCCCCAACCCTAACCCAATGAAAGGCCTCTGACCAGTTTGAAGTTGTGTTTTGCAATGCTGTATTTCTGCACGAGGATCTGTAATTTGCCATGAATAATTTTTTCGTTTCAGGTTTTATCCCTATCATTATGCACCCTTTGCCTCTGACCTCAAAGATTTAGGTCAGATGAACATTGAGTTTGAACTGGGTTCTCCGTTCAGACCATTCAATCAACTTTTGGGAGTTTTTCCTGCTGCAAGGTGACATAGCTATTTATTTCCCCTGTATGTACATGCATATATCCCATCTAGGATGAACCTGACTGGAATTTTTTTGGCAGTTCCCATGCTCTTCCTGTCCATTATAGGAAATTGATGACTGATCCAAATTCTCCTATTATTGATTTTTACCCTACAGGTATGCATTTTACCAAACAAGAATTGATATTTTTTAAAACTCCCTGTATTCTTGCATCTTGAGTTGCCTCAAATTTTATCCAATGTATCAGATTTTGAGGTGGACATGAATGGGAAGCGGTATGCATGGCAGGCAAGTTTACTTTTCTGGTCTGAATGCATTTAGCCTTCATAGACAGGATGTTGTGCTGGAGGTGATTTCTTATTCTAGTTGATTTTGACGACGTTTCTTGGTTTTTTATTTCCTCCCCCAAGGGTATTGCAAAGTTGCCCTTCATTGATGAAGCTCGCCTTCTTGCAGAGGTCAAACAGATTGAACATACTTTAACGGTATAGCTCTTGAATCAAGTCACTATATGATGTGTGCTTTGTTTCATTCATTGCTTTGTATCCGTCTCTTTGGAGGGGATGTGTGGGGTGTTCAGTTTAAGGGCTTCTGTCTGGAAATGAACTGAATGTACTGATTTTTTGGTAGGAGGAGGAAGCAAGGAGAAATAGTGTGATGTTTGACATGCTTTTTGTTTCATCGTCTCACTGTCTTGCGGAGAGTATATATTTACTCGATAATAACTGTAAACAATTGACTGACAGAGAACGAGTTGAAGTCAAGGAACTTATTAATCCTGAGTTGAGGTTTGTATTGCAACTCTGTATATATGATAGGCTCCATTTACTTTATGCGATTCTTAGCTTCTGTTTATTTTGATATTTTGAGGAATTGGTTTTGTTGGCTTTGGATTGAAGTTGGATATGAATTATGTTTAGTGGATTCGACATTCATAAATTTATGCTTTGTATATAAAGCTGCTTATGTTGTGACAAATTAGGGAGAGAATCCAGTAATGATGTATCAACCAATTTATCTTGTAAAAAGTATTATTTTTGGTGGAAACAATTTATTATTCTTAAGCAACCTACCTTTTCCAATTTCTAACAACCTACAGTTGTAATGAGGAAACTAGAATTTCACTCATCTAAGATTCTCACGCTCCATTATGAATTCAAATAATGCTAGGGTTTTCTAGGCTACTTAATATCTGCAGTGATCCTATTGAATTCTTAGATTTTCTATAATGTATGAACAAGTGTTAGAGCTCAAAAAAATTGTATTTAATGTGATTCAGATAAAAAGTGTGGTTCATGTAGTTCAGGTTTGCCCTGTTTGAGCATCAACTACTTACCCTTGTGCAGTGTTAATTAGCTGAGCTTGAAGAGAAATACTTAAAGCTTTTGCTGTTCTAATGATCGAACATGATCAAGCTCTTAATCATCTCATAAATATGTTAGTGGATCCTACAATTTATGCTTCAGATGCACGCTGAAGTTATTTGATACTTCTGAAGTTAATGTGATGAATCCTTGTTTTTGTGGATGTTGAGATGCTATTCTACTTCTGTATATCATTAATCATCTTTATTTGGCATTGGGACTATCAATTTCAATGTATATGGATACATCATAAAAGAATTTATCATTTTTATTTTGAACGCCCTTGCTATGTGTTACTCTATTGCACTCTAATTTGCTGTGAACTTTGGTTATTGACTTATGTGGCTTATGGGATAGTAGCTATAAATTGCAAATTTATTTGGCCTATTTTCTGATTTTATTTAGGGTTGCGTGCAGTGATGGGATGAATGGTTATATATCCCCATGTTCTGGAGATACTCACCCTCCTATATTCAGGTCGCCTGTTGCAGGAATGGAAGACATTTTGGACAATGAAGTCATGTAAGCTTTTAAGTAGTTTTTCATTTATCTATTGTAAGACTTGATTAATGAAAGTTAAATCCTGACTAGTGTTAGACCTGTTAAAATCTATTAAAATTCTTGGAAGTAGTCAAGTGCCTAAGAAATGTCATTATTGTAAGTTCTTAATTGGTTTATTCTTTACTGTACAGATGTGCTATATACAGACTTCCTGACCCACATAAACACATAACTCGGCCACCTGTTGGGGTTATATTCCCTAAGAAGGTATGTTTGTATAGTGAGCTTGAGTGCTTTCTAATGAGTCTGCTTTTTATTATTGGATTTCCATTTCTTTTATGTGCTCAAAGAGACATTTTACATAACTTGTGTGGTTTCATTTTAAGCTACCTGTTTGGTATAATAAGACCTCTGCCTCCTGTTATGACCTTGAACTCCCATAAGTCCAAAGTTGCACCCACATACTTAGCGGGCTTGCCCATTCAAGCCTAGATGGTACACCAAGCTCATAAGTGAGAAGGCCCCATGTTCTACCAATAGGAATTCCCAATAGTGGCGGGTACCTCCCACACTTATAAACCACCAACTCTCCATAGAGTTAGGTGATGTGGGATTGTAACACCTCCTTGTATCGGATTCTCTCTCTTTCCTTATTTTCTTCATTAAGAAATCTGATTTTGAAATGCCATGCTAATGGTCTATGAGAGGCATCCTACAATATTTTTAGTCAGCACCTTTCTTCTATCTTTTTCTTCTGCCAAATTGCTTTGTCAATGTTAGGCTCTCTTTTGGATAGTGTTATGTAGTATGTTGATGCCCTAATTATGTGGACATTTAAGTTATGTTCTAGTCAGAATTTGACGGTTGAGCAGCTGAGTCTGACATTTCTCAACAGAGACGGCAAACAATGCAGCACATGGCTATAATGTCTACAGTGAAAAGCTTCTGGATATGCTTTGTCACTTGTTCACAATCTTTGATGAGCAAGCAAATCTTGATTAGTCCTTTAGTTGTTCTGTTCTATTGTTATACAACCCAAACACTCCGTTTCTTTTTCTTTTTTAGTTTGATCACAACAAGAAAAAGGGACAATCACAACAAAATAGTACACATTAAGTCGTGTTATTGTGAGCATATTTTTCTTGTTTTTGTTTTGTGCACTCTATGACTGGCAATGTGCATCTTTAATTTTTTTTTTAATCTTAGCTTGATTCTAGTATTGAGTAATTGTGGAAGCATTCAGATCCTTTGCATATTAGCTTTGTGGTTACTGTATTGCCTTTGGATATCTTGTCAGGTTTAGCATGTCGAGCTTGATGATTTTGGTATTAATTCGCATTCTATTGCTTTTCTTTTAGCTGGTGAATGCGGGAGATCTGAAACCTGCACCTGTTTTGTGGCATGAAGACTCTGGGAGGAGGCCTTGGGAAAGTGAAAGGTATGCTTTTCTTGATCTGTCGTTAATTTTGTACTTGTATTGCAAACATTGTTTATCTTCTACATTTTTGTTGAGAATTGGAAGTAAGACTTCTCTTTTCAGGCATAATCCTCATGGAACCATTTTTGGCCGTCAGCTTGGGGAGGTATCACATAGACTTGTTGTTAATAGTTTACAGGTGAAGGCAGGTCGTGATGGGTATGCTAATCATTTGCGTGCTCCGACACTGCCATATGCTGCAGCTCCCCATGGCCCTCCTCACACTTCATATTCAAATGGGTTGCATGATCCTGGACGAGATAGGGCCATGCAGACCAGAATGGATTATTCTCATGCAGGTCACCGTAGATCTTTTAATCCTTCTAACTATAACCATGAATATGGTCAATCCTTTGCGTTGTCTGGTACTAGCCTGCATTATAGTGGGTCTCATTCTCAGTATGATGGAGATAACAGATTAAGTGGACAGCATTCCAGACAGGTGTACCACCAACCAGAATTTCATCAGAATGGACCCAGGTACCCACAGGGTTCTGTGATGCTGGTATCCGGGGCTGCTGCCTATGCTTATCAAGGTGATTGTGATGGCTACCAGAGTCAGCAATCACCGGGTGCTGCTAGTCATCAACAATGGGGCGGTAGTTTTCCGCCTCCCAGTAACCCAAACTTTTCCAGAGGTTATAATCACCAACGAAGGGGCAACAGATACAATGCATTAGATGCGAGTGTTAGTAGGACGCCGCAGCAGCCACCACTTGGTGGATCTAACAGGCCCCAGCATCTACCAAATGGTGAAACAAATTGGAGACCGCGGTATCCGCCACATGGAGGAAATAGGAGGCCGTACCAGCCACCACCTGGTGGAGCAACTGGTAGGCTTCACCGACCACCACCAGCGGCACCTGAGTATGGTCACCAATAGGATTATTTAGTAATTATTTCTTATTCTAGCGATTCAGCCTTTTCCTATTATATTACAGTCAGATATTAGGTGTTACTATATCTTGTAACTTTTATTTACAAAAAAAAAATAAAAGGTGTTGTTTAATGTTGTAAGTTCTGGTTTGCCAAATTTTCGTAATAAACGGTGGCGAGCTTGCTCATACCAGAACATATGCTCCTCTATGGAAGATTTTTCATAGTTTTTACAAATTTCTTGGCAACTCTTTTCCCCTATAATCAGTCATCTGGCTTGGGGGTAACTGATTGCATTCGTGAATTAATTTAAATATATGTTTAAATTTATTTATTTATTGTTATTGCTTTGTCAAAGATTGATTTAAACTGAGGAAATAATCACTGAAATATCATACTATTCTTCATAGTTAACACAAATTTTGATGTGTAATTAAAATGAGAAAGGAATTATTAAAGTAAACATGGCATTTAAAATTGTTAATGATCAATTAATCATTTGGAATCTGTAATCCCTATATCTGGTGCATGTATGCTTTATAAAATTAGGAGAAAACAAACGTTTGCATCTAAAATAAAACAGTTATATTCTCAATCTCAATGCTTGATAAATTGATTATGTGGGTGAAACAAAATTAATTTTAACGTTTTTGTGAAATTGTAACTAACTTCTAAAATTATGATTTTTTTTTAAGTAAAAATGATTGGATAAAATATAAAAATGTGAATAGGTTTAAATATTCTTTTGCTGCTAGGCCTTCTATATTTTTCCCATATGAATATTTTGGGAAGCAAGAAAATGATTTCTTATGCATTCTAGGGGTTTAAATTAGACAATCTTTGTTCATAAAATTTTTGAGTACGTTCTATTTTGGAAAATGTGAAGGATTGTCTTTCTATTTAGTTTAAAATCCTTTTAAGATATTTTTAATCCAACAGCTACTTTATCATTAAAATTTCTTATTAAAAAGAATCTCATTCTTAATTGAGCTCATCTCTCATCAATCTATTAGATCTCATTAAAGAAAAAGAAATTATGAACGGAGATCTCAAATTTGTTTGATAACTGAGCTTATTTAACTGCAATTTTAATGGAGATTCTGGTCTTGGGTAGTGTAGGCTGTACAAGCCCCATCAATCCATCAATAAATAAATAAATAATGAGAAAAAGGCAAAAAGACATGATTTTAAGAATTGAGTTGGATCTAATTTAATAAACCGCACGTGTGCAGCTAACGTAGTCACAAGTCTACAGCTTATATTGGTCGGCTGGTGGGATCAGTTTACGAATCTTTTCATTTGCGCAGTAAATGTATAGTTGAGAATAAATTGAACAGTAACTATACCTTGAGTGCCATATGATTTTTCCTTCTATAGTAAATGATGGATAATTAATTCGGAATTTTTAATCAAAATAATATCTTTAGGAGTGGGCAATTAACCCGAAAATTAGACATAATTGAGTCATAAATTTTTTGATAGTTTAAAATAGACAATCTTAATGTAACTGTAAAGTGACTTTTTGGGACTAAAATTTGATTTCGCGAGTGTCAAATGAATATAATTGAATGGAACTGAAATTTTCAAACTATACAGATAGCACTGCTGAATTTGAATCTGTTATCAAAGATAGATGGAATGAAATCATTTTACTGCAACAATGAAAACAGTGGATGGTTTAATTGTAAAGCCTAAGGTGATTCTTCTTGTAATTTTCTTCTTAATTGTAACTTCTATTGAAATTTCAGCTTCATGAATATGCACAACACATCTTATGTATAATTAATTAAATATTTACATGAAGAAGATAAATTTTGGAAGCAACCGACTGCTGATCTTAATTGGACGGTCAAACTTGGGAATTTTGGTTCAATATTTGGGTTCTGTTCACACGTGTGAATGATTAAGTAGCTAGTCTATGTTCAAATTTGTAGTAGGCAATTTTTTTTTGGGTACATGGCATTTTTTTTCTTTAATTTAAAAAAAAAATCACTTGTAATATTTATTTATAATTGACATATGCAAGCACTTAATACACCTTTTGATTTCATTAAAGGGTATTTTGATTATTAATTATTTTCAAAAATTATAATCCAATAGTCTACTACAAAAGTCTGAAAAACGTTTGAAGGTTACTAAATTTTTTAAAACAAAAAGGTGAGCTTAGGTCACAAATATCAACAACTACTTAAGATAGGAAACTCCATAAAATTCATTAGCCAAATCAAAATACCCGCAGGAGAGTTAGCAAGATGATCAACACCAATTTCAAATTTATGAACCTCATTAGCCATAAAATCCGCTGCAAAATTAGTCTTCCGAAAGATATGATAAATTCTAATATCGTCAAAATCTTTCATTCAACTCCTTAAGAGCACGAATAAAAGAATGACAGTTAATTAGAATACTCCAATTCTCTCGGATCATCTCCACCACATACTTGTTATTTGATTCAATAATAAATTTTTTGAATAATGCAAACTTGATGCCTTCATAAACTGCACATGATTCTGCTCGCGTGATTTCACAATGGCCTGAAGGTTACAAGAATTTGATATGAATCAAAACGCTAATAATTAAAGTGCTAGATTAGACTATTTTATTAATGTCTACTTTAATTATCCAATAGTTTTTAAATGTGGACTAAAATCACCACCAACTTTTGCTTATTAGTCATTAACAAAATAATTTGATATCTTTACGTCAATTTGCAAAGAAAATTCAGCGGCATAACTTTGGGATTTCATGATAATATTATTGGTGTCATTTGTGACGTTTGTATATATTTGGGTATATATAGCTAATGAAATTTTGAAGAAAAGAAAAATGGGTACCAACTTGGATAAAGTATCAGTTTCTCTTTCACAGTTTTACTCTTGGGTTCTTTTATGATAGTCAAAATTAATTTTTAAATTAAGTTAATATGTAATTTTAGTTTATATTCATTTTATCCCATTTTAAAAAAAAAAATTTTATTATTTATTTTTGCTAAATTCTATTTGTCATAAATTTTTTATTAGTCTTATAAGTTATAATGAGTGATAAAAAAGAAAAAAAAATTAACTGAATAGAGTGTTTTTTAAGATGTAATGAAACAACTATAAATTGCAAATTAATTATTAATTTAGTTCAAAAGTTATTTTTAAAATAAATTAACAATTCAAAAAAAGTTTCAAAGTATAGAATTTCATTTGTTAAATTTAATTAGAAGTTCATTTTAATTTTTACTTTAATTTAATTATAATTCACCATCGGCTGTTGTATTATTTTGATGGTAATTTCTTATGTTGATAATTTTTTTTAAGAACTAATTTTAAAGTGATATTATATTGTTAAATCCAAGTTGATTGGTTAATTTGTTGATTTGAAAGATGCGTAAATCAATCAAATCGATAAGTATATAGTAACGAATTGAAGATGATAGGACCTTCTTCATCCCTTCGACCATAGTGTTAGTGGTCCTATCCTAGTCGAAACACTTAGAAATGACTTATAGGTCACACAAAAATCAACCTAGCTTATCTCTAGCCTTAATTAAAAAGTAGAAGAAGATTCCAGCCTAATTAAACCTAATTGGTTATCATTAACAGAAAATCATTTTCTTACTTGTCACCTTTACAAAATTTAAAATCCAAAAGAAGAAAAAAAAATCCCATGTCACTTTTTACCTAGTCATACTATTCGGTGATTGGTATGCTATTTTGTGAATTTATTATAACTTTCTGGAAATATTTGACTTGCCAAGCCATTAAAGCTATATATAAATTAAAATAAAATCAATTTTATTTAGACCTAAATAAAAAAGGTCGATAGGTCATACAAAATTCCAAATATATTTTGTCAAATTTGGCCTTCTTCTTTAATCTTTATATCACCTCTAAAGAATACAAATGAATAATATACTCTAATCATTTTTCTTTATTATTAATTAAGGGGAGTGTTAGGTTTTTTCTTCTTCAATCTTCCAAAAGATCAAGTCCCTTTTGTGAATACATTTTCTTTTTCCAAACCACATTATCATCAAACACCAAAAGATGCAAATAAACAAATTAAATATTTAATTACCATTTTAAGTATTATGTTAATTATTAAACAACTCGTCAAAAGACTGAAGTCCCGCTTTTAGTGGCGTAGAATAAATTAGAAAAATGATAGAGTAACATGTTGTATATGTAGAGACAGGTAGCTAGATGGTGATATCAGAGTTATATGCATGGCTATAAGCTACACAAAGAAGAGACAAATTAATTTAGAGAGCAATTGTTAATTATTTTATTTTATTTTATTTTAAACAAACAGAATTAATTTCATTAATGACCTCTCCTGGATTGATATACTTTAATATTTAAAAACACAGTAGGGACCTGTGGCGAAACACGAGGCAACGACAAACCAACTATCCATAATAGTGTATGGGAGTGGCTTGGGTTGGGTAAGAGATGTCAAAGTTGGAAAATTTTCTAATTTATATATATATATATATATAATGCTATTCCACACGAATAAGAATTTCGTGGACCGTGGTGATCAGTCCTATGTGTATATATATATACACATTGATTTCACCTGATTCATATTTACACGAATTTATATCAAATATCATTTATATATATTCAAAAAATTATATTAATTTATATTATCGTTGTGTGTTTAATGGTTCTACTATTATAAGAATATATATGTTATATTATATCTTATGAAATAATAAATTTTATATGTTTAAATTTGAGACTTTTAAAATTTTAAAATAAGATAAATATCATTTAATTAAAATTTGTTAGTAATAATATTATTTCAATGCTCGTTTTGACTTGATGATGAAATTCAAATTCTAAAGAGTAAGTTTGATGGTCCAATATGTAAACATATTTAAATAAAAAAAATGCATGTAGTAAAAGGTAGAAATTAAATCCCATTTAATTAACAATAATATCCGGAAATAATCTCCATTGAAGAAGACAAATTCCACGATTTATGGTATGTAACGTTAATTTGCTTCAACTTTTGCAGGACAAGTCGAAAATTGTTTACAAACATGGTCGGCATGGCATTTCCTCCAGGATAATTTTCTTGTGGTTCCAATTAGCTATGACTACAATTAATTAATTTACAAAACTTTATTTCTAAAATGTAAAATGCTAGAACAGAAATTTTTTTCATAAAATTTGGAATTTTTGGGATGAAGTGAGGTGATTTCTTTGCAGATTAAATTAAAAAATAATTAATTTTAAAGTAAATTAATTATTGCAAAAAAATCCAAAAATAAATCGATAAATGAGAAAAAAATTATAATTATTTTAGTGACGGAAGCTTGATATATATATATATATATATATATATATATGATGGGGGAAGAAGGAAAAACAAACTTCTAACCTATTCAATTATTTATAGGCAATTAGTATTTTTTTTTTTCATAGACAAAAACGTAACTTAGTCTACAATTCCAACCCCAATAATCCTCTCCACCACTTAAGCTAGGTTTAGGTGGCAAAGGGGAGAATGGGTCCATCATACCACTACTATCAACATTATGATGAGGAAGGTGGTTACAGGATTTATTTATCTTTCTCATTTCTTCAGTAAGGATCATGCATATGGAAGGTGTGGCTAATACTTCTTAATTATTTTTTTTTTCTGTGTCACCTCTTTATTTTGGGTTCAGGGTGGGGGATATTAGGTATGCAAGGTAACCATTGATATCAGCAATTGAATTATAAAATATAAATGTTTTTTTTTTAATTTTTTTATAATGGCTTGATAATACTCTTTAAGCTAATTGGGGTGAATTATATTCAAACTTCATTTTTTTAATATAATATCAAATTTTATTAATCTTGCAATGTTATTGGACTATTTGTAGTTGTTTATATCGGTTTTAATGTTAGTAGATCTCCAATTGTATTACTATCATGCCCGTATTTATACAGTTCTAGATGTGAAAAGAGTGTACTAATATATAATAAATTGTCATTACTTCAATTCAGAAATAAATATATAGTCATGATTTGGAAAAAATTAAGCTTTTAGGCCCCTCAACGGTATAGGAAGCCATGTAGCTTGGACTCAATAAGACAATTTGTATATTAAATGATATTCAACAATTAACATATATGGGAATTCAAATGAGGAAAAAATATATATATGATAACATGTTGTATATACGTAGCATTCCCAATATATAGGGATTAACTATTATAAAATTAATCCAATTGCTGAATTATATTTGTACTATTAAGTTGATAGAGAATCTTCCTGAAGGCATGGTCATCAAACTTTACCTGGCAAAATTAGTGATCATCAGCTAATCAAGCTATGTAAATATTTATATTTAATGATGGTTGATGTGTATCCATAACTGCACAACGTGCTATTTTACACTTGAGCTATATTAATAACCTAGATCACTCCCATTATTAAGTTGCAACTTGGTTTATGATCTGTTTATGGCTTTGATAACATATAGTTGCATCTTAGTGTGCTTAAGGAAATAATTTCCAGACTAGCTCCAAATCAAGTGGGAATTTTATTTTCATCTGCTTTTTTTTTTTTAAAATTCCATTAACTGAAATAATTCCCTTTTTTTAATTAATTTTTAGGACGGGACGATCATTTTGTCCCAAAATCAACTTTTTGTGGGCTAATTAATATGTAAATTTTATTTTATTTCGTTCTCAATTTTGTATTTTTTATAACTCAATGCACATTATGATAGATAAGAATTTTGGGAGAAAAATATGAAATATTTGAGAATAGAATGAATGGGATGAAATGGCTCCAAATTGAAAGATTACATTTTAATTAGATCCAAATTTTAATTTTAAGCAAAATAATATTTGTAAAAAAGTTTGATGGAGAATAACTCTTACTCCATATTATTTTTAGCTAGATTTAGAAAGAAGGGAAAAGGAGATGCAACTATGAAAAGCCAATATGGCAATATGCATATCACCAACCTTTGACAATCACAACCACCTTACTGTTATATATATAATACAGTAGGTCCAAATTGTACGGACCCTTCAGGATTTTTCATTTTTAGTTGAATAGGTTTTCACTTGGATTTTACAACCTTCTTCATATAATTAATTAATCAGGTTAGTAATTATAAAATGTTCAAATGTGTAAATTAACTACGCCCAATATAGCATAAAGTAAAATATATATCCGCCCTAAGATAAAATTCAATCTCAATTGGTCCGATTCTAAAATTTCAGTTCAAATACCCTATATTATATTTGGGCTAATTTGCACATTTAGCTTATTATAAATTCTTCAATCATACTTTTGTTCCAAAATTAGTAGTGAGAAAATATTCTTTTATCAATTTTATTTTTAAAGAAAAACTCTCACCCTTATGAGCTTTTTATAATAGAAAACGGGAATGATGGTAAGAAACTAAGAATTGCTAGTGGATAATCGTATATAATAGTTTAAAATGGAATAATAAATAATGAAAAATGAGAGATGGAAATTAAAGAAAAATATGTGAACTTAATTAATGTTGATAGATGAGTCAGAGAAGAGTAATATGTTAATTAAAAGAGAAGAGTGATGAGTGGCAATGTCGGCGTAGGGCATTGATATTGATATAAGAAGGGGACCAATTACACCAATTTTCATTCCCATACTTTTGGCCTTTGAGTTATCAAGTGATACAACACAACAAACACATTCTCATTAATTCTTCTCTTATCCCTTCTCTTTCTCGATCTCCCAAATTCAAGAAAGCATATTAATTATTTTAGCTTCTCTTTCCACTTATGGAAATTAATCAACAGCCACCTCGCCAACCCTCCACCAAATCAAGATTCCGACGCGTTTGTGTTTTCTGTGGTAGTAGCCCCGGCAAGAACCCCAGCTACCAGCTTGCGGCTATTCAACTTGCCCACCAACTGGTCTTTTTCATTCTTTCTTCTCTTTTCTTTGATTATCGCTTCGTTGCTATTCTTGACAGCTTCTTAAATCAAGAATTGGGAATTCTTTTTCTTGAAAATACAATTTTGATGGATTCTGAATTAGCTTGTTCTGCTGTTTACTCATCTGGGTAGGATAAAATCAAACTTTTTATTAATTAATTTAATAATATATAATTGTTGCAGGTTGAAAGGAACATAGACTTGGTTTATGGAGGAGGAAGCATTGGGCTGATGGGTCTTGTTTCCCAAGCTGTTTACGACGGCGGCCGCCATGTCTTGGGGTAAAACTAAAACTAAAAATCTCTCTTCCCTTCCTCTGTCTCTCTCTTAATTATTATACTTGAATTTCCATTCTCATTGTGCTTTCTTTTTGTTGCAGAGTGATACCCAAGACTCTTATGCCAAGAGAGGTAACTAATTAATTAATGTTACTAATCATCAATTTAATCACCAATCGTAGCAACTAATCAAATAATATGTATCAGATTACTGGAGAGACAGTAGGGGAAGTAAGAGCAGTGTCAGGCATGCACCAACGCAAGGCAGAAATGGCTCGTCAAGCTGATGCTTTTATCGCCTTACCAGGTAATACTCTCTTACATAATAATATTAATCATCAATTATGCAGAAATTTGAAATAAATGAATAAATAGATAGTCCTTACCATTAATATTTTTAGTATAAAAATTAATAAATTTAAGATTTTTAGACCTCCAAGATAAGTGTGGATATAGCTGCCAATCAAATTAACTGATTTGTTCATCTGACAGGCGGTTATGGAACCTTAGAAGAACTTCTGGAAGTCATCACTTGGGCTCAGCTCGGAATCCATGAAAAACCGGTAATTGCAATTACTTTTATTAAAATTATGCAAATTTTTCTTATTTTTATTAAAATTAATTTAACACCCATTTTATGAAATAAAAATACTAAAAATAAATATTATTTTTTTTCCTTTTTTGGGGAGTTCAGGTGGGACTGCTGAATGTGGATGGGTATTACAACTCATTGCTGTCATTCATAGACAAAGCAGTGGACGAAGGGTTCATAACACCAGCTGCCCGTCACATTATTGTTTCTGCCCAAACTGCCCATGAACTCATGTCCAAGCTCGAGGTACGTTACGTACCTTATCATTTCCGAAATATTATTATTGTCTTTTACTATTACCACTTTTTTTTTTTTCTTTTGCCAAATGATTTTGAGAGCATCTGCGCATGGTGCGCACGTTCTCTTCTCCATATATATTTTTATATTCATTCGGCTTAGATTTTACAAATATTGTGCTATATAGTCTTTTAGTTACATTTTTATAATTTATTTGATAAAAAAATATTAGCATATATTCCATATGTTGCAAATATCATAAGAAACCTGAAATGACACTATACGAAGAACGATGAAAGGAAAAAAAAAGTATATTTTAGTGGCTTAATTAAGAGTACAGAAAGTAAAACTAGAGGAGTTCAATTGAATAAACTCAAAAAGTTTAGGAGTAAATTGTTTATTTATTTATTTTTAATCTTTAATTTCACATCTTTTTAGAAAAAATATTAAAATGTTTCTTCGTTAATTATCAATAGTTGCAAAATTTAAGAAATTAATAGAATAAAAATATAGTTTTTTAATGATAATATATAATCACATATATAAATCTGATTCAGATAAAAAAAATTCTTAAGAAAATTGATGAATATATTTAATTAGATCTTAATTATATACTTTAAATTGTATTTTATGCTCCGGAACCCATGGATTCTAAATTAATAATATATTTTTTTTTCTTTTTGTTTATAATTTGTTAAATTGAACAGGAGTATGAGCCGAGGCACTCAGGAGTGGCTCCTAAGCTAAGTTGGGAAATGGAGCAACAATTGGGCTACACAATAAAGTCAGATATTGCCCGTTGACATTATCAGATATACATTTAATGATGGAAAGGATTGATTGATGACTGTGAGCTGATTTTCTAATTTTAATTTAATATACACAAATTTATATAGATGTGAGCTCCACAAAAGAAGTGCCCTCCCACAGTTATTTTAGTCAGCTGGGGATCATGCTTTCATTATTATTTTTAAAGAAAAGTTATTTATTTAATTAGTTTTTGACCAGTGAGTTTAAATACTAGAAGTTCATGTTTGTCGGAGATCTCTGATTCTGTAATTATCTATATTTCCTCTATGTATTGATAAGCTGTTACAAATTGCTTTTGTTATGAGAAGAATATTGGTTGAGATGTAAAGGGATTGGATTTATCAGTTGTCAATCCATAATCATAATACTACGTAATTATTTACTGATTAGAAGATAATTAGTTTATTTAAATGACATTTCATATTCATAAATAAGATTATAAAAGCAAATAATTGAGGATAGAAAGGACACCTGTCCTAGACCGTACCAAGAAAAGGGCAGAAAGGAGGGGAAATGGCCATGGCCCCATAGACAACAAGTGGGAGCGGTATGCAAAAAGGGAAGGAAGAAAGTTATGGCGGAGAAAGAAAGTTATGGCTTCTTCCTTAGGGCTTCGTGTCCTTCATCAGTTGAATTTGTAGATAAGGATGTAGGGGTAATGAACTACTTAGTGCCCACACGTGTCCATCTCATTTGCCTTTATTTTGTTCTCGCTCCATGTTGGAGATATTTATTTATTTTGTATCATTTCCTTGGCTTCAATTCTTTATGTATGGATGATGGGTTACTAATTCTTGATTAATTAATATAGAAATTATTCATATTAATATTTCGAGAAAAGAATAATCATCTAATTCAGTAGTTTATATGGTAATTAACTCCATAATTATCTATATATGGATTCAAACAGAATTCCTTTTTCAAGTTTATATCAATAATTACCGATGTATTGATTTGGCTTGCGGAGTCGATTCACAAATATACTACACGAGATCTGAAGCAATGGTTAGTGGAAGTCTTCCGTATATGATTTCTATTTTTGGATAAGCATGGGGATTAATTGACAATAATCATGTGGGAGTTATTTCATTGATATTGGTCTGGTGGACTCTGGAAAATGTCCACTTACAACTTTAATGGTCAAAAATAATACCCCCACCTGTCATTACGGATTACTCCATTGCCTTAGATGTCTCCTCTGCTCTAAACTTTTCCAATTAATTCAATGTCTTTTATGTGGATATGCATTTCTCTTCGATACCAAGTATATGTATTTTATTTTATTGATTGTAAAAATAATCTCCTTGATATACAATAAACTTTATTGACTGGCTTTATGTTCAAAGACATGCACCACAAACGGATAATTGAATCTTTACTTTCATTGAAGGCAAACCTAATATCAATGAAATATATTATGCTTCAAGACCTTGAGTAGATTTTGTCTTATGATTCTTGGTCAAGAAATTAAACTATTATGCTTTAATTCTGAATTGGTTGCCCGTCAAACCCAATCACTATTGTCCACTAATCTAAAGCCTCGGGCATCCTCCCCATTTTCGGAACTTGTATTAGTGATAACAAACAACTAATTAAACCATTTGTTTGCTGTTATGCTAAAGTTTTAGCTGATCTTAGTTCAATAGCAGAAGCAAATAGAGTTAGAAACTTGAAAGGAAGAAATTATAAAGCAATTATTTCAATAAAAAGAATACGTACGTAATCAGGATTAATCTCCAAGCGTGTAAAAGTGAAAAAAAAAAAACCCTCCGTGACCAAATCAGGGGTTTACAGTGTAAAAACAAAGTAATTTAAGATTCAAGTAATTTGCAAACAATCACGTAACCCTTACAGCTACATATAATACAAATCAACAACATTGATTCTTACTAGGTATATACTCAATATGATTTAGGTGAAGGATTGCAGAGCTGAAGAGGTGGTGACCAGACCAGAGAGCAGGCCAACAATAATTGCATTGTTATATGTGCTTGGTTCCCCTTGCATTGAGTTGTTCCTAGAATCAACATATGATTCATTTAGGAAGGGTCCACCCACAAGTGCTCCAACCGCTACATTGGGATTGGGATCCTCTGCCTCGAGCCATTTCCAGCCATCTTTGCAGCCAGTTGTTGCATCTGCTGGGATTGAAGCTCCCCTATGGTGCACATATTGTGGGTACTTATCACCGTATCCGACAAGATAGCTCATTTTCATAGGATTGTTTCCCAAGACATAATCAACCTGGATTAAGATGTAGATTCTCAGATTTGGAAGGCGTAGGACTTCAAGATAAAGTAATTCAGCAAACTCAGAAAGCCAACAGCATGTGTGAATACCAACAAACAGAACATGATCAGTTTACCTGGGATTTGGCAAATTTCCGAAGATCAGACGGTTTGAATGATTGTCCATTGCATGACAATGATGCAGTCCTTGATGTAAGCATGTAATCACCATATAGAGATGCTAAAAATGCAGAAGCAAGAGGATGTTGTAGAGCATTCCATTCACTGACCCATATAAGGCCACCTGAAACCAAGAAACACAGGATAATGTTACACAAAGGAGATCATGTGAAGAGAAATGGACAATTCAACATTGTATAAATTAGAAAAAAAATAGCTTGAAGTTTTTGTTTTCATATCTCAGCATGATTTTGATCTCTTAAAAAGCTTTTGTCTTTGTCCTGAAAAAGCTGTTGCACTACACAATGATAGATACTAGACAATGACTGATGAATAATGAATCTCCTTATAAAGAACCAAAGGGTATTAGTTGCTTGATTGATTTCGATATTTACACACCAATTACTAATTTTCTGCGGTAATATATTTAAAATAATGAGTAGACCTCCATTTATCTTTTCCTTATATCTACTATATGTATTATAATAATAAAAACATAAATCGGTTCCCTCAACTCAAATGCAGTGCAAAGTAAAACCACAGTTCCCCCTAATTCGTGCATTGCATCTGCAGAGCAATATATGATCCTTTGATAAGTGCCCAACTGATTAGACAGTTTAGTTTGGTAAACAGCGGCATGACTGTTAAACATTTGAGCGTCAAGCTCCTAGACTTGCAGATTAAATGGAAAATGTAATAACAATAGTGTTTACGCAAACTGTGAAAGGTGCCAGGAACTTGATTTAAACACAAACTTTGAGAATACATCTACTTCTGCATCCTATTCTTATAGAACCTAGTCATATAATTTCAAGGAAGGACATTACTGTCAGTTCTGCTGGTTGTGGCTGTTGGAGAATCTGGTAAAAGACCACACATCACAGCTTCAGCTGTTTTCCTATACATTTGAAGGCCTGAGTTTGAGGTGTCTTTCTCACCAAAGAAAGTTAATCTGGACAATAAAACCTGCATCAAAATAGAATAATTTTTTTTCTCTTAAGATGTGGAATCATACTTTAAGAGAAACAGGCTAAGAACACAATCTGAACAGAGTCCAAAAAAGGAAGCATATACTGAATTAGACACAATTGACATAGCATTTTCTGAAAGAGACACTGAATTTTCAATGTGCCATGAGTACATTAAGAGATAGAGCCAAGCAATGACGCAGATATGTGCTGAGATGTTATACATCTCAATTTGATTACAGTTTCTACCACAATATGGGTCTCCGAATTTGAAATCCTGTCATGCCTGACAAAATAATTGGTCCAGTCATATATTAATTCAGATAAGCAAAAGGTTCAGTCCAATTATGTATAAGGTAACTTTCTGAGCATATGTTGCAACATTTATAAAGCCAATTTGACGCGTTAATTCCCACTTGATGATGATGTCTGAAATATGTCATCATGTTTGTGAAGTTCATGGTTATCAATGAATGCTAGAACCTCACAGAGCAATTTTTTTTTCATTATTTAATATCAGATATTTGAGGTGTTATTACAAAAAAAAACTTTCCTCCAGATACACAGACCGTGTGCATTAAGTTCAAGAAACATAACAGAGAACATTGCAAAGATAACTGTCATTCCATGATACCTATGAAAAAGTACTAAAGTAGGATCAGAGGTAATGCAGAGACCATATAACAAGTATCTGTTTAAATGTTGCCATGCTTATACGAAAGCATACCAAATGTAATGAGCTACTCTGTTGACATAAGCTATACATCAGATACATACAGATATGTAGGATCAGAAGGATGCAGAGATCAATATTCATTTAAATTTCATCACACTTAATTAAAAAGCATACTGAATGGATTGGAAAAATATAGGATCCAAATTCTATATCTCTGGAAAAAATAAATGAAATACATACCTGTGTTCCTGCTAGCTTATTGTCCCAGCTAAACCATGTAGGATTGCCCCAGTTTGCAAAGGTTTTTCCATTTTCACCAGTTACATACTGAAGGTATGTTTTGTCCCCTGTTGCATGGTAGAGCCAGCTAGCTGCCCACAGGAGTTCGTCCCCATATCCTGTTGAGTTGTAAAAGTTCTGGACTTCAGGGATGCTCTCACTATAAGAACCTCTATGTTTATCAGCAAAAGTAAACAATTGTTTGGCATGCTTAAGGAGCGTGCTGGAATATGTAGGCTCGCTTTTCTTAAACACCAGTGATGCTGAAGCCATAGCTGCTGCAGTTTCAGCTGCAACCTCTGTCCCTGGAGAAGAAGTGTTCACCTGAGTAAGAGGTCTCTTCTCAGTCATGTCCTCAGGTCTGTCCCAACAACCATGATCTATCTTAGGGTCACCAACCTGTCCCAAAGTAAAAAAGAAAATTCTATTTTCACAGGCTTGATGTATTATGAAAAACATGTTCTAGAATTCATCAAATAAATAATTGCAATTTTAGGATTCATCACACAACTAGGAACAAATTAAACAACTGAAGTAAATTTCGTGAAGTCAAATACTTTGGGAATATATAATGACCTGAATGAATAGCACATCGTCTGAAGCATGAGCAGTGATAAGGTAGTCAGTAATCCACTTGAGGGAATCTTGAGCGGGCTTCAACTGATTAACGGCATCCATCTGATCCCCATATTCAAGGATGGCCCAGGACAACACAGTGGCTGTAAAAGCCATTGGAAAACCAAACTTCATATGATCTCCTGCATCATACATTCCTTTTGATAGGTCCAGTTTCGCTTCACTCCCATCTTTAAGACCCGAGTCCCCTCTCCATGATACCTGGTTATCCACCAACTTACCAGCTGCACGAATAAAATGCCATTTCAAGAACCAGCAATATCAAGAACATGAAACATTTGCAGAAAATAAACTAGCACCATAATTACAAATAATGGAATGAGTAAATAAAAGGGAGAATGTGAAACTGAGCTGAAGAAAGTACATTTTTGCACATCGAAGAATTGCACAGCAATTTTAAGAGCGTCACCATACTTCTTCTCTATGGCGCCAGGAGGCCCTGGAACAGGAGCCACCTCATCGGATTTATGAGTTTTCTTTTTAACTGTGTAAACCACGGCAACCACAACCAATGCCAATACAACAGCGACAATAAACCAACCGCAGCAACCCCTTGATTTTGATTTCTCTCCCATTTGGGGCAATGCAAGCTTTATATCACCGCCTGATCACTGAAAACCAATCTCTAAGGTCTACAACTCTAGATCTATCATATACACAAGGTCACAACCAATGAGAAACCAATTCTAAGATTCAAGTGGCTCTCTTTCAGCTTGCATTCAGCAATGCGCGAAAGATTTTGGAGAAAAGGAGAAAGCCGTGGTTTAAAGTCGCAGCTCAAATGGTTCTGCACCTTTAAACAAAATGTAGCAGGAAAGTGATGTTTTAGGCGCTGCAAATCCTGATTAAGGAATAGTTTAAGTTGGATCTGGCCCGAATCGAAACGGATAGGGCCCTGATCGGAGGAGTGTCGGATTTTATTTATTTTTTTCTTTGAGTGGAGGTGGTTTTTTGCACCGACAAGATGACTTCCCGCAGTAATAAAATAATTTCATTCCCGGTTTTTTTTTTTTTAATAGTTTCGACGTATTAGCCGTTTTTTATTTGTAAATGACGGGTATGCCCTTGAGTTATGTTTTAATGCTGCCGAGATTTGAGGAAGAAAACGGATCATTGACTTGGTCAAATAGACAAGGACTAGTGTCAGCCGTTGGTTCCTGGAACCAATCTGATCTGGACCGTTCAACTGGTCACCGACAACTGGTGAGTGATGAAGATTAAGGACCGCTGATCTTTTTCTTTGTGATATACTTGATATTCTTTGGGTGCTAAGGAGGTTTTACAATTTAACCAACCACCATTCATCGACTGGCTACCATTTAAAGGTGAAGTTGTTGGTCCAGTTTGCAGTTTTGATGTCGTTCTCGTCATTATTCAGTTAGGAACATAATAGGGATGGGCGGCCTGTCACCGAAATCCTTTATATTTTAAAGGATTTAGAAACGTTAAAAATAAAATCAATATATTACTTACTTATTACGGTATAAATTTTAATTTAAAATTTAATTTATAGATGAATGATTAAAATCATTCCAATATATGATAACTCATGTTAGAATGAGCTTGAAAAAATCCTAATTTTATTTTAAATAACTTAAGAAATTGCGTATTCTATTAAAAGAAGAAACTGGGTATGGCATTATACATTTTATTTAATAAAATAAACAAATAAAGATTTGGTTTTGGTGTTGGTCTTTCTTTTATATGGTTGACCCGCCATATATCCATTAATGGGCTTGGATTTACTCGGCTTCCCTTAAAAAGCTTGATTTAGACAGAATATTTCACTTCCAAACAACTTCTTTGGATCAGGAAAAAAACAAATGTATTTGAGGCCCAACCGGCCCAAAAATCTATGTGAAATTCTTGTAATTGGCCGAAGAAACATATTTTCATGAATGCAAAGAAACACGGATAATTTTAACTTATTTCAAAACAGCGTCGTTTTTCACCTGAGCATAAGAAAATTTCCACGAAGCCACAAAGCACTCCTTAATTCTCTTATTTCTTCTTTTGTTCCTCATGATTTCTCTTTGTGCTCCAATTTCTGGAGCTCATTACTACTAGACCGACGATTATCATCACCTCTTTGCTAAAAGTCTTCTGAGTTACAGGTAATGATATTTTAGTTGCCGATTGGTGATTGCCGCCTCTCTCTCTTTTACTCCAATAATTTTTTTTCATTGAATTCGTATTCATTATCTTCTGATATGAGAGAATGAATTTTCTTATTTAACCGTTTGATTTCTATTTTCTTTTTCTCAAAATTAAAATTCTGAATTCGGTTATTTCCTTATTCTTTATTGCCTTCTTTGTGTCAAACCTTAATGGGTTTCTGACTGTTTTGATTCCACGCTTGTGCTATTATGACCATCCCTTTCCTTTGTTTCTTGTTTCTGTTGATTTGATTTCATCTTCAAAGAAGATACAGTAATTTATATTTAATTTTCAGATGGTCAAGAGAGTTATATTCATTTGGTTATAAACTGCATTGCTGTGCAAACCTAATTTAGTTTCTTTCTTTCATTTGGTTAAGGATGGAGGTCAGTCTTGCATATAGTTAATGGTGTAGGAAACAGTGGCGGACCAGGGTTTCAAGTTAGGAGGCAATATATTTTTAAAATTATATTATTCAATAAATTTATATAATAAATTTGTTATATCTAAATATAAGCAAAACAAAAATAAAAAAGTAACAAATTAAAAAGCTATTGGCCAAAATAAATATATCTAATTTTTGTTATTTAAGGGTGCAACTTAAAGAAATTAGATTAAAAGATAGACTGAAAAAAAAATAGGGGGGTTGTGGCTCCCATCAGCTTCATGCAGATCCGCCACTGGTAGGAAAGGGTTTCTCTTTTTCGCCAGAGTCTTTCCTCTATAACAGCAGCTACCTCTTGATCATCCAGGATTTTTACTTTTTATTTTGAATTTGTGAACACGCTAATGTTTGATATAACAATTTCTAACATTTTGTTTATACTATCTATGCTTCCATTTTTTGGATACTCCATCTGTATGATTTCAAAGAAAGAATTTAGAGTTTTCTGCAAATTTCTATTATCACAAACAAGAACATGTCACCGCTTCAACTTATGGTCAGGTTTGAGAACATTGGATTGCACATGTACCTTCTTGTTTGTGGAATGGATAGATTCAGTTGGTGGTTGTTTTTCCCTTAGAAATTGGTACTTGTATGGCCTACTTTTATTGCTAGGGGGAATGCAGGCAAAAGCTCTCCATTTGCTGAATTGCCAACTTTTCATCATATATGTTACATAAGTTAGTTACATGATACTTAATATAACTGATCCAGAAAAGCAGAGTGAAGTTAGCATCCAAGTTTCTAATAAATCTGCTGAAAGTATAGTTCACATCGTTTTCAAATTATAATGCTATTTTTGTCTTTGTGAAATGACTATGGGGGGTTAATGTACCAGGAAATGTTTTAGTATAAATATAAATTTAGCCCAAGGTAATAATCACATGTTCTGGCTGAATTCAAATTTTTATTATGTATGCTTTCTTTTCGGCATTGTTTTCTAGTAAATAGAAAATTGTGCTCTAATTCTGAATGAAACTTTTGTACCTTGGGATTTAATGTATAACATCGATTCCCTAATACTGTCATGATGTCATGAAGATGTATGAGACCAAAAAAAAAGGAAGATTTGCACCATATTTGATCTTATAGATAAAATTTTTGTTGCATAAATCATTTGCCATTAAATTGATTTATTGATTGTTCACTATATGGTAATTTATTAGAGTACTATTGTGGGCATTGAAAATCTTTTCTTATTAACAGAGAAGCTTCAAATGATCTTGCTGATAGTCATATAGCTGAGCATTACCTCTTCTAGATGGATTGTGAAACTGGTAATCAATCTAAGCAAGAACGATCAAGAACAAGGTGGACAGCATCCCTTGATAAGATATTTGCAGACTTGGTATTGAAGCAAATTCAACTGGGAAATAGACCAAACAATGTTTTTGACAAGAAAATTTGGAATCACATACGAGATGAGTTCAACAAGCAGACGGATCTAAATTTCAATAACAATCAATTGAGAAAGCATCTAGATGTGCTGCGGACACGCTTTTATAATTTGAAGTCGGCTTTTGTTCAAACCGAGTTTACCATGGAGGATTCTTGCTGTATTGGATTTGACCTGTGGGAAGACATTGGGGTTTGTTTTTGTCCTTTTCCTTTTCGCCGTAACTTTACCATATCTTTTTTTGTTTGTTGACTATCTATCATATTATGTATCCTGATAGCCTCCAGTTACAGGCACAGACTAGGCCCGAGCCAATTAAAGTCAAGGACTGTCCCATATATGAGCAACTATGCACAATATTCACAGATACATCAGCTGATGGAAGGTATGCTCAATCAAGTCATTTTGAAGGGTTGGAAAAAAATCTGGGAAATGATTCTGCATGCTTAACTTCACATCCAGTCAGTGGATCCTCTCATTTTGAAAACCTGTCGGCATCAAAATCAGTGCAAGGGAACTCCTTATTGCCTGATAAGATAGTTCAGAATATTGCAGAGAGAAAAAGGAAACGTCCTTTAGATACACACTCTTCTTCGGAACAGAACAAGAAGGATCAAGAAATAAATGAAACCATGGCAGAAGCCTTAATGGAGATGATAGCTGCTTCAAGATGGAGAAATGTTTCAGCAACACAAAATGATGAAAGATTTACCATTACTAATTGCATTAAAGCACTAGATGATATAGGAGAAATAGACCAACAGCTCTACTTTGCAGCTCTGGACCTTTTTGAGGACTGCAATTCACGGGAAACATTTATTTCTTTGAGAGGCGGTCAGACTCGGTTGACTTGGTTACAGGAGAAGTGTGGTACATCCACCATTTTCTTCTAGGGTGTTGAAGAAGTTTTTCCTCTTTCCCCAAGTAATGTAAAGATTATCATTGTTCTTATACTTCAACCAAGTTTTAGTTAGCAATTCTTTTATAATCTTTTACTGATAACCGGGTGCTTGAAGGTACAGTCAATGTTAAATTGTTCATGACCTAAGCTTGTCTTGCTCAAACTTAGGCTTGCAGTACGCATTTTCAATGTTGAAAAAAAACTGAAACATTATGCCATTTGAGGTCCACTCATGTTCGTTTGACTAATCTCACTTCCACATAGTTCAGTTTGTTGGGCAAGAGAACGAAGCAGCCTAATCTTGATTCTTGTTTTGGCTGTTGCATTTCTGTACAACCTAAATAACAATTACAATAATAACAAAAACCCTCAAATTGTTGTCGCTTTATATGGGTAATGCAAAAGTTCAAACACAATGTTAGAAAGTTGGAAAAAAGAAAGGTTTGTCCGTAAGGAACGATGAAATACCATCGGTGAATAATCTCATCTAATGACGCAACCACAACCCTCATCAACAGAAAGAAGAAAGCTTTATAACTAAATATATTTTACATTAGAGAACGAAAGGCATGGGAGAGAACATGATACCATATGGAAAGGCGTTCACCCAAAACGCATTGATCTCGTCTAGTTCCCACTGTGGAGTTCATTCGCCTTTGGGTAGAATCCAAAATCATTGCCTGAGCATCCCAAGTGGTTCAATCATCGTCCTTGAATTCTCTGTTCGAAACAAAATACAGGGATGTGTAAGTAATGCAATTCACAATTTCAACTCTGCTTCTCTCCCTTTGAAATCAATTTTAAATTATTCATCAAATAAAATTGCAGATAGAAATGGCTTTCCTGCCAGAGTTATATCTCATTCAACAGAATCTCAACTTCTCATAGTTATAATTAAGTTCTTACTATTCTCTTCATATATTCAGCACAAGTCAAATTCAGTTGAACCTTTTTGTTAATGCGATCTTAGAATTAGTAAGAATAGTTTATCATGCCTGATCCTCCTTTCCCAGTTTTGCAAGTGTGATAACTATAATCAGAATCAATAAAGTTCATAAAACAGAGGCCTTATCTGTTTGTATTAATGGAAAAATATAATTTAGAGATTCATACCTGCGATCAAGATACCGGGGTTGTATTCCAGAGCCTTGACATGTTGTGCATGTCAAAGAACCAACACCATCACAATTGATGCATCTAGAGACTTCTTTCTCATCTCCACCAAGCTCTACTGTCACTGAGCCAGTTCCCATGCAGAATCTACATTTCTCTAGAGCAAAACGTAACCAGGTTCCATAAGTAAGAAACAAAATAAACAAATATTCAACGTTGTCACATCACATCCATAAGACCTGAGAAATTTTGTTAAGCTTCGAGCATCATGTCATTTTGGATTTTGTCATTGAAATATTTGATTCCTATTTAAAACCTGTCCCAACAGCAGCATCCATCCTCCTCTTTTTTTGTAACTAGGTCGCTGTTTTGCATAAGCAACTCTCATAGCATATTTCAAATGAAAATTTGGAACAAATTTGGAACGGGCAGTCATATCATAGAAGTAGTTTGAAGACTAATCTTAGAAGGCAGTTTCTGATGGATTTGAACAAGCAAAGCTAGAACCCTTTACGATATTGGGTTAATCCATTTGTGTACCAATATTTTGATTGTAATATCCGCTAATTTAGGCCCCGAGTCGCACGTGTCGCGAAGTTGACGCGTTTCACCGATCGGAGTCTAAATTCGGATTTTTACAAAAATTGATCAAATAATGACTAAATTAAATGATAAATGCCTCATTAAGTGATTTTAAAGTTTAAAGAGTTTGATTTACGGTAAAGGACTAAATTGCAAAATTTGATAAGTTTTGGGATCAAATTGTAATTTACAAAAATTGGAGGATTAATAAGACTAATTGCTAATCAACATATAAATTTTGGGGACATTTTGATAGGTTGGCCGGCCATGACATTAGAGAAAGAGAATTAATATTGATTAAGTATGAAATTGGAAGAAAATGGTTAATATGGTGGGTCCCACATGAAGACTTATGGGTACCCTATTTAATACCTTCTTTTCTTCTTCTTTTTCTTCTCTTCATTTTCTGCCTTATTCTTCTCTCTCTTTTATACCTATCACGCCAGCCCCATCTCCTCCATAGCCAATCTTGAATTCTAGAGAGAGAAAGGAAGAGAAGAGAGGTGAAAGAACAAGAACAAGGTGATCTTCATGGCCCATAACTCCTAAGGAAGCTGGAAAGAACAAGAAAGAAAGAAAAATCAAGTTTGGTAGAGAGAGAAAATCTCCAAAGTGGTAATTTAGTGAAGAAAAGTGTAAGGTAAGAAGCATTTCTTCTTCTTCTTCTTCATCCTTTCTTAAAGGAAGTTTGAATTTTGAGCTCATCCAAGACTTATGTGAAAGAGAGAGACTAGGGTTTTGAGAGAGAAAAAGAGAGTTTAGGGTCTTAAGGAAAATCAGATGATAATAATGATCTATAATGTTGTAGGAGTTCCAAGTGACAAGGAACAAGCTCTAAGGAGTAAAGGAAAAGAGAAAGCTACCTAAAAGAGTAAAAGAGAAAGATTAAGGTTTGTGCATAACTTACGACAATAGCCTATTTTTGTTTGAAATAATGCATGCTGAACATGATTTTAGATAAATGCATTTCAAGAATGATGATGATTATGGCAAGAAACCATAGGTTTAGACATGTATGAATGAGATCCTTGTGTGACATTGAATTAATGATGCATGTTAGAAAATCTTGTATGATCAAGACATTTACATGTATTAGAAAGTGATAAGTTGAGTAAAGAACCTTAGAAATGCATGAAATAGAATTTGGTATGACTTGGATAATGTTAGAATGAATGAAAAGTGAATATGCAGATTTCCTGCTGAAAGTCACGGGCATGAACTTGAGGGTTCACGGTTGTGACTTCTGTGTGAAAATGGTACTATTTATTTCAGAAGCGTTCACGGGTTGGAATCAAAGACATGAGCTTATTCACAGGCGTGAATGAGTAATCACGACCGTGAATGCTTTTGGGCGATTCATTCCAGTAGCGTTCACGGTTTGGGATTACAGGCGTGAACTAATTCATGGGCGTGAAATTAGTAATCACGGTCGTGAATGCTCTGTATTTGTAATTATGAATGTGGTTATCAAATGAGGAATTCAGGTAAGTAAATGAAAGTCATTGTCTATCCAGTGAAATAAGAATGATGTGGATATATATATATATATATATATATATATATATATATATATATATATATATATATATATATATTGATGTGAGAACGTGTTATGTTGTGATATAGAAAAATGAATTGTCATGGATGATATATGAAATCTGATGCGGATGATAAACATGAGAATATTGATGTACCTAGTTAAATAAATGAAAAGATATTATCCAGTATGTATGCGATTGACTATATGTTTGCAAAACAAGAAAATTGAGATGTGGATAAATATGAGAATATTGATGTGTTGAAATTTGAGAAATATGATTGATGTGGAAATATAAAGAAGCCCATTACTCTACCTGCGGACTAGAATCAAGATAGATGACATGCCATTAAGGGGGCGAACGGTACCGTACTATTCCTCAACCAATGTGGCTTAAGCTTTGGGAGCGTCATTGGTCTGAGATGCTCGGTCAATGTGGCTTAAGCTCTGGGAGCGCTATTGACTTGAGAAGCTCTGATGAACACATATAAATGAGGACAAGGTGGCTTAAACTCGGGGAGCGCCCTTGGTTTGGATATTCATCTATGATGAAATTATACTCAATCAATGTGACTTAAGCTCGGAGAGTGTCATTGATTTGAGAAGCTCTTTTGAGCCAGATAGTGGACAGTGTGGCTTAAGCTCTGGGAGCGCTCCTGATCCATAACCCGTATCCAGTCAGTCCAAAATTAGAGTGATATGGGCAAGATAATGAGGACATGTCGGAAAATAAGAAAAGAAAATGATGATGAGAGGAGATTGAGATATAATAATAAAGAGATTAGCAAAGTAATTTACCATCAAAGATAAATGAGAATAACATTGTATATGTGAGCATGATATGTATACTTGTATGAAATAGTAACATATTGATAGAAATAGCATGCAAACATTTTAATGCATAAAACGATACATGTTAATGTTTGTTGCACGATATAGTATATTACCTTATTTATATGCACCACTAAGCTTAGAGCTTAGCATGGGAGTTTCCTTCCGCGCAGATATAAAAAGGTAGCTGAAAGTAATAGATAAAGCAAGCGGTGATCCTATTCAAGTAAAGCAGCCGAACCTTGAAATAGTGGGTTACAAGCTTTAAAATTTTGTATTTGGCTTTTATATTAAAGAATGTTAGGGTTTGTAAAACTTACTTTTAAAGTTTGTTAAGAATTAATTTGATGTTTAAAATTTCTATCTTATTTAAATAAATTGTACCCTGGTTTTTTTTATAAATCTATATATATATACATGAATGTTGAGAAAATAAAGGTAAAATAATAATAAGAGCGATTTGAAGAAGTAAAGAAGACAGATCTTAGCGCTCCCTTATCCAGGCACGTGTTGGTCGGGTGGGGGTGGCGTTACATTGATACTGAAAGTCTGAAACCCACATAGACGCAAATTCTATCACTGTCAAAATGTGGAGGTATCTTTCCCTTGAGGAAAAGATAAAAAGGAGATTTGACTACGCATGTATAGAATCTTAGTAGCTATGTAAATCAATCAAATCATACGTACAAGACGTACGTTGGGTGAAAAAAAGAACTGAGGAAACCTACAGAAATAAGCTTACATGAAGCCTCTACCTGCCTGCGTCAGAACCTTCGTCTAGGTGGGTCACACATACGGCATCGCGACAAGCCAAATGCTCCTCGCTGGTGTCTTTTGTCGACATAATTTATAGGAAACAAGGTCAAGCAAGTTTCTAACAAGTTTTTTCATAACAGATATCCATTGATTGCCCTACAACTGCTGATACCAGGCAATTTCAATACATACTAACCTTTGCACCAAGCACTCACAAATCATAATACATGAAAACGAGCTTATGCTTGGCACACCATGTGAACATTGCCACCCAAGATTATGGCTTTCATCTCACCGCTCTTTTCTTAGCGACATAAACTATATAAGATCCTTTAAAATTTTCTCACACTAGCTGGCAATAAGATGCACCTAGAGGCAATTTTGTTTAGCTTTTAATGCTGCAGTTTATCAGATCTGGAGAGCCAGAAATGAAGTATTGTTTCAACAACAACAGCCTAGTATTATGTTGACTGTACATAGAATTAGAGAGGCTATTTTGTTTAGATTCATATATAGACACGATACACAATATAACAAGAGGATTTCTTGTATTCATGCTAACTGGCAAAATTTCTTTGCTAGTTAGTTGTTGCTCACAGTTTTGCTATGTTTTGTATTTTGTTTTGATATTAATATAAATTCATTTTGGTTTGACCAAAAAAAAAAAATGCACCTGGAGGTTTATAGTTACTAGTTGCTCCATTCTTCTTCGGGGAATGGAGCACATGAATCGTCAAAAGCAAAAGCACAAAATTCAATTTACAATTTCTTTCAAATTACAAATACTAAACACACTTATCTATAAAACTAGCAAATTGTGGCAAAAGATACACATTTTTGTATTCATTTTTAAAATAATTAGCTGATGATTTTTACTTACGAGCACCAGAACCGTTGCAAGGGAAGCATGGCTGAGTATTCTCTCGCTTTGCCTGCGATAATAATCATAAGAATTGAACAATTAAGCTTAAATAGAAAAGAGAAAATTGTTAAACAATAAACAAACTAACTCACAACATTATCAATTTGTGTTTCGTAGAAGACTGGAATACCTATGCCGACTGCAACGCTCACAAGTCCAACAGATATTGAAATAATCTGATCTTTTACAAATTTAAATCAGCAATACTAAATATAATTAAAACTAATTCAAAAAAGAAAGAACTAAGATGGAGAAAGAACCGTATTTTGATCAAGTTCAACAGCTCGGACTGTTGATTTCTTGAAGACTTGAAGGAGGATACAGAGGAAGAAGCAGAGGAAGATATTTTACGAGGAAAACAGAGAAATGGCGAATAGAGCCGAGGAATCGAAGCTCCTACTGGCATTTCTACCTTCTTTTTTTTTTTTCTTTCTTCTCCAATTTTCAACTACTTCTTTGAGTGGCTTTGCTGTGGAGGTCAGGTGATGAACTGAAAAACCGCCAAGAAATCGAAGCCCGGCGCTTTTCTTCGGATTTGGATATGTGGGTCAGCTTCGTACATCAACCAGCAGACGGTTGAGAGCCTTCTCCATCAGATACTCGCCCATGTGGCGTAGCTACCTTTATCAACTGTGATTCTGTATTTCCGTTAGCCCATATTTAGAAAACCCAAGTATATTAGGCCGGAAACGATCCAGACATATAATTAGTTTGAGAAAGGAAAGTTTTCATGTCCTTCAGCGAAAGAAAGAGTTTTCCAACCCATATAGAAAGTTATGTTGGGTTGGAGAAAAGCCCAATTCCGAAGGCTCATTTTTTGACTTCCGAAAGCCTAAGCCAGCAGTTGTTATTCATGATCAACTTCATGGAAGTAAGAATTTATTCAAGAATTTATTCATGAAATTAAATCGATAATAAACTGTCATGTATATTGGATTAAACAATGAACTATATTGATGATCCATGTGCAATTTAAACAATTCAATTCAGTCGAATCAATTCAATGATTATAGTTTAAATTTCTGTACACTTAACATCGAGCTTCCTCCTTTTTTTTTTTAATTATTACGAAACTCTAAAAATAGTGTGGTTATGAGCGTCGATTTTCTAAAAGATCAGACCAGTGGCTCATTCTAGATTAACCTAATTCGTTCAATTGATCTGATTTGATTTTAAACACACTGATCACGAGTCATCAATGACATCATGAAAATAACAGCCATATATTTACATATCTACAGGGTTCATTCGGCCAACCTTGGCCCATCAAATTGCTCTTAGGCCTAACGAGGGGACTGTAGCCTGTATTTGTGAAAACAGCATATGCTGCGAGAGAGGATCATAACAATAAAACTTAAATAGGTAACACCAACATCCATAGACGCAGTAGTGGGTAGAGTGGACAAGACAGCAAAAGAATCCACTAATTGGGTGTGGACTGTGGAGTTTGGATACTGGAATTGCACTGTGGCTACTATATATAATACTATATTAGATATGGAAAAATGACTCCCTATTCACATACTTTATCTTCTAACTTCTAATCTTATATTGCCTCATAATTTGACTAAACTATTGTCTCCAACATACTACTGCTCTCCAAACAAAATGAAAGAAAATGCTTCAACTTTTTTTAAGGATAAAGGCATCTCTTTTTTCACCAAAGTCAAAAGAAAGATCAATTACATGATGATGTTAATTTGATCACACTCAATAATGTGATTATGTTATCATTCACATTACAACATTTGCTTATAAGAATATTTCATTTCGCTTAAATCTTCTCATTCTATTAACAAAAATTTATTTAAGTCAGGTTCATGAATTCATTTTTCAATTATAAATTTGCCAATATTAAAAAAACAACATTTAGAATTAATAGTTATGATAATTTATCGTTAATTGTTCCATAATTAAATTTATAAATGCAAAAAAATATATATTTCATTATGATAACTCAATTAAATAAATATTAATTAAATTGAAAAGTTTTTTTTTTTAATCTAAATTCGGTCAATAATGGGCCAAACATAAACTATTTTACTCACACAACACTCTTTTATTAACTTCCATTCATTTTAATTTGTTATGAAAGTAGATAAAAGGGGGTAAATAGAATAGAAGGGAGAGGAATGAGAGGGACAGAACAACAAACGGAAATAATTAGAGGCACATGAAAGAATGACAACAATATTGTTGAAATGGGTCTAATGGAAATGGACCCTTTGTCCCGTGACATGGTTGTGTTATTGGACCAGTACTTTGATTTACGCGGAATCCAAGGCTTCGAAACCCTTTCGTCCCACATGCTTTTTTTTTTCTTTTTCCTTTTTTCTATCATGTCTGGGCTCCCTCTAAGCTTTTTTCCATAATAATGGCTTCCTTTTTTTTTTTCCCTCATCTGGTCCTTTCGGGTTTGCTTCTACTTGACACAAGAATTTCCTTCTCCTCAAGCATTCTGCTGCTGTGCAATATTAAAGCAGCAGAAATATCATGGTTGTTTCTTTTTTAAAGTTCTGTTTGTTTTAACGTCTTAATAAGGTACTGAAATTTTTTATGTAGATTAGATTTATATTTTTATTTATGTTAAATAAAAATGAACTGAGAATTAATGTCTCATAACATTGTTATAGTAGTTTAGTTATAGTGGTTGGATTAATCAAAATACATTAATATATACATCACATATATAGTTTAATGCAACTTTCGAACTTAAATGGAATTTGAGATGATTATCTTGGGATAGATTTCCACAATCATTAGCTAACAATAGAATTTGACCAACTGAACCAACCATCTTTCCGGAAAAAAGAATCTAAAAAAAGATTTAAAATCTGTCAACAATATATATATATATAGAATAATAATATAGATATAATAATATTTATGTTAGTGATTTAGATTATTGAATTCATAACTTTTATATAAGTTTAAAATAAATTTTTTACGTTATTCGTGATTGCATAGTTGCAATTCATTGGAATCACCTCCTCCCAGGGCTGCCTTATTGGATGAGAATATTTCAGTGCAAGAGTGGGTGCATTAGTCTGAATCTTCTGATGTGTCCCTAGAAGGGATCAGCTGGCTTATTCGGGATAGTAATGGAGTTTGGCACATTAGGTTTGTTTCTGATCTTGGATATTGTCCTATCCTTAGAGCAGAAATTTGGGCTGTTCTGCAAGGATCCAGTTGGCAAAGAATTGTGGCATCTCTAATCTTTTGGTGGACTGTGACAATAGTGTAGAGGTGACAATGATATCAGGGAAATGCAATGTTAATGCAGGCTGTCACTCTTTGGTTTCCAGCATCTAGAATCTGATGGCTCAATTCTCCCTTATTTGGATTAGTCACATGTCGATAGATACAACGAACTTCGTGGCGGATTATCTTTCCCATCTTGAGTATGGTTTCGCTCTAGGATTTTAAGTGTCTGATTCCCCCTCCTCCATGTTATAGGAATTACTTATATTTGTTAGTTGTTTTTAATTTATGTGTTATGTCCTCCTTCTTTTAAAGAAAATAATAATATTCATTTTATTTTGATCCCATTATTGATTTAAGCTTTCTTTCAAATATTAAAAATGGTGAAAATATGAAAATGGACCCCATTATCTCAAACAATATATGTAATTAAGGGTACCCTATTATCCCTAATGAGCCCTAAAACAAATTTTCAATTTAATCTACCATACTAATTAACGTAATCCCATCAATTAATGTAGACTGCGTCAAGCTATCGTCATCAAGTGGTCTTGATGGATAACACGTAACAGAATATATCAATGTTTATCCAATCAAAGTTAAGAAGGTAGAAAAGTGAGATTCCCCGTTAAAAATGGCAAATTAAATTTGTTCAGTTCATTGTACATAAAACATAGTGTTTTTTTTTGCCCTCTAATTAGTGTGTAACGGGTGGTGTTGGAGTGGAGTTCATACATTATTACACTATTTAAAAACGAACTTAAATTCCAACACGGATTGATCTTTTTTTTTAATTATTAGAAATTCAATTTGAAAAATATTCAATCTACTCAAATTTGACTGATAAAATTTAATTAATTAATAAATTAATAAATAATGCACTCAATTCGATCTGAAATCGATTTTAGTTAATTTGACTTAATTAAATTTAAATATATTTAAATACTGATAGTATAAAAATAATTTAATAAATAATAAAAAAATAATTATTCAATGAAGTTAGCAGATTTTACGAGTCAGATATTATGATAGTCGAACTTGACTCGATAAATTACTCGAATTCAACTCAATTAACTTCGAATCGAATTTGAATATTTTATGAATAGTTTACAAATAATTTAATTCGTTTATACTCCTATATCTAATGTCTGAAAAGACGAATATAATTTACACCATAATTAATTAAAAACATAGTTCTTTTTCAAAAATTAGAAACACTACGGCGAATTAATTTTATTTACGCTTATTTAACTTATATTTTAATTGTATTCAGTGAATTTTTTTTTACAATAATAAATATTTAAATTTTAAGAATTTAACACAAAAATTATATTTGAATGCGTTTGATGAACTATAAACTAGAAAGATGATATAAAATATCACATGATACTAGAAAAATAAAGTAGAATGACACATAGTACTAAAAAGATGAGGTAAAAAAATCATATAGCGTCAGAAAGATAAAGTGGAATAACACGTAATTTTTGAATTATTTTTTAAAATTTTTTTTTTATCAAAATTGTAATAAATTATAACAAATGAAATTAAATCTATTATAGCACAACTAAAATGACAAGCCTAATCATATTTCTCAATAAAGAAGACGAAATTTAATGTGCTAAATTCTAAATTTCTAATAGAGTCTTGATGATTACAAGGATTTTTCATCCTTATTTACTTGGGTATTTAAAGTGACAAAAAAAAAATTCTACTCTGACGTGAAACAGAAGAACAAAAAATCTATAAACAGAGAACTTTTGTACGTATCAAAGATTCAGAATTAAAAATCAATGAACTTTAGCATCATCGCCATTTTAATATCTTTTCTTTAAGAGGCGTGTTTTCGGTTTTGTCTTGCAAGATTGAGAAGAATGGTGGATTCTTAATTTGGCCAACTTCTTTAATTACACAGCTAGGGACGTTTAACATATGCAGAAGATTAAAAAAAGATTATATAGTTTAATGGCATTCCCCTTTGCAGCAAAAAAAGAAAGAAAGAAAGAACGGATTATGCATATGTGTAGCGAAAGCTGAAACATCATATATTAATATTGAAAATATTAATATTGAAGATGGAGATTAGGATTGAAAATAAAACTACTAAAAAAAATGATAGGGGTGCAAAAACTATTATCACAACTATATATATTAATATTGAAGGAACCCAATAACATCATTCTATGGAAATTTTTTTATTTGGACTAAATTCATTCACTTATAATTAATAAAGTTAATAATGTATATATTATAATGTCAAAATTAATAATTTGATTATTAATTTAAAATACAAAGATTAAGATGATTATAATTGATAATAATTTGAAGATGAGTCTATCTTATAATTCAGATTCATCATCTAATTAAAGTATCTTACTAATTATTTCTATCCAGAAAAGAATTGAAACGATTTAATTATCTAAATAGATTTATTATGTGAATCCACTAACCTAAAGTTAAATACTAATTATAACCTTCAAATATAATTTTTTTTGACATAATTGAAAAAAAAAATTCCCTTGAATACAATTTGAATATGTCATCAACATTTATTTGATTATCATCTCCATCATTTTCAATAATTTAAGGGTGAAATTCGCTGGATTTTATTTATTTATTTATTTACAGGTTTTAAGGGTCTATATTAATTTCCAAGTTTCAAGGGTCTCAATTTTAGCTTAGTCATCGGTAATATTTATTTTTATTTATTTTTTTTCATAATTATAAATGATTTGACTGATGAATGAATGGAAATATTAAATATAAATAGATGGAAGTAAAAAATATTTCATTCTTATTAGGCATCCTGTAATTTTATACATTTGTATGGGCTAATCAGGTAAATAGGGTATAATTTGCTCGTTATCCATTACCGTTAGATACTTTACTAGCTAATCGGCAACTGATTCTTGCTTGCGCTTTGTCAACGGTAGTAATAATCTCACCTGCTAGTGATGCTTTAGAGGTCGCTTATGATATGATTTGACAAAATGAGGCCACGGAGAAGGCCACTTCAACGACAGTATCTGAATCTCCATTGGCATTAAGGGCTAAATGGTCAACTACTAATAAGTTTCATCTCTTTGAGTGAACGACGGGTGATGGGCTTGATAAGCTGAAAATTGATTTACACGTAATATAATATAATAAATAAGGTAAAAGTTTGAATCTTATGAAAAAAGAAAAGATCCTCTACTCTCAGTACTTTACTCTTGTCGAGTTTATTTCATCATTCAGGAGCACGAGATCCGTCAGTTAAAGATCGGAGGGCGAGTTGGTCCTAATAAGCATATTATTCTCGTGCATCTGGTACACAGAAATAGTTCTCTCGAAATTACAGAATTAAAAACAAGGTTTAGCACAAATCCGAAAATTAAAAGAGAGAGAAAACAACGGACAAGAGAAATTTAAAAAACTACACAAAAGACTCCTGCTATCGCCTCACCCTCTATTGTCTCGGCTCAGTCTCTATCCGACGCCGACATCGCAACGGTTCACCGTGCTGGTTCGGGGACACCTCTTTTTCAGTGCGCTGGGGATCTTCGCGAACTCATCGTCGATTTATTGATCTCTCGACCTTTCCTCGTCAGTGTTCTGGATTAACTCACATTCATTTGTTTTTAATACTGGTTTTCCCCTGTTTACTTCTTTTCAAGACGGTATAATATTAACAATGATGATGATAATCATCATCAAGAGCTAGTAAATGTTGATCGTTTCACTAGTGATGTTGATCAGATTGGCTTAGTGCTTGAAAATTTCATCAGCCATTAGATAGTTAATGGCATTTATTTTCTTCTTATTTGCGAATTATTGGTGTTATGTTTGTATTTCTTCTTCTAATTCTAAAGATTTTTATGTTTTATTTTGTTCGTTAGGTGTCATTTATGTTCTGATTGACTGACAGAAGGCTTGAGTATAGTTTGAGATGCTTGAATTTTGGCTGGAATATTCACTTATTGTTAGTGAGATTCGTGTTTCCAGTGATTTTTTGCAAATTGTTTTTGCCCTAGTTTTTGGAATTAGGAATGCTTTAGCGGTTAGAATTGTCCTTGTATGAAATTTTCTGGCTAAAGTTTGAGTTGACATGATAATGTATTTCGGGGAAATGGAAGATGAAACTATATGATTTCTTGTTGATTTTTTTTTCCTCCTGATTTTATCATAGTTTATTTCCAAATCCAGTCTCCAACTTTTCTTATGCATTTTCCTTGGATTGGTAATGGAGAAAATAAAAGAAAATCCCAGGTAATTTTATTCTCAAAGTGGTTCCTGTGGTGTTTTGTCATATAAATCTGAAGACGCATACTAAAATGAGCTTAAGAGTTGCTTAAGTGGGGATACATTTGGTCGTTGTTGTTTTTCTTCTTGTTATTTATGTTTTCTTAAAGATGACAAGAGAAAAGGCAAGCTTTACTCAAGCTAGAGTCAGTAAATCAATTAGAATTGGGTAAGCTGAATTAGGCTTTTCTAATTCTTTTGTGGAGACAAAACACATATATTAGAATCAATTTGTTTTGTTACTTTTATAACAGCCACATGGCATTTCATAGTTCATGGGAGATATAGGAGTCAAAATGCTTTCTTAAATTTCATATGCCGCAGTATCTCCTAAATTTGCTAAGTGATGGACATTTGTGTTTGATATTCTTTGTGTTTTGAAAGTATTATAAGTAACCATTTAGTTTCAAAAGTTATATTGGTACAAGGATCTAAATAAGCTTCCTGCTTCTAGTTTCTGCAATCAGGTATTCTATTGTGACCCTTAACAGTTTCACTAATCTGGTTTCAGGTGGGTGATTCAGTGAGACTTCTTGGTTTTTTACTTCTTCATCATTTGGATTTGGGTGCAAGTTAGGCATACAAAATGATTGGATCATTTCTTACTAGAGGACTTGTGTATGTTAACAATAATTCAATTCTCTCTTGTTCATTTGAATTAAAAGGAATTTTATCATTGTCAAATTAAGTATATGTTTGAATTGTTAATATTCTGGCAGGATGATATTTGGCTATGCTTATCCTGCTTACGAGTGCTATAAAACTGTTGAAAAGAATAGGCCAGAAATTGAGCAACTTCGGTTTTGGTGCCAATATTGGTGAGTTATCTTCTGTCATTTGTTCCTTTTGAGATGTGCAAAGAATTTTGTGCTAGACAGGCTTTCTGTATAATTTTGAGTTGCAGGATTTTGGTGGCTGTGTTGACAGTTTGTGAGAGAGTTGGAGATGCTTTTATTTCATGGTAGGAAATTCAAGGTTGACAGAAGATTACTTTCCAATGTATCATTCTTGTCCTGTATTACACTTATGTTTCCTTATCTTGGTTTCTTGAAGGGTTCCGATGTACAGTGAAGCTAAGCTGGCATTTTTTATATACTTGTGGTACCCGAAAACAAAGGTTTGTAATTTTTTTTCTTTTTTTGAAGCTGAATAGGAGTGGCTGTCATATAGCTACGTGATATTAATTTTTAATTGTCCCTATTTTGTCGATTGTGTCAGGGAACTACCTATGTGTATGATTCATTCTTCAGACCATATGTTGCAAAGCATGAGAATGAAATTGATCGCAATTTGTTAGAACTAAGAACTAGAGCAGGAGATATTGCAGTTTTGTACTGGCAAAGGGCTGCAAGCTATGGCCAGACCAGGTTTTTTGAGATTTTGCAGTATGTTGCTTCACAGTCAACACCAAGGCCTCGCCCTGCTCAGGTAGTATTATAGGTCATTCTCTTTGTCTAGGGATCACGTAGTCTTAATTCTATTTGCCTAAATTCCTAATCAGGGAAAAGTGGACATACCTTTATTTTTTTTAGCCTTCTGACATTGTTTTCTAAACAGAAATTTGTGGGTTTTGTTATTTTGGTTCATGGTTGCATATTGCATTCTGATTTGCTAATACTTTGGCTACATTAACTGTAACTTGATTGGAGTGTTTACTTCTTAAACAAGTATCTGTAAACATGGACTGCCTGCAAGCTGTCACTTCTGTAAAATGGGTATTTTTCTGTTAACAACTTAACTTCTTGCAGTTATATTCTAATTTCATTGCATCATTGTTCCCTCAGAAATATGAGAACTGCCCCTCAGCTTCATGTGATGACTTTTTGTTGAACATATTGAATTATTACTGATATCAAAATTTGAACTAACTTCAAATACTAGAACTTGTTATATGGTGGTTGCAAAGGTACAATTTTACATTATGCTATGTTTTTTAAATTATGGGCAATTCTACAGTTGTTTCTTAACTTTCCTTATGAAATCATAGCCACAGCCAGGGACTAAGGCTGGCCAAGCTGCTCCTGCTCCAAACCAACAATCTTCTATTTCCAACCGCCAGCCAGCTGCAGCACAAGCAGAAAATGAAGAACCTCCATCCCCCACCTCCAGCACATCTTCCAGTCAGCAAAAAATGGATGTAGCAGGGGAGGTGGTTCCAGAAGTGCAGGAAGCAACTGCTCCTCCAGCAGGTTCTAATGGCCTAAATGTTCCAGCAGCAACTTCCAACGTTCGAAAAGCCCCTGCAGCAGCTTCCACTATTCAAAGAGCAAATTCTGCATCTGAAACTTCCAGTCAGTCATTATCAACCAAGGCAGAAGCAATGCAAACCGAAGCAGCACCTTCATCAGCAAATGACAATGCAAACCCTCCTGCAAAAGAGACTAAAATGGATGAGGCAATTCGTGTTACGCGCGCCAGATTGAGAAAAAGCCGGTCTGGACCAAAAAGTTAAGAAGTGGTTATAGATCTTTCCCAAATTTAGCTTACAGAAGTAGTAGTTACTCAGTAGGTGGATGGTGATGGGTACTGGACGGTTGTTGACATTGATGTAAATTTGTCATGTTCCATTTTCTTATTCATTTGTTGCTTTATTTTTTGAATACGGTTTGGGAGATGAAGGGGGTCTTGGGTTAATAGGAGATAAACGATGCCAAGGGGGTCTTGGGTTAATAAGTGATAAACGATGCCAACTTTGGAAATGATAAAGTGAAGACACTGTTTCTAAGTTGGAGAGAAAATTGAAATATAAAGATCAAAGAATGCTTCTGGGACCATTTGGCTTGGTGAATTTAGCGGTTGCAGAGATGTAAGACTTGATTTGTAGTATGGCTGCAAGAAATGCTCAACTGTTAACTTCAAAAAACTATGTTTTGTACAGTTATTGCTTATCTTAATTACTTTCACTGTGATATTTTTTTTTTAGTTTTTTGTTTATCGGAATTTTAGCTTTTGACCTTCTTTGTTGCGAGATAGACAAATGTGCTTTTGGATGTTATCTTTTGCTTGTGAATTGAATAGCAGATCTTTAAGTAATGGTTTAGTAGAACTATTATTAGAAATTTCTGATAATAGTGACAAATTTATTATTAATATGATGCGGTATTTAGATAAAATTATTTTATTATTCAAATTTTATAAATTGATCTCGCGGTGATGCATGGATTTCCATTTTTTTTTTGTTACATTATGTCGTTTGTTTATTAAATATCAAGAAAGTTTACGTACGCCGCAATGGTCTTATAAAGAAAAAGGATAAACATCGTTAGTAAGATGAAAATAATTAAAAATAATATCCCCAATTTTAATTAAAAATAATTAAACCGTTGCACCAACACCAATAAGGATATAGACTTTAACGTTGGCTACAAACATAGGAAAATTAGGTTGAAAGGATATTGTTATTTGACTTCCACATTATTAATTAAAGTGATATTAGGTGAAGATGTATTGACCTTGACACAGGATTATTCAAAAAATACAATTACTTTTGCTTAAGTTTGCAACCAATTTGTTCTGGTTTGTGATTAAGAAGTTACATTGACTCGCATTGATTATTATATAATTCTCTTCAACCAACTTCGTCAGGTGATCACTCATGTCTCATGTGATGCCTTGTCCATGAAAATGTATTGCTGTTTTCATGTTTGTTTATTAGTAGTTAGTGGTTGTTTGTCCTCATTTATGCCTAGAGTAAATGGTTAGAGCTCAAGTACTAGTTTTAGGAAAACAAAAAAGGTATGCACATCAAGAAAAATAGCTTCCAAAGAAGATATTAGAAAATCAAAAACCAATCTCATAATCTAAGTTCCATATTTACAACAGCATCCGAGAAACACGAAGAGAATGAGGTCAACTCATGGCTCAGGTGGAAAATTCGGTCAATTTTTCAACCAAAAAAAAAATTTAACCCCTATACCCCATCAATATGCTTCATACGCAATCCTGCATCACCAGCGCAGATGAATAAACATTTACAAATAAGAGAGAAATGATGGCATCCGATATCCATGAGACCTTCACTTGAATCTTATACGGTGAAAGATAAATTCTCAAATAAAATAGAAGAATAAATATAACTCATTAGAAAGGAAAGATAACCTAGCTAAAAGATTTACACTTTCAACCGTTGTGTGTTGTTATAAGTACCCTTCAAACAACCACCTACCTGATTTTCCTTTACATTATGCACAGTATCACAACATATGATCTGACTCCCAAAAGCATCATGGAAGCCATCTAAGCAGATATAAAATTTCCGTCAATTGTGTCAAGTGTGTGATAAACACATGAACGTTCTTAACGATAAGTTAGGCCTTTAAATTGTATAACAGTTTCAGCTATTTCAAAAATTGTGAGTCACTTGTTTTAACAAGTCTATACTTGTAATGCTAGTTACTCCCACAACTCTGAAATGCTTACTTCAGGATTTGATCGAAACCAATAATCATCACCAATCTGCAATCAGATGGCCAAACCATGGATCACAAATGAACAAGTTAGTCAAAGTTTAATTCTCCTGACCAAATAGAAATCCAAAACATGTGCATGTGCTGGAGGATACACATCAGAGATGAAGGAAAAGAGACAGATTAAACTTACATCATAGTCTGAAGGAATTATCTTTTGAATTCCAGATGATTCAGAATACATTGAGCTGAATATTTCATGAGAATTGTTTAGATTTTGCTGTTGCTCTAAAGACAGGACTTCAGTTACCATTTTGTCTGGACCACATTTCCAAGCAGACGAATTAAGTGGTCTATCTTGTTCGGCAGCTACATCCTCATCTTGCTGTTTGTATTTGCTACAAACATCACAAATACAGTTTGCCATATAACATTAATATAGCAGAACAAGCAACAATGACTCATATTTACATGTGTTCGTATCCTATATGAAATGTATAGATCATGTAGAAACCATCACACTTTAAACAAAGATGCTGTCAGAGTAAAACTGGTAGGCAAAACAGAGAGGAAGAGAGGTGGCTGTGAAGAAGCATTGATCAATCAAATAAAATAAAGTACCTTAGGAGGTACAAGTCAATTGGTCCAGTGTTGCTTCTAATGATCATTTTATACTGAGGGCAACCAATATCCTGCAAATTTTCATAATCAGTAATCAGATGTCAATGCATTTCAGAACATTTAAATACTCCAAGTATCCATACTTCTTACTTCATCAGGATCAGGAACTTCAAGATAACTCGCTTGAGGAGCTTTTATTGCAATCAGTGTTTGATTCTGCAGTAATGGTAACTTAAGAATAGTGTGAGCTTGGGATGATAAGATAGATTTTAAATAAGAAAATAAAATTATATATATATATATATATATAAAAGATTTGCAGACCTGGAAGCAAGAAAGCGCCATAATTTCTTCCTCAGTCAAAAAGAGATATCTAACATTTGCAAGTGCAAACAATCACGAAATGAACCAAATCATATCGGACTTCAAACAAAAAAGTTATATGAGGTAGGACATCTGATACCGTTTATTATTTTCATCCTCCTCCAGGACCCTCAGAAGCTCTTGCTTTTCCCTGGAGAATGAACAAGACAGCATCTCAGCCAACCACAAAGGTAACAATATATAATGTTCCTCTAAAAACCTAATGAACCAAGTCATCAAACCTTATAAATTCATCGAGCCTGCATTCTTCAGCCTGCAAGCTTTGAACTTCAGCCTGCAATAAAATCTTTTAATAAGTAGCCAGTCCAATAATTGTATGAATTATCTTTCAAAACAATAGAAAGCACAAATTTGCCCTCATTTCCCATATAGTGTCAGTTATGATCAATTTCAAACAACTCAAACTTCACTTGATGTTTCATAGAACTTGTCTCATATGTCCCATCAAATACCATCTGTACATTCGCTATATTGCCACTACAATAAAAACAGGTTTTTTCACCAAATAAGTTGATGATTGGAAGTTAAGCTACATGATTGTTTGTGAATTAGTCCAATCACAGAGCTCAACTACAACATCCAACTTATATGCCTACAATTTAATCTTTCTATATCATTATCCAAATTTCCTGAATATATTTTTCAGCTTGCAAAAACTAAGTTTTCCATCCAATTTTATATGGAGTAGAACTTAAGCACAAAAAAATAAGTTCATATGTTGATTCTAGTGTATTTTCCATTTCCATAAATGTTTAAGCAGTATGAAAAAGTGGTTCAGAAAATATACCAGGCCAGTATCAGGAAAAGATCCTACATGGCATGATGCAACAATGCAATAATCAGATAACTCTAACTTCAAAACAAGGGCCTGTGAAACCAACATAAAATTTTGACACATGAAAAAAAAAAAATCAATCTATGTAAATACCTTTAATCTGGTAAGATGCTCATCCAACTCCTTTGACCCACAACCATCATAGCCCCTGCCCACATTGTTTATTTACTTTTTATTTTCAGAAAAAAACAATAAATTACTGAAGAAAAAAGGATATATTATTATTACTTCCATCGTATGTGGCTTTTTGAAGTTTTCTCTATCAAATCTATTCCTTCCAAAACATTTGTGATATCATATATCCTCCGCTTTTGGACCTGTCAATGAAAAGATATGTCACAACAAAATCGTCAATAACAAAAAGAATGAAAACATCAGTGCTAGACATACCCATAGAAAGAATAGTTCATTTATTTTCACACTTAAAATTTGTTGTATGAAGATAAAAGGTGACAAATTGCTGTACTGAGAACTGAACTTCAGTGCGCTCCCACAATGGGTGCAATTCAATTTTCCTACTTAGCAGCATTTGTGATAGATTGGCTATACCTGCAGCACATCTGCACTTCTGTTAAGATCGAGGGTGCCATCCTCATCCTGGATCAACCTGACAAATTTCTTGGTCAAAAGTCCTGCCAAACAACAAAATGAACATTTTGTTTATGATAGTAATAGCCTGTAAGAAATGAAGCCACTCAGAGACGGACCAGAAATAAATTTAAAATGTGTCATCTTTATTTGAGTGAAAAAAGAATGACAAACCCAAAAAAAGGCTAATTAATCTACACATACCTAGTGAACTGTCATATCTACAACCAGTGGCCAGATTCAGACCATTAAGAGACTCTGCGAGTGAAATCAATCAACAAATACTTAGTATATTTTCATTAACGCAGCTTATGCAATAACCTAATCAAATTACCTATTGATGCAAAAGAACATTACCAGCAACCAATTTTTGAGCCCCTAATTTGGCATTTTTTGAAACCTGTGATCTATTGTTACGCCTACCCGTAGGGCAGGACTGAGGATCAATTGTAAAATCAGCAACTAATTTGCTAAGTTTGGGGATGGTTGCTTGTCCACTCAACTCAGCCTCACTGCTGTCTTTTTCATAATTTTGCTTCAACTGCAAAGACTATTATGGTATTTCAGATAAATAACCAATATAACTCCAAAATACATAGGTATCACACATTGAATAAGCATAAAAAGCCCACAAACAAACACCGTGCATGCCCGAATCAAGCTAATGCCACATCCCAGCATTGCATGTTCACATTGGATTACTTCTCCAAACATCCATAACCACAAACCCCCTTCCCCAGCATGGAGAGAGATTTATCACTGTGTTAACATATTTAGCCAGGTTCAAATAACCAAAACGTTTGCTAGCGAAATAGACCAGTGACACCGAAGTCCTAATTTCAGGTTTTGAGTTCACTCATTATCTTTCAACAATAGGTAGAAGGGCCCTGAATTAATCCATCAACATTGTCCACTTCATTGCTTAAACAATTGCAACATTAAGCTTCCCAAAATTCTGACAAAGACCACGAACCTTTAAAGAATAAAAAAATATATATATATGAAGTCGTTTGACCAAAAACACAATCATGAAAGGTCAGAATTTTGTGAAAAATACATATTCAAGGCTTACAACCTATCTATAGAGACAATCCACGAGTCAAAACTCGCTCAGAATTACACAAATCAAGCTCATTCTGCACGAGAGCCCCGAAAGAATCATGGTCAAAAATTCAAAAATCGAAAAAAAAAAGGCAAAAGGAACAAACGAAGAAAATTCATCAGTCAGCAACTAACATTGGGAAAAAAAACACTCACAGCGAGTTTATCGAAAGCAGAATGGACTTCGGCAGCATGCAATTGGAAAGGGGGAGGAGTGTGATTAGAGAATTGATTGTTAATATTTCTGTCAATTTTATTGAAAGTAGAAGAAGAGAGAGGGAGGTTTAATTGTCGAGAATAGGAAAGGAGAAGAGGATTCGCAAGTGTAGAAGAAGAAGAAGAAGTAGAAGGAATAGAGTGATTATTATTTTGGAAGTGAGAATAGGAATGAAGCAACAGAGAGTGAAATTGGGAAGGGTGAGGTGAAGGGCTTGGATCTTCACTGGCCATGAGACGGACAGAAAGGGAAGGGTGAAACCGTTGGGAGGGAAAGCTAATAAAAGCAAACACAAAAGGATTAATTCTTTTAGGAGAAGACGGAAAATTAATATAAAAGCGGAAAGGAGCGTCGCGTAATAAGAGGAAAGGCAGAGGCGGACGAGAGAGAGAGGGAAGAAGAGATTAAACTGTGAAAGCGGTTTGGTGTGGGCGAGTTCGAAACATGCCCGGCCCGCCTTTTGGCTTCCAAGCCAACCATTTTGCCCTTTTTTTTAAAAAAAAATTCGCTCTACCTCCTCGCTCTCGCTCCTCACAACTCACAAGTCCTGTCAGATGATGGGCTTGGGCTCGTATATTGGGCTTTCAAATGTACTATATCTCATCAATGAGTCCACTTATACTAAACTAATTATAATTGTTTATTCATTATTTATCAGATATATCATTGTTTATTTATCATTTATCTTTTCCTCCTGTATAAATTTGTTCCAATTTTTGTAAACACTGATCAATTTATTTTAAAATCAAAATTTGAATCTAATCATTACATAATTTTTAATTTATGACTATTTTATTTCATTTTTAAAAAACACAATTTAATGATGAGATTATATAAATTGACCTAAATTAAACGTTACCTACTAATAAATTTTTGAAAAAAAAATTGATCATCCGAAAAAAACTTAAAGCCGGGAGCAATTTATTTACGATACTTAGTTGACATTCATAAAAAGTATCTAATAAATTATGAGTTCAATACACAAAGACGGATATAGAAAGCAAAATTATCCTTCATCCTAAACATCTTTCTAGAAAATGAGACATGATTACAGTAAAATGTTTCCTAAAAAATATTTACAAAATGATCATGAAGAATTATTTAAAATAAAAAATATATAAAAATTTAACTTACTGCTAAGAGACCAAGATTGTGAATTCTCATGTTCGACTCCTATATACATATTGACAGGGTAGAATTGAATTTTTATACACTAAATGTTACGTCATCGTTCCGAGGAATGAGCAAGTGGCCTTTAATAGATTCCATTTCCAAGCACATCGCCAAAAAATGTCAAGAAAACTAGATAGCAACAGCGCCGCGAAAACGAGAACCTAATCTGAATCCTAAAAAATCCCGGTCTAAAAAAAACCGTATTTGGTTGGATCAGAATTGAAAGTTTTTACATAATGGAAATGGTACAAAATTTTCGCCCCAAAACAAAAAATTAACAATTAACATAGCGTACAACTGGAGGGCTAGTTGATTTGCTTAATAACGAACAGCCCGCATAATTGAAAGAGGCAATTGTTGGTGTTAATTATCTATGCTTATGAATGGATTAGCTGCTACATATCCTCGTTCCACTTAAGATGAAACCTCCAAATGCACTCATCTGCATGCGCGGATGGGTTCTTGAAGGAAGAACCTGTAACGTCTCTCAAAGATGTTATAATATAATTGTATCCATCAACCCGTACGTTCCAGAATGGTTAGAAAAATTAGAAAAAAAAAACCCGCACACATTTGCTCCAACATGCCTGGCCAATGAAGGAATCAAACCTGATATTCCCGCAGCCAAGGTTCTGAAATTTGCAAACCAGTTGCCATTTTCTCAATCTGTAGATTGTGCATGCAGGTCTTAAGAGGCTGCATTTATAAGGTTTTCTAAGTCAATCCTCCTTCAGCATCCAGAAATTATTCAATGCAGGAAGAGGAAGTAAGAGAATAGTTTGTTTCTATACAAATTCTGCACAATCACATACTCTTTTCTCCAAGTTATAAAGAAAAAAAATTAGAAATAAAGGGAAAAGATATTAATTTATGTAAAAATGCAAGGCATCACATTTTTGGTTTGGTTTATTTTCACCCTTTAACATTAGTGCATAAAGAAGCTTCTTGCTGGGTGTGAATTGCATCCCAGTACTTTGTACTTTGTCCTTCCCACTATGACAATAACCCTTCATTAAGATGGCATAAGTACCATGATATCAATTGACAGAATGACTTTCAACTGTCAGATGTCAAACTGACAGAATGATTTTCAGTTATGCATGACATGCTGGTAAGAGAAGTTGAACATTAATATATAATGTTTGGCAACTACACCAGATTGATCCATACTGGCTTTCTCTATACCTAAACCATAGCACATAGGGGACCATTATGCTTAGAACCTTAGCATGTTTTACTTCAGTTTCAGGTTGCTGAACAAACTTGGCACATATCTGCAACCCTTGAACTTTACATACCATGAAAAAGAAAAACGAGGAGGGAAGCCACTAATAAAATTAATTAAATAAGCTACTAACAGCCATCAAATACATAAAGGAAGAATGAAGCATGAATTAATAGCTAATCATAAATATAGATGGAAATGACCTTAAGATACTGGAGGTACATAGCAAATGGAGCTGAATATGATAAAAGTGGCAGGAGATATTTGACTAAGCTCCAAGCATCCAGATATGGTGCTGCAATTATTGGACTGCAGACAAAGTGAAATCACATTTACCGATTATGCACGAAAACTATAGCAAGCAGTACAAATAATCTGTACCCCAAAAACTATTGGAAGCAGTACAAATGATCTGTACACCAATTACTAATGCTCAGCTACCTTGAAAAACCATGTTCCTTCCATGATTTCAAGGCTTCTTGTGGTGCCCTTTCTCCAGCTTTTAGGGCTTTGCCCATTTTGCTACTGGGAGAAACACTAGCAGTGTGATCTAGATTAGCAATCTCATGTTCAGATGACTGAGGAACTTCCTCCATGCTGATTGATGAGGTTGAACCCTGCACATTAGCATTCCAAAACATCTAAGGGACACGGAGATAAGACAAACACGCAATAAGAAAAATGCAAACTTACATTTGACTCCACATCAGGACCATCTTCATCTGCACCAGTATGTCTAGGAATTTGATTCTGAGCTAAAGAGAGGACATTCAGAGGAGCTCGCGCAATTCTGACCCAGAAAATATTAGGCATTTTTATTAAAAAAAATTGTGTATAAATTGCATATACAGTACACTCATGCACAGAAACAGGAAAAAAAAGGAGAAAACCATGCTACAGTAACTATAGGCCATAAGAAGTATACATCAAATAAAGATAAGTACAAGCCCAATAATCCAGAAGGGACTGTAACACCCCTTAGCCTTCCGTATACCCATCTACATACCGGACGGATAAGAGGTGCTATAGAAAATAAAACTCTCAAAAAAAAAACTTATTTAATTTTAAACATATTTAATATAAGAAATTTAAAATATATACTAAAATATTATAAATACACATTTTATTTTATTTTATTTATATACATGCTGTAATGAAATTTAAAAACTTGTATATATACATATCAAAATATAATAAAAAGACTAACCCGCTCTGGGTGGCTAACACTGCTTCTGCTGTGCTCCATAATGTGGGTTTTCAATCAGCGTCTCTATCTACAAGTCAGGATGCTCTCTGCTACTCTGGTAACCTACGCGAGAGAAAACAAAATCTCGCGGTGAGTACATAACTCAGTGGTGCAAAAACTCTTATAATAATAATTATTAAAATAAAACATGCTCTTAAAATATAATCAGTTCGAATTTTGAATTTCCTTTTTATAAATAAAATAATAGCTCAGGAGAGAATTGCATGCAGTTAGCTTCACTAATTCCTACTGGTGTCAATACTTCAAACTATAATCTTTCATCAACAAACTAACAAAATCGTGATATTACAGAACAGCTGTCATGACAGGCCACTCACTCCATAAATAACAGCTCAAACTCATAAAGAACTACAAAATCAAACACAAACCAGGAGGTGAATGTATAAGCTTACCCAATTTTGGCAGGATATTTCTTGGAGTAGGTCTCACATTTGCTGAAATATACAATAAAAGAAATAGTCAGCATATTAAAAACTGGTGAAGATAAAATTCTCATAGAAATACCATAAGAACGAATATGGCAACTATTAATTGGAACTTCTAAAAACATGAAACCTTTTTTTAACCAGTCCTACATGTCGATCTTATACCTCATCTCTGTTTCAATAGTAAAAATGGGGAATGGGGAACACTCGCCTAAGCCCACTACATGGACCAAATTTCATATAAAGATCATTCAGTCCATCGAATCTGCAATGCACCGTTTAGTTGATTGGTAAGACCTCCCTTTTTAGCAAGACAAAAAAAAGTAAAAGAAGAAGAAACTGTCCGGAATCACTCTGCAAATGAACTTCATGGACCACAGTACCAATATACTAAAATCATAGTAACACACTAAAAAAATTTCCAAAACGAAGGCAAGGACCAATAGTTGGCTGCAATCAAAAACCAAAACACATGTAGCTTATTGAGTTTCCTAGTTCTGCCATTTGACTGCATCCACTAGATGCTCTTTAATTCAAAATAAGATAATTATATATACAGTTAAAAAGGCTCCACTAAATCATATCATCAAAATACAAAAAATGAGCATAACTTGAAAGTAATTCAGGAAAATTATATTTACAGGATCTTGCCGAATTTTTAAAAAAGATAAGGTTACCAAAAGAGCTAGAAGGATACCTTCGAGTGAATGGTTGTCTTAGAAGAACTCTAGGTGCATACTTTTTTTTGTTTCTTAAGCCTATATTTCTCCTGCAAATAAGCCAGACAGCAATTATTTTTTCAAATTAATCACTTCTGACACTGCAGATTTCTCATTGCACAACAAACTTACTTGAGAGAACAATGTTTTCTCTTCAAATGTAGCGCTATTGGTGATGAGAGCTTCAATTATTTCTTCACCTTTTGCACCCTGTCTGTGTCAATAAAGGTCATCATTGTCAGGAGGCTAATTTTATCACAGATACAGGAAGAAACTAGTAGCTGAAAGCATCAATTGTTTTGAACTTGTTTATCTACATTTAAGAATGGGATAAAAGAAAAACTGATTGTGGTAAAAGGCCTCCAGCTAAACATCAAGGTTGAGAATCCTCACCTCCGCATTTCATCTATGTCTTCACCAGTTAGGCTTTGGGCTTTATTATTATCAATTATAGCCCGATTATCTTTAACTTCATCAATTTTTCACAATTGCCTTTTTCTTCAGCATTATTACCTAGAAACAGAGATCAACAAACCATCACCAGACAAGCAAACAGAGGCTAGGCCAAAATTGAGGTCTTTAAAGACCAATGGTATTTAAAGTACCATATACCAAAACACATAATTATGCAAGCAGCAATGCACTGATAAAGTATTCAACAACCAGCTTCCCAAACAATTTTGAGTCATAAACAAAAAGAGCGCATAAAACAGTAAGAATGTCAACCTTACACGAGATTAACAGAATACATAAAATTAAACAAATGCCAAGGACAAAACCTTCTGCATATTGAACTAATCGAGATAAACAGGGACCATCCTTTCCGTTATCAGTTTGAAACAAAGAGCCAAAGGGACAACCAATCAAGGGCCGTAAAGAGAAATTCTTGCTGCCAATTTTCATAGTCCTGCAAATTTTTTTGCGAAATTATGGAACAAAATTATTTGTTTCAAAAAGAAAACACCATCAAAGAAAAGCACTTACGAACCTGGCGTAAGACGAGAAAAAACCAGACGGTCGCTGTCGTTGATGTCCAGCAACACGCTGCAACCCTCCCATTTGACTCAAGGATTTTGCAATGGATCGGATTGAAGGTCATTCTGGGACATATTCATCCGTTATTGGATTAAAAAAAAAACAGATTTAAAATTAAAATACAACAGATAAAGGTATTCTGTCGCAAGAAAACTAGGGTTTTGCAGCAGAGAATCCAAGTAACTGAAAAATTGAACTGCGAGGGTTTAACCGTTAGCACTCAGCAGAACGCCATGTTAGGATCGAAAATTTTGAATCCTTTAACCAGCCCAATTTCTCGAGTCCAGATTTCGATTATAGTTCTCATCAACGAGGCCTGCTGTTGTATTCTCTTGGACCTCTTTCGATCTACAGAAACAAGATAGCCAATTTTGATATATAGATTATGGCCTAATACCTGTTTATTACGCATTGCCCAAGGAAAATTTCGGCCACACTACGAAACCCAGTTAGAGTTAGGCCTTCTCAAAACACGGCACGGCTTGGCCTTTATAAAAAGACCCCCAACGTATAGAGTATTTTCAGTTCAAGTCATAATATTTTGTTTTCTTATCGATTTGAATCCTAATGTTTTCAATTACATTCAATTTGAATCTTCTGTCTATTTTCCATTAAAATTGATGGAAAGAACTCCATGTTGGCACTGTGATAGGGGAATTGCAAGTTCTAAAAAATACTAGGTTCGAATTGATAAAATAAAAAAATGGATTTAAATTGAAAAAATCCAACATATATATTGGAGTTCTCTTTATAGTTGGAAAAAACACAGATAAAACAATAGAAGTTTGACAAAGCAACGAAATTGAAAGCTCTAAAATATATTAGGGCTCGAATTAAGAGAAAAAAAAATATTAGATTTTGAATTGTTAACAATTTTTTTTTGAATGATATTTAAGTCCCTTATAAGTTTAATTCTATATTTTGATATTTATTTAAATCAGAATTAAATGAATTTTCAGACTAGCTGCTAGTATAATTTATTTGTAAGGATAAAATTACAGCCTGCAGGTAATGCAGATCACATGGCATTCCAAACTAATAATTGGGTCGCACATGAAATCTACCCCGCCCTCAAGAGCATAAGACTAGCTAGTAGGACGAAAAGAAGCAGAAAAGAGTACAAATGAACTTGAAATAACATTAATGCACCTACAAGATCAGTAGCAAATTTTTAAGTTGGTGCAATTATAGATTTTTCCTTTGACCAATACAATTATATATATGTGCATATATTGAGTAAATTTTATTCTTTGTTTACGAAAATTATTGTTAAATGATGACTGGAACCTGGGGAAACAAATCATACCAAAAAAATAGAGAGAAAAAAATCCCACGATCGTACTGATCTCCAGAAATAATTAAATTAAATATATATTAATCTACAGACAGACTTCGATGCTATATATATATATATATATATATATATATATATATATATGGCAATGAGGGCTTTTTATATTTTTAATCATATTGTTGTACTTGTTCTAATATAGTAATATGTTTAGGTGGGAATTATGAGTAGTAAATTAATGGTTTATAATTTTTATTTGTAATGGATCAGATGCAGAATGGTCATGTCTCCTAAGTTGGGGGGGTGGGGAGGACAAGGGAACACCACTTTCTGGGTATTTTCTTAAGCAAATGGTTGGCCAAATCCATGACTGACTTCTAACAACTCTCCAAAAGATGCCTCTTTTCTTTGCCGTTTCTATTTTCTATTCCATTCATGTACCAACTAGCATGCCAATGCATATACAATATACATTGCATATATATATATATATATATATATATATATATATATATATATTAATTGGATTCATTATCAGAGTAATAATACAAATTATATATATTCTCCACAAAAAAATTATATACAATTTAATAATTATTAGTAGTCTTTAATCATAAGTGAATTCATATAAACCTGATATTTTTCATCAATATAATCAATGGCACAGTGTCATAATTTATTTTTATTTTATAAATATAAAAATTATTTTTTTATAATAAATCATTAATTAGATCAATAAATTAAGATGCAAATCCCGGTTTCATTAGAAAATTCAATCATAGATTAAAGTGAACTGAATATATATAGTTAGGATTCTAACTCCGTGTGAAATGATGTGGAAAGGTGGATGAATTAGCTTAGTGAGACATGAGGGCCAAGTTGCAAATTAAAAAACATTTTACAAAAATAGGGTAAAAAATCATAACATTATAGTTTTAGGGTGGTGGATAATTTTATTTCTTATTTTAGAGTAATTTTGCTGATTTTGTGTGCCAATTTCACTTCAAGTGGGCACAAACATATTTTTTTTTTTTTCAATATAGTGCACATTAGAGTTATGAAAGTTTGGGGGAAAAGGCAGCAGCAAATGTGCTCCAATTTAAATGGTGCATAGGTGTGTGTACGGTCAAACTCACAAAAAATTTACCCCAAATTTGAAATTTTTCAAAAAATTATTCGAAATTTGTAAATAGTTTTGTTAATTACAATAAACTAAGAAATATTCCCGGGTTGCAAGAGGATAAACGCGTGGAACTTTTAGTACAATTTATCATACAACAATCTAATTATATTATATATTTAAAATAATTATTATATATATTAAGATAAAAATATAATTGAATTTATTTGTAAAAAATGGCTGAAAAAACTTAAATAGACAGGAAAGGACATAGTGGAATAGAAAACGACCAAATGGAGGCACACATCCTCATTTTTCTTCAACGAGAATAGATAGCAGAAGACATGGAAAGAAGCAAATTGACACAAGGGTTACTATTATTCCTCTTGTTTTATATGATGTCTCTTTGGCTCATGCTCTTCTCCTTTTGCTTCCTTCCGGAATCAGGACCCCACCCCCACTTGGCATTATTTCTTTTGCATTATAACTAATTTCTCTACACCTTTGAAGAATATCGGCATAAACTGACCCCTATCTATAATTTATAATTTTCCAACCGCATTGTTGATTAATAATTAACCATTAACATAGTGGTCATTTATTACTATGGAATCACAAATTGATTAGGGCCTAGGGCGGCTTTCTCCGGTGACAAGCTTACGAAACTGTTTGGACTGCTCTTTTCTTGGGCAGATAGAAAAAATTTTCTTCTTATATGAAGCTATTAACTATTCTTTTCCCAAAAGGCCAAAAGTCAATGCCATATTTCATGGGTCAGCTCAGCTCATGTACACTATACTGCAGTAAACATTTATGATCTATGAAATATTAAAATCAATTATAATTTTCTCACCCCAAAAAAAAATCAGTTCTAATTTTATTTAATATGTAGAAAGATTTATTAAACAATATTATTTTTGTTTAAACATATGAGGGTTACTATTCAAATATTCGCTTATAATCAACTGATTGTCGTGTCAAAAGGTATATTTATAATTAAGTTTATATATAAGGTAAAAAAAATCATGATTCAGCCTAAAAAAAGTTGTTCAAGATTCAATTGGAGGCACATTGGCAATCAGCTTTTGTTTTTCTCTTTTAGACCACCTAACGACCTTACAAACAAGATTTAATTTTTCATTTTTTTTATTGATTACCAGGGGATTGATGTTAGTTGTTTTATTAATAGGAGTTTATTTTTACTGAAAAATAATGTATAAGAAAGAGACAAAAAGAAGAAAAGAAGCGAATAATTGCTACTCATAATATGGGTAGAACGCAAACATGTCATCTTGTGTTTGACATATAATTAGCAGTCCCTAACAAATCCATACCATGTCCATGCCTTATCCTCGCCACTAACTACCAGTGGGTTACAGGCTTACAGCTTGCACTCAATTGGTCATAATCTTAGACCACATGGTGAGCCTGTCCATCAGTTGACCCAGTCCTAAATTGGTCAACATATAATTAAAGAGATTTTTATAGAATTAATCGAAGCATATGTTTGCCTAAAATTTCTAGGGTTCGTTTAATTGCGGGAAGTGATACTCTTTTAAACAGAATAAAACAGATGGTAATTAAACCAAAAGTAAGTGACATAAACTAAAATGATAAACAACTGAACTGCAATTCTTCCGAATGATGGTTTAAAGTCTCAGATATTTGCAGTTAAAAAAAAACAACTGAAATTCAATTCACCGAAAAAGGAAAAAACCGAATTGCAGATCCACCACAGCACAACTCACTCTATTTGCCTCCTTATTACATATGTTATATATATCTTGGATCCCTCACCCTTTGCCCATAAAAATAAAAACTCTCATACTTTCAAAATCTCTCCTCTCTCTCTCCTCTCTCTCTCTCTCTCTCTCTCTCATGTGACAAGAGAGAGAGCTTCTTCTTCTTTTCTTATATTTTCTTGGTTAGCTTTTAATGGCTCTCCTTACTATCTTACCTGAGCAAAAAGAAGAACAGGGAAAACAACCATCAAAACTCAAAAGAAAGCTGCAAAAGCAAACAAAGCAAAAGCAAAAGGAGAAGCAACCATCATCATGGAACCAAATCAAGAACTTGCTCACCTGCAAACAGATCGAAGGGCCAAGAGTACACGACCCGTCCAAAAACTCTAATGCCTACTCAAAACTGGGTTCTTCCTGCAGCTCCATCTGTAGTTTCAGAGACATCGTTCATGGCAACACAAGAATCGTTCACAGAGCTGATAACTCGCCTGTGAGCAGCACAGTGGGTCAAGAAACTGGACTGCTGAGTCGGAAACCCGTTAATGATTCATCAACTAGGTCTTTGGGCAATTCAGCGAGGTCCAACAGTTCCACAACAACCTACACCTCATCCTCAAGAGCCATGCAATTCAGGAAACTTTCTGGTTGTTATGAGTGTCACATGATCGTTGACCCCAGCAGGTATTCCATCACTTTCATATTCATTTTCCTTTCAATTGCCCATCAATGATAAAGAAAAGAGATGAAAATTTTATTAGAGCTAGCTAATTAAACTTTAATGATCAGGTACCCATCTCCAAGGACAACTATATGCGCTTGTCCCCAGTGTGGAGAGGTTTTCCCCAAGACAGAAAGCTTAGAGCTTCATCAAAAAGTTCGCCATGCCGGTATCTACATATCTATCTTCCATAATTTCTATATATATATTTTTACTTCCTCTCCTGAAATTTAGTTTTCTTAAGCTGTTTTTGTGCTAAATGGGTTCATCATCGCCTGTAATTAGTTGTCATTGATTGGCTTATGTTCGCATACTGAAAATTAAGGACTTAATTTCTATATATAATCGCCAGTCCCAATCCTAATTCATCTATTATACAGTACTATTTTCACCTCTTTTATCACCCATTAATCGAAATTGGTTTAGCTTCTAAACTTACCAAAATCATATACTTCTAAATCAGTCACTCATATTATTTATGTAACTATATATGCAAAGTAATAATTAATTTACATATAAAAATTCAAAATTAAAAGTAAAAATGCATGAAATTGCCTAATTTAAAATACTTGTCTAGACCTCTCCATCTATATAAAAAATTTTGCATATTTAAAAAAATAAAAATTACTGTTTTTTTTTTCTAAAAAGTACTTTTGTGTATGATATTTATTACCGATTTAATATAAAAATAAATTTATGAATTTGATTTTGGCAAGTAAATTGCCATTTAGGGAATGTATTTGAAATTTGAAACCCAAATCCACCTATCCTTTCGTGGACGATATTTACCGTTTACGTAAACTTTATTTTGCATTAAGCTTTTTTGTTTTGGATGTTGGTGGTGAGACAAAAATCACTTTTTATTTTCCGTAAATTTTGCTTTTACACCAATAACATTACCCTACTTACCTGTTTAGATTGTATATATATATATATATTTTCTACCAATCATACGGCAGACCGTTAATAACGTCGTAGGGACCATTTAGTAGGGGATTACAGCTGTCCATATATGACCAAAATTAATGACATCACGTTGCATCTTAGTTACACTGTCTTTAAAATTGATTCTTTCCTACCCCACCAAGAAGCGTAGAAGTAAATAAATTCCATAAATTAGTCGGAAATTTTATTTTCTTCTGGTGCAGTATCGGAGCTGGGCCCAGATGATTCGGGTCGAAATATCGTGGAGATCATCTTCAAATCAAGCTGGCTCAAGAAAGATAATCCCATCTGCAAGATCGAACGGATATTAAAAGTCCACAACACACAGCGAACCATCCAACGGTTTGAGGATTGCAGAGACGCAGTGAGGACACGTGCATTCAACAGCACTAAAAAAAATCCCAGGTGCGCGGCTGACGGTAACGAGCTGCTACGATTCCATTGTACTACGCTAAGTTGCTCCCTCGGCGCAATGGGATCATCCAGCTTGTGCGGCTCGGTCCCGGGCTGCGGAGTGTGCACCATCATCAGGCACGGCTTCCAAGGCAAGGAGTGCAAGGGGGTGAGCACCACCGCGAGCAGCGGTAGGGCCCATGATTCGCTGCTTGGTTGTACTGATGTTCGGAGGGCAATGCTGGTGTGTCGTGTGATTGCAGGGAGAGTGAAGCGCGTGGCGGACGATGCGCCGCCGCCCGAGGAAGACGTCGCGTCAGCCGCTGGATCATACGATTCTGTAGCCGGGTACGCCGGGATTTACTCGAATCTCGAGGAGTTGTTTGTTTTCAATCCAAAGGCTATCCTTCCTTGTTTTGTTGTAATTTACAGTGCACTTGGCTCATGATGATCCCATTGAACTATCATCAGCCAACTAAATCAACAGTTAGCGTGACGCTGCTGGCCTCTCAATGTGTATATAATAAAATTTTAATTTTAATTTTTGTTTAATGAATGGGATAGCTTACCAGAGAAACGAGTTATTGACTTCAACTGAATTACTGAATTATATAATAATAAATGATGAATCTTAAGCTGTGAAAATATTTTTAATTAGATTTCAAACATTTAATCGAAACAATTTTATTAGTAAAATTATTGTAATAATGTGTTACTTTTTTAATTACATACGATGGACTTGAAACTGTGCTTTAAAGAGAATGGAAAGGCCACGTGAAATTATCTTGAAACAGCAGCAAGCTGAGGGGGGAAAGTGGGTTATTTTTTTGACTTTGACCAATTAACAATAGTGAAAGACAAGACTTACTTGCTGATATGCACATTCATACAATAATTTAAGAGAAGGTCCATAGTATTTTGTCCTACTCCTAAGCTCTGCTAATCTCACTTGGATTAGCACACAACTGAGATTCGCAGCATGCCTTGACAAGTTGATGATTGGGTATCAATCTTTAGCCGAGGTGGTTGCCTTGGCAATTTCTTCAAAAACAACAATTACCCCTTCCTTTCTTTTCTTTTTTTTTTTTAATTCTTGTTTCCTAATATTGGATTTGGAGCTAACAGTATAAATATATTATGGAAAAGGGAAAATGATGATAACTTACCTGATGCTTAGTTGGAATTAGACGGCACCCATTTAAAATAAATAGAATTTTTGGTTGTCTAGTTGTTCTTAACACCACACTCTTCAACTGGATCTACTAAATCACTTGAACAGGGAAGATCCAAATACATGCAAACATATCTGTTATTATTGTTATTATTGGTATTGATAAATCAAGGATTTTCATAATCTACTCAATCACTTAATAATTTATATTTTCATATTATGCTAATAGATATTATCGTTTTATAAACAAATGAATAACTGCATATAGATTTTAATTTCAGTGTAGAGTGTAACTGTTTTTTATACAAAGTTTATAATATATATTTGTGTATATGTGTAATATGTTGCTTATTAAAGTATTTAGCCAATGGAAAATTATCCCCTAAGTATTCTTATTTTTTAAAAATCAGAATCCTTAAAAAAATTTGATATGTATTATCTACTTTTATCCAATTTAATTAATTGTATAAAATTGTATGACTTGGTTAAGTGAATTATTAGATCAAATATTGTCAAAAAGTTTTTTCCTGTTTGATAGAACTATTACATTTTGTTATTCAATCACTACGCTAATCATAGAAATTAATTCAGTTAAAAAAAAAGAATAAAAAGGATTTGATGAATCGTGGGCCGGAAGATGATGGATTGCATGTATAGGTCCATTCTGAAGCTATGGAGAGTCGAGAACTGTCGAAACGAATGGGCTACGGTAAGCCTATGTGTTTAGGTCCATTCTCAAGCCAGTTGGAGAGTAATTTTAATAATTTTGATGCTTTTTGTATTGCTTTGGTAGTAATAGTCCTTTTCACCCCTTTGTTAAAAAAAGAAGAAGAAGAAGAAGTCTCTGGTTTTAAATGGACATCTAAATGGGATAGGCTTTTTGTATTGTTTCTTTTGGATTTCTCTTATTCTATGCTTAAGCTATGTCATGTGATTACATAAAATCATTTCATCTGTGAACTATTTCATTACATAAAAAATTCCATCAAAATATGAAAATTGTAAATATACAAAAATAAGCAAAAGATTCAAAAATAAAATAAAATATTGCCCACATAGGACCCAAAAAACCAACACCAAACTCATTTATATGCATTCCATAATTGTATTAGCTCATAAAGATTCAAAGATAATTAATACAAAAGCAACACAAACAATTTAAAATTTAAAAAACCCAAGAGAAAATCAATGAAAAAGTATGAGAAATGATTAAACCAAGACATCAGATTTTCTACCATCTAATAAAATCCCCTCCTGAGAAGATTTATTCAAGAACTCAATACAATCAGCAATGGCCTCGCTGTAGTGAGAATGGGAAGAGTAATAAGAGCTGCATGAAGTCTTTGGCGGATCAAATCTCTCGCAGTTGCGTTGATTCGAAGCCATGGTGGACGACGACCCTGAACGCCCACGATGAGAAGGGAAAGAAAACAAGAACCTCATCAGAATTTTACGGAACCGATTGAAAAGCTTCATTGCAGACAAGTTCAAGTTTGAAGAAGAAGAAGAAGAAGTATAGAAAGTAGTAGTAGTAGTAGAAGAAGGGGTAGTAGACGGCGATATTTGTATGAGAAGGGAGCCTGTTTGAGGGTTGTGATTGTGCATATTGTGATTTCTCTTTCTTGCTCTTGGCTTGCCAAATACCCTCCGGGAACTGTAATGCTATCATGCATGTCGTTTGGCTTTCAGGATTATATAAAAAGACTGAATTTTTATTCCATTTCAAAAGTCTCAGATTCTTAATTTTTTTCATAAGCAAAAAGTTCATGTGCCCAAATCATTTGTATAGCCTTCATTTGTCCTTATAATACTGTTTCTTTTAATAAGGTTTCTTGATTAGCTTCCACTAAAATTAGTTTAAGAAGTCACTTTCATTTTTGTTTTACAAATCATCCTACTACAAATTCAAACTAAATTAAACTTTATTAATTATATTAAGTTAAAGTTTATTAGTTATATTAAGTTTTAACTATTTTTACAATCATGTGCTGAGCTTATTAATTAAATTTATGGACTTTTTTTTTAATTAAACTTGACTCGAATGAAAGAATGTCATCTAAATTTTTTTAAAAAAAATCTTAAATTTATAGTGTTTGTAAAAGTGTGATCAATATCATAATTCTCATTTATAATCTCAAAGAAGAATCTTACAAATAAAAAAATTATAACTTTTTCAAAAAAGAAAAATATAATTCTCTAATTATCAATTTCCTAATTCAAATTAAAAGCCACATTTTAACCATTATCTTACATAAATTATATATATATATATATATAACATTATTACTATTTTTCAACCATTAAATTAAAAATTCAATGATCCTAATTAATTTTATAATAATTATGATAATTTAATGCTATACATTTAATGTTATTTAACAATAAAATTTATGATGATTACTCATAGAGATGGAACCATTGAAAACTCTCATATATATATATATATATATTATTTATGTTCACTAAGTATAAGTAGATTATCTTGAACAAGGCATATATATATATATATATATATATATATATATATATATATATATAAGAGATTTTGATGGTTATTATATTATTTAACCATCCATCAATACTATTATTTTAACCATTAAATTAAAATTTAATAATTCTAATTAGTTATGACAATTTAATATTATAAAATTTTGATGGTTAATATATTATTTAATCATCTATTAGTACTATTATTTCAACAACTAAATCAAAATTTAATAATTCTAATTAGTTATAATAATAGTTATGACAATTTAATATTATAAAATTTTGATGGTTAATATATTATTTAATCATCTATCAGTACTATTATTTCAACAACTAAATCAAAATTTAATAATTCTAATTAGTTATAATAATAGTTATGACAATTTAATATAATTTAATATTTCAATTTAATGTTTTTTAATACATCCGTGTGTATATATATATATATATATATCATTTTTGAGAGGATGAAATGATATTTGTAGCACCTATGCATTTAGTAAGGTTAATATTTGTGTAAATATAATTTATGATGTATTAAACCAATTAGTAAAAGAATAATTCATAAATAAAGTAATTTTTTATGATATTTTAATCATTAACTTTATTCATTGTAGAATAAAAATTTTATCTATGTAAACAGTTAAAAAAGGCATATGAACCATGCAATTAATAGTCAAACAAACTTTTGGAGTTGAATCCCATAATTGTTATCCCCATTACCTTGAAAGGCGAATAGTAATTCACGGTTTAGGTTAACTATCTCCATTGAAAAGGGCAGGTCGTTTCCGGTTTCACTTGAAAGAGGAAAAAAAAGAAAGGTGATAATTGATTCAAACGAGGTAGAGAATAAAGACTGATCAAATATATGGAAAATCAAATATGTCTTGTCTGTTTGCGATTCATTCGAACGAGCCACTTCATAATTGAGGGACATCAAAAGCTGTTAAAACTTGAAAGGAATATCAATAATAAAAGCTACGGAGAATCATGAGGGACTTTGTTTGTTTCATCATAAGATACTTAACCAATGGGCACTTGATTAGCATATGTTGGGGCCTGCTTATTAACCTACACCGATTGATAATCCTTAATTAATTTTTCCTAGTGTAATTAAAAAAAAAACTAATGATTTTTTCTTAAAAAATTTTTATTTAAATCCCGTTCATATCTTTATAAATCAAAATTTTATTATCATATTAAAAAAGTAATTTTAATATTTAATTTTATATTTATAAAATAATAAAAATCAGTTTTTTTATATATTGTTGATTAACAAATACATTAATCTTATATTAAGTAAAATATTTCAGTAATATTATAGGATAACAGTTGATTAAGGATGAAATAATGACAATGTAAGAAACTAATTAGTGGGTTGAAAAATGTAAAAAGAAAAAAGAAAAAAAATTGGTGTAATGAAGGTCTTATCAATTAGCAAACATGATTATTTTTTTGATTAGTGGTGACTAAAAAGGGTGAGCTTGCCATTCTTTTTTTTTTTTTGAATTGTTGGTCTATAGTCTCTCTGTGGTCCAAAACAAAAGAAAATCTAAAGCTTGGCTCGTTTGTTCATGCATATTTCAAAAGAAAAGAACCAAAAACAGAAATAGCCAAAAAAAAAAATCAATTGAAAGACATAATATTTCTTTTTTTTTTTTAAATAAAAAGAAGGCAATGGAATTATGGAAATGAGTGAAACTGGAAGAAGCGAAACATGATATGATGAGGATGAGAAGAGCTTGAGATGACATGATTAAGAGCGGAGGGCTTGAGATAATGATTGTGTAAGACATGTATAATTGTGTCTTGTACTTTCTTCTCTATTCTAAGGGAGTGGAACTATGATGAGGTCTCTAGTTAACCTCCTTCCACATTAATTTTTAATCAATTTGTTATCATATGTTTAACTAGATCATTAATTAACTACCAAAATTAAGAGAGCCTAATTGGATCAAGCCTATACCGCAAGCAGCAGGTAAATAACATACCAACTCCATATGGACCACGACACTTGGCCTTTAGGCTTGGTATCTACTGTCTAGTCAGGCTTCTTTTAAGCCTCTCACCTCCTTTTTGACCCCTTTTTTGGTCAAAGATACATTATTTTATTTAAAATTTGAGTTAATAATTTATTATTATTTAAAAGAAAGTTTTTGCATTCATTTTTATAATTTTTTTTTCATGATACAACCAAATCCCAATGACAAATTAAGGGAGAGTTATATAAAGAAGCAACAAAAAGAAAAAACAAAAGTTTTTCATGGAATATTGTTTTGGCAACTTAAATCAGGCCGTGAAAATATGTAAAATTGAAGGAGAGATTCATAGGGAAGTGACTTTTTGAGTTGGTTTTTTCTTAGAGAAAATCCCTCCTATCAAAGGGATGAAAGGGTTCTTTTTTTTTTCTTCGAGAAGGGTGTCTTTCAAGTGTTTCAATGCCTTGGGGAATCACAACTTGAGCAAGTGAAGGAGGATTGGCAAAAGTTACATATCTCTTCTTCTGAAATTCAATCCTTTGATCTTCTCTTGATTGCATTTTCACTTGGAATATTGTTGAATCTTCAATTTTAGATTCCATTTCTGCTGTTTCTCTTACCTTCAATTGTTGCAGTTCTTTCTTTGTTCTTTCAAGTTCTTCTTTAAGAGAAGATAGACAATTTGCCATTTTTATACTTCTAATTTGGCTTTTTCAAGGCTCTCTTTTTGGTTTCCTCTAGCTCTGCTGTAACACTTCCAAGCTTAGAACAGCCCTCCCCGTTTTCATTTGCCCCAATATGCATCTACATTCAATTATAAGAGCATTGCTACGTACACTAAAGATGGATTTGTTAAGGATTATTTGAATTGCAAAACACATGATAAGAACATAATATTTATTTTATTGAACAATACTTATCTAAATTAGATCTATTATTGACCAATTCAATTATATTGCAATTTGGTATATGTGTCAAAATATATATGATTTTGATTAATTTGTAAAGACCTGATTATTTAAAAGATCCTAAATTAATTTAAAAAATCCTTGGATGAGAAAGATGCTTGCTTCCCTACTTGTCCATATACTTAACCAAGAGTAATCTGACATATTCTATTAGAGAGGAGGTGACATGTCTAAACTAAAGGCATGATGGATTGATTCTTGAAGATTTAAATTTAAGTAAATTAAAATCTTAAGGTTTTTAATTTATATATGAATGAATTTGTTAAAATAGTTTATAAATCGTATACTTTATTCCATCGCATGATAAAGGAAACCATAGACTGTAACTAGTGAATCATAATCCATAACTCAACCATTAAGAAAACTTTAATTATGTCTCAAGCAACTGAGCAACCACATCCAACGATTAATTCCAAAAGTGAATGTGAGTTACAGATAATCACACACACACACACACATATATATAATTAGAAATTTTATAGAATTAAGTAGCAACATATCTTTTGAAGCTTTAAATCTCCCACTTTGGCTTTAGTTTCCGAACTGATAGAGAGAAGTCAACTTGTTTGGTCATCCTAAAGAGTAAAGATTCTTGTAAACTAAAAGGGAAAAGAAAGGAAGGATGATGATGAGAACATTAATTTGGGGAAATGCCATATTTATGAACAACATAACAAAAACAAATTAAAGAAAATTGCATAATTATCAAGCAACTAGTGGAATGGTGATTATATAGATAACATCAATTTATTGGCAGTGGAAGCTCTTTGAGGTTATTGGGATAGAGTTCAGCAGCCAAAACTTTCTCACCAAACAATGAGACAACCTTTTTAACAGAGCGGGAAAGAGGTCAAGTGTCGATATCTGCCCTCTTCATTACTACCACTCCATCTTCGTTAATTTTCCATATGCATAAAGAATTTTTCAAAAATATAAAGATGTGCATGCATAAAGAAATTACTATCTAGGAATGGGAAAGAAATATTAAGAAAAAACAAATGGGAAATGGGAAATGGTCGGTATGAGAATCTCTTGTTTCCGTCGTTCTCTCTTGTGATCTGCTTAGGTAACTAATTTGCATTTGCATGTGAGTTTTATTGGGCTAGTGAAGCGGACCAAGAAAGACAGTGAAAGCTTACCACTCGGCTTGTTGTAATCTTATTATAATCATACAACTACAAGACGGATCACTGGGACACACAGCACAGATGGACCCCATGCTTTACAAAGTGGGCCCACCAATTCAATACACCTAAAAATGGACCTATAATTTGCCCATCAACCAACCCCTGGGGACTGAGGGAGGAGGACCATACATACATGTGTACAAAACAAAACTGCATTTGGGCTTTTGCAAACTTAAAATGTCTTTCAACTTTGAAATGTCACTTTCAATATACATTTAGTTACCAAATTTCCAAACATTTTATAGATAAATTCTTTTTTGGATTTGTAACATAATTTGCTCATCAACATCTGACAATTATCACGCTGTTTTCAATTATCAACATCTCCCAAATGTGGTAAATTCTTAGGGGACTAATAGCTGCATTGAGAATTTTTTTAAAAAAAATATAATTCGCACAAATATTTCAGTACTTATTAAATCAATAATCTAGAGAAAGTTGATGCAGCTAATGGAAAATTTAAGATGATTTAAATTGCATATTTAATTCGAGTATCTTTTCATTCTTTTATTTTATAGTATGGAACATATGTTTGGTCTTGAATTTCTATGTAATAGTTTTTTATAAGTATGTCGGTTTCATTATTAGTAATTTAGAATATGAATCTAATCTAAATATTGAATATTTTTAATTGAATTTGAAAGACGTGATCCAAATTTTTCGTATTATATATGAGTGAGTATATTGTTAATATATAACAAATCAATTGATTAGACCCAAATCAATTATCGGCATTGCTTAAGAATTATCTAATTACATACATGAGCTAAATAAAAAGAGAGGAAAAAAAAACCCGCAATTAGGAATGGAGGATCATACAAAGTATAACATGGACTCAACCGCATCTTAGCATAGCTTAAGGATAGACCCAAGCAAAATCATCTTAATCGGATTAGGTAATCCAAAGAGAACAAGGAGATATGTCGCATCAAACCTCGTCCTGTCCGCCCCCAAAGCCCCTGCTTTGTCCAAACGCTAGCTTTGTTCCCTCAAAAAATACCCACGCAACGCAATTCTATTTATACATTGAAAATTAATCATATAATTTTTTTATTGAGTTCTGGAACTTGTATGATATTTTGCAAATTTTAATTACGTTATGTGCAAGTGAAATCTTAATAGAAAAGTGATAGTTCAAAAATTCAGTGCGCTGAATAATAATATTATTTCATTTAATTTGTTAAATTTATATTCAATGTATATTAATTATTTTTGTTTATTTTATCATTATTTCCTTTTTACGAATAAAATTATTTAACTATAGTAAAATATTTTCTGAAAATGAAGGAAAATATAACTGGAAGGTAAACGGTTAGGTAGTTAGACCCGTTAGCTAAGGAAAAAAAAATTATATAAAATCAACAGAAACAATGAGTTCCATGATATATTAATCTTGCAACCTACCTGTTGAAACCTTCCCGTCAAGAAATAAAGAGCAAAAACCTCCACTATTCACTAAGTTTACTCAGTCTCTGTCTCAGCCTCACAATTTTCTTTTTCCCTTTTCCTTCACATACTTTGATCCCACCACCGTCTACCACAATGTCGGTTGCCACCACGGCTTCTCCCGCGATCGGCTCGTTGTACGTTTCGCGATATCGGAGGGTTGTACTTCCGGTGAGGATGGCCGTCCGATCCAACGCAGTCTCGGTGGCTCCAATCTTGACAAAGTTACAAAAGGAATGTGCAACGCCTTTGCCGCTGCTGCGCCACGTGGCGGACGCCATGGCTGCTGACATGCGAGCTGGACTTGCAGCTGATACTGGTAGCGATCTGAAGATGATTCTCAGCTATGTTGACAGCTTGCCTAGCGGGTATTTCAAATAGTCAAACTTGGTTTTTTCTTTGACTTGAAGTCTCTTCGGTCCTTTTCTTGCAGTAATTTTGAAATAGAAGTTATAGTCCTTTCCTCTTTATTCTTTAGTTTTATTTGGTTGTTCTATACATGTTAAGCATCCATGGAAGCTGTGAATCAAAGAAAAAACAATGCATTTACAATAATGATAAAGAAGAAAAAGAAGAAAAGAAAGCATGTTTCCATCGTAGTTGGTTGTTAGGTAGCTTGAATTTGATTGAATAATCATTTTTTGATGTATTCATTTGGTACCCAAACATTTTTAGGATCGACGGTTAATTTCTTTCAAAATTAATTTTGATCCAAATTAACAGGTAACTTTCAATTTATAGCCATTTTTGTTCCATTACAAATTTACAATATTGTTTTTTTCCCCTCGCGAAATCTTTATCTACTACGAATTTCTATTTTTTTTAAAAAAAAAAAATTGAAATGAAGTAAAACGACAATAATTGCGACTTAATTTGGAGCAAATTAATCATTGCAAAAATTTGGGATGCCAAATTGCACATTCAACCAATATATTCACCTCAAAAACAGAGTGATGTTCCCTACAAGTTAATTTTAATATTTATTGCATATGAAATTTTTGAAAGGAATGAGAAAGGACTGTTTTATGCATTGGATCTTGGAGGCACAAATTTCCGGGTGCTGAGGGTGCAATTAGGTGGGAAGAAAGAGCGAGTTGTAGCCACTGAATTTGAGCAAGTATCCATCCCTCAAGACCTCATGTTTGGTACCTCTGAGGTATATGTTATTATGTTTTATTGATTCTTTGTCGAAATGCTTGTTTATTGTATAACAACTGTTAGTTTATAAGTTATATCAATATTGCAGGAACTTTTTGATTTTATTGCCTCTGGACTGGCAAAGTTTGCACAAAAAGAGGGTAGAAAATTTCACCTCCCACATGGAAGGAAAAGAGAGATTGGATTTACATTTTCTTTCCCTGTGAAGCAAACATCCATAGACTCTGGCATACTGATCAAGTGGACCAAGGGTTTTGCAGTCTCTGGAACGGTTTGTATTTATCTCCAACTCATTACTTTTGTTTAATTAGGTAAAAGATATCCTTAGTACATTTCCTTTTAGTCAGTTTTTGTAATAAAATCAGTTTATGAAGTTCATAGCAAGATGGCCATGGAAGTAAGTATAGCAGTTTGGGCTGTAGGATAGACTTGTCTTTCGGATTGTCATAAAAGAGAAACTACAGTTCCTTTTATAACTTTATGGAAATATTTCTTAATGTGGCCTTGAGTGTTTCATATTGCTTTACATGATTATAAACATACGGGATCTTTGATGGGTTAAAATTGCCTTCTTGGATGGATTCTTTGTTCTGAATACATTCTCTTTTTAGGTTCAATACTAAGGCATAATAATAAAGTTTCAATCTTTTGGGTTTGCAATGTATGAACTGCAGATTTTTACTGTTTCTGGTGAACTTGATCTCGATGCAGGCAGGACGAGACGTTGTTGCTTGTCTAAATGAAGCATTGGAAAGGCAAAGATTAGATATGCGGGTGTCTGCCCTGGTATGATCTCATTTTCGTATCCACTTCCATCAAATTCCTGGGCTGATAATTAAGTAATTGTTAGTTGTTTAGAGAATAGAAAAGAATAAAACCCAAAGACAGAAAACTTGAAGAAGAAAATGGAGCAACTGATTCTCATTCCTGACAGCAAAGAATTACAAATAAATATAAAGTCAAATCACTAAAATCATGGTCCTAAGATTAAGTCATGATTAAACAGAAAATCAAAAACTAATTCCACAAAATTTGGAACAACTTGACTAAATCAGAAGCTAAATAAAAACAAGACACGTGGACTTTATTTACTGCAGTCTTAAACACTTAATTCTAACACTCCTTGTCTAGGAGCTGCAAACTCCAAGCTTGTCTCTTAGAACTTCAAATCTACTTGTTGTAAGTGGCTTGGTGAATAAATCAGCAAGTTGCTCCTCTGAACAGCAATCAACCAGCAAAATATCACCTTCATGTTGCACTTCCCCTAGAAAGAAGAGTTTAATATTAAAATGCTTTGTCTTGCCATGAAATACATGATTTTTAGATATAGCAATTGCAGCTTGATTGTCCACATGGATCTCTGTACTTTCCTTTTGTTCTATCTTGAGATCACTTAAGATTTTCCTCAACCAGATAGCTTGATTTGTAGTTGAGGTGGCAGCAATAAACTCTGTCTCTGCTATGTTTTGAGCTACAGTTTCCTGCTTCTTTGAACACCATGAGAAGATACCAAAACTAAGAGTGAAAAAGTAGCCAGAAGTGCTCTTCATATTATCAACGGAGCCCCCCAATCACTGTTTGAAAAACCAGTCAGCTTCAATCCTTTGCTTCTTTGAAACTTGATCCCAAAATCAAGAGTCTCTTTGACATATCTAAGGACTCTCTTGGTAGCTCTAAAGTGCAATTCACTTGCACAATGGATGAATCTAAATAGCACACTCACAGCATTCAAAATATTTGGTCTGGCAACTGTGAGATACATCAAGCAAACAATTATGCTTCTGAACTGACCTTGATCATATTGTTTTGCATCATCATTCTTGTTAAGTTTCCCATTTGCATTCATAGGAGTTGACATTCCTTTACATTCATCCAACTTAAACTTCTTCAAATTTTCCTTAGCGTACTTCTGTTGACATACAAAAATTTCATTCATTTTTTGTCTAACCTTCATGCCAAGAAAATAAGTCATCAGCCCCAAATCTGTCATTTCAAAGTTCTTCATCATTTCTAACTTGAATTCTTCAATCAAGCTTTCCTTGTTTCCAGTGACCAGTAAATCATCTACATATAGTGAGATGATAAGAATATCTGCTTCATTCTGCTTAACATATAAAGTGGACTCTGAGAGTCTTTTACTAAACCCCGACTTCTATAAATACTTATCAATCCTATTATACTAGGCCCTAGGTGCCTGTTTTAGGCCATAGAGACCCTTCTTAAGTAAATAAACTTGATATTCCTCTTCTAACTTCACAAAACCTTTTGGCTGCTCAACAAAGATTTCCTCTTATAAGTAGCCATTCCAAAAAAGCAAACTTTACATCAAGCTAGTATACCTTCCAGCTTAATTGAACTGCAATTGCCAAGAGTAGTCTAATCACTTCAATTCTGGCTATTGGAGCAAATGTGTCAAAAAAGTCAACACTTGGTATTTGAGCAATGCCTTTCACCACAAGTCTGGATTTGTGTTTGTTTACAAATCCATCAGCATTCAGTTTGGTTTTGTAAATCCATTTTAACTCCAATTACATGTCTATTTGTAGGTCTGCACACTGACTCCTAGGTTCTGTTTTTCTCAATCATATGCAGCTCTCCTCCTCCATTGCCACTCACCATTTTTTATTTTGATTTGCCTCTTCATAGCTATTGGGTTCACTTATAGCTACATTACTCCTTTGATAGATGTCAACTAATGATCTGGTTCCTCTAATGGATCTGTCATCTACCATTTCTGCTTCCCACTCCCCAAGCTCCTGATCTGGTGTTATGAATTCAGTAGGCTTTAGTTTTTGACATCTTTGCCTTTCTTGTACACTTATCTTCCAATTTCATTCTTGATCTTCAACAAAATGCACATCTCTGTTGATAATTATCTTAGCAGACTATGGTTGGTAGATCTTATAGGCTTTAATAGTCAAGTTGAATGGAAATTCCTGGAATAGTCCATTCATCCAGCTTGTCTCTTTTGATCTATGGCACATATGAGTAACACAAGCAACCAAATACTTTTAAGGAACTTTAAAGATGGTTTAAAGTCATATCATGCTTTAAATGGAGTCTTGCCCTTAACAGCTCTTGTAGGAAGTCTGTTTTGCAGAAATACAGTTGTACTTGCTACCTTTACCTAGAATTGCTTTGGGAGATTCGTTTCATGTAGCATATATCGATTCCTACTCTCACTGATCTCATTTTGCTGAGGGGTGTGAGAAGCTGTCAGTTGGTGATTTATACCAGATTCTTCACAAAATTGATTGAAAGTAGCAGAGGTATATTTCTTGCCATTATCTGATATGATGGTTTGAATCTTGCAGCAATAGTCATTCTCAACTTGATCTTTGAACTTTCTAAATATTTGTGCCACCTTTGACTTGTTCATCATGAAGAAGATTCAACACATTCGAGTGAAATCATCTATGAAGATGACATAGTAGATACTGCCATTAAGTGAGATAGTTCTTTGAGGACCAACAACGTCAGTGTGCACCAATTGAAGTTTCTTGGTTGTTCTCCAAGTAGATTTGGGAAATGACTTTCTAATTTGCTTGCCTAATTGACTGGCCTTGCAATGAGTGGCTTTGACATCAATATCTGGAAGTCCAGTCACCAGTTCTTTAGTTGTCATTTGAAGTAGACCCTGATAATGATAATGATCCAGTCTTTTATGCCAAAGCTCAGCGGTGTGTTCACTCACTGAAAAAGCAAATTGCTTCTCCTTCAATGGATTTAGTGTAAAACTCTTTCCATTCATCTTGACTTTGAACAAATTATCATCATTTATGTCTTTAATTAGACAAATTCTCATAAAACACTATTGTATACCCATTTTCAACTAGCTGACTTACACTTAATAAATTTTGGTCTATATCTGGCACATATAGCACATTAGTGATTAATTTAATGCCAAAACAAGTAGAAATAGCTATTGTACCTTTTCTTTTGACTGCTGTGTACTTTCCATTTCCAACTCTAACATTTGATGAACAACTTTCACCCAACTCTCTGAAAAGGTCTTTATTGTGAGTCATGTGATTGGTGCAGTCACTGCCTATTAACCAACAATCAAGTGATCACAAACAAATGATCTTGTTCCTCTTGGTTTGCTGCCTGTGCCTCTTTTTCATTATGTTATCTTTTGCCTTTGCAGATCATTTCTTCATGCCCCATTTGTTAACATTTTGAGCATTTTGCATCTGGTCTTCTTTAGCATTTGAAAGGTGGGTCACCTTTCTTGTTGCAATGCTTACAAGGCGGATATGACTTATTTTGGCCATCCTTCTTCCCTTTCCCAGTTGTTGGCTCTGCACTGGTGTTATTTCCTTCACTGTCCTTCCTTTTGAACTTCCACTTATTTCTGTTTGAAGCTTGATATTTGGCAACAAGAGCTCCTTCTATAGGTGTAATTTCTCTCATAGATCTCCTTTGATCTTGAGCTTAAAGAGCATTCTATAGTTCTGCCAGGAGATCCTTGACAAGTCCTTTGTGTTCTCAAGTGCAGTGATTGTGGCCTCATACCTTTCAAGGATAGTAACTAGAATTTTTTCAACAATTCTAGTTTCTTTAAATTCAGTTCCTAGAAGTCTTACCTTGTTAGAAATTCCAAGCAATTTGTCTGGATATTCTTTGATTGATTCTGTCTCTTTCATTATTTGCAGCTCAAACTCCCTAATGAGATTCAACACTTGCATGCTCTTTATTCTTTCATCACCTTCATATTCCTTTTCAAGGTAACACCATATCTCTTTTGCTGTCCTAAGAGACGTGATTCTGGCGAAAATATTTAGAGTGACAGTTGCTAATAGTGAAGCCTTTGCCTTTGATTTCTTAGTCTTCTTCTCTTTATGGGTTTTCAGTTGTGCCATGGTGGGATTTGCTGGAAGCGCAGGAATATTGTAGTCCTCTTCCACAACTTCCCAGAGGTCCAAAGCTTCCAAATATGCTCCATATGTGCTGCCCACATTTGATAATTAGTTCCATCAAAAACAGATGGAGTAATGGCAAAAAAACTTGCTTCAGCCTCCATGGTTCAAGAAGTAAATACAGGTTTTTTAAGAAAAGAGCTCTGATATCACTGTTAGTTGTTTAGAGAAGAGAAAAGAATAAAACCCAGAGATAGAAAATCTGAAGAAGAAAATGGAACAACTGATTCTCATTCTTGACAGCAAAGAATTACAAATAAATATAAAGACAAATCACTAAAATCATGGCCCTAAGATCAAGCTATGATTGAAACAGAAAATCAAAAAGTAATCCCACAAAATCTGGAACAACTTGACTAAATCAGAAGCTAAATAAAAACAAGGCAGTTGGACTTTATTTACTGCAGTCCTAAACACTTTATTCTAACAGTAATTTACTTGCAAATTGATCAAAAATAGGTTAATGATACTGTGGGAACTCTAGCCGGAGCAAGATACTGGGATGACGATGTCATGGTTGCTGTCATTTTGGGTACTGGAACTAATGCTTGCTATGTAGAACGGGTAGATGCTATTCCAAAGTTGCAGGGGCCCAAGTCATCTTCTGGGAGAACGGTACCCCTTCTGTTCTCATATTTTCCCATCTTTTTGTAGCTTGTTTGTTTGATGTTATAGACCATGTTTGTGAATCTTGATTGAATCGTTAATTTTATGAAATTATCTTGCTTCAGATTGTCAACACTGAATGGGGAGCGTTCTCAAATGGCATTCCTTTGACTGCATTTGATAGAGATATGGATGCTGCAAGCATTAATCCGGGTGAGCAGGTAAAACTTTGGTTGCAGCTTCTTTCGTCAATTCATATCTATTATAATAGCACTGCGCTCGATTCATGATTACTTATTTATATCCATTATGAGCAGATATTCGAGAAGACAATCTCTGGAATGTATCTAGGTGAAATTGCACGACGAGCACTGTTGAAGATGGCCAAAGAAGGTGCTTTATTTGGCAATTCAGTGCCAGAAAAATTATCCATACCCTTTGCACTCCGGTACATCTTTAACTCTCCTTTTTTCTATTCATGTAAGAGTCAAAAACTAACGCATTTGCACCACCGACATTGCTATTCTATTTGTCATCAGTATGCTGTTGTGAATAGTTCTTGCTACATCTTTCTTTATCTCAAACAATTACTTAATGAAAACCTCCAGCTTATTGTTTTATAATTATTCAATTAAGATTAGCATGCAATGTCATCATTTATATATCTCATTTTTTTCGATTAATCTTCAGTATGGTTATTTTCTTTGCTCAAACTGAAACATGTTCTCATCGTACCACAGTACCCCAGATCTATGTGCCATGCAGCAGGACAGCTCTGATGATCTTCAATCAGTTGGATCGGTCCTGTATGATGTCGTTGGGGTAATGTCTACTCTTTCTCTATTCTATAAGTTATGGCATCTATATAAGGAAAATGATTTTAAGATATCCTCTGATTAAAGCAAACCAGTTTCTTTACTTAGGCAATTGGGGTGGGGTTGGGGGGGGAGGTTATCCCAAACCATGAATGAGGAGGCTTTTGCCTGCTATCATACAGTGCATGTTGAACTACTTATGTAGAGCATGATATTGGTACAAATACAGAAAAAGAAGTATGGAACTAAAGATAAAACAAAAATTTTCTGTTCAATCATTGATGTCTTTATTTATATCATCCAATTTTGATATTAGGCTGAGTCCAACTTAAGCGCGAGGAAGATAGTCTTAGAGGTTTGTGATGCCATTGTAAAGAGAGGCGGACGCTTAGCTGGTGCAGGAATTGTTGGGATTCTGCAAAAGATGGAGGAAGATTCAAAAGGTCTGATATTTGGAAAAAGAACAGTGGTGGCTATGGATGGTGGGCTGTATGAGCATTATCCTCAGTATAGAAGATACTTGCAAGATGCCGTCACCGAGATTTTGGGATTAGAGATGTCAAAGAATATAGTCATAGAACATTCTAAAGATGGGTCTGGAATTGGAGCTGCTCTCCTGGCTGCCACAAATTCCATGTATGATCATGATTATTAGGTTAGTCAATCACCTAATTGCCAAGCAGGCAATTTATTTTTGTGTTAAGTAATCTTGGATAAGGCTCCCTAGTAGCTTCGGCTTATGTTGTTGTGTAGCTAAACTTTTGTTTTCCAATATTTTAAATAAGGAGAAAAAGGAGGTGGAGAAGAGAATATTGTTGGTTTAGGATTTCAGTTGCAGATTTGTAATTCAACAGCAATTGTAAAACTATTGACTATGAAAGAAATTATATTTCATAGTTTAGGTATCATAATTTTGTTGGTGCAACTTTGTGTTATGTTATGCCTGATGCAGCAAGGATGATTCTGATACTGCAGTGAGCGATTCAATGTAAATTAATAATATTATCATAAAAAACATAATTCTTACTTTATATATATATATATATATATATATATATATATATATATATATATATATTGTTTTTAAAAAATTGAAAAAGAATAAAATCATTTGACGTTAATAAGTGGCGAATCCAGAAATTTTAGATAACGGGGGCCCATATGTATAGAATAAATTTCAATTATAAAAATATGTAATGCAATAATAAAATAACAAAAAAATCTAAAAACATTTCTCATCAAGTTTTTCTATTTTGAAAATAATACATAATCACGTCATTATTAACATTATCAAATATATTATTTCCAATATATGGCACTAAATAATAATTCAATCACTGATCAGTTTAACAAATCACTTTTTTTACTATTACTGTAGCTATATATAAGATTAATGTAAATACACAACTGATAAATGCTTTGTTTTTTTAGTCTATGACATACTCTTTGAAAGCTCTCATATTCAATTCAAACTAATAAATATATCAACTTTTAGAATATCAGTAGATAAATTTTGTTTTTTATAATATAACAACATTGATCATTAAAAAAACTCTGTAGAAACGTAAAGAATCGTGAATGGTCATTGGTCAGCTTGTATTGATGCATAGATTAGCATAGAAGAGAGAGCAAAACAATATGTAATCGTAAACAATAAATTAATAGCAAGAAACGAGAAGACCCATACAAAATTACCATATCAAACATTGATAGAAGAAGGAACAAATTTGAAATTTTTTAATATTTTTTTCAAAAAACACAATATAATACAGATTCAATCAAGATTTGTACCAAAAAAAGGCAAAATCAATAAATAATGAAAATTGGCACAAAGACATGTCGGTGACTTTGTCCTAGAGGGCGCTCAGTGGGACAGGGTGGGGAAGGGTTTTTTTCTATAATAGGAAGAATGGTTTTTTGTTTAATAATTTTTTAGTCAAAATCTTCTCTTAAACTAAAAAATTCATTTTTTTAAATCATTTTTATTTTTTATGAATAATTAGAAAAAATAGAATTTTTTTAAATTTTATTGGATCTGCTTTATTTCGTAGTGGAGACAATATTTAGAATATTATACTTATTATTATAATATTTGAAAAGTTTATGGTGCCATTGGACCCACTAGTGAACACTTGCATCTGCCCTGACCTTAATGAACATATTTCAAAAATTGAGAAATACTTTTACGTAGAATACAATCTTATATGGAAATAGAAAAAGGAAAAGAAAAATTTAGTGCAACATGCGTTTCGCTGTAGCATCAAGAGCGACAATCAGCTACATTCAAGCGCTGCATGTCTTACCGTAGATTAATCACATCACATGGAAAAAAGTAAAAAACATCAGCTAATATAAGAGTGCCCTCATAAGAAACACATCAACCTTATGAGCGATATACATGCTAGATTTCTTTCTGTTTTTTCCTTTCGAAATTTCAACATTCAGCACCCTGCCTGAACCAAGAAACTGACTGGAAAAAAAAAATTGTACTTTAGCCTAAATTTAGCTGCTCATAGTTCGTAATTATTCCCCAATTATTTCTGATTTGAGCTTTAGATAAGAATGGTAATCTTTTAATTATGGGTTAATGCATGTTTAATTAGTATTTTTCTGTTCTCTAATTGAAGCCAGGATTTTGATCTTTCTACTTTCTTTTTTTTGTTATGAAATTTTTATTTTCGGCAGATCCGATTCATACTTTTGCAGAACAGGCAAGGCAGGACTCGTCTCGCAAAGTACTATGTTCCTCTCGAGGATTCTGAGAAACACAAAGTCGAATACGAGGTATACAATCTTCTTTATTCTCTTGCCTTCCGGAGTTGCTTTTCGTTTACCTGAATTTCGCTAGGGTTTTTGAGCTTGATTTTTTGGTAGGTTCATCGGTTGGTGGTTAACAGAGATCCCAAGTTCACGAATTTCGTTGAGGTTGGTGATTTCCTAATCTTGTTCAATTATGTGAAAATGCATGATTTTTTTAATTGAATCTTTGATTTCCGACTTAAATGAGCATCTGTATAGATGAATGTTATCCGGTTAACTTGCCAGTTGAAGTGAATTTCCGTTTAGAATCCATAATGAAGTGATTTAGTTAGCCTCTGGATTACTTAATTAATTAGATGGCCTTACCTCTGTTTTAGTAGAAATTTTATCATTATATCATGGATGAATTAGAAGAGGCTTCATCCACTGTGATTTATCCTTAAAAAAAATTCTGAAAACATTTATTCAGTCCAAGGTATGCATTATTAATTGTAAGATTATGGATCCAACGTCTTTGAAGGGGCCAGGCCGTGGTTATTTTAGCTAAAAGTATCTTGATCTTGTGCATTCTTGTCTTTCCCATTATTGTACCTTATTATTGAAATTGAGATTGAAAGGTTGCAGCTTTGCATGGATTGTTTAATTAAGTGGATGGCCCAAACTGTTTCTGTGATTGACTGAGTATCCTGGTCCTCTTTACATGAAATTGCTTTGGCTTGACTGATTTTTATTACTTTGTTCTATCATTCTTTTTATATGATAAGTATAAATTTTTTCCTTGTTTACATGACAAAATATATTCCTGCAGTTCCGAACTCACAAGGTCATTTACAGGCGATATGCGGGATTATTTTTCTCACTCTGTGTTGATATAACTGATAATGAATTAGCATATTTGGAGTGCATCCATTTATTTGTGGAGATATTGGATCATTTCTTCAGCAATGTATGTGAGCTAGATTTGGTTTTCAACTTTCACAAGGTTTGTCTCTGCCGTGTTTTCCTGCTCCTTGCACTTCTTTGAATTCTTTATGTGTGGTGCATTAATATTTGTTGATCTCTTGTTCGTATATTGACTCATGTAACTGATTCTGATTTTCCTGACTGCTTGGTCAGTAATCATAATTGTTTCACCAAGTTGATATTCCCTCCCTTGAGGATTCACCATACTTGTAATATCATCTTTCTGGATAGACTATTTATGAAAAATGTTCATTCATGATTTTTAGTATTACTAACTGTTAAACTTACATTTTTCTTGCTACTATTGATGCAAGAGTTTCAATTTGTGCTGGTTGCATTCTGTTCTTTCTGCCATTTGGTCTGACCTGTACTCATGTTTGTGCCTTCTATCAAATACCAATGTATTCTCTGTTGCTTTGAACCATAAGAAGAAGTATTATTTATTTCAATTTGTTTTACTTGTCTCCTCTTAGGTTTATCTGATACTTGACGAATTCATTCTTGCTGGGGAGCTACAGGAAACAAGCAAGAAGGTGACCATTGTTCTGTATATTTTTTCCTTATTGCTATCTAAGTATGTGATGTACATTCTCCCATATATTAGCTAATATATTACCATTTTTTTAAAGTTCTGTTTCCTTATCTAAAGAGCATTTGAAAGAAAGAGAAATGGTTATCTGGTTATGGACAAATTGACTATTTGTTAAATTGAGGCTATAGCTAATTTAATTCAATCATTGCTTTATGTCTGTGGCATGACATTTTCTCTTCTCAACGTTGCTATTGTGTTTTATTGTAATTTGCAGGCAATCATAGAGAGAATGGGAGAATTGGAGAAGCTTGATTAGATATCTATTCTTTAGTAAAGAGTGTTTACATTGTCATTTTTCTTTACGCATCCTTTTGCCCCCCGCATTTTCCCCTGTTTCTTCTACATTTGTTTGTTACCCTCATTTGGCACTGCCTGTTCTTCCCCTGTAATATTTGAAAACTGAAAATTTTCAAATTTATTTCTCCCTCGGTGTTTAGGACAATATAGTTAATTATTTGTTGTCAATCAAAACTCGGATTCATTACTAATCAACTGAGACATACAATAATATATGAACAATTTGGTGATGAAGCTAATGGGGAAATTTTCGTACTCCTGGCATCGGCATCAGGGACAAGTTTTGCACAAGTAGTTCAGGATTGAAAACTCAATTGTTTTGGCATCAGCATCAGGAACAAGTTTTACACTAAGTAGTTTCAGGATTGAAACCTCAGGATTGTTTTGCAAACGATTGGGGAGCCATCTCCTTCATCAGGGAAGTGTCTGTAATACATGGGTGCAGAAGACAAGTGTTGGGCATTTCTTGCTCAGAAAACCCATCTATGTCCCCTAAGTTTTGTTCTAGGCTACAAGTGTGGAATAGATATATAAATATATAATTATTTTCTTATGACCAATATTTACCGAAGAATGCACATAATTAAATACTCAGCCCCTCCCTGGCCTAAGATTTGTGCAGATGTCTAATGACATTAGGTCACAGAAGCTGATAATTTGACATTTCACATGAAACGTATTATTATTCTTTTTTTTACTAGAGGTAACTGCTTTTCAAATGCTAATCATGTCAAGTAGACAAAAACAATATACTTGCAAGGATTACGAAGGCAAACAATACATATACTTACAAGGATTAAGAAGGCAGACCGAATGGCCAAGTACAAGTACTCCAGAGGTCGTTTATGGACATAAACAGACACCTTCCTACTTTAGTAAACTTACTTTGTAAAACTCTACTCAAATGGGCTCATTAAATAAGATGCCGCAAATTGTTCTCCGTAAGCCATCCTTCGAAATAGCAGCTGATGAACCTCGAAGGGCTAAGTAGATCTCGTTTGTTTCTCAGCCTGCTCCTCTTCCCACGGTACTTCAATGCCTCGATTACACCTTAGATGTTTATTTATCTTTTAATCATGCGATCGGGCAGAGCACCAAGTCACAAATATTAACACAATTAAAGAATGAAATAATGTCATGTCCACATGATTGTAGCAGATTTCGACCCATTCCTACTCATAGGTGCTCATTGCAGAGTAATTGCAATGGCAGTGCCCCGCCACCAGCACAAAATCCAACTCCAGTTTCTTCATAAACTGAAGAGAGATGACGATCTTGCCTTTTTATTCTACCGTGTGGAAAATTGATGGCCACAAACTGCTGCTGATGCTGATGCTGTTGGTGCTGATGCTGTTGGTGCTGCTGCTGGTGAGGGACATGACGGTACTTGGGGCCAAGAATTTCCAGAGTTGAGGGAGAAGTTGGGATACATGGAATCATAGCGGGTGAGGCTTGCCTTCCATTTTGCCAGCTTGGAAAATTCGTCATGGCTGTGGAACTTCCAGCATTCCCGTATTGATCCAACTGGGCCGCCCAAAGCTGTTGCTGCTTAGTCAAGGCTTTGGGACTTGCATGTGGACCACAGTATGGGCTGCTGAAATGGGGAGGTAACTGAAGTTGTGCCTACAATTAAAAATGAATGCAAAAGATCAGCAACTTCCCAGCCAACTCAATCTCTGGAATAGAAGGGACTCAATTACACAATAAAAAATTAGCCTCTCATGCACATTTTGGAGTTCGTGACAAGTCAGCAATTGTCAATACAAATCTAAAAGCCTCTATTTGATCAGTGTTGAGGCCAGCAGGTCGCTTATTCACACAAATTGGAAACAAAAATCTGAAAGGAAAGAATAAAACCTGTTGTGGTGGTGCTGCTGCTGCTGCTGCTGAATCAGGGTAAGCAGATGTATACCTTGTTTGGGACACGGAGAAAGGCACGAGTGTGGGATAAGGAACCTGCAATTGTGCCACTGGTTCTGAACAAGTGCCAGTTCCATTATAACTAATATTAGGTTCCATCCCACCACCTCCAGCTGACAGAGACAAGAAATTGAAACTCTACAAGAATGCAAAAGTGGACAATGATCAGAACCCATCCAGTGATATTTTTTTTTTTTTTTCTAAAAAGAAAAAAGGCCAAAGCCACCTGCTTCTGTGAATTGTACGCAGCAGATGCCAGAGCAGCCTGTGAATGATCTTGCTGTAGCCTTAGGTGTTGAAGGTTACCAATTTTAGTGTCACCGGAATTCTTCTTGGTTGTGTTAACAATGCCGTTAGAAGATGAAACTCCATTTAAATAATTTCTGATGCTATTGAATTCATTTATACTCATAAGTACACCTTGCTTTAGTATCTCATGTGGTTTCAGTTTATTTGGCAGTTCCAAGCTTTCTTTAGTCTCAGGCACTTGCAAAGCCCGAATTAACCGGCATATGTAAACATGAGATGCACACCTCTTCCATGACCTTTGATCACTTGAAACTTTAAAGACCTGTATTGTTCATGTTCCACCACATATTCTCTATTAGATTGCAAAAGGTAGTAGAAGCGGGACAGGCAGCCCAGTTCCAGATGTCTGCACAACAATTCAAGGGCAGGGAAAAGAAATAAAAACTAGATGACAAGAATTCACCTTTCCAGTTGAAGAATCATTTTGGAGTGAACCAGGCCTGGTACCAAACCAAGCAGGTATTTTGGCAGCACAGGATCTGTGACAGCAAAAATCACATGGGAAATGGCAACAAAAAGAATACACGATACATATAAAATAAGAAGAATGCAAGAAAATTACTGTGATAGAGGACCATGACAAAAAGTACTTGACAAAGTCGAAGGAAATCCTGGCCATGATGCTGGACCTTCACGGCAAAGAATTAATTTAGGAAATAATACAGTGGTAACTGTTTCCACAGATTCAGAGACTGTAAGAGAAAGAATGAAAGATAGTCAAGCAACTAAAGTTCTACCATTGTTCTTGGATTCATTGGTCATATGCTGTTGATCTAGTTGACTTCCAAATGTTGTAGTCTAAAGTGGCAAGGAATCGGCACAAAAATTTGGAATCAGTATTTTAACTTAAGAGCTTAGTTGATTTATAATTTGATACAATGCTTACCAGACCCAATGTAATCTCTGGCTTTCTGTCAAGCAGCAAAGTGTCAAATTTTGCAGGTTGCTTTAATTTGCTGCATGATAGAGGACATATGAAAAACTAAATATACAATGGCCAGAAAATGAAAGTAGCACTGGAAGCATAGAATTGAGCACAGCAAAGCAGAGAAATATGTATGCACAGACCCATTATCTTGGTGTGGCCCAGGTGGAAAGCAAAAGTTCACTGAGTTGCATGGTGACTTTTGTTCCTCATGTTTAACCAAAGTCTTGTGCAACTTCACTTGAGCAACCAAACTGTCTGATCCCTCGAGTTTTTCACTGCTGTGAAAATAAGATAGTTCGTGAATGCTTGATCCATTTAAAGAAGTAGCTTTAGTTGTTTCTTCAAGTGATCTTTCTATATCAGAAGCAGGATTAACAGCCTCATCAGTTCTGGATGGGCAATTTGCATTCAGATCTTCCTTCATAACTACAGAATCGGACAAATGAGATAACTTAGCAAACATCCGCTTTTTTTATATAGATAATAACCTAATTGACATAAAATACAAAAATCAACAAAGATTTACCTTCCAATTTAGACGGATGACTCTCAGAAGGACCTGGCAAAGCAGAAGCACTTGCATCTAAAGATGCATTATCCGTTTTACTCTTACTTTCACTGTCATTGTCAGGGAACATTCCCGCCAAAGCATACAAGGTCTCCACCACTTCTTCCTCATCTTTGGTAATTGGTCCATCAACACTCTGCTTCAGGGACCAGTTTGGGCCACCTTGTTTCTACAAAAGTAAATTTATCTTTATATAAATTGAAGTTCACAATCCAAATAGAATAAGATATTAAAGTAGCAGCTATACAACTACTAACCAGGTTTAGTTTCGATCTCTTTATGCCAACCCTTTTGGGCGATTCGGCACCTCCACTAGAATAGTTGAGCTTCTTTGAATCTGGAAAAGGTGGAGATGTAGATTCTCCATTGCGTTTCTTCATGGCTGTGAAAAAAATGCTTTGAAATCGTTAATGGCAACTGGTTTTATGAAGTGGAAGCACTGATCTTCATTTCTTCTCTCTCTCTCTCTCTCTCTCTTTTTAAAGGTAAACTAAAAACTTTTGTGATTCATGAAAAGCTGAAGTATCTTCCTTTAAAAAGTAAGCTTATAAGAATAGAAAAAAAAAACAATAGAGTTATTCAAAAAGAATCAGTGCACCATGAAAGTCCCATCAACAACAAAATAAGTAGGAATTAAAAAAGAGAACGGACGAATCTTGCGTCCACAAAAAGAAAGAAAAAGTAAAAAACTTCAGTTTTGCTTCAACCTTAATCCAAAATCTACATAGCTAAAAACCAAAGTAAAAAAAAAAAAATCCGAAACTTCCCTTCAAGACCCACCACCCAATAAACCTTGATTTTAAACCAGAGACCTCCAAATAATTAACCAGAAAACCATATAACAGCCTCCCCCTCTCCCCTTTCGCTTTACTAAAAAACAAAAAAGAACAAGAAAAAGGATAAAAGCGACAAATGTTCTTTTCTTCTAACTGACAAACCACAAACCTGACCGTAGCTTTCGCGGAACAGAAACATGATCAACACCATTGCAGTCATCCAAAAATGGCTGCAAATTTTAAATAAACACGAGAAAAGGAAAGAAGTTAACAAATGATCAAAAAGGAAAGTATAGTCAAGTACCTTTCTATCTAACACAATTAATAGCCTACCTTTCTGGGTAGCTTGAATTTCTTACTGGTAGCACCGCCATTAATAGGAGCTTGTGAAGGAAGGGATTCTTCTCTATCAGCTATATCACCACCCATTTCATAGTTCTTGTCCTGGTTGCTCGAACTTGCTCTATTAACAGCACTCAATTTCTTAATTCTCTTTTTGTTAGATTTATCTGGAGATACAAAGTCACCAGCAACAACACCGTTCAAACCTTCAAAAAGAATATAATAGCAACACTACTAAGAACAAAACAGAGAAAAGAGGCGAAACAAGGGACACGCATTATCTGTTAGAACTCTTATCACAAAATTGAATAAGAATATACAGAAAACGACACCAAACACCCAATGGGAGGTTTTGTATCTTAGTTTTAGTATAAAAACGTGAATTTTTCGGGACCAGAAATAAAGGAGAAGGAAGTAAATTTACCAGAGATGAACTTGTGTCCAGATTGCTTAATTTGTCTAGAGAACCGATTCGCTCCACGCCTCACGTCTCCATTCTTGTCCGTTTCTATCATCTTAATCATCACAAAACTAAAACATCCGCCTGTTGATAACAGCTTCCACGGCCCAGAACCGATTCATATAAGCCAAACCCAGATCTTTTCTTCTCTTTTTCTCCTCTAAATATCAGATTCTTTGGTGTTTCTGGATTCTCAAAACTAAGCGAGTAATGAAACAAACAGAGTTACAGAAACAATAAAAGAGAGAGAGAGAGAGAGAGAGAGAGGCATGAGTTTCTCTTCTTTTTTTTTTGGGGGGGGGGGGGAGGGGGATGTGTGTTAGTTATTAGCGAAACGTAAGGCTGGAAAAAACTGAAAAAGTGGCGTTTGGGTTTTTGTTCCAAAGAAAAGAGAAAATCATTTTCAGTTGGCAGATATCTCTTTTGGTATTCAAGTTCAGGGAGTGGGACGCAAAGAGAAGATCTCTCATCTCTGGTAAGATAGAGAAAAAAAGAGAAAAGGAAAAGCAAAGAAATTTGAGTGAAGGAAAATAAATGAAAACAAAAATTAAAGAAAGTAGAAAAGTAATTCGTTCCTCGTGTTTAGAGAATCAGGTTCTTCGTGAAATAAAGCACATACAGATAGAGAGATAGAAAAAAAAAAGTGAGAGAGAGAGGAGAAAAATGCGCGCAAAAGAAATCTCAGCACTCAATAGAGAACGCAAAGCGCACACATAAAAGGAGAGAAGAAAAAGAAAAAGCTCTCTCTATCTCTCTCTCTTGTTTTCAGACCTAAAACCACCATTAAATGCCAATTTTGAGCCATGGAATCTGAGTTCGACAACAAGAGAGAGAAATAATTAATGAAAAGGAGAAATGTGCAAAGCGAAGACTTTCAATTCTTCAAAATTTACATCAAAATTTCCGATTTGGAGCTCTACTTGACTACTCCTATTACATCTCTCTCTAAAGCTCACAAACTCCCAAAAGACGGAAAATCCGAAGCTTTCGCACTGTAAAAATCCTCTTTAAATGCATCACAAAACGGCCACTTTCACTCTCTCCCTCCCTTTCCTCCGCAATTTATACAGCGTCATACCATGTCCAAATCGCTACTCATCCACATCGTCAGCAGTCCGATTCATCTTCTTACACGTGTCATCCACGTTGGATCTTACTGCCACCGTGTGTTATTGTCCACGTCGCACCGTATCAGAGAGATATCCCGACGCTCGCGTACGAATATCTGCAGACACCCCCGAACAAATATTCTGTACTTTTTCTTTTTCTGCTAATTGTTTATTACTTTACAAGAAAAACCGATTAAAAGTGGCATAGAGTGAATAAAAATATTGCATTTTTTCCCTCTGAGGAACGCTGAAATCTGCGACGCTAATTCTAGAAAAAAGTTTGGGCCACGAGGGAGTGGCAGGCAACGTGTCGAGACTCGGCGATTAATTGAATTTGACGATGGCGAGTAATTTGATTTAGATTGCATATTTGGGTGATGATTTCGACTCTCTGGAACTCGGCGTGGAAGTAGTTATGTTGTCATGCATACTGCGTGAGTCGTGACTCCAGGCTTCTCTAATTGAATTGATGAAAATTTTAGTAACGTTCCTGTATTGAAATCGGTATAAAAATATCTATAGTAATCGAAATCGTATTACCTGTAAATACTGTAAAATTTAAAAAATAATTAATAAAATTATAAAAAAATAGCAACAAAATTTAATATATAAAATTAATAAATATTATTTTTATTTAAAAAATATATATTATATAATATTTTTACAATAATAGCATAATAATAAAAGCCGATATACATTATGAAAAGTAGATATTTGGATCTCTTTTTTAAATATTTTAATATACATTTTTTAAAAAAAAATTGTAAAATATTTATACTACAAATTAAATGGACTCCATTAATTTAATATGGTAGACTCATTATTTAAATATTAAATTTCTTTTTTCAATTTTTCCTCCTCTCATTGTCTCTAGTATTTCATTCTTCTCTCGACACCTCCTTGCATGATTGGATTGCAATCGTCCATCCACTTTTTTTTTTCTCTAGTGTTTTCCATTTCCATTGTAATTTGCAATCATTTTTGAAACCTTCTATTTTTCTTCTCTTCGCATCGTAATTGTCCGCTCTTATCTTCTCCTCTTTGCCCCATCATGGCAGATCTTTCAAAGATAAGTCGTTCATCTTCTTCTTCTTCTTTATCTCTTCAACCTTCTTCTTCTACTTCTAAATCTCTCAGTCATCTCTATGAACTCACCTTCCTTCCTGAAGACCAGAAAGTTCAGGAAACCAACCTTCCTTTTCTAAACCCTTACAATACCTTCCAGAAAAGTAAATCTACCTTCACTTCTTCCATTAAGTCTTTGATTCGTCAAAAACCTTCATCTGTAAAAGAGTATGTGCAGTCTTCTACCTTTGACCAGTGTCCTATTCAAGGAACTGGAGAAGAGCAATTCATCACTCTGGAGATACCCCCTGAATTTCTTCATCAGTGGAGAAACCATGGATACTCTCATATCCACTTTGGAGCTATCAGGCTTGCTCTAACCTACCATGGCAGAAAGGGATTACCAGTAGTGGCTCGTATAGCACTACTTGATACCAGATTTCTGGAGTACCAACATGCTGTAATTGGAACCATACAGACTACACTAAATGCTGGCACAATCTTGTGTACTTTCTATCCCAATTTTAATATGAGGTTGCAGGATCCTCATACTTTTACCACTCTGAAAGTACAAATACAAATCACTGGAGTCAAAAATGTATCAACTACAGATATTGCTACTTTGCATTACCAGATGATTTACAGAGTCCAGAACCATGCTATGGATCTCTGCATACCAGCATCTTCTGACGCCTTGAGTATTACAGTTGATTCAACTCAAGTTCCACAGGTGGTTCAGATTCCCAAACAACTGAACAAGGAAGATCTCCTCCAGATCTTTCCTCACTCATGGTTAACTAACTATGAGCTTCTTCACCAAAAGAATCAGCCGGTCAGTTCAACTAAACCTCTATTCATCAAGCACAAAGATGGCACTGTTGAAACACAGTTCTTCTCTCCTGAGGAGGATGAGATACAGCCTAGTGCACCAATAGAATTTTCTACTCAGTTCATGATGCATCCTATCTGTCCACAAGAGAACATACCTATACTTGCTTTTTCTAACTCTGCACAGCCAATCTACAAATCTCATAATGGTAATCACAATTACTTTGATATATGTGATTGTGATGACTGTTATAAAGATCGCATAGCAGATGAAGCAGAGGACTGGAACAGAAAAGCAAGAAAACCTAAAAGAAAAGATAAATGTTCTGAAAAACAATTTCATGACAGATATGAAGACAGAGACCCTTCAGTCGGTCTACTGGGAGAACCATCAGGCAAGTATGATTATTTAGTTTCATACTCTCCACCATCTCATTATAAAAATCCATTACCACCATCACCACCATCATGGGATGATCATTCTGACCCTCCTAAACCTCCAAAACCACCAAAACCTAAACCACTTCCATGTTATAAACTTGACCATGAACCAAAAATCTATTCACCTGCACCTAAGGCAATTTCAATGATTGCTATGTACCAACCGCCTTCTACACCTGCTTCTTATGAAACAGAATTCTTTCCTCTCTATAGTTGTCTTGACGATTTTCCATTTTTTCTTCTCTCAGCATTGCAGATATTCGTTCCTTTTCTCAATGTATATGGATCTCATTGTGCAAAAATTTTATATCCGCCCATGCATAATAAACACTATTAAATTAAAACACTTTATTATAGAATAAATTTTTGATTTTTTGATAAACAAATAGATATTTTATTATAAAAAATAATAAAATTTCAATTTTTATATGTAATACACATTATTAATAAAAAAAATAAAAAATTTATACCAAAATATGATAAATAGTACGAAAAAAATATTTTGGTCATTTATATATTATATCTTATTTATGTTATACATTAATAATTTAAAAAGGCCCAAAAATATATATTTATAATTTAAATTAATAATAATTAGAGAAAATTAATTTTTTGGACCGTTATGTAGCATTTATATATGTTTATATGGTATGTAACTCTCATAACAAATGAAACAATATTGTTATATTATTATTTTTAATTAGCAGATATATATCAATTTCATATCTTATCAATACTCTAAAAAATCCGTTCCATAATAAATAATACATAACATATCGACCGTTATTTAAAATCATGATTACAACCAACAAAAGTCATTCAAGTTTGAAATAATTATTTTTTTATCTCTCTTAATAAATATTCATTAATTAATAAGATAATGTGATTTTTTTAATTAAAAAGAAATGTTGGAAAATAATTTTTTTTACTTATAACAATCTGACATGGACTAATCAAATTGTAAATATTTAAATCAGGTCTGTATACGGATCCTGCATTTTCTCAAAACTGAACTAAAAAACTGAAAAAATACCTAAAACTGAATTGTATTATTGACTATAGCCGAATTGTATAGTAATTTTTAAGGCGATAACTATAACGAATTATTCTATAACCGAATTATGTTGAAAAATTTGATATTTAAATATTTATAATTTTACTATATATAATAATTTATAAAAAATAAATAATTTATATATAACATTATTTATAATTTTTATGCTTTTATTATACAAATATAATATAACTTTAACTTATAATTAAGTATATTTTAATCTATAAAATTAAATTATAACAAAATTTATATAACATTTATAATAATAAATAATTGAAAATTTTAAATGCTAATTTTTTATGATAATAGTGTAGAAAATTGAATCGATAATCTTCATGTAAATCTAAAATAAATTTATTATCAAACTAATCAATTATTTTTATTATTATTATGTAAATAAAAAAATATTTATAATACATTGTTAGTTTCATTTTTTACTATAAATTTTTTTATCACTAATTATATTTTTTAGCATTTATAATTTATTTTAATTGTATTATATAATAAATCTAAATTATATTAATTATTTGGTAAAATAATTTAAGTGAATCAATTATAAAGTAACCTAATTTATAATAAATGTACTATAATTATATGATAAATCAATATAAATTATGATTTGTTCTAATTATATTATATGATTTTTTTGTCTAAATAATTGTATTGTTTTAAATTTAAATACTAATTTATATTATATTATTAATTAAAGTATATATATAATTAATATATTTAACGATATACTTTATAATTAGTAAAAATATTATAGTTATATATATATATATATTAAATTAAATAGTTATAAATTTACACACTTTATAATTATATACTTATAATTATATATTTATTTGTTTATATATGTTATAATTAGTAAAAAAATTATAGTTATGTATATTTTTTAAAATTAAATAGTCATAAACTTAATTATTTTATAATTATATACTTATAATTATATATTTATCTTTATACTTATGAATTTATATATATAATAATTTAAAATTTTTAAATAATATTACATACATATCAAACTGTTTGTAAGTGTAAATGAATTCTCTTCACTAAGTTCCAAATGAGAGAATTTTAGGAAAGTTGTTGACTCTAATTATCGTTCATATACGATCCATATTAAATCTGACAAATTGTTCATCTTATATTTTTTACTTTGTTTTCAGTTTATTTTTGTCTCAATAAAGTATTTCAATGATATGTTTCAGTTATCTTCTTCATTATTTAAAAAAATTGAGTCACCAATTATATAATTTATTTGATCAAAATAATTATATTGTATTAAATTTTTGTACTAATTTATATTATATTAATAAATAAAACATATATACGATAGATTATAAACTTAATAAACTCATATATTTATATATTTTTATAATTAATATACATACTATAATATATATATATATATATATTAAAATTAAATAATTACAAACATACGTATTTATATTTTATAATTAAATATTTACAGTAATATAATTATACTTATATTTTTAAGTTTATATATCTAATAATTTAAATTTTAAATATTACTATATGCATAGCTTACTATATATATATTATATTATTTTTTTATCAAAATAATTATATTATATTAAACTTATATATTAATCTAAATTACATTAATAAATAATATATATAATTTATATACTTAATAAATTTATATATTCATATCATTTATAATTAGTAAAGATATTATAATTATATATATTCTTTAAAATTAAATAGTCATAAATATAATTGATCATATTTTTAATAAACTTATATATTTATATACTTTTATAATTAATGTGCATATTAATATATATATATATACATATTAAATAATTACAAAAATACATATTTATAATTTATAATTATATACTTATGAGTTTATATACCTAATTATTTAAATTTTAAATATTACTATATGCATAATTTACTATATATATTATATTATTTTGTTATCAAAAAAATTATATTATATTAAATTTATATAGTAATCTAAATTATATTAATAAATAATATATATAATTGGTATACTCAATAAACTTATATAATCATATATTTTATAATTAATGTAGATAATATAATCATATACATAATTTAAATACTTACAAATTTACAAATTTACAATTTATAATTAAACCTTATATATAAGAAAAATATTGTTTTTATGAATTTTAATTTAATACGTTAAAAAAAATACTCTCATAATTTTTTTTACTTCTCAAATATTGATCGTTTATTATAAACATTTTTATGCAATGATTGTGAATTTTTTATAAATTAAATATCAATTTTAGATTTTATGTATTTTTTATTTAGTTCAAAATATTATATTACTTAATTGTTTTATACACTGAAAAAATTGAAAAATCATATTAAATTGTCTCCAATTTTTAATACAATATAATAAATTTTTTTTAATATAATACAAATTTTAAATTTTTTTAAATTTTAAATTGAACCGAATAATATACGCACCAGTTTGTTTTCAAATAAAAGCGCTAGCATTGCTCAGAATAAACCGTTACCTATATATATTTGAAAGAAAATAAACCATTAATTATTAAGTGATGCTATTAATTACTCAAAAGTAATTCATCTTTACTTTACACGTGGCTTAGAAGACTCAGATTATCACGAGATATCAAATAATCTAACTGATCCCATCGTGGAATGTTGTAATTGGATGATGCAGGTGACCACACGGAGGCAGAAAAATGGCAAACAGACTTGTTGGATCTTACTACTTCTTTCTATTGTCCTTCGTAGAGCTAAAACCTAAAGCTAACACACTCATAATTATCACTTTGCTCTCTTTTTCATAATCTTTAATTATATTGGATAATTATGATTTAAAATTAACGCCTTGTCTCTAAAATTATTAAACGTATCATTATTGTTTGCACATTGTGCCATTATGATCTTTGCCATGTATTGGATCTTTTTACGATTTAACAATATCCTGCATAATTGTAGCTACTATTATTTCAGTAATAATAATCCTATTCCACATGAATTTATATGCAATATAAATTAGTATGATTCGCGATATGAAATGAATTCTATATGTATCTTTATAGATCTCTGACGTCCAATTTGAATTCTTATTAAATGTCATTCGTTTAAAAGAAAAAAATTAAAGGCATTATATTATGGAATGAAGAGTAAATTTGTTTTATAAATTATAATCCCTTGTAAGGACGAACAAATTTAGAAGTTGTGTTGGAGCAGAAAATGAGAGATAATGATTTTTTAAATTAAAAAAATAATTAATGGAAGAATGACGACGAGACGTATAATTTAAGGTGGTGAACTGTTGATGTGTTTTGTGGACAAAAGCATTGAAGATATTCCCAACATTTTTTTATTAAAAAAAAGATAGATAAAAATTCCAACTTCTGATGTGATTTGTTCATTTAGGTAATTATTATTATTAATATTTAATAAAAAAATTCATAGAAGATAAACATTTTATAACAAAATAAAAAGAAAAAAATATTGCTTTTAGGAAGAAATAGAGTAAATAACAATAAATTGGAAGTTATTAATTTATTTAAAAATAATGTGGAGATAAATTGACCTTAACTCTTTTAAAACCCTACCTGACCTAATTAACCCGAGCAAATCGTACCATTTTTTTTCGGTTTGCTCAAGTAACTTGGGTTTCACTCACCCCTAACAAAGTACAACTGCTTCTTGAAAAAGCCCAAGCCATAGTCCACAGATAGAGGCCCAATCCATCTTGAAAAATTTAGCTATTCAATTACTTGGAAGATTGGGTCAATTAATTTCGTTGATCAACACATAAACAAACCCATGAACTCCACAGAAGTACCCAGAATCTTAGCAAATCATCTTTGGAAACTAAACAACTTCTGCTTAAGAGGAGGCAACATGGAATTGAAAATTACATACACTATCTACTACCACTTTAATTTTTTATATAAAAAAAATAAACGGAATGTAGAAAAAAAATAGCTTAAAATAACTTATATATTTTGTTGAATAGAATTTTATCACTTATTTAGTGAAAATTATTTTAAATTATTTATATATTTTTTGTTCAACAAACTTTTGTCACTTATTTAGTGATTAAAACTTTTTCATTAAAATAATAGTTGCCGGATAATCAATGATAGCTTCACAAACATGAAGCATGCACATTCATTCATTAGCTAAAAAACTCAATAATATATAGTTTCTGATTCATTAGCTTCACATATATAGATATAGAACCAGTGTTTTCTCCATAATTTTATTTTTTTTCTTCATTAAATGTTTCATATATGATAAGAATTACCCCAAAAAAAAAAATTCAGGGGCACTTGTGTCTGCCACCGTGGGTTGTCATGTTGGCATAGCAGGGACAGGCATCATAGTTGCCGGAAGTTCCCGGCGGAACGCAGTCGCAACGGGCACAGCATGTCCCACATGCTCTCTTGCACAGCCGTGGCCTCGACGACAGCTGACACCTCGCTGCACAAGCTCCATCACAATCTGCCACACACAATAAAATATCAATCAAGCTAATTAAACATTATTAATGAGCCTACTTAACATAAGTCATCAAATTATGTAAGTTGGGAATACCTATTTTTTGAGGAAGGGAAGTTGCTACCATGCTTTTGATGACCTGAGAGTTCACATGAAAGAGAAGTCAGTATGGGATTATCTTCAGAAAGTATAGAGATGAATGTGATGTAATTAATTGGTACACTAAACCCAGATCGGAAACGGAGAATTTACCATGGGATCGGATTGAACAAGATGGAAAACAATTGCTAGAGGAAGGATGACAAGCATAAGAGTCTTGATGATGACCATTGCTTCACGACTAATTATTTGCTTTCCTCTTTATTTGTGTGAGTAGGTACGCAGCTTGAGACAAATGGGGCTATATTTATAGGAGAGAAACTAAGTACGTAATAAAAAAGATAGGTGAAACATTATTGCCAAAGTAAAACTGGTAGGTTAGGTGTAAATAATATTAATAGACTAATTAATTAATTAGTTAAATTGGAATTATATTAATTACAGCAATCGATTTCCTGTTTCTTGTTCTTGTTGAAGAAAGCAATAAAGGAGTATGTGGAATTAAAATTATAGACTCACTTGCTTAGAGTGCATAATGCCATAAAGGAGGGTGATTAATGTTGCCTTTTAAGCATGGAACATGAGTCACCTGACCTCTTTTACACTTCTTTCTTCCTTGGATACGTTTCAATTACGCAAATTTTGGAGTCAATTTTAGTAATTTAGGTAGCAGTTGCTATGCCATGAATAACATGACTAGGATATTTCCCGTTAAAGATTCTTTATCAAAAATTGATGAGAAATGTTATTAACTCACTTTATGAATAAAACATAAGTAAAAAAAAAAAAGAATACTCTGGTATATATATAAATATTAGAAATTTATGTAATTAAGTCCCTCAATTAACTTCGTTAATTATTAATTTTAAATTAGTTCAGCTTTTCAATTGATAATTTGTTCAATTAACTATTATTGATTAAATATTAAGTGATTCATAAATAATAACTAATAAAAAAAATTCAATGAACTATTTTAACTATTATTAATTAGATATTAAGTATTTCATTTTAAAATTGATAATTAAGAGGAGTCGAATGAATAAAATTGATAGTCAACTTAATAGTTAAAGGGAGTAAAAGATAAAGCAAATCTTTTAACTGAGAAATTTAATTACACAAATTCGTAAAATTTGGATATCAATATATATAGATTAGATAAGAATTCGTGTACATAATTGGTACATTAAAGCCGGGTAACAACTGAAGATAATTTGAAATGTTATTGTCCAAGCAGCCCAATAAATTGTAACAAATTCTTTAGATCTTGAGGATTACTTTACAATTAAGTTAAACAAAACTATTTCATGAATGCATTGGATGAGAGAAAAATGAGAACGTTGATCTATCACATAAGAATGTGGTGTCTAAAATTAACTATAATCCTTCTAAATTAAACAAAACTATTTCATACTCAATTAGGTCGCTCTTATGGCACAATGCAAAACTATAGATGAAAAGAAGCGTATGTGTATATACACACACAGACACACTGTAAATTAAACTAATAATGTATTAGTATTATCGACATCCGTGAAGGGAATTATAACTCCAGATGTAACATTCCTTAGCATAATTATGAGATTAATTAATTTTGCAAGCCTAAGATAGCAAACTAGCTACCGACACGTTGGCCAAATTGTCAGTTCTGTCAAGATTTCGATTGCAGTACAAGCAAAAATATTCCCAAGTCCCAACCCTTTATTTGTTATATTATTTTACAGACACACAGAGAGACATGTATAACTATTTAAGAGGCACTCACTTGCTTTAGAGTTTAGGAGAAGGAAGTCTTTCATTTCAAGGACACTTGCGTCTACCGCCGTGAGTAGTCAAAGTTGCGTAGCAACGGCAGGCCTCATGGTTGCCGGAAGTTCCTGAAGGAACACAGTTGCAGCGCGCGCAACATGTCCCACATGCCCTGCGGCACATACGTTGTCTAGAAGCTAATTGGCATCTGGCACCACACGCCCTATCACAATCTATAAACAAAAACCAAAGGAATTTTTCAGAATTATACATGATATCTACCTTTGAAAAAAAAATCATTAAAAGGAAGCATATGATTTAAGCATCGGAGTGTAAATCTCGAAAAATCGAGGCTTAATTTGCATCCTCTTTCATGATCATGTCCATTTATGTACCTACCAATTTTTCCCACTTGCATTTCTACTCTTGTGTTCACCTGATACCAAGAGAGAGGATCATACAAATAAAATATTAAGACAGAAAAACGAAAAAAATGATGCTTCGATATATATAATGATAAGAAGGCAGAAACATCACCGTCTGATCAGATTTAGCGAGATGGAGAACGAGAAGAGAGAAAAAAAACGAAGCAATCACTAGCTTAGAGTTGGAGATGGCCATCACTGTGATTAATTAGATATGTAAATCAAATATGAAAGAAAGGGAATGGGTTTATTACTGTATATAAATCAAAATTCAAGACTAGAGAGTGCCGGCAATGAGAGACCGTAAAGGAAGAGAAGAGGACAATCTCATGGATAATACGTGGAGATGAAGGAGACAGTGGCATGTGAATGTTGAGATTTGTCAACAGCATATGAGGAGGCTGGCGATAACTTTAATATCTGAAAATACCAATATTAAACATGACCATGTTTACATGTACCAACATATATTTATACTGAAAATGCTAGAGATATGTTGGTAATTTAGGATTACGTCATTTCTTTTATTTCTATTGATCAACAAGTTGACTGCTGCAAAGAGATTCAGAGAAGGTATAGTGGTGCAATTGATATGACTCTACAGTTCCACTCTTTTAATGCAAATTATCAGTATCAGCCTCATTCAGTATATATTTATTTAATAAGAAAAAAAGTTAGTATATATGTATATATATATATATAAAAGGAGACTAGGAATTGTTACCCTTTCTTGCTAAACTTGAACAACTTCAATATAAATTTTAGAACAACATATGCATCTAAGGATGGGCTTCTACTATAATTCTTGAAAAATGGGCCTTTGCTAGTATAAAGTCGTGAACAATAGGCTTGTACTAAATTACTGCAAAATGTCCACCACTAATGAAATTAACGGTGAAATGTAGGGTTGGTTTGGCATTAGGTTTGAAAAAAATATTTTAAGAAAAATATTATTTTTTAATTTTTATGAATTTTAAAAAATTTTTTGAAAAAAAATATTTTTTTTCTAGAAATAGATTTTAAAAAATAATTTGTAAAAAATTTTAAAAAATAAATTAAATAAAAAAAATTATAAACCTCTTTTCCAAACACCCTATAAAATTTTTATTTAAACTCATAATTTATTTGGGTCACCATAAATCGAAGACATTCAAGAACAAGCAAGTTGTTTTAACAACAAATTAATTATTATCCATCAAATGTTGAATGAAAAGAGATAAAGAAGAGATTGAAGTGTATCATATCTATCACAATCACAAGATTCACCGTCCATCAAGGCCTTCTTACTTTTTTCACTCATCTCTTTTACATTCTTCCTTATTTTACTATCATGTTCCATCACACACCTTATTCCTCTCTCTATATCTTCAGCTTTCACTACCATTCCACTATCCATCTTATAATCCATTTTAATCTCCACACCAAATTCTAGTTCTCCCACAAATTCAAAGGCATTCAGCTCCTGCTCTGAGTATATTGGCTACGTGGCAATTGGAAGAAGACCAAACCATAGGCTCTCCACTATGGAATTCCACCCACAGTGCGAAACAAAGCCACCAATTGCAGAGTGGGCCAAGATTGCAGTTTGTGTTGCCCATCCAAATCTTTCCAATGTGAGCCCTTCGATCCATGAATCCTGTGGGCAACACTTCCCCGGGATTCTCATAATTCGTCGGGTAGTCCATCATCATCTTATCAATCGGTGGAGGACGGCCTAGAGAGCACAGGCAATCTCTTTCACTTGATCCTCAGCGAATCTTCCATTGCTCCCAAAGCACAGGAATATCACTGATGATAAATGCCGATCATCAAGCCAATCAATTATCTCTACAGTTGTGACTGTTTGACCGCAAATTTAAAATGGGTCGCACAGGGTAAACAGGAGGATTTTTACCTTCGGAAAGAGAGCTAAAAACATGAGATTCGAGCTCCAGAAATGAATTTCCTATAATAACGTTAGCTTCTCTACACCCTCTTGTGTGGCCGAAGAGAGGAGGAAGCCAATCCTTAACCGCAAACGGCATAACAGTAGCCGGAACTGGTTCAAACAAAAGTTGGAACCGCCAACTCGGCGTCTCCGGAATCCATCAATTGAGAAGGATCGAACTTCTGCTCATCATAAAGAAGCTGCAAATGTAACAAAAAACCAAGAAAAGCAGCACTTGCAGCAGAGAAAATATAAGAAGGTACACCAAATTCGTTAGAGGTACAGTACATATCAAGAACAAATCCAGCGAGAGGCAAATCGGAGACAGAAATGAGATTGGAAACTACTTCTTTGATTTGAGCTTTATGATTTTTCATGAAACCGAGATTGAATATGTCAGAATCGACCATAGGTAAGGTGACGAACCGGAAACGATCTGTTGTAGCGAGGGTATCAGCATAGTTGGTGAGCTTCGAGTCAGCAGATCGCTTCACAATAATCACTTGGATGGAGAGTTGATCATCTATGTTGAGGAGATGCTTTGCTGCTTCAACTGTCGATGCCAAATGGCCGACAGTCGGACAGGGAACAAATACAAGCCAGCCTTTTTTCATTAATAATTAGCTTAACAATGACCCTCTTTTCCGAGCTGAGCTCCGATGGTTGATCAGTTGGTGCTTGGTAGCGTTGTGGTTGAAAATGAAGGAACTAGCCAGATTTGTTTAACAGCCTCCCGATTTATTTGCCCAAGTCTTTGCAGAAAGGATAATAAATAAATAAATAAAATTAAAAAGAAAAATAATTTTGGGGCGGAAAGCTAAATTAATTAATTAAGAAGAAAAATAATCTCGGAGACCAAACCTGAAACTTCTATCAAGATTTTTCATTTCCGAACCGCTGCATATTGTAGTGGGCCTTCTTTCAGGAATATATATATATATATATCCATTTTTTTTTAATTTTACACTTTTATGATTTTTAATTTTAGAAGTATTATTTTTTATCTTATTATTTTGAAAAGTTGATTCAGTATTTTTGAAAGAATTTTTAAATGTATATAAATTTAAAAGTTAGTTGAATTTTTTTTATTTTTGTAAATTTCCAAAAAAAAAGAAATTATAGTGGTCCTTTGTTATCAGTCTTCAGAAATGGCTCTTTGTTCGTACATACCACATAGTTGTGGACAGTGGGCTTGAACCAAAGACTGCAAGATGTCCACCTGTGCTTCAATTTTGCTCCTCAAGTGAATGAAATTCCCCTCATCTTTGTTCCTTTGCTAAAGTTATTATGGTTATTTTTTTGGGAAATTTTTTATCTAATCCGTCCATATATTTAAAAATAAAAACGAGAAATTAAATTATTTATTGTTATTTCAAAAAATAATAATTCTATAATTTTACAGAGCAAGAATTTTTTTTCCAATGATGATAATGTAGTATTGACTTAAATAGATACATCATAATTCATACATCGACCTGAACCTTTTGTAGGGATATGATAAGTTATTTTATATAAAATATTTTTTTCTCTTTTTAAGAATTGGAAAGAAAGAAAATTTAACATGGAACTGGACTTAAGTCCTGACACTCCTAAAATAATCTCGAAAACTAAAGTCACCGATCGATTAGAGCACATAATCTTCCAGGGCGGAGCTACACTGTAGGCTATGGGGTTATGGGACCCAAAAAAAATTAAAATAATTTAATATATAATAGTGTTATAATAAGTGACCTATAAAAAAAATTGAAAAAGTGATCCACATATTTTTTTTTTCTGACAATTATATATTAATTTTTATAATTTTTATTATATTTATACATAAATACTAATAATTATATATTTTTGTAATGCTATTTTATATAATTACTGATAGTTATATTTTATTTTGTATATTTAAGAATAAAATAATTTTACTAGTATTCCTTAACAATTATATATATATATATATATTCTGGCTCCGCCACGTTCAAATTTTATTCCAGAAAGCCTACATGGATACAGAACCAAAAATAGAAGAGAAAATAACACTGATGTATACATAAAACAGCAAATTCAACTTTGCCTGTTGAAATTTTTTTCTAAAATTTTATTTTTTGATATTAACACACCAAAAGTTCTAAGAGATAATTAACTTGTTAATAAAGTTCAAGGGCACTTGCGTCTGCCACCATGGGTGGTCAAGCTGGCGTAGCAAGGGCAGACCTCATAGTTACCGGCAGTTCCCGGAGGAACACAGTTGCAACGGGCACAGCAAGTCCCGCATGCCCTCTTGCAGAGGCGTGGCCTTGATGATAGCTGGCACCTGGCAGTGCAAGCGCTGCCGCAATCTGAAAATAAAAAATAAATAAAAATACAGCTTGTTAAGTAATTAATCATGTACAAGACTAATTGATGATCATATTGTGGACATGTGGATTAATTATATTCTGTAGGAGTATAACCTGCAGCTAGATTTGAGTTGACCTGCAACAGTCAAACAATGTTGTCTTTGTTATTAAAAATAATAATAACAAAAAAAGGCCAATAGAAACAAGAAACATGATTAAATTAGAAGCAGAACTTAATTTAAATAATTACCATGGGATCATTGGCCTCAGCAAAATGGAGAACAAGAAGGGAGATGAGCAGTGAAGAAATCAGAAGCTTGGAGATAGCCATTTTTATTTCCTCAGGGCTTATAGTAAAGTATTAAAGGATTCGACAGTTGGCGCAGAGAATGGAAGAATGGGTGGCAGTATTTATAGGAAATTTTGGGTATGATAGAGTGAGGAAAGCAAAAGTGGCATATAATAATAATAATAATAATAATAATAATAATAATAATAATAATAATAATAGTGTTGAGTTGTCATGTCAAGTCATGAATATAAATCAAGTATATCTGGTGGAGGAGAATACTAGTCACTAGCCTTTGGAATAATCTGGACTATAGTAATAGCACTACTTTTGTAACCTTCGTGATTGTTTAATGGAATAGTGGGATGTTGCTTCTAGACAGTGTGTGAACTCAAAAATCGCAAATTGTTTCAGTCCACAAGAGAAAATGTATTTAGTTCACTCTTATCCCACATAATAGAAATAATTATGTAGTTGTAAATTAATAATTCACGGTTTGAGATTACCTGCTAGTCTAGTGGCTAACTTCTCTTGAATGAGAGTAAAATGCCCAAATTCAAAATCCCTCTCATGTAAAACTCTTCCTCCCAGTGCTGTATAATAATAATAATAATCAGCCGCAGGTTTTAGTAATCCATGTTCCGTTTGTTGGGAAATTAAGAACTATGAGTAAATAGATCATAGAATTTGAATACGTTAAATTTCAGTAGTGATCAATTCACAATGAAATGAAGATAAAACTTCGATGGCGTAGACCTATATAAGCGAATGATTATTATTATTATTATGATGATGCTTCGTCCCAAGCGAATCATGTGCTGGTCTGGTACCAAACACAACCAGATTCCTTGGATTCATTCCATCTTCGGCGCCATTGGCCCAATTATTGATCTATTTCGTGTCTGCCCTGCTAGCTCCCCATCAGAGACCCAGAGATAAAAGGCATACGTGTATTCTTAAAACACCATAATGACCAATTTAGTGGCTTCCAAATTTTTTAGGTGAAACTAAAAACATCCGAATAGTAATAATTTTTAATTAAATTTATCACTAATTAAAATAATATAATTTTTAGTTATCATTAGATAATTTGCAAATAACAGATAAAATATATAAAAATAATTTTATAATTTTTAATTATATTATATATATAAAAAAGTTTCAAAATTTTAGAACAATTATAACCGTCATATGTACTTACAAACTTATTTTCTATATATTTGTGTTAAAAAAAAAAAGAAGAGATTTGAAAAGATTTAGAGAGAGCATTTATGGATTTCATTATTATATATTTTCAATTAAATAATTTTTTTTATTTTTTTATAAAAAATATCGCCAAAATTCAATTTGATATTTATTTGGCCAAATCACTAAAACAATACTATTAATTAAACTTTTACGAGAATCACATCACATATGGTCTGAGTGATTGAAGGCTGTAGGAATTTTTTAAGTAACTCGATTCAAATTCCAACATCCCTTTCTCTCTCCCAATATGTAATTAATAAAAAAAATACTACTAGACTTGATATTTAATAAGCTAAATTAAGTGGTTGCTAAAAGAGTTTATTTGATACAATTATCGTTGTGTTTAATATAAGTGAAGTTTCGGAAGCAATTTATGGAGAGGATAAAATTTTAATTTGATTCTTAAAATTCTTGTACGATAGTTCTAAAATAAACTTTTGAACAGAAAAATAAATACTTAATTTTTTATAGAAGTTCATTTTATCCTATTTAATTTCTAAAAATGTTTTATTTTTTTAGAGCTTAATTTCCAAATTAGAGCTTGAGCCCATTCAGATTTTAGAGAAAAGAAAGAAACACTTTGGGACTAGTGAGTTGAACCTCATCGAAGTGAGTTAGCCAGCTGGACAAAGATAGAGCACAGCTGTAATGGAATGCAATGTGAATTGAATTTTAGAAGATAGGGTCCACTACTTCCTACAAACTTTGTCTTTTTCTTAGGTTAGGTGGTTCAACCTTAGTCATCCATAATGCATAGTCGGTTTGGTACTCATGTTTGCGGGTAATAGAGCCAAACACACGAGTGTTCAAAATTTTTCAAGTATTTAGTTATTTACCATAGTTATTTTTGTGTTTTATAAAAATTACTTCGGCCTATAGTTTTATTTACAAATTAAACTAATATTTGTTTATTATAATATTAAACCATAATTCTTATAACTAGTTTAATATTTATAATAAAAGTGAATGTTATTGTAAATTTGTAATATATTATTATTAATTTAATGTATAAATAAAATTAACAAAAATTTCCAACCTATAAATAAAGGTTGAACTTTGTAGATTATTTAATTATTAGCGTGAAGAATGGGAATTCTGCATTTTTAGAGTGACTAAAAGAAGCTGAATGAGGTTATAATTAGCTGGACACTCATCATGAAGTGGATGAGACTTGACCATCAAGTTCGAAAATGAAAATATTAATTAATAGGCCAGCTTAATATTAATAATGTAGGACAAGATGAGCCCATTTAACAGTTGCTACCATGAATATATTATTATAATATGCAATAGAAAGATATTGATATTCTTTCCAATTATTAAAAACTAACAATAATTATGAAAGACAAAGTGTCAAGGATATGCATGCATAATGGGGAACGGGACCATGCACGATTTTTGATTCTCACTGTAACGATTTTTGAATTGGATAAAAGCAAGTATTATCCCTCACAGTAATGGACAACTATTTGATAGGATCGACTAGTTATGGTAGGCTTATCGACGCATCTTTAAACTTGACTGCACAGATTGATCATGAATGCCTTCAAGCCATCAAGGCTTTTTTTTTTTTTTTAATAATTTAATATTTAAGAAAAATTTATCTATTATATTGGAATTAGGAACATGAATTTCAAGGGCATAACCTCTCTGTTCAAATAATCTTCAAATTCATCGATGATAAAATTGATTTTTTCTTCTTGGGTATTTTCTCTCATTTCAGGTCCGTGCGTTTAACAAAAATACATTTTTTAAAAAAAATTTTTAAATTGTTTTTAGAAAAAAAATTATTTTTCCAAACATTTTATAAAAACTAAAAAAAATCAATCAATTAAATTAAAAAAATTTTAAACTTATTTTTTAAACAACTAATAACAATTCCAAACATATCATTCGTCTTTTCAAAAATACTAATTTTCCTTTATTTTTATTTTGATTAAAAAATTTAATTCACAATTAACTGTAAAATTATAAGAAAAATTTATGGTAGGTAAGAATTTATAAAATAATAAAAAAAGATTTTCATCCATTTTTTAAAATTACAAATTAATAGAATTGGATAACTATAAATCAATGGGAAAGACTGGACAGAATTCTGAGATTGTGAGAGATGTTAATTTGTTCAGGTCTTTGAGTTAGAATCTGATTATTATGCTTTTCTAGAGAGTCACAACCAAGGATGTATCATAAATTGGAAGCAGATAAAGATTGCCACAGAAAACTACCTCCATGAGGAAAAACTGAATCCATCATGCATAATTTTTTTTTTTTTCCAATGGCATTTCTTTGTTACTCTAGTTAGGTTAAAATAATTTTTACTAAATGATTAAGATAATAACAAAATCCAATGCACCCCCAACTTCACAGTCCACCTATCATAATAAACTCTAATTGGCTGCAAAGGAGAACAAGACTGTATACCAAGCTATCCCAAGTGGCCCCCCTGAAGCTCTGAGAAGCAAGCTGGTACACTCCCCTGTATCTGTGGATGCAATTTGGCTGTTTCTGCACATTGAATGGTTCACACCACTCCTGAGGGCAGACGTAGAACGAGTTGTCCGCCAAAAAGACTGCAAAGAACAACCCAGCACATTACAGACATAAAAGAGATGCATAGTATCAGACAATCTTCCAAAATGAATGCCCGCTGCCTACCTCTTGATATAGTAGTAGCAAAAATCAGCAAGAATGAAGGTTTGTACAATTTCTGAAATTAGGACCAGAGGAGGCCACAATCCATAGCCCAGTGCTGTAAGAAGGCGTCCTCCAGTATCCAGTACCTGCATCAAGTACATCATAGAATTTCATAATAACAGATCCAAATCATATGTGAAAAAAGACTTCCAGGTTTAGAGCTACGATGTCAAACCTGGAGCACCCAATGAGCACAACTCAAGAATCTTGCAATTCCGAGTGCAAAAACATAGTGTGCCGTGAAGGGTTCAACAATCTGAAATCAGACAAAATGAAAGATTAAGAAGTGTTTTTCATCTAGTACCTGATCTACATATTAAAAATGTAAGAAAAACAAACAAAAAGGTGCAAGAAGTGGGAACAAAGAAACTCTGCATTACCCATTTGTGAATTTAAGCTCTGGATAAATGGTGACGAACTGTAATCCAAATTAAAAAAGCAATTGGTAAGCGTTGTTATATTCCATTATACCTTTGTGTTCTGCATGACCTGAAGCTGAGGCAACACTGAAACAGCTTCAAGGTAAACACAGAAAGCCCAGCAAATCCTGTTAAATAGATGATGCTGTGTTGTTGGATGAACAATCAAAGAGAGCACAGCACAAGGTATCAACTGCATTGAGATTAGAAGAAGAACACGGTGAGAAAAACAACTGATGTAAAATACAAATAAAGATTAAATTACAGCTTAGAGTAATCAGTGCTGCTCTCCAGGGATTTAAAATGCAGAAGTCTAAGCAAAAATCTTCAAATTGATGATAAAGCTAAAAGCAGACAAACGATTAATATAGCATACTGGCCCTACCATTTCTACCATGCTTTGGTTGAGGCTCGCTACGGGGAATGGAAAGAACAAATTCATTGAAACTTTCTGAGACATGACATAATTCAGGATGTTCAACCCAATAGGATAAACTTAACCGTAACAAACAAATATAAAGAAAAAAGCTAATTTAGGCTAAAGTAAATATAATCAACTCATAATTTATTCTAGTTTTCTTTATCTACTAATAATGAATCATCATCTATAGGGGGATATCAAAATGACTTCTATCAGCAGGAAATTTATTTCAGTAACTCCTTCAAAATTATAAAAAAGGGATTAACTTCCATATAACATCATAATTTTGAACTCCTAAATGGTAGCTCCCCAGCAAAATGAAATTGCCACATTCACTCAACCAGAAGCACCAACAGCCCATGCAACAACATTAAGTCGTGCTTAGGAGGGAAAAATGTCAAAATGAGCAAAAATATTGACAGCCAATGACTGTCAAACAAAGGTACAGTGGTCATATAAATGAACATGATATAAAAGCAAAAGGACTCACAACATAATAGATTGGAAAGTTGTCTTTTTCCTCCATGAAACTGGATTTCAAGTTGAAATGGATCATATAAATCACCCATAGGGTTGTTGCCAAAGTAGCAGAATCAAGTAGGGTGTGTATATCAAATTCCATGACAAAACTGCAATACAGTCTAACAGCTAAAAATATAGCTGTCAGTTCCTGTGTTTTCAATGAAAGTCCTGCAAAAAGGTAGTAGTTAAAACTCAAAGAAACAAATACAGGATAAATAGGCACAAATTGACGTTACAACAAAATATATTTTTTAAAAATGTAAAAGTTTCTGAAGAACAAACGTTTCATCACGGCAACTAAATTCTTTTGTTATATGATTTATATGCATTGCATGATTCATGATGATAAAAATAAAAATTGGAGACCTGAAGTGTAATCCAACAAGCTATTGCTCTATGGAACTGATTGTGCTCTCTCCTGTAAGAAGCAGTGATGTTCTATTATCATATTTGACCTTCTATTTTCACGGTCTTCCACAAAGAAAAGAACCCATATGGGAAAAAGAAGAACCAGAAGGGTACACCTCCAAATTTTCATTTGACAAGAAAAACCATATTCGTCCTCTGAAAATGCTTTAAATAATTGAGAATAATAAATTAACTAGGTGACATAAAATATTTCCCAAATCCTACAGAGGAATGCAACTATCGTAATTCGCATGTCACAAACAAAAATCTAAAACAGAGCTCAAAATAGCAAACATTTTTCTCTTTTAATTGGGTAATGTATAGTAAAATATAGAAAAGACACAAATCCTACTCAATCAACTGATGAAACCAATACAAAATAAAATTACCGGCACAGGTCTTCTCTTTGGCGAGCTTGTAAATTAGGACAGAAATGCCAATGGCATGAACAGCCTCGGCAGCTACAAAAATTTTATCGTGATCTTGAACCACCAATCGAAGAAAAACCAAAGCAGCCATGCCGGAAACTACAGCTAAAAAAGCCTTGATCTTTGGTGGCTGCTTTCGCACCCATGTGGAGACAGCGTGGATCGGCCTCTTGGTCGCCTTCATCTCTGTTGCTCCTTGCTTTAGCTCTCTTATCTCTTCTCTATCAGTGATTGTTTACGGAAGAACGATGATAAATTCAGAAATGAGATCCGTGAGGTTGTATTGAGAAGAGGTACACAGCCACAGGAAGAAGATGGACACATGCATTTCAGTTAAGTTAGGAACACGTGTAGTTGAGCAGGATTTAAGTTTGGTTTTTAATTGGTAAGATATAGGAATTAGATAAAGGGCTGTTAAAGTTAAATGGGTGAGGCTGTTCAACTAACACCTTAGGACAGTCATAGTGTTCAGCCCACCTCATATTGGATTTAGGAAAAATCGTATTTTTTATATGAATTTATCAATTCTATTCTACGAGCCTATCAACAGTAGATTTCAATAAAAATAATTTAATATTATTGAGTAGAAAACAAAAAAAATTAAATAAATATATTTTTACTATTAATTTTCTCAACTTTTCAACTTTTATTTATTTAACTCGAGAAATATATAATTCTTATAATTTTATGGGTTATTCACCAAAAATAAAATAATATTCTTATAATTATATATATTGCAAAGATATGATTTTATTTGCTATATATGTATAAAGAATATATTTTGTTGAAACGTTTAAACGATCCGCTTTTTGGACTTGTTAAACATTAATTGTTTATAACTTGATATCTATGTTTTTTTTTGGTTAAAGATTTCTATGTTTCAAACATTCATTTTACTGTAATTGTTTCAGATTCTCATCTTTTCTTTGCGGACGATATGGTTTTATTTGTGAAAGCTTCTATTGATCAGATTCGGGTCATCTTGGACTGCTTGAACTTGTTTGGCTTGTTGTCTGGCCAAAAGGTCAGCTATCAAAACTCTAGTATCTTTTTGTTTCCAAAAATGTTGATCCTAATATAGCAAATGACATCCTCATATTTCTTGTATCCTGCTTACAAATAACCTGGATAAGTATGTGGGAAATCCTTCTCTGCATGGTAGAACAAGTATAAATTTTTATTAGCATGTTTTGGACTTTTTACGAGCTCGCCTAGAATGATGAAAATCTAAATATTTGTCCTTTGCTGGTAGAGTGGTTCTAGCTCAATATGTTCTATCCTTTATTCCTCTGTATCCCATGCAAATGACTATGCCTCCCATAGGACTTTTGTGATAAAATTGACAGATTGATTCAACAGTTCTTGTGGGGTGGTCAAGATGGCAAAAACAAGGTTAATATTGTTAATTGGGATATTATCACTAAACCAAACACAAGTGGGACGTTTGGGTATTCGCAATATGCATCATATGAATTTAATTTTTCTTGCTAAACTTGGTTGGAGGCTTATTTCAGAGAAAGATAATTTATGGGTTAGAGTACTCATAAACAAATATGTTCATGGTAGAGTGGCTGATTATCGAAAGTTTGAGTATAAACGAAGCTCTTCGAATGTGTGGAAAGGTATTACTAAAGCTGCCACGATCTTGGAAAACGGTATTAAAGTTGTTGTGGTTAATGGTAAGGATACTCTGTTTTGGCATGATATTTGGCTTCGAAATTTTCCTTTTATTTCTATATCTTTGAAGGATATTTTCTTGGTGGATTCCTACAAAAATGGTGCATGATTAATGGATTGATAGTTATGGGTGGAATTGGGAGGTGCTAAGCGAGATAATTCCTAATGACATTGGGAATTATCTCTCGGCTGTTTTTCTAAAGGAAAACGAATACTCGTTATATGGTTTTTGTTGGGGTCCAATGCCTAGTGGAATTTTTTTCAATTTCCACAGCCTTTACTTTTGTTTCTAATCACGGAAGTATGAAGAATGATAATTTATAGAGGAAAGGTTGGGGAATGGAAGTGCCTCAAAGGATGAAGATGTTTATCTGGTTATTGTTGCATGAAAAAATCATGACCAATGTTGAAAGAGTTAAAAGAGATTTTAGTATGGATCCCTACTAAAATCATGACCAACGTTGAAAGAGTCAATACCTTTAACATATGTTTTGACATTGCAGGGTTGTGTCTCCGCTTTGGCAAAGGATTATGAGCACTTTCTCAGTGCAACAACCCCTTATGACATCTTTTAAGGATTGATTGAGGTGGAATTTAAGTTCTATTAAGGTGGGTACCATTGAGGGAAGATGGTATGACTTTTTGATTATTTGTATATGGTGGGTGTGGCATTGGAGGAACGATAGGATTTTTCAAAATAATTTAAAGCCTACTAATTTTAAGTTTACTTGGGTAATGGACAATATGAAATAGTGTTAAAGGTTTTTTTAGCTCAACATTTTGCTGGAGTCTTTTCTATACGGATCACAAAATGGATTGGTTGGCCTTTGCTTCCGCGAGATTAGGTTATTCTTAATACAGATGATTGCTTCAAATCTGAAACTGGTGGTGGAGGGTTGATTAGGAACCATATGGGTAAGTGGATTGTTGGTTTTTGTTGTGAATATTGGATGTTGCTCGGTTATTAAGGCTGAGCTTTGGGCTATCTTCCATGGTCTTCGTCTCGCTTGGAATGCTGGCTATCGTCATGTATTGTTAGAAACCAATTCTTTGACAATCTCTAATTGGTTGGAGGCTCAAGTTCAGGTGCAAAAAGTTATTGCTCTAATCTTTTGTATGGCTGCTTGGAGTTATTTCGTAGGGATTGGAAGGTTATTATTAAGCATATTTATAGAGAAGGGAATCAAGCAGCTGACTTCTTAGCCAACGAGTTCTTGAAATTTGATAAGGCGTGCACTTTTCTCTAGGATCTGTCTACTGTGCTCAATTCTATCTTATGGCAAAACGCGATTGGTATCTCTTGGCTTAGAAGAATTACTTGTATTTATTTGTTTTTGTGGGTGTCCCCCCTCCTTGGTATCCCAAAAAAAATAGAAGTGATCAAATGTTTACAGCAAATAAAACCATCCCCCTCATCTCAATTTACCACACCTCATCACCTCTAATATTGTCCATAAATCATCCAAATTTTAATATGTAATTGTTGAATTATAGTAATTAAATATTAACAAAGTATTATTAATAATAATACTTTGTTATTAATAATAAAATATCATCCCTCCAATTTATAATAATAATGTATTATTATTTTACATATATAATAAAATATAATTGAATTAAAAGTAGTAAGATTTTTTTTTTTTGTGAAATCTAGTATCGTTAATAAGGACATATAACGCAAAAAATTGTGTAGCCCATTAGAGAATTTGAAATAAACACAGTAAAATGAATGTTTGAAACATAGAAATATGTAACAAAAAAAAAATAGAAATCAAAGTATAAAAATTAATATCTAACAAGTCCAAGAAGCGGATCTTTTAACAAGGGGTTTCATTTGTTTGTCTTCCTGAAGCGATATCGTACCAAGATGAGAGAGATCATCAAACATCATCTTGGCCACCAAGTATCCAACAATTGATCATGTATGGTATTTGCGAACTTGCTTTCCAACAAATCTATCCACCTTCCCATCATAGTATCCGAGCCAGTGGTCCTTTGACAACCGACTTTCTGCTAGTTATATTGCTCTCCTTTCAATTTATGGATGCCCAGTTTTTATATTTGCTGCTGTAAGCAGCCATAAAAGCACTACAATACACACACAAACACCCAGTAATTAAATCTATTGAAAATATAGTTAGTTACTTGAAACTTAATCATTAACTTAAATCGTATATAGCTTTCTAGTACTTGGCATGATTTATTGAATTGTCTCCTATATTTATTTTTAGAATTATAATTAGAGTTTTTATAATATTTGAACATGCATTAGCACAAGTATTTAAATGGTAAAAATTAACTAAGTTTTGATGTCTTTAAATATTAAAAATGATTACATGAAGCAAATTAAACAACTATCTGTGATTTAAAGCATAATTATTACTTATTAGTAACTAATCCAACCATTTGGTAAAAAAAAAGAAAGAAAAACCTAACCTGGTCAAGATCCCCCATTATGGTAACTCCACCTAGTATTCTTCGGATTGCAAGTAGTTGACAATTTGCCATTCATGACTTTCAATGGTTGGATAGCAGATTTTGAGTGGCATTTCTCCTACCATTTTTTTCCAGAGAGATTTAATGAGATCCATAATTGTTGCAGCTTGCTCCGGCGTAGCCAATGATGATAAAATTGCAACATAATTACCCAAGAAGAACCATCTAAAATCCATTCTAGCAAGGCTAATATTTCCAATGAAATATCCACCACGAGTGGGCATGAAATCAAATTTCCAATCCGGAAGAGAATCAGGCATTACGTTGAACTTTTTAACTGCATTATGAAAGTATTCCTCTATTTTATATCTATATATGTTATTGATTTGCTTCAAGTCCAACCAAAAATAGCTTCGCACATGATGCTTAAAGCATAGAGGTGTGTGATTATCTTCTCTATAAATTCCTTGCCCTAATCATCTCGCTTAAGTAATACCAAAACACGTCTTAAAGCCATAAAAAAGAGTATTTGTATTTCGATTGGATATCCATACATACCCTGAACCAACACAACATATGAAAAAAAAATTTTGAGTGAAAGACAGAACAAGAAAAAACAGAGAAATTAACACACAAACCATTATACGGTCAATCATACAGCAGCCATCAGCACAGAGCAGAGTTGGGAAGGTGTCGAAACCTTTAAAGAGACACAAAGTGAGGATAAGACGCATACCCTTTTGCCAATTGGGTTTTCTCTACCAAGGATGAATCCCCTGTAGATTTTGTATATGCGCGTAGCAATATAATCCACCAAAATCCTGAATCTACAGGAGCTACTCTCCCTATTGCACTCTTTCCGAAATCTGTTATTACAGTCTCAATGTTCATCTTCGGTTTGTAAAGCTTTTTAAAACTTGCTGACATCACTCATTCTCATAGCTTGAACTGATATATTCTTTTCTCCCAAGATTAGAGGTGCAGAGTTTTCAAGATGAAATTATGTAATACTTTATATTCCCCATTCATCATAAATGTTAATGCATTTGGTGCAAAATCTCTCACGAACACCTAACAAGTATATATAGCAACACAAAATAATTGATTGGAATGATTAATTAATTAAGCAAAATATAGGTGTTCTTCAACAGAATGGTCTAATGCAATAATGGTTCTAACAGGTTGGCTGCGGTAATAAACTAAGGAGTGCCACAAAGATTTCTAGGTCTCACCCACCATTGCATGAGACTCAAAATGATTAATGTTGAAATTGGGGTATTAAAGCCAGACCTTCTTCCATTTGGAAATTCATTCTCTAGATGGTTTCTACATGATAAAGTGATGGAAAGTTCACTAGTGATGACCTTTCATCAAAGGATTTTTTCCTCTCTGTTGATAGGTCTAGGTCTCTCAAATAATTTTAGAATATCAAGCTCATCAATTTCAAATGTGGAGCCTCCTGTTTCCAAGCATTTAACACTTCCATTATGAGACACATTCATGGAAGTTGTTCAACGATTAATTATCTGCATAAATTAGATCAACACAAGCAGAGTTTAGAATTTAAACATGGAATTAATTACAGAAACAAAATTAAGGAAAGGGAAGAGAATAGCCTAGGAAGTGCTGATGTAGGAGAAAATTCTTAATTTGTTCTAAATTAGAAAACAAATTACAAATTTGTAGTAAAGTTTCATAAAATTATAGGTTTGAAGTATTTTATGAAACAATTTTTCATTTTAGGATGTTGAATTGGTATGAGAGACAGATTGTGCGAAAATCTAGAGTCTAAATTTTTTTAAATTATTTTATTATAGGAAGTGTCGCGTAAAATCCAATTTTTTTCAAAAAAAAATATTTTATTCTCTTGAATGTCACTCCAAATAGCGTATGAGTACAATTTTTTTAATTATTTTATTTTATAATTTAGTGAAGGAATTGCATAAACTATTTGTACACTAGTTGGAGTGAACGCGTCAATTCAATTGGAGTATTGATTCTGTCAGTTCAATTGGTGAACTGATTTTTGACAAGTCTATGTAAACAGCAAACTATCCGAAAACCATAATTTTATGAAAATATATCATGACTTGAGAATTTTTTTCATTTACACTGAAAAATATCCCGGGCTTCCAGCTCCTTCATGATTATCAACCGATGAAAAAAATATGATTCATGCATGTCAGCGCTTTATATGTGAAGGCAGGTGAACTAATTGCTGAACTGATTGAGCAGGTAAAAAAGCTGACGTAGAAATTCTCGAAATATCGGAAGATGGGTTGGGATGTTCTCCCACGGATTGTCCTGTTAATTCCCGGACTTTAAAAAAAAAAAAGACAAATACTTGGAATCTACGGTCTGAAACTGCAATGCTGACCGTTTGTACCATAGTTATTGTGGGATTGTAGAATTAATTAGATGTGTGGTGTCTCTCCGTTGTAAACCATGATCATAGCGGCTTCTACTGTTTTGGATTTCAGGGTGACACGTGACCCACATCAGTCTCACGTGGTGGTCTTCAAACTTTATTGGTTGTTTTTTCCTTTCCTTTTCTTTTTTAATTTTTCCATTTATAAATTATAAGCCCCATTCGCCTTCCATGTGGTGGGAACTTCAAGAGTGCATCTTTACAAAATTACAAGTTTCCAAACTTACCATTCCCGTTTCGTTCTTCTTCTTTTTTTCATTTTTCATTTTTGTTTTTTACTTGACAATAATAATATTAATGAGAATTGGGAAAAAGATACCTTCAGAGCTGCAAATAATTGAACATTTGTCTGTAGATCGATTCTTCCATAAATTTGCTTAGATTTTGTAAATACATTTGTCTGTAGGTTTTCTTTTCTTTTTACTTTTTTTTTTCATTAATTGGTACGTAACAAATACCAATTTAGTGTATTGCGAAATATATATTGCTTATTGATTTTTCAAAATTTCAGTCATTATATTCAGTGATTTCCTAAATTTAGTTACTTCTATCACTCGGAAAATAAATATTCTTATTTTATTTGGAGAAAAGATACTTTATATATATTTTCATTTTAATTCTGAAATTATTATTATTATTATTATTATTACTACTACTTATTGCATCAATTTCAAATATATCAAGAGTCCCCTTTAGAAGTTCGGTGTTTGGTTGGCTTTCGTAGAAACACAATAGACAAAAAGTGAAAGAATTTAGAGACTGTGAATTGTGGTTCATATTGAAATTTATTAATAATATTACATTGGAAAAAAAATAATGTAAAAGTGAAAGGCATATAGTTGATAGTAACAAATGAATCAGTTTATATTTAAAATATTTAATTTTACTATCTGATAGTTTAAAAATTAACAAACAAAAAGTGAAAAAAATCCCAAAGGACAGTACTTGGGCCTAGGCCCAAAAATTAACCTAACACTGAGAGGAAGTTTAAACGGGCTGAATAGAGAGCCCAACTCTTGTTCCATTTAAAAATTTTGAAACACACAAGAATAAGACCGTTCAATTGAAACCGCTCTCCCCAATTCGAAGTTCCAACGGTTCAATCTTGATCTACTCTGCGAAAAGGAAAATCTAGTTTCCAGTCTCCAATTCACCATCTTCTTCTTCTCCTTACTCTTTTCTTCTTGCCATAATATTGTAAATGGGTGTTAAAAACAGCTCTCAAGTTGACATTTTGTTTGACGGCATGGTACAGTTGCTCAAGAATCAGCAAGAACAGCTCCAATCTCTCCTCCAAGAGAGAAAATTCCTTGAAGAGAGAATAAAAACACAACACGAGAGATGGGTCTCCGACGTACGACTCTACGAAGATCACATCGCACAGGTTAGTCCAAAGTTTCCTGGAAATTTTGTTCCTTTTGAACTTGGAAGTTAGGGATTCCAGAATATGAATTGGGGGTTTTCAAAGATTTGTAATTGTTACTGTGATTGTGTTTCTAGATGAAGAATGCTTTAGTGGAGAGAGATATGGCTTGCTTGCATGAGGCTGCGAAATCTGATTTGATGATTGGACTGAAGCACATAGAGGCTTCTCTTCTAAAATTGAAATTAGGTTTTTTTTTTCTTCTTTTAATCCATACTCTGGGAGAGAGTGAGTGTACTTTCGCTTGTGGCTTTGAAACTATTATTTTACATATTTCATTTCTTTACTTTCTATAAATTGCAGAACAAACTGAAGATGAATTGCTAGATTTCAAAGCTGGTTTTGATTACCTTTCTCAGATCCCACAAGTACGTTTCCTTACAATTTTTAGATTTCATTGTGCATTTCTTTTTCCAAAAGCTATTCCGAGATTTACATTTTTTATTCTCCTTAGAAAAATTCCAAGGAAATTGAAAACAAAATGGAAGATGCTTCAAAAAGGTTGCATAAAGAAATCAAAAGGTTAAAGTTTGAATATGAGAAGCTTTCTTCTGAAAAGCATTCCGAAATATCTGCACTACTGAAAGAGAAAAGTTTTGTCTGGAATCAATACAGTGTATTAGAGAGCAATCTCACTGTTAAATTGAAGAGTAAGCAAATGGAGGTTGACCAGGCAAATGACAAGATCGCAAAAGTTCTGGCCAGTGTGGAGCTGCTGCAGGCATCTGACAACGAGAAAGATGACATGATTGGGAGTCTTAAATCTAAATTGGCTGAGGTGGAAGTTGACCGAGATAAACTGAAGGAGGAGATTTCCAAACTCGCCCAGGAGTTGGAATCAATGAAAAACTCCGGAAGTGCTCAAGTTACCCCTGCACTAAAACAGTGCAATGCAGCACCTAAACCTTCGAATAGGCAATCCAAAAGCAGTCATAGTAAGGGAAGTAATGTTGTTGTGAAGAAAGAAATATCTTCTGGAAAAGCTGTTTTTTCCTTGAAGGATGCTGAAAAGGTACTTACTAATTAGTTATTGTGAATGTAAACTTAAAGAACACCAAAGCATAACGAACAATAAAAATTGCTTGGTTGGATAAGTGCATATATGACTGTGATTTGTTTTTAGCACACGAGCATGTTTTGAGATCTCTTTAGATGATGTCCTTTGTTCTGTATGCTTATGTTGTACTTTGCCTCTTGATCCATGATTAGGATAGGAGAAGTTTGAAGAGAAAAGCCGATGAAGTCACTAGTATTTTAGAGACTCCAAGATTGTTCTCCAGTACCTTTAAAGTTCCCAAATTGAAGACCCCAACTGCTCTTGTTACATGAACCAACCCCATACTTGCAGGAACAAGGTAGCTTCTTCTTAGCATGATTGTTTATTGAACTTCACTATTGGCTCTGTATTTCTCATGCTCGCTGGGATTTGCTGTAAAGTATGCATTTATCATGACTTGATGTAACTGTTTATCTAGTTTTCATTTGTTCTATCGAAGTCTTGTTGTAAAACAAGTTGTAAATTATATATTTAGCCAATCTTATGCACTGCTTCTTCTTCAGCAACCAAATTTATAGACAGTTTCAGATTGATAAAGGATGACTGAATACACTTGAATTACTTTACTTGTAGTTGTGTACATGATGTGAAGAACTAATCACTAATCCGTGCAATTGGAGACCAAACTGACCGCGGAGATGACTGGTAAGAGAGCATCATCAGAAGCACCATTACCAACACGGCCACTCCCCAAGGCAAGTCCCAGCTTCGACGAACCTTGCCGTACTGTGCTGGTGATTGATCTGGATGCATGCTAAAAAGAGCATCTTTAACTTCTCTTTGCTAAAAGATCTTGTTAAAAGCCGATTGTGCTCAACAGTGACGCATGAGGAAATAGTCTTTGTAACTGCTTCAGTATTAATAGTTTCCATAGTAGTAAAACTATTGCGGTTTTTCCCATTTTCTTCAATTGCCCTGCGCATCTTTCAATTGATAAATTTTGTTATTCCTTCGTCTTTTTAAGGCGGAAGCATGAAATAATTTGGTATTCTTATCGCCATTCTTTGCCCTCTGCCTCTAGAAAACCTCCCTTTGATTCAGCACTATCAGATAACTCTTTTTTGCAGCATTAGATGCAGAAACATCAATCCTAGCCCGACCTAATCTATGCTTTAACATCTCACGTTTGCACTCATTGATTCTCTCCTTAAAGTTACTAGTGATTGAATTGCCCCAATTTTTGAGAGCATATCCAACCAGATGCAATTAAATAGCAGTAGTACAATTTGAATACTCCCTCCACCGCTTGTTCACAATCATGTTCTCTCAGCCTAATAATTTCAAAACGAAAATGTGATATGTGTCCGTTCCTTAATCCTTACTGAATATGCTTCTTCTATTTCACCATGCAGTTTTCGGGCGCTGATTACGCCGTCTATACTCGGCTGACTCCTTTCATTAATGGCCTCTTATCCTTTGGTTTTTCCACTTCCTTCTTTCAGCTTCCCTTTTTCCTTCACTTTCTTTTCCTCTTTCCAGGGTCTCCGGTTTTTCCTTGTCTTGTATCAAATCCTTTTCTTTCTACTGAGCCTGGTGTCTTTAGGGAAATAAAATGAGAAGATATTCATCTGAGAAATATCTGTTGTTAACGGCTAAATTCCTTAGCTCTGCCCCCCGTGTCCATTGGATTTATATATTGTCTTTAGGCCCATCTCCAGTTCCTAATTAGGCCCATGGATCGAGCCCAATATATATTGTATCAAAATAGTTATTTATTGATGAATATAACTCAACAAAAATTAAGAGATATTCGGTAAAAAACAAAAAAACAAAACAAAAATTACGAGAAAGTTTACTAAAAAAAATAAAATATATGTGGTTTTTTTTTGCCGCAGAATCACCGCACATGATTCCGAAACGTTTCAGACCCCGAAACCCCTAAAAACGATTTTTTTTTTTTCCCTCTTTTGAGTTTGGGAACAGGGATCTCACTAGCAAGGGTTTTACTTGCACAAGCTACCCCCTGGAATTAGATCTCCATCTTTCTCAAAGCTGAAAATTTAGGACTTGTTCTTCAATTTTTGTTTCTCTTTCCTAAATTGAAATGCCATCTGGGGACGCAAAGGCCGCCAAGGTTAAAGAAGAAGAGACGGCTGAAGCCGACGACAACAGCTTGGGTTCCATTGTCCAAGCCCGCAAGAAGAAACACACAAATGCTGCTTCTTTAACATCCAAATCTCAACCCAAAGATGCTAAAACCAAATTTGAAGAATATGATGATGATGATTTTGAAACTCCCGTCAAGGGTAAGAACTCCTCCTTGTCTCGTCCTAAGGCAGCTAGAGTCAAGAAGGAGAATAAAGATGGTGACGATGATCATAAACCCATCTCTAAGAAGAACTCTGCTTCCAAGGCTGATAAGGTGCCTCTCTCACATTGCTCTTATCACTTTTGTTTATGGTTTTGCTTTTTGTTAGTCTTGGTCTCGTTTTGGTTTACTGAGAAAAGAAAGGTCAGTGAATCCTTCTAGTCTTATGTGTTCTTTCGTGTTTGGATAAGGACTCACATAAAGTTCAACTTCTGGGGATTTTTTTTTTTTTTTTTTGCGTCCAATGTTTAGTAGTTCCTAGAATTTACCTTGTCAATTGATGTTCGTACTTCAGTATTATTTTATGAATTTTTTTGAGCTGAAGGAATTGAGCAAGAAGAAGAGGAAGGAAGAGGAAGAGAAGAAGGGATCTGTAGTGGCACAGCAAAATGGCAAGAAGAAAGAGAAGAAGATTTATGATATGCCTGGCCAGAAGAGAGACCCTCCCGAGAAGGTAGTTTGTGTTGGTTGATTTACTTTACCATTCGGTTCTTCATTTTCTTGTTTATTTGAATTATTGGTGCATTATGTGATTGCAGAGAGATCCAATTAGGATTTTTTATGAAACACTGTACCAGCAACTTCCCAACAGTGAAATGGCACAAATCTGGTGAGGACATTTTGTCCTTATATGTTCTTTGTTTGTCATGTGATACTTTTATTTCATTTCTGGTTTTTAATGCTTGCTGCTTTTTGTATATAACGGATTAATAGCCACCCCGGCATCGGTTGAACTTCTAGTGGTCTCTTAGCATTGAATGATACTTCAGAGCATAGGGAATAAAGAAGGTTGTTAAGACCACCAACGAGGTCTGGCAAATTTTCATAATTTTAAAGATTGAGGCTCTTATTTTGTTGAGAAGAGACTGATAACCGCAAGTATGTCAGTGAAATGGTAACAATAATGTTTGCATATGAGGGACTTTAAGACTCATAAAGTTGAGTTTTAAAACGTAAGTAATGTTAATCTATTTTGAAATTATAATTAGAATATAATATATATGCAGGTGTAAGTTAGATTTTCCAATTACGTCATGATATTAGGAGAAATCTCGTAAGACAAGATACAGAGAAGTCAATTATTGTCGTCAAACATGCTTTCTTTCTATGTTGTCTACTTGTCATTCACATCATTGTTTGAGTGCATCTGCATTTTGGTTGTCGAAATTGATTATGAGGAATTTTTTTTTTTAACAATGCTTGTGATAGAGCTGTAAGGTATGCTGCTAACTGATTAACATGTTCATACAGTTATTAGTAAATGTTCTGGTGTTGGAGATATTATTATGATTCTATGTTAGCTTTCTTGGCTTTTTGAACATTTGAAATGCAGCTTATTTTGGATATAGTTTCACATTTTAACTTCTGTATGTGAGAGTATGAATTCATCAGTAATTATCTTTTCACAAAATGGTGTTTCCTCCGAGCCCCTGTATTAAGGATGGGGCTGTTCTTTTTTCTGGTGAAAACTAATTTGTTTGTTAAATGTAAGTCACTTTGACCTTTTATAGTATTCTTAAGTGGGATCCATATTCCTGTGCAGCCTGTGTTCTGATGATCAGCTATAGTGAATGTGGAAGTAATACAAGCAGCTCAAACTCTACAATTCCGTCATTTGCTTTGATTGCTTTTCGCATCTATATTAGGAATTTGGAAAAAAAAAATTATTCTGCTTGATGGGGTGTGCTTTATCAAAAATTTAGTGACCTGAGATCAAATACCTGCTTAACTTTGCAGTCAATTAGGGTTCTTACCCTTTCTCTCTCTCCAATTCACTTGAAACAAAAAAGGGGCAAAACTTGAAATCGGAGTGGGGGGGACAGGGACACAAGCTGACATAATTTCCAAGGCTTCCACCTTGGTGCTGGACCATGTAGGGAGATAGATGCCTCCAATGTAAATGTGGAATTCATTATAATGAAAATTTTCTTTTGCCAATGCCTGTGTGATTGGATATTAGATGCTTGCATTAAAACATTTATAGTTAATAACTCATACTTGTCTACTCCTCGTTCTCAACCAGTGTAATTTGTATTAGAAAAATTTACATGTGCAAGTGCAATCTTCATATAGATATTTATGGTTGAGCAATTGTTCATTATTCTCCCAAATCTGATAGAAGATTACATTTGTCAATGGGGAATTGCCTCTGTTATATACCACTATATTTTAATCTTTAATCCAACTTTTTTTCCCACCTTCTTAGAGAGAGGGAACTCTTGCTGTTGAAGGTTTAATTTGTGCCTATATGTGTATGTGTTTAACAGAGATCATTCAATTTTCAATTTCCTGGCTTTTTTTTACCTCATTATCTATTGCATATATAATGAGACAACTTAATGTTTTTGTGATCTTTATTGTCTATATTTATTCTGATGGAGAGCTGCAACTAATGTAATAACAGGATGATGGAATCTGGTTTGCTCTCCAAAGAAGAGGCAATGAAAGTAAATGAGAAGAAACAGAAGAAGAATCAGCAGAAGCTAACCTCGCCCATTAAAGCAGTTGTTACTACAAAGAAGACTCAATCTGCGATCTTCAAGAAAAAGACACCATCACCCCCAGTTTCTTCAATTAAAAAGAAGACAACAGACCCCAAGGTTGAAACAAAGCAGTCTAAGAAGCGCAAGACTGCAGATGGAAGCAATAAGGAAGATTCTGACGAGGATTTCATTGCCAGTAGAAGCTCAAAGAAACAGAGAGCATCTTAAACAAACCAGCATTATTCATCTTAATTCTGTAGGTAGCTGTTTACATTGTCATTATCTCATTAGATATTCACCAAATATTTATTTTTACCTGTAGTGGCCATGATTTACAATACATTAGCAAAACCTGCGGCTTTTTCTGTGATGTCCTTGAACTGAGCATGCTATAGCTTTAGAGTTCAACAGAATCAATACCTCCTGCTTTGGATCGGTAGTCCCTTGTTAAAGTGTTGTGATATTCCTTTATTTAGTTTAATTTTAAGGCTTGTTCTTTCAAGATCCCACTGATAACATGCCAGTCCAACAAGAAGGAAGGACTACTGTGCCACTTTGAAATTTTCGTTTAATCTATTGACGAGTATTAATATGTGAAAAAGGAAATTCTCCTTTTTATTTGAGGTATAGTATTCAGCAACAAAAATCATAACAAATAGGATGATATCACTCAGGTGGGACGAGGAGGGTTGTGCGGTAGAAATGCCTTGCTTAATAACCATTACAAAGAAACAAGTGTGCTCAAATGGAATTTCGTTTCGGAATGTATAAATGCTCTTTTTTTATTATTATTATTATTGTTAACTATTTTCCTAATCCTAAACTTTTATTTAATTGGGAATAAATCCGATATTTGAAATAAGAAATAATTTTTAATCTTATTTAGAAAACACAGACTCTATAAATAGAAAAATCCTAACTTTTATTTAATTGGCCTTCCTCATTATCAGATATCGCATAGTCTTGCCTTCTAGAACGCTGATTTTCTTGAAGAAGTTCATGGACTTGGACAACCGTTTGGAATTCAAGTTGACATGAAACCAATAATTTTTTTTTGCCGAAGTCGAAGTTGTCCTTTATTATTATTATTATTATTGAAAACATTGCTAGTTTGGATTTTTTAATCACATTGTTTTGAGTGAATATTATCATCTCATTAGAAAGAAATAATAAAAAATTATTCTATTTAAATATATTCAAGTCAAACCCCACCACAGATTTGATGTTCAAGAAACTCTTCTCAGCTTTTTTCTCTGTTTTCATTTGGGCTTTTTTCCTCAACTAAGTTGGTCTTAATCTAGCAACAGAGCATATGTCCCCACAAAGGCAACTTCGAGTTTGTAATCTCACCTGTAAAAGACCATTTATTTTCTTTTTTATTAGTTTATACTCCCCGGTCTAACGTTTTAAGTTTAGATATAATTTATTGCCCCATTAAAAGGATTTTTTTATTATTTATTTATCAATTAAATCAATAATAAATTAGCATATAAAAATGTTTAATTTTAAATTTATAAATATATATGCAATTATTTACAAAAATCCTTTTTTATAGCAATTTATTGTTAGTTTATATGAATAAATTTGTTAATTTGGTTTGAAAAAGTATTTTTAATTTTAGAATTTTTTTTACCAAAAAAATGAACTTGATATAATAAATCGGTCATATTACAATCAAATTAGCATTTTTTTTTTTTTTTACCTCAAATGGATTTTATAAATTATTATTAGTTTATGGGTCGATAGTGGATACACTAACTTCATCATAGTACTTAAATAGTTTTCAACTTGTCATGAAGGTAATATATAATGCATATATGGATTTTATTTTATTTTTGTGCAAACAAATGGATAGTTACATTATTATTAGTTTATTTTAATTCATTTTATTAAGAAAGAGTTTATTAGGTGTCCTGCAGAAATTACTTGCGCGATAGACGAGAATTAATTATTTTATCCCTGTAAATATTATTACTTCTCCCCTCCTCTCTCTTCCATTTAACAATTAACTGAAAAATTAAAAAAAGTGAATTAATATTTGATTGAATACACTAATTTATTCATCTATTTTTAAAAATACATTATAAAGTTTTTCAAATTTTAATTCAATAAGCTCTTTTGTTTATTTTTATCATTATATATGAATAAAATATTAAATTTGTCCTTTTTTATCTTAAAAAATACCAAATTTTTTTAATCTTATTATCTTGATATCAAAATGTCAAATTTGTCATTTTTTTAAGTTAAACAAAACATCAAAAAATAAATAAGGATATTTTTTATATTTATAAAATTAATTTTAACTATTTGAGCAAAATTCTAATTGATTAATGGAATGTTTCATTCAAAGTAACATAGGATTTTTTTAATTAAAGGAACCAAATTTGAGGAAATTTATAAAGTATTTTAAAAATTAGATAGACAAACTAGTATATTCAACCGAAACTCAGAGGATCGGAGTAATTTACCCTTAAAAAATAAAGTGGATTATTTTTTGGAAAAATAAAAAAGAAAAATAAGAGAATATTTTTGAGATGGAGGAAGTAAGATTTTTCATTTTTAAAGAATAAAAATCAAATACGAAAAAATAGAAAAATTAAAAATAAAGATGAAATATATTTATCGAAAGTTATATTATCCATTTCAATATAAAATTTATTTGAATGTAATAAAAATGACTTATTTAAATATTTTTATGCGAGCTATTTTTATGTGAAATATATCTTAATATAACTAAAATATATTGACATGAAATCGAGTACCACTACCTCATGATCTCATAATTCATATGAAAATTTGCAAACTAAAAATCATATGATGATGGTTCCTTATGTCATTCTTCCATTTTTTTTTTATTTCTTAAAGATTTGAATGGTAGATTGCTAGTTAGTATATTTTGGAAAAAGATGGAATTAATGGCGTTCTTTAACTGATAGATGGATTTCTATGTTTACTGAGAACTAATTAACTTATCCTTTATAAATTGATGCTAATGCCAGTAATAATAAAGCTATCCTATCCTTTCTTTTTTTTAAAAAAAAAAAAAAATAGCAAACACTAAAGCTATCCTAATCTATTACGATACAATTATGAAAAACATTGATGTGGACATCCAATCAATAGTTCTTTTTTTTTTTGTGGGGTTGTTCTTGAAAGTAAAAAATTTCTCAAAATAATAATTCATTGGCATTTATGAAATTTCTAGAAACATATAAAAAAATTATGAAAATAATGGCTCAAGTAATAAACGAGGAGTTAACCAATTAATATTGGAGAGTTGAGATGGCAATCGGATTTATTCTCTAGTATTCCATCTCAACTCCATTTTAAATAATTATTTAATTAAAATAAAAAAAAATATTTTTAATATTAAAATAAAATAAAAAAATTTAATAAAAATTGAAGAATAGATTGTAACAGAAACCTAAATTTTTTTCCAAAAAGAAACGGTAAAATTTTAGAGTGGAAGGAAAATTTCGCCCGTTGTCATTCCTACAACTGAGAGCATGACCATATCCTTGTAATGAGCGACCATAATCTTGGCCAAAAAATTAGCAAATACTCCAGATTCTAGCGATTGTCTCTTTTTTTTCCTCTTATAGAATCATGTAATAGCCAATAATCTATTCCCTCTCGAGAATCTGAATAGCATGAACACCATGAATAAACCCATAAGCATGATGAAAGAGGAAATCCGCAGCAAAATTTTGCTTTACAATGCACATGGAATATCTGGATTTGAGAAATTAAATTTTTGTCCCGAACAATTACAAAATGCCTGCACTACCCTCAAAATAACTTCAATCTGGGTATCTGAGACCTCGGCAAAAAAGGATGAGATCGTCGGCAAATAACAAATGTTCCGCTCTAGCTTAGCCGGCTTCCAACTACCTCCTTCCACCGCCCTTTCGATCTCGTGTATGCGTCTTTCCATTCACAACACGAAGACATAGCGGGACAATGGCTCACCTTGTTGCACACCTCTAATCGGTTGAAAGCTTATCAGTCATTTTTCCATTCCAGATAATATTTGTTGAATTAGCTTCCCAAATTTTGACTAGGAGAGCAATTAACCATTGGAGGAAACCAATCTGAATAAATTTCCATTATAACATATCATACGCCTTCTCAAAATCTATTTTGATCATTATCCACCCTTTTCCTCCTCATTTCGTTCTTATTGAGTTACCCACCTCTCGAGCAATCACAATATTGTCAATTATCTGTCTCCCAGGAACGAAGTTGAATTGAGAATCATCCACTAATAAGGGCATAATCGGCTTTATTCTGTTGGTGATAACCTTGATCAAATTCTTATAAACCACTAGTAAAAGACAAATAGGTCTGCAATCAGCAAAGGAAACAAGGTTAGCTTTCTTCAGGATTAACGTAATAATGCCTCACCATCCACCTCACCGCCATCAAAGTATCTCTGGATGAAACGAATCACAGTGTTTTACAATATCCCAGCAGTTCTATAGAATGTTGCACAAAGCCCATCATGTCAACATATAATTGTTATTAATACTAAGTTCTATAATTTGTTTGAAAATCACGCTAAATTCAGATGCGCGCGACATATATTAATCACTATGTGAGGAGTAACATATAAGAATGAACTGTATGCGCAACTGTTTGATCAATATATACAAGACATACCCACATTAAATTTTTGAATAAATTCATATACAAGGTTGAAGGTGTAATTTTCAACCTCCAAAGTTGTTTTAAATGTAAGTTTGTTCAAAATAAAATTTTAGACTACATTAATGTTAATTTTTTTGCTATATATTATAAAGACCGAACAGGATATTGAATTCATGTCCTCTCACATCTGTTATGAATATTTTATTATGGTGGGTATATAATTGAGATAACCTCAATTGATTAAATTAATAATAATTTTTAATTTAAGTTTCTGAATTCTAATTTCTAATTTATATTTAAGAAAATATTTATTCAATTTTAATTTTGCCTTTTTTTAATAAAATTATACCAAAAAATCATGATAAATAAATTATATTAAGAAAATTCATATTTTTTGAAAAATAAATTAAAATAGCTCTAAATATTAATATAATCTAAAAATTAGTTCTGAAATAAATTATTATAGTAAGAAATTTGAAAGTCAATTTGATAATTCATCTCAGGTCTCTTTTGTGTATTCCTCTATTTAAACGTCAAAAGGATCAAAACCATCAGTACTTCACTAACTCTGAATTACTAATTTTCTGATTTATGAAAATAAAAATATTTATTAAAAAAAAAGAAAAAGGAAAGAAAAAGACTCAAAAGTGTAAACCCTAAGACCAACTCGAGTCTCCCTTTGAATGACACATGTCAAAATCACACACAGCGCCATGGTTTTCCTATATACAATATAGCAAAAACCCCGTCACCAAGCAGCACAAATTCATCTCTCCTCTTTCCACTCCGAAGATTTTCCCTTAAAATCCAATCTTTTATCTCTCCTCTTCTCTATTAGGAGAAACAATCGTCTACTACATATATATACTCGTACTTATGTAGCGATCTGGGGAAAATTCAGAGGAAAAAATTGAGAAATTAGAGAAGTAGAATATGAAACAGAGCAGTAGCAGTAGCAGCAGCGCCTACTTACAGGCCAACTACGAGATGAATGATTATGAGATGGAGGTCGCCGCAATCTTGCTAGAGCTTCCTCAGCTAATCCTTTCCGGCAATCAACTTCCATTATCTTGGCCTTCTTGGGGTACCAAAAGGCGGAGATCTGCCGAGGAGAACTCTTCTCTCCGCCGCGTTCGCTTGCCGTCGCCGCTCCCTTCTCTTCCGGAGATTGAAAAGCCCGCCGCCAAAGTCGAGGCCTCTAGCCCTGCTACGCCTCTCTCCTTCTCTCCCAGTGAATCTGACGAGAAACCTAAGCGCTTGAAACGAAAAGTCTCTCTTAAGGTGTGTTCTTCATTCTTTTCTTGCCCTTGTTCTTTAATTTTCTAAATTCCCCCTTTAATCTTTTCTAAGATTTTTGATTTCTAGGTTTTATCTACAATTTTCCGGGTTTATAAGAATTTATTTTTCTAAAAAGAATAAAAAAAAATGATAGTATCTCCATTACTTACCGATCTGTGGACGCCATCGCAGACGAAAGAAGAGTTGCTGCAGATTAAAAACGAATGTACTCGAACCAATAAATTACTGAGAAAGGTGATTTTTTATTTATAATTATGGATCAATTTTGAAATTTTCTTGAATTTTATCTTAAGAGTATTTCCTATGTTAATATTTTTTTTTAAAATTTATGCGTATTATTTTGATAATTGAAAGAAATAAAATAACCCTAATTTGTTGAAAATCAGGAGATAAAGCGGACCGGGAACTATTCAATGCATTTGGAAGCACAAAATTTGAGCCTGGAAGCCAGAAAACAGGAGGTTTTTTTATCTTCTCCTTTTTATTATTATTTTTTAATCTCTGATAAATCAAATCTTTTCTACCCTTTTTGTTTTCATTAACCTTTTTTAGATTTAAGCTTTTTCTTAGTTAGTATTGGTGGGGATGGGGTCACTATCAACTAATTTTATTACATATATATATAATTTTAAATTTTACAGCTACTTCTTGGCATTAAAAACGGGAAACCTCAAGTACTGAAAGCAAGCAGAAGACTAGAACAGCAAATTGGGGTTAAACCAGCTACAAATGCTGAAGATCATCATTGTCATAATATTAATGTACAGATGGTGATTGATCAGAGACCGTTGATGATGGATAAGAATGCTTCGTGCGGTCAGGCTGTGTCCTTATACCGATCAAGCAGCGGAATGGGGATGAGTGTGGGACCAAGTGCTATTCCTGATCTGAACGTATCTCCGCCTCCTGCTCAAGGAGAGTCACAGTCACAGTTGCAATGTGGGATTTGGATGGATTATGATAGCATAAACAGGAATTTAACAAAGGCCATGGCTGCTCAGGCTCGACATAAAAGGATGCTAATTTGTCGGGATAAGAACTTTAATGGGAATATTAAATTACGAATCTCTAATAAATGAGATTTTTTTTTTTTGGGTGGGGGTTAGTTTTTTTTTTAATTATAATTCTATTATCACCAATGTGTATATATCAGTAGAATCAATACTTGTCTTTGAGTTTCTATTGAACTGTAAATTTGATAAGCTCACTTTAGTTAGAAGATTCTGTCCAATTCCCTCTTCTAAATGATATTTGATGAATTAAGATTCTCCACATATGTTGAGTAATTTATTTTTTTATGTACTTTTTCCTTTATCATAGTTCCTTTTTTTTTTTAGAATATTGTTAGTTTTCTTTAGTTCTTTTAATAAATTTATATTAATTTAATTTGTTTTATTATTAATATATTATATAATTTTTATATCTTAAAATTTCTAACATGTTGCTGTTTCTTAACGTAGAAATGAATTTATTGTTTGAGATAGATTAATAATGGAATTAGAGTAGGATTTATAATTTGTAAAATAAAAAATGGAAAAATTATCTTTTGAGAGTTGAATTTTATAAAATTGTTTTAATGAGAAACTCGCTTAAATTTTTATTGTAAATTTTGACTTGGGTCATTTAATGTCAAAATAAATAAATAATTTTTGCTTATCATGGATTTTATCTTTGGCAAATTATTATTGGCTATGAACAAGGAATTTCCACAGTGTTTTGATGGAAATAGAAAAGTAAGGTTTGAAACATTTGAGGGAGTAACGCCACGTATCACACGTGACTGAATTCAAGGCAAAAGGGAAACTTCACTTATCGAGGCTTGTTTGGATTGGAATTAGATCCCATTCATCAACTCTTTTTAAGAAATTCAGCAATTCACAGATTCCAAATTTCCAATCATAACCCAACCCCTATTTGGAATAAAAGACAAATATCATTGTAATTCATAAAATGTAAACTAAACAGCAAACAGTGTACGTTTCAAAAAATAAATTTTTACAATAATGGGTTATTAAATTATTTCAATTTTCAATTAATTTTATTATATAATATTTGATAAAATTATGAACTATTACAATTTATTTTAATTTATATTAATAAATTTTAATTTATAATAATTAATAAAATTATGATAATTAATTTTAATTTATTACTTTATCAGAACTGACCAACATGTATTTCTTTACTTTTTAAACCGCATACCTTTATTTCTTTGTGCTCTTTACACACATAAATTTATTTACATGATATTATTTCATTAACTTTAATTTACATACACCTAATTTAAGCAAGTACTTTTCAAGTTGCAAACCTTATAGGCTTTAATATCCTATTTTAAATAGGAGAATCACAGTTTATTTCCTATTCAAATTAAGAGATTTACCATTGAATTATATTCCTTTCCAAGAAAAATTGCAAGTCACATAGGAATACTAGAGTCCATTCCTATTTAAATAAGAGATTACTAAAATTGTTTCCTTATTAGGAATAACATTGTTTCGTTGTATTTTTTTCTTTTTTCATTTAAAACTGATTGTTTAGGTTCCTTTTTCTTCATGTCTATTTTTTCTAATCATATTCGCTGAAGGGGAAGAATTCATGAAATATTTGATCTGACGTTTACCAAAGAACTGTTGGCTTATTCTTCTTCTTCCTTTCTTTGACTAAAAGAGACTTGGCATTTAAGACCAATTTACTGTTTTACTAATGTTTAAGTCAAGAAGTAGTCATTTTTACCGTAGAGCCCTAAATTGGCTTTTGTTTATGGGAAAATGTTGTCGTTTTCGCTCTGTCACATATTTTTGTTTTCTTACTAACATTTGTCACATAATCACATTTTTCATTTGCAGATTACTATAGAAGATCGCTTTCTTGAGTTACAATTAGAGTGGAGAATACGAAACTGAGACCTAAAGATATACCTTTAAATGCATCCCTAGCTCATCCTTATAAATTAGAAAAGGTAGATTTTTTTTTTACCTCAAAAGAGACATGCCTTTGCTGCTTTACCCAATTATTTTACTTCGTTTTCCCTGTACGATTTCTTTTTAATTAAAGATGACCAGTCATTTTACCACAAATAACCCCATTGATCGAAAGGTCTATTCAGATGCGATCTCAGTTGCATTCCAATTTCAAAAATTTAAAAATTTGCAAATTAAATAATTTCCAGAGTAATTTTAGAATCCAAAATGCTAGATCGTGTAACAATGAAAAATGTAATTGCAATATTAGCTCTGATTTATTTAAATTTTTTTTATTTAATTAACTGATTTTTTTTTAATTTTTTATAGACTATTTTTCAAATTTGTTTTTAAAATAACATTTATTTATCTAATTCTATCTAAAACCAGTTTTCAAAACTCAAAAATTAAAAATAAAATTTTTTCTCTAAAAGCGTTTTTTCCAAACTCAACGTTAAACAGACCCACTATGTTAAAATTGACAGAGCCGAAATTGGTGTTAGTTTTCCTGAATTTTTCTCAAGGAATACCAAAAGACAGAAAAAGAAAACAATCATGAAGGGAGGGACAAGAAAATGACATGGTTAAAGAAGCGTAAAGCAGAATAAGCATCAACCTCTTAGTTACAAAGGAATTTCTAACAATATTATTGTTTAAAGAAATGAAGCAATCCCAACCTTTTAGACATTTATGGATGATAATGCAAGCATGCAAAAAATTCCAACAATTGTACAGATTCAATTCACAACAAACTACACATCCCTCACTTCCTAATGCTCCCACCAAGTAATAGCTAACACTTTTACAAAAGCGCCCTGAAGCAACAAAATTCGGCCCCCTTTTTTAAGGAGGATGAATCAAACATGAAATTCCTTTATTCATATGCTTAATAGAGCAAACCGACAATATCATCTTAGAAAACAGAAAATCAAAACAATTGAGAAAACATGGACAGCCACATACTAGTAGATACAATAGTAGGGAAGATGAACCATCAAACCTCCTACCAACTCTGAGAAAATCGCCATTTTCTGTAAGTTTCTTAGCCTTCATAATTATCTTCTATGCCCTCCTCCTCCTCATATTCCACATCCTCCTCAGCAGTTGCATCCTGGTATTGCTGGTATTCTGCCACCAAATCATTCATGTTGCTTTCTGCTTCAGTGAATTCCATCTCATCCATCCCTTCCCCAGTATACCAGTGCAAGAAAGCCTTACGACGAAACATGGCAGTGAATTGCTCACTCACTCTCCTGAACATCTCCTGGATTGATGTGGAGTTACCAATAAAAGTCGATGCCATCCTCAAACCCCTTGGAGGAATATCACATACACTAGACTTCACATTGTTAGGAATCCACTCCACAAAATATGATGAATTTTTGTTCTGCACATTAATCATCTGCTCATCCACCTCTTTGGTGCTCATCTTTCCCCTGAACATAGCTGAGGCAGTCAAGTAGCGCCCATGGCGGGGGTCAGCAGCACACATCATGTTCTTGGCATCCCACATTTGCTGAGTTAGCTCAGGGACAGTGAGGGAGATGTATTGCTGAGACCCACGAGATGTTAGCGGCGCAAACCCTACCATAAAGAAGTGAAGACGTGGAAATGGGATCAGGTTTACGGCCAGCTTCCGAAGATCTGAATTGAGCTGTCCTGGGAACCTCAGGCAGCATGTTACCCCACTCATAGTTGCAGAGATCAAGTGATTCAGGTCGCCAACTGCAGAATTGAAGTACAAAGAAACCAAGCTTTAACATTATTATATTTGACAGTGTGATACTTAATTAGCCAATTTATAACTTACAGCTTGGAGTGCTGAGCTTTAGGGTCCGGAAGCAGATGTCATAAAGTGCTTCATTGTCAAGTACCATGCATTCATCAGCATTCTCTACCAACTGATGCACCGAGAGGGTGGCATTGTATGGCTCCACGACTGTGTCTGAGACCTTTGGTGAAGGGAAAACGGAGAATGTCATCATCATCCTGTCTGGGTATTCCTCTCTGATCTTTGAAATGAGTAAAGTTCCCATGCCAGAACCTGTACCTCCTCCAAGTGAGTGGCATACCTGAAAGCCTGTAAAAAATAATGCCACAGATTTGATTTAATATCCCAATTTAAAATTAACTGAAAATATTATCAGGCTTCACCAACATTCTGAATTTGCCAAAGGACATCAAACTGAAAGACAGATTATTTTCTTCCACAATTCTTAGCAACAATATGGGTACTAACTGGATGCAATAGCCTTCATGTAGCTCAAGGCAACCTGGAATCTGTTACGCAGTAATTTCACAATGGCAAGGAATCACTTGCTTCTAGAAAAACTCTTACGGAACTGCGGAGTTAGAGCAGGTTTCGTAACCTGTAGTGAAATGCAATGCCAAACATCCTATCAAGTGCCAAACATGCACTGACAGACAAAAATATCTCTGATTTTTCTTGTTGGTTGGCCAGGACATTAGTGGAGCAATATAGCTCCAAACACCTAAATTTAGGTTTTTGTCAAGCCTCCAACAGTCAGTTCATGCCAGCATTTTCAACGATTCTAAAAATAATAGTAAATGTTTTTGCATTAATTATCAAGTCAGACATTATTTTGAACCTTAATCATACAATTAAGGCCCTCCAAATGATCCTAAACAAAGACAAAAAAAAAAAGGAAAGATGATGTAGCATTTGATATAAAAGATCATAATGAAGGTCATGGTAAGGTTTGCTGTGATTCCGAGTGTGGATCCAAAGCTGCAGTATATCGAGATTTCACGTCTCAAAACACTATCTCTTCCAGAGTGCAGATGGGACAACAATACATTCTGACACACATTTACATGTTCAACTTTTTCTTTTCTCCTTTTTTCGTTTTTAACTGTGTTGCATATCCTTTTTCTTTTTTCTATTGATATCAAATAATTATGGGTGAAAGAATTAGTGGAACTTTTCCATGATAGCGTGCCAATGCACAGGAGAAATGTCTCTGGGGTTCTAATATTGGACCAGTGGGCCGGCATTGACAAAAGACAGAACATATATTTCATATCTTCTAGCCTCCACAGTCCACACCAGACAGAAATGGAGCCTACTTATACTTCCCAGCCTTATAATAGCAACAACAAAGAATAATTAATCATGGATCCAGAAAGAATAATTAATCAAACGCCTATTACCAAAAACGTAATAATAAACTAATTAAGCACCGAAATAAAGGGATAGAAGTCTGTCCATAATAGATAAAACACATATATCATAAATACAAGAAGGCTATTTATGATTCAAGAGTCCTCATCATATCCCCAAAAATCAAGAAGAAGCATATGAAAGTGACACCACAACTTCGACAATAGAAAGCAGTTCCCAACAACAACGACAAGATAAAAAACGAAAACAGCAGAGCAATAGTTATGTAGAGAAGGAAAACTGAAAAGGATATAAATATATGAATCTGATCACAGGATAAATTGGATAAAATCGAGTTCTATACATCAATCAACCAAATGAGAATAGTCTGTCACCAGACATAAGAAATCAGCGATCCTAAAAACATCTTTAACAAAGCAACTATAATTACTGAATTCACATTCATTTTGTAAAATCACGAACAGTACAAAGACTTGACGAGATTCAAATCTCACAGATCATTCAATTCGAGGAAGTAATAAAGTCAATAATCGAGAGAAAATGGAAATTACCTTGTAAGCAATCACAATTCTCAGCTTCCTTGCGAACAACATCGAGAACAGCATCGATTAGCTCGGCTCCTTCAGTATAATGACCTTTGGCCCAATTATTGCCAGCACCGGACTGCCCAAAGACGAAGTTATCGGGCCTGAAGATCTGTCCATAAGGACCGGATCTGATACTGTCCATAGTGCCAGGTTCAAGATCCATGAGAACCGCCCTGGGAACGTACCTTCCACCAGAAGCCTCATTGTAATACACATTGATTCTCTCAAGCTGAAGATCCGATGAACCATCTCCATTGTACCTTCCGGTAGGATCAACGCCATGCTCGTCGCATATCACTTCCCAGAATTTGGAGCCAATCTGGTTGCCACATTGGCCGCCCTGGATGTGCAAGATTTCTCTCATTGTGATCTAGATTCAGAATAAATGTCTGGTGGGTGAGAGAAATGAGTTAGAAAGAAAGAGATGAAGGGTATATGAAGGAAGTGGGAGAGGGAAAATCGGAGGCTAAGATGGTAAAAATAGAGGGCGGCATATTTTGAACTGTGTTATCTATTCTCATGTGTAAGACAGCCAGAGAGAGAAACAGACACCAACTAACTGCTAAAGGGGGGTTGCGCACGTTAAAAACTGTGGGTCCCGCGTTGCTCGCTCCTCTGTGTGCGTTATGGGACCAGTGCATTTACCTCCTCTGTATGTCGGTGTTCGCAATCACCATTTACCGCCTCTATTTGTTATTGTTGCAGCGGATATGAAAGTAACAGTTGATCTTTTTGTTATGACGCCCAATGAAACTGAATAGCCCACTCCTGCGAGGGTCGGTTCACCCGGATACATTCCAACCCGAAACGTTAACGACGCGGTGGGTCATATCGTATGATAGACACAGTTGATGTTAGCCTAAAAGTAACAAATCAAATGCCAGCTTCTTGAAGGTATACCGCTCATAACTTTCGATTGAGCTGGGTTCTATGGAGTACTAATCCATCCAGGAAACTTTGCTTCATCAAACAAAAGGTAACGCTGTTGCAGAGATTATCGAAGTAAAATTCCACGTCATGCCAAAAATGTAAATAATCTTGGGGGGTTATAACTAACTTTTTGATAAGAATCATACAATATTACAAGTAAAAATGTATTTTCAAAAAAATTTGATGGGGCATTGCCTCCTACAGGGAAGACCACGTGGTTCTGCCCCTTAATTTGCAATAGATACCTTGAACAAAAAAGTGCTCATCAAAGCCTGTTTTTCATCAGCCCTCATTTCCATTTGTCAATTTCAATCATTTGTGTACTTAATGAATTTGTAGTGGTCGCCAGGAGTTGGGCCCTTTAAAATATGAAAACTAGGGAATGCTTTTTTGAATGAAAACAAAAGGTTATCAGACATTAAGCTAGTTACAACACATGCATCAGTCCACGATGATATTTGAAGAGCACCAAACAAATGTCTCAAAAGGAGCAGCACTACACGACTTGAAGAACGCTGCCGTTTACAGTAATAGATTGATACTGCTCTAGTGTTGTTGAGATTCGCTGCATTGCCTTTTGAAGTTTAGGCATTCGTCCACCAAATAGTCGCTAATAAATTTGATTCACAGAAATAAACGCATAAAAAATTATGAAATAGGAATTAGAAGCAAGAGAAATAATTAAAAAAAAAATAGGAACTAAGAATAATTTGACTCACAAGATACGTTCTACCATTTGTGATGCTTCCCACCTTGGACTCCATGGATATTCAGCCAAAAGAGAGGACTTGACTGGTGAGCCTTGACCATTGAAATGCTATAAAAAATAAAGGAAAAAAAAAACCATTCAGTTAGAGGATTCATGCGGAAATCTTTTGGGTTCAAATGCGGACTATGTTATTAAGTGGATGATATGCCAGAATACATCAAGCAATCAATCAAAAGCATTATTAATATAAAAGTTCAACTACGAAGAAAAATATCAATACTTCTTATAGAAATCCTTTGCAGCAGGATTTTCTACACACATCAAAAATTATCAAAAATTGCAGTACATGACTTCGGATGAAACCATAAAATAGAATTGCAAGAGAATAATCAACATATGAAGCACAAAAACCCATATTTCCCTTGATTCAATTCCATGAGATTCACCCCTATAACAAATTAAAGAAATAAAAATGATAAATAAATACGTGATGCATCAGCATCAAATGCATTACTAGGGAAGCAATTTGAAAGCTCTGTCCACATATAAACTATAGACCATTTTCCATTCAGAAGCCTTTTTATAATGCATATAGGCAAATAGACAATACATGAAAGAATCTGGTGCAATTTGATCCATTCAACTTCCAATAACAAATACTGATGTTTATATTCTTGCTCACTGCCATGTATAATGAATAAAAGCACCATGCAATTTTATGTCTGAAAAGAATAGAAAAATGAAAATAAGGTCAGCACCTGAGTACTTTGAAGCATCAGAGATGGCTGTTTTCTTGGAAATTGAGTTGAAACAAAAAAATGCACCTGCAGTTATTAGGAATTCAAAACTTTATAGCAAAAGAAATGGAAAAGAAACTTAATTGTGCTTTTTGTATAAAATGACTCGATTCCAAGATTATGCCCCAGGATGGATGAAATATTCCCATCCAGTATCATCTCTCAAAGCCGCATTTTTTTTCTGGAATACAAAAAGGGCTATATAAAAATATTTTAATATTCTACACGTATAAATACTAGTTCACTCTCTAAAATTTTTATTTAGATAATATTTTAATACAAAGTATAATATTTTTTTAACTTTATATTCATTTAGAAATATGAACGGATAATTGTTTGTGTTTGTTATTTATTTATTTTGTATGTTTTTCCTATTTTTGTTTTGAATGATGCTTCATAATTTGTGACTTATATAATGTGAGGAAAATGTAATATTTTATATATAGTACTAGGAACTGATCTTATAGATAGTAATTTGAAAAATGATGGCTTATTTTTTCAATGGTTGAAAACTGAAATCAGTGGCGAACTGATTTTGACAGATTGGTTTAGATTTTTATTTTCTGAAACCGAATTTAATGGACTAGAATCAAAAATATTGTGCATGGAGAACTCAGTGGGTCCATGACCACCCTAGCTGCTATTCCTACATGAGCAAAGAACATCATCCAGATTAACTCCCCAAGTGTCAAAACCGCAGTTTGAACTCCAAGCAAAACAGGGAGAAAGAAAATAAAAGAAACGAAGAAAATAAAAGTGTTTTAGCAGGGGCAAGTTTCAGACACAAATTGTAGAAAGCCTCCTTTTTTTTTTTTTTTGCCTGAGGTAAGTTTATGTGAAGTCATAAATCAATGAGTTATGCATTGCATCAATCTGCCACCAGATGAACAGCCAAATAGTTTTCAAAAATACTTATTGAAAATTATTTCAAGCAACTGGTTCATATGATTGGTCAAAGGTGCTGATATTTAGACTTTTCTTATCTAGACAAATTCTTAAGTGTAAAACTGAACATTACAAAATTCGACCTCATTTTAAATCACAGCATATACCATGAATCAAACCATATTCAACAATCTGAAATTGTGATCAGGAGAACTTTTCACTATTTCATTAACTTCCTCTGGCATAAACAAAAATTATAAGATGCAGTGAAAATCACATAGTACCAGGAATGTAAATGGTCCAGAAGCAGCAAGAAATGTAGCTTTTCTGCAAAAAACCTGGCAACAAAAGCCATGATAATATGACAGCCTGCATTAACAGATTAAAAATAATTGATTTATTGAAAGGTCATAATAAGGCATACTGGATCAGCTTCTAGTGGCCTTCCAAATAGTGGGGCTAATGCCTCGATAAAGCGCCTCCTCACATCAATTAACGTAACTGCCTCGGAGACCTTCAGAGTGAATAGAAAAATCAAATTGCTTGAGATTTAACGTATGATATTTCAACATATAAAAGAAATGAGCAAAACCTGTCTCTCAAGGAGTTCTTCTAGATGGGGAAGATATTCAGCCATGCACCTTTTTATGATTAAAAAAATAAGTCATACATAATTTCTCAAATAAATAAATTCATACAACATGCCCAACATTTTAAGGAAAAATAATTTGTGCTTACATTCCATCCAACCATGAAGGGAGTTTAACATCATCAACAGAAAAAAGAGCTTTCAACTCAGGAGTAGACATTAATTTTAGACGAGGTGCAGATGGAGAAGACACATACTTCATACCAACAGGATATACAACCTGCAATCACAAATATTTGCATCAAACAATAGGAGATGTTAAAAAACATATCAAATAGGGGCAGGAAGGAAACAGGTTTGAAAGATAAATATGAGAACTGTAAAATAAAGGTCAGAGAACATGTAACCTGCAAATATATTTTTTGAGGATATCTCCATGGACATGCTGGTACCATTTTATTTATATTCATGTCCATAAGAGGCACTGCAAATTTGACCTCCTCTGTCTATGCTAAAATGGAAAGGCATAAAAAACAAAATTGTAGTAAAACCAACTTAGTTGCTAAAAAAAACCACTGATCTGCTAGTAAACACGAGTATAAGAAATGCAAACATGTCAATTTCAAAGAATACCTTATCAACACCTGAACTCATATGCATTTCAATCCCCTGCAGGACAGTGCATCAGTAATAGGAGTTTCCATAAGAGACAGGAAACAGAAGCAATAATTTATTCACTCCACATACAATTGGAATTGTATATTTGTATGTCATAGAAACAGCACATGAAACAGTTACATCAGTGAAGTCACATAAACTTCAAAAGATGATTATATAACCGAATCCACACCCTTACATCATTAATATTGTGTCATTGTCAACATCATCACAGAAAAATTCAGAACAATACATTTTAACACAATTAAGCCTCATCTTCCAATGACATTGGCAGCTATACTCCTTTTCCTGCTTGCTTATCAAATTAGCAAGAAGGAAAGTGGATAAATTACATGATAAATAACTAATAATTGATCATACTGAGAGCGAGATCAGAAAATCCGAAAGGTCATCACAACAATTAATTCCAAAGAACTACATTAATAAAAATTTCCCAAACACAATCAACAAAGAGTAAAAAAGAAAAAGCAACATCAACATGGTATGCGCAATATTCATACGAAATGAAGTAGCATCCATCATGTCCTTTCTGGCTCTGCAATCACATTAATGCATTATGAACTTAGATCCAAACCTAGGTAACAAATCTGTGTCCCCTTCACCCCGACCCACCTGCTACTCTTGGGGAATTGGTGATAGAAAAAGAAAGAAAAATGGATTATGTAGATTTCATAAACCCAGTGACGTAAGAGGCAATGATATTAGCATCTAAGAGCTACGACTACAAAAGATGAATATACCTTCTTGTAAAACATATTAACATGGACTCAAAAGATTACCTCCCTAGATAAAATGGTGCTAATTTCAAACTTCAAACGATCATCATCAACCTCTCCGACGCGCTTATTCTGATAGGACATGTATTTATCTCTGAAAAAATAAAATAAAATCTCTATCACGAGCCATGGCTATTATTTTCAACTGTAGCAACTACATAGACATTCAAATCCCATACCTCAATTCTTCAATGAGAGCCAACAGCCGTGTTGGATCTTTGTTGTTCCAATCAGTCAAACTGTTCTTGACTAACCTTGAATCTACACCCTCGCTACCCAATTCTTGAAATGGATGAAACTCTTCATCTTCTGGTCCAAATATAACATCTGGGGCGGCTAGTGGAAATTCTACATTGTATATGACATCCCCTGCGGTAAATAAACTACAAAAGAAGTTAGTAAATGGAAACAAATACCGCAAATTAAGACAACTAAACACACAGATAGAAATGATTGAAAATGGAACTAACATTTGAGATAGTCTAGGCAGTAAGGGATTAGCAATGTGAAACGATCGAGACTTGCGGGAAAATACTTGCTACCTGACCACACCTGCTCAACCTGTAAAACACGTTAAACTCTAGGAATACTCAATGGAAGAACGAAACCCTAATTTGAATAGCAGCCATGAACACGAATGATACGAAATTTCAGATCAAACCATTTAACTGTGTTGACGAGTCAAATGAAATCAGTAACTTAGTGTAGTTGAACTCTGTTGCTGAAAAACAATCTGACATTGTCCCTTGTGATTCGTTTTCAGCCCAATTTTAGAAGAAAGAAAGGAAGATATTGGAATTTTTGAGAGTTACCTTGATCGTGTGAGGATAGTGATTTAGAAGATACTGGAGCTGAGCGGATATAAGAGGAGGAAATCCGTCAAACGACATCTTCTGTTGCAGAGAACTTTTTGAGTTTGAGCCTTTTCTGTTTCCCCTGATATGATAATCCCCTATGATCAGCCTCGATATCTAATGGAAAAATAAGATTCCAACTGTAATGGATATTAATTTTGAAGTTCGATGAGGAGAGATTCGATCATTCGAGCTTGGTGCTTACTACTCTCTTTCATTACAGTATCCAGTAGGATATATATCAACCATTGCCTGCTTGGAGAAGACGAATTTAAATTCATCCAATGACGAGTTTATCAAAGTTCACATTTTCGGAGTATTTTTTTGGTTTTTTGTTTTTTATTTTTTCCCATATATCCGGATGAGGGATCATCCGATAAGGCACACACTGGTATTCACGAATTACCCTCAGATCACGTTTAAATTTATGGATTTTAAACTCCATGCATTTCAAAAAAATTTATGAATTTTAAATATATAAATTGTAAAATTTCGGAATTATAAAAATTTTATTATTTAATTTGAATAAAAAAATTTATAGATCGTGAAATCTTAGGTTTAATGATCACAATCCATAAATTTATTATTTTATTTTCATTTTTATCATTAATTAAATATTTTTTACTTATTTTTATCATGTTTATATATTAAATTGTGAAATAATAAAATTTATAGTAAATTTTTTAAAAAATGTAATGGATGAAATTATCACTATTATCAAATTTCAAATATATTTTTTTTCAAAATTTTAATTATTTATACTAAGTTTATGAATAAATTAATTTATTATGTTTTTCCTTTTTAGAATAAATTTATTAATATTTTTTTAATTCATATTCAAACCAAAACAGATAAAATAAGTGAAAATAAAATGGCAAATAATTTTTATTGTATTTTTAAGCTTAAAAATAGTTTTAAAATACTATTAATTTATTAGAGGTGGTCTTTGGATAAAAAAAAATCTGACAATAATTTCTTATAAATAAAAAATTGTGGGTTTTACACTTTTCTCTTTGTAGAAAATCAAAACATTTAAAAATGAAAAATTTTGGTAAATGATAAATTTTTCAAAATCTATAAATTTTGATCTTTTTTAAATAATAAAAAAATAAATTTAATATAAATTTATGAATTGTTCTAATTTTTTTAATCCAAACATAATCTCAAAATAATTTCTCCTATTGGATCCAAAAATTAAAAGTCATGTAGTTTATTTACACTATAGTCAATTTGTTTTAAAAAGACAAAAGTACGCTGCATTTGAATTATATATTTTGCAAGTTACATTTTTATATCAATTAAAAATAATATTAAAAATAATATTTTTTTACCAATTAGGGATATATCAATTAGTACATGTATTAAAAAAATAATTACGACAGAACTCGTGAAATAGTAAGATAGAAAATCATTAATTCAATTCTCAATTTATACGAAATGTATAAAAAAAAAAAAGCAAGAGAAGACATTATATTATCTTAAACAAGTGAATCTATCATAGAGTCAAGCTAGAGGAATTACAATAATCCAAACAGATTCTAAGCACTATATAGACTAAAAGAACAAATTATATAAAATTTCATTGAAATTTAATAAATTATAACCAAAAAATAAATTTTTAAAAAATGAACAGTTTACCTCTGTATTAGTTGAAAAAAATATTGTTTGATATAACAATTAGGAAGATTGTAATTTAAATATATTGATTACTTTGTAGTTACAGTCATTAGTAATGATTAAAAACCCTAAATCCTTACAAAATGTCATTAAAAAATTTACATAAAAATATATCAAACATAGTAAAATCGTGTGATATATTTTATTGCAGTATTTAGAATTCGTACAGTATCAAATAAATTAACATTATCTTAAATGATAAGTGGATAAACTGTTATTTTTTAAAAATTTATTTTTTATTATAATTTATCAAAACATCATGAAAATTTTCTATAATTTGTTCAAACCAAAATCATATATAATAACTAATATGTAATTATCGTGTTGCATTGGGTAGAACACTTAAATAGTAAATAAAACAAATAATATGAAAGTGTAGTAAAATTAGTATATATAATTTAACCTTGTAAAAATTGTAGCTGTTTTTTTAAAAAAAAAAAATTGAGCCATCATTTTACTCTATAAAAAAATTGATAATATAATTTTAGGGTAATAGTTCAAATAGTTATTAATTTATAATAAATGCAATAGTCATTAGATTTTGGTAATTAGCGATTGAATAATGCATTTATCTTTTGAATTGTGGATTAAATTGTTAGGAGGCAGAACAACTAATTTAATTGTTTATCGACCAAATATAATAAAATCGTTAACTCTGTCAAATCTTCAACTACGACATTGAGTTTATGCCTAAAAATATGAGATAATATTTACAAAATAAGAATAATATTCCAATAATCTATATATGGAGGAAACGTAATATATCAATATGCATGCAGGTGACTCTTAAAAGACACCACAATTGTTGCAACATATTTGTTCATTGCAACTTTGAATGTTACTTTTGCATTAAGAACATATTTTATATCACCATATCGTATATGGATCAATGCAACAAATGATAATCCGACAAGTTACCTTTATATTCTAAATTTAATATTAAAAAAATAAATAAACGTTGATGCTAAATATTCTAGTATAATTTTATTATGTTGGATCATGGTCATATTAGGTGAAATAACTATCTTATCAGTGTGAACATTAAGGGACGTCAACTCATAAATATTTATCCTATTTATATTAATTTCCAACTCAATTTTAAATATATTATATTTATAATTGCAGTTGAATAATTTTCTCAATTGAATCTGAAAAACCTAGTATTATAGCTAGTTAAAAATAGAAAGGTGAAATACTAAATCAAATTTCATCATATATTTAAAGTAACAATTTTTAGTATCGCAAGGTTGATAAAGATTTTTGTGCCAATTAAATTATTAACGGTCAAATAATTTATAATAAAAATGAAATAATTAATGTGATAATAAAGGAAAATAAGAAATAAAATAAATGACAAATTTAAAATATTTTATAAATAATATTGAATAAGAATTAATACGGTAAATATAACAACAACTTTTGTCTCTTCAGCAACAAAAAATAGCATCTAATTTTTTTTTCAACTTTGTCTTATGTTTTCCGTTAGCTAATATCTTCGCATCGCTACTTATACTTTCATCAACGACGAGTAATAAATTTTCTCATTAAAGAACGATGCATGCACTTTTATTATAAATTAGAAGCTTTAATGAGATGTTGAAGCTTGGTATTTTCACCCAAAATGAGTCATGTTAGAATTTGCATATTTTGGATGTTAATGAAAATTTTGAGTTATACTTAGCTTGTAACACCTCATATTTTTAATTTTATTTAATTATTTATTTAATTTATTTTGTAACTTAATAATTTTATCTTAGTAAAATTTTATTAAAAATATGATATTTGTAAAAAATTACAAATTGCTCCTAAGTATATATATATATAGAGGTTTCAGAAATTTATTTTCTTTCTCATTTTCCTTACACATTATATTCGTTCATCAATCAAACGACATCCGATTTTCGTCAAATTCAAATCAGAAGTAGTTCTTCATATCTTTATCACTCTGACGACATCTGATTTTCTAAAAAATAGCCTGATTTTTGGAATCAGATAAGAGAAATTCGGTTTTTCAGGGATGTCCTTCAATTTCTCATATTTTTCAGCTTCTTTTCTCAAATCTGACACCGGAAATAGACTCAGAACGTCAAAAAATCTTAGTAAGTGTAATTTGAGCTCCGAAAATCACAGTTTGATGATTGATTATGTAACACCCCTTACCTACTCATATATATTGTCGTACACGGTCAAATAAGAAATGTTACAATATATATTTATTTAAAATAATACATTATTAAAACTTATATAAATATATTTATATATTGGTATGAATAAAATTTAATAAAATAAAATATTATATTAACAAAATAAAATAAAATTATATTCTCTCACTATTCTCATACTATGATATTAATTTTACATGCTCAAACAACTAACTTATATATATGTTGAAATATATTATGTGAAATAGATAAAATACATTTATAGCAAAACTCACCCTAACGAGATGACTGTCACTACTGCTTAGCTTCATATGTGGAGTCCACTGATACCAGCGACGACTATTATTTATATCTCTATCGCCGTTTAGCTCCACTAAAATCTACGCAAAAGAAAACAAATTTCTGCGCTAAGTATAAAACTCAGTGGTGCAAAAACTTATAATAAAAATTACTTTGAATGAAAATATATACTTTAAAATCCATAAAATTCTGAAAAAAAAATTATATATCAAAACTATTAATAAATTATTTACTTATACATAAAAGTATATATAAATCATTCAACAAAATATATCGAAATCAAACGATTGGTATTAATATCACAAGTATATAATAAATGCAATAAGATTTTAATCATTCATTAAAATATAAATTTTATCAAACTCATATATTAATAAACCATAGACTTATCCCTAGAAAAACAAATGGTACCGTCAAACGACGGAAATCTCAGGTCCAAGATAACCACATGATCAAGATTAAAGATAATCACATAACTCCAATTAATATGATTTCATCTAAAATAACCACATGATCGGTTTCGATCTAAAATAACTAAAAAAACGATAATTAAATAATGTATGGTCAAAGATAATCACATGAGTCATACAATATATCTCATGACCAAGATAACCACAAGCCATAGAGTTTCTACCTTATTGGCATACTAACAATTCCCTAGTTTACTGTTCATGCTAATATATGGATTTATCGACATACATAAAATGTTAAAATATTTATCTTACTAGAATTTTTATAAACATAATCATTATCAATTTCTCATACAATTATTTAATAACAATAAAGTTCGCTACATGAAGAAAATAAATTTATTTCATAACAATACATTTTTTTTACAAAAATATTTTATTTTATTATATCATAAAATATATTTTCAATAACTTTCCAAATATTTAATATTTTCATAAATGTTACATGTAATTATTTTCTAAAATGTAATTTCATTTCATATCAAATAATATATAAAAATATATTTAAATCATAATTGATATATATTATAAGTTAATACACAAATCTTTACAGTAATTTACCGGAAACTGCCGGCTCATTCCCTCTACTTACTCCTGATACTTATTCTAATGGTGTACCTGAATAATCATTAAATTTTTAATTGATTATCGAGCCAATAAAAATTACCAAATTAAAATAGAAATTAAACTACCTATTTAATTTTTTCGACTCTCATATTTACGAATATTTTTTTATCGGTCTTATATCATGTTATGCACTACTAACGCGAAATTTTTAAATTAATTAAATATTTCTCTTCTCTTATAGTTTCTCTTCAATTTATTTAATTTTTCCTTCATATCTTTATTTTCCAAAAATTTAATTTCAACTCAAAATTCCTATTAATTCAATAAATGGTCTAAAAATTCCAACTTAATTTATATAATTACTTTGACTCGTTATCTTCCATTTTCCATCACCAATTTCACCAAAATTGCATCCAAAAATTCCAAATAAAATTTTCAATAATTATGCCAAAAATCCAAAAATTCACCAAATTTTCTTTTTTATTTTTCTCCATTCTAAAAATTAATTTCCACTTCAAACACTCCATATAACTCAATTATCATCATTTTAAGGCAAAAATCCTTCAAAATAATTTTTCAAAAATTTGGTCATAATTATGGAAAATTCCCAATAATTCTATAAAAATTCCTAAAAATTTTCTCATCAATTTTTCCATCATCTCCATCATCCTCAAAGCTCATTCTACTCATTTCTTCTTTTTTATAATTTTTCCATAATTTTACTACAAAATCTTAATTTTTCCATAATATTAATTCAACTTCAAATCATCATCAAACTTAAAATCCAACTTATAATAATTATTCAAATCAACTTAGATTCATGGAAATTTGAAAGAAAAGTGAAGAAAATCTCACGTCAAACTTTCTTGGAATTTTTAGCCAATAATTGATTTTTCTCCAAAAATATTTTTCTTCACTCCCACATAATTCCTTATATTTCCTTATACCTTGATGATGATAATTTGTGAGGAAAAAAATAAAAAAAATGAGATAAATGACTATGATGGTCATGCAAAGGAAGAAGAAGAAGAAAAAAAAAAGATATTTTTTTGTTGTTTTATATTATAAAATTATTGATTTTTTGTCCATTTTTTACTTTATATACTTGATTAATGTTTAATTAATTTTAATTAAGCTTAATCCTTACTCCAAATAGTCAATTAAAATTAATCAAGAATATATTTTGGCTATTATCCAATTTAATTCAAAACAAATTTTGACTTTAGACTATTTCCACCAAACTTTCCAATTTTTCAATTTAACCTTGAATAAATATATTTTCTTAAATTTCATATTTCAAATGATCTTATATCCTCAAATTAAATATTTCAATATTCTCAAAATAATTTTCTCTTCAAAATGGTCTTCTTGATTTTTCAAAATGATCACGGGTAAGAAAATTACATTTTTGCGATTAAGTCATTTTTCTAAATCATGCCCGTAAATATTCATCTGTAGTCTGATTTATACATTATCAGTTTTAAAAATCTTAGAATTCAATTGCGATCACATCGGTCTCATCGCGATCGTGAACACATCTCCCTAACTCCCAATCAGAAAATCGGACTATAAACCTGCATTATAGACCATATTTCCACATTTCGGACCATAAACATTAAAAATATCATCTTATAACTTCACCTGTTACCTTAAAATAATATTTTATATATTTTGATATACTTAAATCATATTTTTATTATCGGACAAAAATCATGTATTTCAAATATGATATGTTGTCTCAATTTGCGTGTCAAACACGAAATCACGACAATTGATCAGTTGAATTAAATATTCATATTATATATTTTTATTATCATATGAAAATAATTTTTCTCACATTTATTTGTCCATATTTAGACTCTTATCGGTACGCCTCTGTACTAGATATAAATAACCGAAATATGCATTTACTAGGGGTGTACACGGTCCGATCTAATTCAGGGATTGAAAAATCTCCGGTATTTTCTTGAAAATTCGGATATTTATTTATTTAAGTTTTGTATTGTATTGAAAATAAAAAATCTCCGTATTGTATTGTCTTGAAAATTCGGGACAATTCGGTACGGTTTTTCGGTTTTTTCGGTACTAAATAATACAATACAAAATAATTCAGTACTCGGATATTTTGAATTAAATAAAAAGTGCATAAAATCTAAATTTGGTATTTAATAGTATTATAAAAAATCCGCAATCATCACATAAAAATGCTCATAATAAACGATCAATTAGATAAAAATAGAAAATAAATAGAATGAGATTTGAGGATGATGGATATGATGGAAAATTAATCAAAATAATTTTTAGGAATTTTTATGGAATTATTGGAAATTTTCCATAATTATAGCCAAAATTTTGAAATATAATATTTTGAATGATTTGTGCCTTAAAATGATGATAATGGAGATATATGGAAATTAACTTTTGGAATGGGAGAAAATTTTAATAGAAAATTTGGTGAATTTTTGGATTTTTGGCATAATTATTGAAAATTTTATTGGGAATTATTGAATATAATTTTGATGAAATTGGTGATGGAAAATGGAAGATAATAGGTCATAGTAATTATAGAAATTTAGTTGAATTTTTTAGATTATTTATTGAATTAATAGAAAATTTTGAGTTGAAAATATATTTTTGGAGGAAAAAATAGAAAATAAAAATATGAAGAAAAAAGTAAATAAATTGAAAAAAACATTAGAAGAGAAGAGAAAAATTTGGAAATTTAGTAGAAAAATATTCGTAAATGTGAGAGTCAGAAAAATTAAATAAGTATTTTAATTTTTATTTAAATTTAGTAATTTATATTAGCTCGGTAACCAATTAGAAATTTAATGGTTATTTAGGTGCATCGGCAAAGTAGGTACCAGGAGTTGGAAAAGGAAACGAGTCGGCAGTTTTCAGTAAATTACCATAGAGATATGTGTATTAACTTATAATATAAGTCTATTACAATTTAAATTGATTTTTATATACTTTTTTGATATGAAATTGATTTATATTTTAGAAAAATATTTATATATAACATTTATGAGAATATTAAATATTTATAAAGTTCGTGAAAATATATTTTATGATAAAAATAAAATGTTTTGCTAAAGAAAGTGTATTGGTATGAAATAAATACGTTGATATGAGATTCTAATAAAATAAATTTATTTTTTTCATGTGGTGAAATTTTATACTATTAAATAATTGTACAAGAAATTGATAACGATTATATTTATAAAATATTTAGAAATTGATAACGATTAAATAATTGTATGAGAAATTAATATTTTATATATGTCGATAAACTCATATATTGGCCTAGACAATAAGTTAGATAATTATTGGCATATCAATAGAGTAGAAACTTCATGGCCTGTGAATATATTGGTCATGAGAGGTATTATATGTCTCATGTGATTATCTTGAACCATACATATTATTTAATTATCGATCATATAGTTATTTTGGATCGAAACTGGTCATGTGGTTATCTTGAATCAGATGATATTATTTGGGATTATATGATTATTTTTAACCATGATTTTGTGGTTATCTTAAATCTTAAGATTTCCGTCATTTGACGGTACCTTTTGTTTTTCTAGATGTAGGTATATTGTCTATTATTATATAAGTTGGATAAAGTTTTTTATTTTAATGAATGATTAAAATTTTTATTGCATTTATTACATACTTGTGGTATTAATACCAATTACTTTAATTTTGGTAAATTTTATTTAATAATATATATATATATAAGTAAATAATTTATTAATAGTTTTGATACATGAAATTTTTTTTCAGAATTTTATTAATAGCTTTATTATAAGTTTTTGTACCATTTAGTTTTATACTCAGAATAATAGTTTATTTTCTCTTGTATACCTTTTGATAAAGCTAAACAGTGAGAGATGTGTACATAAAATTCGTCACTAGTATCAATGGATCTCACCTATAGAGTTAAGTAGCAGTAGCAGTCACACCGTAAATGATCAGTTTTTGTTATATATGTATTTTATATATTTCACTTTATGTATTTTAATATATATATTAATTTATTTGCATGAACATATAAATTAAAATTATAATATAAGAATAATAAGAGAACAAAATTTTTATCTTATTTTGTTAAATTAATATATTATTTTTTTAATTTATATTATATATATATAAATTTTAATAATATATTTTTTTAAATAAATATATTTTGTAGCATTTTTTATCTGACCGTGTACGATAGTGTATACGGTAGATAAGGGGTGTTATAATATCAATTATATATATTATTTATTAATATAATTTAAATTACTATATCAGTTTAATATAATATAATTGTTTTGATAAAAAAATAATATAATATATATAATAAGCTATGCATATAATAATATTTAAATTTTAAATTATTAGATATATAAACTCAAAAGTATAATAGTTATAAAGTAAAAATATGTATGTTTGTGATTATTTAATATATATATATATATATATTATAGTGTGCATATTAATAATAAAAATATATAAAATATATAAGTTTATTAAATATATGATCAGTTATATTTATGACTATTTAATTTTAAACTATATATATAATTATAATATCTTTAGTAATTATAAAGAATATAAACTTATAAACTTATTAAGTATATCAATTATATATATTATTTAGTATATAAGTTTAATATAATATAATTGTTTTGATAAAAAAAATATAATAATATATATAGTAATATTTAAAATTTAAATTATTAGGTATATAGACTCAGAAGTATAAGTATAAGCATATAAGTATAAGTATATATGTTTGTGATTATTTAATTTTAATATATATATAGTGCACATTATAAAGTATGTAAGTTTATGACCATATATATATATATAACTATAATATTTTCACTAATTCTACAGTATATAAACATATAAATTTATTAAATATATCACAGACGTGACAGATTAGAGCTAGATTCTCTCGTTGCAGCCGTCGCAAGTTTTTGTAGATCTATACGTTTTCAGCCACTTTTAAGTCACAAAACTTATATATTTGGACTTATCACACCTCAAGTTTTATTTTGGTATCATCCGATCGACAATATACCATTGTCAGAAATTTTTCGATTATCGATGTCTGACGACCACTTATCTGGTATTTTGAAGAAAATTTTCAGCTCAGTAAACTAAGACATTCGGTACAAACCACACCTCCTAATTATTTTTAGATAGTGAGATATTAATTTATTTGTGAAGTTTAAATATATTTTTATTATTAAGGTGATTAATTAATTAATTTAATGGAATTGCATGATCAATTCCATAATTATAGGAGTTTATTGGAGATTATTTGGTGAATAATTGGATTTTATATTATTAAATGGAGGTGATTATCAGTTAAGTTAAAATATTAATATATTAAGTAACTAAATTAATAATCGATGATTATTAATTATGAAGTTATTTTATATATTGATCGGGTGTATTATATATTTGGATATCCGAATAGTATTAAATTATATTGAGATGAGTTCAAGTGGTTATAAAAATTTATTTAGAAAATTTTGAAGCATTTATTGGATTAATATAAATTTTTAAGAGAAAAAATGGAAATAAATAGAGAAAAATAGTTATGGGGGAAGAAAAATAAGTGAAATAAAATATTATAAAAGAAAATAATATTAAAAATTTTTGATCGCGTGTCGGGTGACTGAAATTTTGAATTATGCATTGAATGCGTATAATGAGACTTGACTTTAATAATAATTTTCGATATGTGTGAGAGCGGAAATGATCGTGGAGTTTTATTTTTAATAGACTGTAAATTAAGTATAATTATGTAATTAATTAGAAATTATATTTTGTTCATGAGTGACAACATAATTAGTGCTAAGGGCGGACCGAAGAAAAGAGCTAGTGGATAATGGCAAGCGTTAGTTATGACCAGTACAGTAATTTATAATTTTAGTCATTAAATGATTAAAGTATGATTTTAAATAAATTTTTATTCAAATTGATTTATATGATAAGTGCGAAATTTTGAATAACAATAAATTATTTTTAAATAATTGTTATGACACGTTTTATGAAATAAATTTTAGTATAATATTTTTATATGTTTTTATTGAGAATTTGATCGATATGATATTTTGAATAAGTATATGAAAATTGTATTTGATATTTTAGCACATATATTAGCATAAATAGCGGTTTACGGAGTTATTGACATGTCAATAGAATTTATTGATCTAGTAGATTTTATGTGGTCAAATTATATATTTTACAGTTCGGTGAATTTTTTATGGTCGTATGATACATATAGTCAGTCCGGTGGATTTTTTGGAATCGAGTAAAATGATTTATTCATATAATATTCCTCTTATTCGGTAGATTTTTTGGGATTATGAGATGATATATATCTCTTGTTTTCTTGAGATTAGTCTATGGTGATTTAATATATGACTATGACAATAAATTTTTATGAGAATACAATAATATTAATGAAATGAACTTTATATGATATTATAGTTTGATATTAATAAATGAGTTTATAATTTATATTGCTTATGAATAATTGTTATTATAAATTAATGTACCACTGAATTGTATAATTTAGTGCGGAAGTTTATTTTTATGTCGCTTAGATTTGAAGTGAAAATAAAGCGTCAAATTTTGTAAGTATAGTGTAGCTAAAAGTGAGTGGAGCAAAAAAGTAGTGGAAGTTATCTCGAACGAATTGATTATTTTAATCATATTTTATTATTTGAAAATAATTTTATGTAAATAATATTTTATATGTCATGTGAAATGTGTCATGTATTGTATAAGTGAGTGTGTAAGTGTAAAATTTTTATATATTTACTGTTTATTAATAAATTTTAGTTTGTACGTATATTTCAAATATTATTATTATTATTATTATTATTATTGTTATGTATAAGCAAAAAAAAATTACGGAACTGTAATACTATTTAGTTGTCTAGTATACAACGGTATATACGGAAAATAAGGGTGTTACATAGCTAAAGAAATATTACTTTCTATCGATTTGATTAATTACATAAAAATCTTGAATGTGAGAAAAAAATGAAAAATAGAGAAAAATATAAGAAAAAAAAAAGAAAAAAAAAGGAAAGGATGAACAATAGAGTAAAAAGAAAAATGAAATTATATTACACATTGTTAGGAAAGAAAATTAGAGTTGCATTTTCACAAATTTCATTGGATTGAAATATTTTTCGTTTTTTTGTCCTTTTGATGACGAAATCATCACACGTACACGTGGGCAATGACATATTTATTTTTGATTTTACAACATTATTATAATTTGAATCCAATTTTAGACTCTGCAATTCAAGAAAATAAAAAGAAAAGAAAAAGAAACATTTTGAAAAAGATGGATTATCAGATCTCAATTTCTTAATCATGTCGAGTGTTTTAAAAAAAGGCTAATATAACGTTATGTTTCATATAATTAGATTTTATCCATATTTTTTCATAATCAGTTATATATTTAAAAATAAAAAATACTTTTATTATTTTATAATTTATTATTAATTTAATTTATAAATAAATTATGAATATAATTTGATTAAAAATTTTCTCACGTTTAAAAAATTCCTAGCCCATACATGGAATTGCAGATGAGAGCCTTTAAATGAAATTCGTACGCTTTTGGATGTTTTAATTTTAACTCAATTTTATGGAAGATTTAAAATGAATAAAAATCACGTGTCATTAAGTAATGAAAGAAACTATATTCAAAATGAGATACATATACCATTACTACAGACAGGGAAAAATCCAATCTTTTCAACCCTATAAACCCACTAAAGAATTGCATAACTTTCCAATCGGCAAATCACATACCTTCGTCTACATCTATTGGTTTTCCCCTTGATATCTTCCTCTTTCTCTAATCTCTCTCATGCCTTTTGCCTTCATGGCTTCTTATTTTTCTTCCTCTCTTCTTCACCTTTGGTTCAGAAGTTTCTTCTTCTGGAGACTGCTCTGTTTGATTAGCATCTCTTTCAGGTTACTGTTCTTGGGATTTCTCTAATTTTACATTCTTTTCAGGTTTTTGAACATAAATTTCAACTCTTTGGCCTTCTTCTAAATGAGTGGTCTTAGGCTCGTTGTCAATTTCTTCAATATCTTCATTTATGTGATCTTTTTGAGTGGCTTCTTCAGTATTTATTTCAATAACATCAACTTCAACAGTTTCTTTAACAACTTCCGTTGTATACCTCAACACTATCCCTATTACCTTCTTCTCTTGCTTCTTATGTTTTGGAGCCATTGTTGTTTCCACTTTTTTCTTTTACTATATTTAGGATTTTTCCTCTGTCAAACTGAATTTTGAACTTTGAAGAAGGAAAAGCAATGCAAAAAATGATGGCGTTTTTCTAGTGGCGAATTCTGTAAAATTAAAGAACGGCGTCGCTCGTCCTTTTTGTCTAGCGTACAATGAGGTAGAGAGAGAAAGGTGAAGAAAATGGAAGCTGGAGCTAGCTGTGAGGCAGGGGGAGAGGGATATTATAGACAGTTCACTGCACTATTTACAGTAATGAACATGAATCGTGTCCTCTTTTGATGCATAGAAAGATGATCACATAAATAAAGATGTAATTAAAATTAATAAATAATTAATATATTTTTTAAAAATAAAATAAAATATTGTCAAAGAAAAAAGTTAGCCTTTTTTTCCTAATGGAGGGACTATCCAAATAATTACCGCCCATTTTGGTTAACGGATTACTTAAATTATAAGAATAGTATTAATGCTAGATTTAGTTAAACTATAAGATTAGTTAATTGTTATAAAAATATTTTAATTTTTGTATTAACTAATTTAAATTTATAATTTAATATTTTGTATGATTGTTTAAATAATTAAATTACTTAAATACTCTTTGCCCTATATATAAAAATTTTTGAATTCCTATTTTATTCTTTATAATTCTCAACACTTATTCTCAATCTTCTCTATATTGATTTTGGGCTTGAATTTGAATCATTATTTTTACAGTAATTTTTTTTGTTATATATATTTTTTTGTAATTTTATGTTATTGATTAGTTTTAATTTTTTTTATTTAATTTTGGGTATTCCCATGTGTGTTTTCTATGTACGTTTGAAACAATTTAATATATTACAATTGAAAAGGATAACATTTAACAATAATATACATAATATACTGCTAAATATTGGTGAAAATGGATTAAAAGGAACTTGTCATATAATCACCATATAATGATAACAATCTTTGACAAAAAAAAAATGATTTTATTATATTTTAAGCATTTGTATCCTAGAAAGTATATAGTTTGACATCGAAGATGAAAGCAAATTCGTATGACTCTCATATGTTCAGTACTTTAAATAGACTAATGAATTGATTTTATTATATTTTAAGTATTTGTATCCTAGAAGTGTATAGTTTGACATCGAAAATTAAAGCAAATTCGTATGGCTCTCATATATTCAGTACTAAATATATATATATATATATATATATATATATGTATATATATATATATATATATATATATATATATGTATATGTAAATAATAGATCAAAGGCGAAAACCTATCCATAAAAGAGAACATAGCATTACTAACATTATTATCTACCAATATATCAATGTGGGAGAGGGGAAAGATTCTGGCTACAAAGGGTAGTAATTTAGGATTTATAATTTTATAAGTATAGGAATTAGTAATCCTATTAAATAGTGATAGTAAGAGGAAATAGTGATAGTAAATACACAAAGACGAGTTAATTAAATTTATGAAATTACAAAATTAAATATAATTTTTTGAATCAAATATGAGATTAGTGATTAATTTTATGACTTAATTAAATAATCTCATGTACCAAATTTTATGACTTAAGTAAGTAATCTCATGTATCAAATAACCCGTTATAGATTATATATAATTCAAGGATTAAATTAAATAGTAAGGACATTTAAAAAACAATTAACGACTGATACATTTATATACACATAAATTTTATGAAAATTCACTTAAACACATGAACTTTAAAAATATACATATCTGAACATTTAAATTAAAAAATTTTGTTGTTTTTAAAATATAACCACCTCATTTATTTGTATTATTAACTTATTATCTAAATAAAATCAAATAAAATTTTCTAATTTATTCTTATTTTTAATCCTTTTATTGACTTTTGAGTTTTGGACACATCCCTAATTATTATTTTATTAAATTATTGTTTACTTAAAAACCAAAATGAATATTTCACCTATTATTGACGTAAAGACCTGGCCTTGCTAGTGAGTACTTATTGATGTAATTCATTAATTCACCTAATTTTTTTCCATATTCGATCAAGGTATTTTGTTTATAAGTCGGGCTTGGTGCAAATCCGACTACAAGCATATTTTAAAGCGTTGAACTTGAAAATACTAGCTTTTTTTTTTTTTCCGGTTTGGTTTAATTCAATCCAAAATAATTAATTTTTTTTAATATATTAGATTATTTATAATTTAAAAATTTACTGTTATATATTTTTCTGATGATTATTATATTGTTTCTGTATTTATTTTTTTTTTGTGGTGTATTTTTATAATTTTTTTAATGATTAATTGTATACTTCTCGCATTTAATTTTTGTTGTCAAACGTTTGTAGTCCGAATCGGCCTGAGTCTAGCCCGATCTGATTCTTGTCTTGTTGGACTTGGACGGGCTTAGATAAGCTGAAACATGTATGTAAAGGTCAACATGGGCTCCTCCCGAACCAAGACCAGGTGGATCGAAACTACGAGTGCACGGCGTCGTTTCATTTTATGGTATGCTAAGTAAAATGAATCACAGGAGGGATACAACCGTAATTACTGAAAAAAACCCTAGAGACGAAACCAACCCACAGGCACTATATATAATCATCGCTCCACATTTTCCACGGATACCGTCGGAGTTGCTATCTGTGCCCTTACTGTTATTTCTATTTTATCTTTTATTTCTATATTGTCTTCCGTTTCAATTTGTGATTGCTACGCGTTTTCTTTTATTTTCATAAGTTTGAAGAGTGGTTTTGGCAATGAAATTCAAGTGATGAGATTGGATTTAAATTTCTCACGACGGTCGTCTGAGACGCGTCAAGCGTCGGCACTGATGCATTTATCCAATATTCTGATGTCTTAATCTCTGCATTAATTTTTTGTCCATATGTCATATCTGGTTTTGAAACTGCAATTGGCGACATCGCAAGCATCGTGATGATTTGTTTACAGATTTCCGATTATTTTCATGACAGGATTCAACACCTCCTACTCATACTGAATGCTTGCTCGCTTTTTGTTGATTTTATGAATCATACGCTGTGTGTATGGTTTTGACTTTTTTACTTATTTGAGTCAATGTTTTGCAATTTATTGCTTTTAACCTGTGAAAATATTATCATTTTAGCATATTTGACTATTTATTGTGATAGGGGAAAAAATCTAATCGATTTGGCACGATGAGGATACAACGATAATTTTTGAGTTTACTTTGATAAAAAAATTATGTAGTCCTTTTCATTCTGAGTGCCTTGGCTATTATATTTTGTGTTTACAGTGCTCTCGACCGAGATGAAATTAAGGCGTGAAAAAGGCTGGAGATTTTCATAGCATGGTTTATTTCCAAGTCGGTATTTGGTTCAACGGTCGCTCTTCTTGGGTCCTGATTTGGGTGTTTATTTAAAAAAAGATTTTTTTTTTGTAATTTTTGTTTCTTGATGATCTTCCTTCTGGATTCTTAGGTGAACTTTTTTAAATGCTTAACTAAAAATAATCTAACTAAATTTAAATAATTCTAGATTTAGTTAGTGTATACATTAAATTAAATTTCAATGGCTATTATTATATTTCAGGCAGTTAGATTTAGCTCATTTACGTGGTTAAATGATCTTTAATATTTAGTCTCCAAAACTGACCTCTTATAGTATAGTTAGGATTGGGATTTTGAAATTGTTAATTGAGGAACGATATGATATGTTATCCTAATTATTGATTTTAGGGTTTTATTTTGACCCTAAATTTGATCATCGAAGAATAATGTCTATATCTTTTAATCGTAATTATTAATTATTTGGACTGTGTTTACATTATTTTGAATTTTCTAAATAAACTTATAGCCTTGTGATCATTTAGGTAGTTAACTTTTAATTTTGCTCTAAGAAATGCTTGGCTCTGGTAATTTAGGTTTAGTTAGTTTATGTAGTAAATTAAATTTTGTAGTTGAGATTAACTTCTAAAACTCTTTTGAGGTTTAAATCCTAACCTTTAAAATTTATTATATAAACTAGCTAAACCTAAAACATAGGGAAAAAAATGTTGGAAGGCAAAAAATTATTGGCAGTCACCACTAGATAATTTTTCGATCTTAATTACTATTTTTAGGATTTTAATTATAGTCATTTTGGTCATTAAAATGGTAGTTATTAAATCCTAAAAATTGATAATTGAGAAATACTATTTATGTTTAGTTAGTTTATATAGTAAATTAAATAACGGTTGAGATTAACTGCTAAAACTCTTTTGAGGTTTTAATCCTAACCTTTGAAGTTTATTATATAAACTAGCTAAAACTAAAGCACATGGAAGAACAATATTGGAAGACAAAAAATTTTTAGGCAGTCACCAAGAGATAATTTTTTTAATCTTCATTACTAATTTTAAGATTTTAATTATAGTCGTTTTTGTCATTAAAATGGTAGTGATTAAAATTCTAAAAATTGATAATTAAGAAATACTATTTATGTCTTTTGATCTAATTATCAATACATTTCCGTTTTTGATTTGTAAGACTTAGAACTTGGGGATATGTAATAAATTAAATTCTGATTTCTTCTTTGACAAATTTGATGGCTAGGATTAAATGTCAAAATCTTGAGGTTTTGATCCTAATCATTAAAATTTAAGGAGTGTTAATTACTTTCTTTGTGTAACCTATTTTAATCCTTAGAATTATAAGTATCTTTTAATTTTTTTATGTGGCTTACATAATATGAAAAATAATGATATGTGTCATCTAAAGAAGTTAAAAATAAAAAAATATAAGTAATGTGATGAAGGTATTTATCATTTGTATTGAAATTTATTATATAAATTATCTAAGCCTAAAACTTTGTTATGTAAAATAGAGAAATATAAAATTTTATTTTAACCTCCAGGAATAAGTAATTAAAAAAATAATTTTTCTTAGAGGTAAATATCGTAGTAACTTGTATATATTTATCATAGTTGGTCCAGTTCCTCTAGGGTTTTGAAAATTATGCTACTTTTATTACTAGTTTTTTTTTCTCTAGTATTATCTTGAAAATTTCTCTAGAGTATAGTTAGGATTAGAATTGAGAATCTGAAATTGATTATTGAGGATTAATATGTTTTTATTTTCATAATTATTGATTTTAGAGTTTTGATTTTCGAATCGATTTGATAGGATGATATTTACTTATCCATTATGGATTAAGTCAATGCAAGATTGTCATGTAAATAAAGTTTATTACATGATATTCTATGATCATTATGGACAGAATCTTGGTAAGAAATCTCTCTTTTGGTCCTAATTATTAATCATAATTGGTAAGGTTGATTTTTATCATAATTGGTCCAGTCAAAGAGTCAAATGTAATTCCTCAATCATTGTTTTTTTTTCCTCCCTGTATGGATAGTTCTAATTTATTCTTGATAACCATATTCTTTACCCATTAGGGTTGCTTTTGTGCTTTCAGTCACTCAATAGACCATCTGCTAATCTCACTAAAAATCTGTTGTATGTAATTCATAGTGTGATTTTCGTTGTTGTTGGTGAGTCCTCCAAACAAGATATTCACTAAGAAAAATGTGTATTTTAAAATTAAACAATTGATGACTGTTTGGTCATCGGTTTTTGGCATTGAGGAATATTATGTTTCCATGATTTACTTTTTCAAAGCTTTTGTAAGTTCTTTATTTGTTTTCTTCATTGGAATAATTTCTAATTTAAAGGGTGTTTGAATTGTTCTGCTGGCTGTTGACAAAGTTTTATGCGGAATAGGATGCTTGCATTATGTTCTGGTCGTGAAATAATTTTTGTTTTTGTTTTTATTTGTTTTCTAAGTTTAGCATTTTTAAATCGTATATTACAAATAACAAAATACAAATAGGCTAACTAAATCTAATGGTTTTACGTTTTAGATTTAGTTAGTTTCTGCATTGAATTCTAATTACTGATTAAAATACACGTAGTTAGACTTACTGCTTGAATCGTTTTGCAGCCAGTTACTCCTATGAAAGAAGAAGCTGGAAAATTTACGTGTTTGTGATTTATGGATGCCAGGTTGTCACGAGTGGGTTGTGGAGATGTTGAATGAAATTTTTGAGGAAAGGGATGTCAGTTCCGTTCTGAAATTACCTGCTGGGAATCCGAGGTTTGAAGATGGTGTTGTTTGGCATTTTGACAAGAAGGGACAGCAAAAAGTTAAATCAGGATATCGTTTGGCATTCAATTTGAACAAGGGCAATGGGAGAATCGATAATGTCAATTGGGCTCTTTTATGGTGTCTTAATTTACCCCTCCCCCCCCCCCCCCCAAAGTAAGGTTATTCATGTGGAACCTTTGTCGAAACTTTCGACCGACCAGAGACCGACTGTATATAAGAGGTCTAAATGTGGACAGTATTTGTGCTTTGTGTGGAGAGTTTGGAGAGCACAGGTTACATGTTTTTGTTGACTGCCAGTTTACTATTCAAATATGGAATGCAACAAGAATTTATCTAGTTGCTGTCCAGTTAAATGATTTTGCTCAGTGGTTGAGTTATATGGTTGGTTCAGACAACCAAGAGTTTAAAGAGCAATTATGTATGATGTTGTGGGTCATTTGGTATAGGAGGAACAATTATCTATGGCGATCTATTCTTCTTCACTCGGAGAATTAAGTTGCAAGCTGCGTGAATTTCCTCACTCAGTTTCAAAGTGCAAATAAAAATTGTGATCCTGGTCAGGTAAGGAATGCTGTTCAGAGCTACACTAGATGGACTTGCCCTCCTTCGGGTTTTCATAACTGAATGTGATGCTATTGCGTGTACTTTTAATTATAAGATATTCATGCTAAGTGAAAAAAAAAAGGAAATATGTAAGATCTTTTGGTATAAAAAAGTAATAAATATATAAGATAGTCAGAATACAGAAATAGGTGAATTCTTTTTTTTTTTTTTTTGGCACTCAACGGATTTGATCTCTGCATAACATGTTTATCTTTTACAAGGGCAACTTCTAAAGTAAACTCCAAGTTGTGGCTGCATTACAACTAATAAGTTTTTTTATTTTCGTTATTTATGTGATCTTTATCGTTCAGTTGAAGCGTAAGAAATACTTTACTTACCCTTCCAACGTGTATAATTTTTCTTCTTATCAAAGTAGCAATCGTAGAACTCTGATTTAAATCAAATGAACAATCATCAAAATAAGACATTTAACCAATCATTAACTACAGTATAGAGTTATAATTAAGTCCATAAATTTTCCTCTGCACGCTGCCGAGACTTGGGTACATCTGAAGCTTCAGTCTCTAGTCCATGACCCAACCCTGCAGCCATATACCAAGAAGGGAAAAGAAAAATTGCATTCAATTACTCTTCCACGTCCCAATATATAGGGGGAAAAATGTATTTTGGCTCATGAATTGTGCATATTTTTGTTTATTATACTCTTAAAATTTTATTTTGTTTAACTTAATTTTTAATTTTTATTTTATTAAACTTAAATCCTTATTTAATAGAGACAAATGACACGTTAATTAGATAAAATTAAATTTGAAGGGTTTAATTCAGACAAACTCGAAAGTATACAAGTTGGGGACAATAAAAGTCAAAGAACTAATGAGTGAATAAAAATTGAGGAGCTTGATATACAAAATAATATATATTTCGGGGGCCAACCAAAATCTGCGTTTTTCAATATTTTATATAGGATAAGTAGTAGCTAGGAAGAGGTTTGACTGACCTGGATCTTGCCGTCAGAAGAACCAGCATATAGCATTCTTCCGTCCATATCCGACGTTAAGGATGTGATTTTGGTGTGCCCCCCACCATTCATTTTAATGGAGGAAACTCTTGTCACTCTCTCTTTTAACCAAACCTCAATGATCCCACACTTGGTTGCTGTGAATATGAAGTCATTATTGGCAGCAATCCTCACGATGTCAAATCCAGTTGAAAAAGATCCTAGTACTGCTTGCTTTGAGAGAGAAAATACCTGCCATTAAATAAATAAAAAAGGTAATCTCAACTGATATAATATATAACTCTCCCATCTTACTACAAAAAAATGAAAATAATGGTTATCACTTCTCAGTTCACCTTTCCTGCTGCCCCATCGACTGCCGAACCCCCAGCAAAAAGAAGATCATCATGAATATGTAGAGAGTGTATAATTTGTTTCCCTAACAATTTTCTCGTACCAGAATAGAATGTGGTTGATATCAATTTGCACAAATCCACCTCCTACCAAATTCCCCAATTAATCGTAACATAACATGTTTGCAAAGAGTAAGGTGTCTTAGAAGCAAGGTTTAAAAGAGAGAATCCAAATTACCTGGATACTGTAACCTGAGCAACCGCAATACAATTTATCTCCTGTCATTGCAAGGCACTTCGCAGTTTTGTTGAAAGCTACATGCTTTGGTACCCCAGACCAATTATATACCTGTGATAACATTATTTTGATCAAACTTTGTTTCTATATATATAAATTTTCCAATTTCAGATGTTCTAATTAAGCAAGTGTACTTGCCTTGACTCCTGTTCCTGAAGAAATAAAGCATGCTACTTTGGCATTAGCTGTCAACTCGTGGAGTGCCTCTTTCACATCATGAACTTGTACACAATGAATTTCTTCAGGCTTGATTGCCCAAACCTGCAGATAATACAATAAGTTAATCCTAAAAAGCACCACCAACAGTTAAACGGCATAGTTTAAGGTAATCTATTAAACAGGTTGGCATAAAAAAGCCATTATCATTATCACCACTCCTCATATGTAGCCCGATGTTTGTTTGGCGTAGCTCATGGCGTTTTTGTCCAAGTCATTGAATAAACCAAATGGAAATTAAAGGAATATAATTCAATCTTCACTTCCGAGGATATCTTCCTTAGTAAAAGATCATTGGTCAAGATCATTCCGCCAATTAACAATGTCAAATGGAGCAGAACAGTAAATTGCAAACCATTTTGTTTTTCAATACAGATGTTCATGATGTATCTTGAATTATGAGATTACTTACCCGAATCGTTTTGTCCAAGGAGCCACTATACAATTTGTCACCAGAAGATGGAACATAGAGGCATGTGACAGCTTTTGAATGTTCATGAACTTCTTGAATTAACCTTAGAAACCCCTTCCCAATATCCCACACCTAAAAGCAAGCCATGGTTAAGGCGGAGTTCACTCTTGTGGTCACTATGAGTGTCATGTTTATCGTATACATTCATGGACATGCAAGTGTTAATTTCATGTGTATGAAAGAGGAGAGATTGGGCAGAGATAGGTCCCACCTTAATGGTTCCATCAGAATGGCTGCTTAAAACACGACCTTTTAGATGAAGCAAAGACAGGACTTCACCATTTGCAGATGATTCCAACTCGACTACTTCTGTACAATTCCATAGCTCTGTCTAAAATACAGAATACAGGGACCAGTAAGTTTATCTATGTGACTACTTTACGAACAAAAACAAAGAAAGTTGCCCACTTACTGCATTGACACAGGTCAAGTTCATCAAAGATTTCAGTACATCAGTTATCACAGGTGAAGTTCTCTTAAACTTTCTCAAGGTTTTATAGATGCATTTGGCATACTTTTCCAGCTCCTCAAGTGCAGCTTCAGATTATAAGTTTTGGTCAGTGATTAATTATAAGGATATACAAAGACATCTCTATAGCTCTTTTACACTCATCTTACCTCGATCAATAACAAAAGTCTTCAATGCAAGGGTTGCCAAAATCTTCTCTTCCATGTTTCGCGACGATTGAAGAACATTTATAAATTCGTCAAGCAAGGACTTACGAGCAACCTCTCTTACACCAGTATCAGGAAGAACTGAAAGCATGTATATGAGCCATGTGGAAATGACAAGGCATGACTTTGCCATCTCCAAGGAATTACTCTTGAAGCATTCCTCCAAAGCTTTAAAGATGGAACCCTTTTCATGATTGCAAAGTACAAAGGCTACCTTTCTCTCCCAAGAACTTGTAGCTTTCTCTTCGTCTTCCTGCACACAAGTAAAGATTCAGGATTGCAAGAACTGTATGTAACAATGTCCACATTAACCGTAAAACCACATAAAGGCAAACCATTGTTTCTTCCAAATCGTTCTCTCCCTTCTTCAGTCCCTCTGCCTTCATTAAAGCATCGTAAGGTTGATCAAACCCTGCTATCTTGAGCAGCCAGGCTTCCATATAGGACCTCCCAGATGATGTAAGACGTCCAGAAAGAGATACTAAAGCATCCAGAGCCATCATTTGACAATTACAGAAGTCCTTTCTGTGAAGTGCTTCAATAAGTGTCTCTACAGCTTCTTCCCTATAAATACTCATCTTCCGTGGCTCAACCTGGAAAAAATTAAAGCACATAAACCAATTGTCAGAAGGCCAACAGGTTTGTTTATGAGAGTTATTTGCAATGAATGATGTCGAGGAATGAAGGAAAACCAAGAGATCAAGCTGAAAAAGAAGAGAAGCAATGGCAGGTTGCTGTTCCATGGGAGCCATTTGAAGATACACTAGAAAGGTATGCATTGAACTGAATGCTCCTTCACCTTTGATTATCCGCAAGATCTCATTGCATAATGTCCTCCTGAAAAAACGAGAAAATTAAAACTCTTGTTGTCAGCATTTGAAGAGTTTAAAACGGCATAAATAAAAGAAATCTATAGACACATGCTTCATTTTGCATAGAAGCGAATTAAAGGCATATGATTTGATTTGCAAGCTAAGAAAAGTGACATACAACAACAACAAAATGGGAACGAACAGTATTTTGCAGTTTTAATTTCAACTATATACTCATTCAAAACAGCCAACATTAAAGCCCATGATGACACTTATATCAGTAACATAAATTAGTCCTAACCATTACAAAAACCGTCAAAATCCTTAACACATAGTCTGACTTCTTCTGACTTCATAGGAAGTAGCGCAGGGCAAGCATTGTGATTACTGTAGCTATATTGGGATTACTATAAATATCCTTTGTACAAGTGAAAACTGTTTTTTTTTTTGTGAAAGGGCACAACAATGGAAAGAAAATGTAAAACCATAACAGGACTCTGAAATTTGATTTTCAGATTTTAGAATGTGAATTTAAAATCATTAATTTATAAAAGTGGTATTTGGACATTTCTCATGACTGCTTTTTTTTTTTTTTTTTCTCTTTGATAAACTGCACTGTTTAACTGCGTATAAATACCTGTTTAACTGCACCAGCTCTGAGAGAAAATCTATACATATACCTCTGACATTATCATTTCCAGAATGAAATAATTCAAGCACATGAGACAGTTCTATTCTACTTGCTATAAAGTTCCGTAAACTTTTATCAACAAGCATGCAGCACAGAAGTACAGAAATAATGGATTTTCTTCCTTCCACCCTATTCAAACACTTGATCAGTGCCGGAACTCCATTTGCAGAAATAACACTAAAAGCACTAACAGACTGGCTGTTTTCATCCCCTCCTGTAAGTATCTGCTCAAGCATCGATATGGCAGCGTCCTTCGGCTCCATTACAAACTGAAGATCATCCAAATCTTCACTTTTGACCTGGATTAAGTGGATAAGGGAAGGTATAAAGTTGTGAGCTGAAAGTTGTGCGAAAGTCGGCCTCAGTTGGCATATGAGAACAGCAGCCTCATATAATCCATTTTTTAGTAAAGCAGCCAGGGAATCAAAATCAGAATCTACACTGGTCAGAATCTCTCCAGCACTTTCGTCTGAAAATATCAGCTCAGAGAGAATGTAGATTGATGTTCTGAGAACTTCTCTATTCAGAGAATTTGACAGTATTTCCACGAAGCCATTTATAATTGTTGGTTTGGATAGATATGAATGAACCCCAGGATCGCCCTTTGAGTCTTTCCATACTTTTGCTATTGCTAAAACTGCCGCTTCACATTCTTGTAAGTTTTCTGAAGTGCAGAGACATGAAACATATGGTTTTAATCCATTAATGATTGTTTCAACAGTAGCTTGGGAAATTACACTGGTTGGCGATGTAGACAGATTTGATCGTACAAATCTCTTGCTCTTCTGGTGTATGTGATTAGCTGTGATATTATGACTAGGAATATGAAACATCCTGGAAGGAGTGGATGCCAATGAAGTTTCTTTTACAGAGGAGCTGAATGAGTTCCTCGGAGTTTCAGAGTACGAAAATTCCTGAGCAAGATCAGGATACTGTTCTTTCCATGATGTGACGAGTCTCTTTAGAACATAGTTTGTTTTGGGCAGTGAATTTGCAGATAGAGGTTGCCGAGTTATAGGGCAAGTTGTATTTCCTCTTTTTAGCCATTCTTGAATTGCTTTTCTTTCATAAGTCTGACCAGTTTCAAGAGTAACTGGATCATTAAAAAGCTGGCCTGTGATAGGGCAAACAAAATCTTTTGGTGGCCGTGAACGAGAAGTCAACTTATCAGACATAGGGAGAGAAATACAGCTCTGGCCTTCATCACTTCCATGGAGAGAACTGCAAAATGCAAATATAGAAAACATAACTTTTTTTAAGATATGCCAGCCATAGCACAAAGAAAAGAGCCCCAAAACTGTAAGAGCATCCCAAAATACTATTGCATGAAAATTGGAATTTTAGCTACCTATTCTCTAATTCTTTACTGTCCACCTTGTCCAAGCTCAAACTCCTTGGTTGACTATGGATTATTCTCCTGGTGCTTTTCTGCAGTTCCTAAATTGCAAAGCAGATATTAGTTAAGGAATGAACAATGACACTTCCACAGCAACAGAAAAAGACAAACAAAATCTCAAGTCTAGGGCATACTGTCCCTTCCCCATCTGAGTCTGGTGAGCTAATGTTGCAATAATTGCTAATGCGTGGTGAAACAGGCATGGAGGGAGCAATAGTAGCATCCATGATGTGGTTAGACAGAAGCCGCAATATATATCTGGATTCTTTCTTAGGGTGCACATCAGGATTAGGAGAAGAAACTTTTGGTGAAGTTTTTGGGGAATCCACTGGAGAAAAGATTGTAGGCGAATGTGATTGGCTGTTTGCTTTAGATGACTTTGTGCTTGTGCCAATTTCCTTTTTCTCAGTCATTTTCATGTTGCTAAGAGTTACCAATTTACGGCTTACATTACTATCATCAGGCTCAAAGTAAGAATCATCTTCGTTCTCCTCAAGTATAGCCTCCTGACATATAATCAAAGAATATAATTTGGTTAATTGAAATTCCAAAGCCTGTACGGGAACATGCCACTAGAAGGAAGATGACTTTCACAATTAATCTTGTTCTTAGCAATATGACCTTCATATAAGGTGTAAGTGTAATCTATATTTGCAAAGTCCTTACCTGAGGATCCCACACCGTAGACTCTTCCAAACTATGTGAGAGAGTTGAACTTGTGCTCAATCTGCTTAAAACGCACCAAAATGCCATACGTATATTAGAACTTTGAAAATGAATGTTTGATTGCTGACTTTTGTTTACCATAAAATATCATGACAACTTACAGCCGGACAATATTTTTCCCAATCAAATAGTATCGATTTCAAATTTAGTGCAGGGTGAGGCTAACCTGCTTGCTCCTCTTTCACCACGTTTAGATTGAAGAACTGGGGAAAAACCAGCACTCTTCGGTAAGATGGGACCAAATTTCACATAATCTGGAATTGACCGGCTAACCTCATGCAGAGGAGTCATTGGTGGCTCTGCTATTGGTAACATTGGAATTATCTTCTTGGTTACGGAAGAATCAGAATTCATGCAATCCTCATAGTATTTAGCAAAAAGCCTTGTGTTCTCGTCCAATGATTCTCCATAGAGCTGCTCCAGCTTTTGCAATTTTTCCAATTGATCCGGTCTCATAGAATAGATCAAAGACTCATTGAAGAATTGATCCAAATAAACCGGAAATGACAAATCAGAAGAATCAGGAATCACTTCAATCATCAGCCTTTGCCTTGCCTCAGAATACCAACCAACAATGGAGCTCATATGTGGCAGAAATAACTCTTTCCACAGTTCGGGGGCAAAATCAATCCTTGAGAAGAATGGATCAACAAGGAACATCTTAAGAACATGAAGAACTGAATTATGGACATTGTTACGCAATTTCCACAAATATGAAAGGTTAAGGTGGGCCCACGCAGAGAGGTAGAAATTAGGGACTCCCGCTGTTCTCTGGTCAGAGTTCAACATTGCACACACTTGTAGCATCTTCTCTGCATAATCTAACCGTGCCAGTTTTGTTTCCATATTGGCAGTGTTGATAGCTTCTTCAAGGGCTTCAATACCCCAATCTAAATTTGCTAATACTGCTTGATCAGAATATCCAACCTCCATGCTTTTGTCGTAGTTCCCATCTTCAGCAGCTAATCTCTCAGCACACTGTTCTTTGTGATGGGCCCTTTGCTCTTTATTGATCAATCGATCTTGTACAAAACTATCCACAGTAGTGAACAAGAATCTCAAGATATCCTTCTGCTCCATTCCAAACCTATAGTCTCCTGCCATCTTTAAGGCAATCCGAGATAATAAAAAAAATTTCCAATCAACACAGACAGCAACAGCAACTAACCATCATTTGAAACGAGCTTCTGTTCAATTGCTATGGCATCATAGCAGACAAAACATATCTGCAACTGAGTTCTGAAACTAAAGGAAATATATAAAATCACATGAGTCCACTCAGAAAGTTCTGCTTAGTTGAGTTTAATCAACCAAATCTGTGGAAAGCCTAATTAATCAAATTCATATATTTTTATTTAATTAGGTCTATCAATGTGAAAATTTCTTCTAAGTGGAAAATTTATAGTTGAGACTTGAGAAAACTTTAATCAGAATACTCTGTCAATTTAGTTACAAAGGTTCACCAATCTATCAAAGTCCCATAAGCATTATCTTTCACAACTTTGAACCCATAAAAAAAAACTAAAAATAGAATTGAAACTAAACAAGAAGATGATAATAATAATAAGCAACTTTGGACAGAGTTTGAATGGTCTTGATATTGATAAAATCCATTTTCCATTTATTGATATTTGAATACCTGCTATAATAGAAAATTCATGCGGTATTTCCCCGTTCTTTGCAGCACCAAACTATAAATTTTGTATCAATCATTACATTTATCCTTCAGTTCACTTTTGACAAAAAAGAAAACACACAACAATATTCCAGTCTTTCTTCACCCATAATATATTTAAATTGAGAAAAAAAAAAAGAGTGCAATGCAATGCAGAGACAAGTTTCTTACTCCGTATGGAGAATAATAACCTCAGAAATAAAGATTGTATGAAGTATGAAAAAGAAATGTTGTTCAAATCAACTTGGCAGGAGTTGTGATTTCTTTGACAGCAAATTCACAATAGAGACAAGAGAACAGGCCGGCCATTAGATACAAGAAGCTGTTGCCGGCTTCATTAGTTGCTGGGTGGTGATCAAAGCAAACCGTGGACTACACATTTAATATTACTAATCACTATTGGCATAGTCATTGTATAATACCCATATTTAAATGACAAGGTTACGTCGTCTTTGGTATAATCATTGGACAACAAATGAAATAAATATCCTTAGACCTAATCCGACTGTCCTCTCTCGCTTAATACAATGAACACTGTCCATTTCTTTTAACGTCTTGTGGCGAGAAAATACAACCCAACATTACCCAAATCCAGTAACCACATGAGCCGAAGACCAAACTTTACCACAACCAATAAATAAGCCCATTTTCTATTAGGATATTTGTTTATGATTTTTTTCCTAATTAAACCAATTCTTGAACTATCTAATTACACTCTATCATTTATGCAAGTTAGTCATTATTTTATTTACAAATTCAGATTATGATAGCATGCATGATAAATTATAATTGCATTACTACATAAGGACTTAATTGATCTTATTAATTCAATTTAAATAAATATTTACTTAAAAAATTATTTTAATCTGATCTAATAGTTTTAATGCTTTGGGTCAATGATAAAATAATATACTGAAAAGATGAAAAATGAAAATAATTTATCATCGTTGACTGAATCATTTGGCAATAGATTTATTTTCCCCTCCAATCAGAACATTAGGCAATAGATTGGTATTATTTTCTGCACAGGAAAGGAGGATTGATATTATTTAGTACCTCTCAGTTGTTGATTGTCTCTTTGCGCCAGATCAGATCCAAAGATACTCGCGTCAAAGCTACGCGGTCGCAATCAACTCTCTTTCCACTGTCAGACAAGATCCTGACACGTGTTCATTTCAACGGCCACGATCACATATCCAATGACATTCCATGAGCCCCGGTGCTAGAAAAGAAAGAACTTCAGTCTCTCCGATTCGCAATTGACTCAAATCAACAAAAAGAAGAGAGCAGAGTCTATTTTCTGCAATGGAAAATCCTAAGGTCTTCTTCGACATGACAATCGGAGGAGCTCCAGCAGGCCGCATTGTTATGGAGCTATTCGCGGATATAACGCCGAGAACGGCAGAAAATTTCAGGGCTCTGTGCACCGGAGAGAAAGGGATTGGACGTAGCCGCAAGCCTTTGCACTACAAGGGATCAATCTTTCATAGAGTGATCCCAGGATTCATGTGCCAAGGAGGCGATTTCACAGCCGGGAACGGAACCGGAGGGGAATCGATCTAAGGAGCGAAGTTCGCGGATGAGAACTTCATAAAGAAGCACACGGGACCAGGGATCCTGTCGATGGCAAATGCGGGGCCAGGGACCAATGGATCCCAGTTTTTCATATGTACGGAAATGATGGAGTGGCTGAATGGGAAGCATGTGGTGTTTGGGAGAGTTGTGGAGGGGATGGATGTGGTGAAGACCATTGAGAAAGTGGGATCTTCATCCGGCAGGACCTCGAAGCCGGTTGTGATTGCTGACTGTGGCCAGCTTTCTTGAATCAAAGCTTCTTTGCATTCTATTGATAAGTCTTTGATTAGACCCTGTTGTTACTGTTACTATTCGAAGAGTTTTTGTTTTTGTTTTTTTCCCCTGTTCTGTATTTTCTCTTTGCTTCGTTCCACTGTTGTTCGTCAAATGCTTGCTTACTGATACATGGCGGAAAAATTAAGCTTACTATCATTTAATGGAAAGCTATGTTCAAACCATAATACATAAAAATAAATAAAATCTCAAAATTTCAACATCTCTATATTGGATTACAGCATTTTACAGATTATGAAAATAACGAACTTTTTTCTTTTTTTGTAATATTGATATATCTTTTTTTTTTTCAAAATGTCAACGAAATTAATTATATTTATATTAGAGATAATTTTAAAAAATAGTAAAATATTAAAAAGTAAAATTAATGTTGGTAAAAGATATAGAAGACTGAAATATAAATATAAAATATAAAAATTACTCGAAATTTTTAATTAATTTAAAAAAATTAAGTACCAACTCACCTATATATTAATATAGTTTTTTTTTTATTATCAATACATCATAAAAAAAGGTAAAAATGAGATATAGAAGACTGAAATACAAATATAAAATACGAAAATTTTTAGTTCCCGTTCGGAATAAATATGAGCACAAGTTATGAATCAGATTTTATTTGAGATATTTGTGATTTTATTGGGTCGGGCTTAAAGAAATATTACTTCTTTCACTTCAAAAAGTTAGTTTATTTTTTAAATTAAAGAAAATATTAATAATTTAAGTAATTGGATATTATATTTTTTATTTTATAATTTTGCATATCATAAAATTTCTTACCTATAATTATTAATGAAATATTTATTAAAATAAAGGGTAGAAAAATATTGAAAAGTTATAATTATTACTTTTATAAAATGGATAATTATTTTAAGAAAATTTTATTCTCCAAAATATTAATATTTTAAGACAGATGGAAATTTATTTTTTTGATGAAGGATGGTGTACCCTTACCTTCTACTACACAATCAAGTAAAGTAATATCACCAACTACCTGTATAGACAAATATGTATATTACATCATCTCTTATATTTGTGTATATATTAATATATATGTATCATCCATGACACATATATATTTACATATAATTTGTATCAAGTGCATACATGTAAATCTCTACTCACAATCTATTGTATAATGTAATATTTTTCATGTTTCATTTATGCATAGAAAAAATTTTAATTTACATATTTATATTTATACAAAAATTTTATATTATCCCAGTAAATCATAATTATTTACAGACTTTTTATATACATATAGATGTAGTTACAAAAATAAACTAATCTTATTTTGTTGGCGGCTACTGCTGCTCTGTTTTATGAGTATGACTCACTAGACTGGCGGCACCCTCAAATAATTCGTCGTTCTTAATTTTTTTCCTAATATATGCGTAAGAGGAAAAATAAATTTTCGCTCTGAGTTTTAATTCAGTGGTGTAAAAACTTATAATAATAATAATCATTTTGAAGAAATATATATATATATAACTGAAAATTTGTTTTTGAAATTATTTTATTTGCATAAGACGATATATTCAATAACATTTATGTTTATATAATTAATCTGGCATAAATATTTATGATAAATGAATGTAACAATAAATTTTTTAATATAAATTCATTCGTGTGTGATGTTATAAGCATATAATCAAAACATAATACTACATCAATTTATTAAATAAAAATTTATATCAAATTTGTATATTAAGATGACATAGACCCAATTTTAGGGAAACAAGAGATACCTTCAATCGACAAAAAAATCAGGATCCAAAAAATTCACTAGATATAAGTCAAATCATAACCCCGCTGCTGATTTAAGATAATCATACGATCAGTTTCAATCCAACATAATTACATGATCAGTAACTATATGTATAACATGTTTGGTCCAAAATAATCATAGGATCATGGCTAAATCATAATTCCAAATTTGATAAAAAACAACCACATGATCAGTCAATACATCTCATGACCAAAATAACCATATATCACAGAGTTCTTACCTTATTGATATGCCAATAAATTTATGAATCAAGTTTAGACTAATACGTGAGCCAAAATATATCAATTTTTATTAAAATAGATATTGCACAAAACTATATTTAATTCTTAGTTATTTTTCATTCAAAATATCATATAAAATAAATCGAGCTCATTTATTAATGATTAATATTATAAGTAATTGCACAAATATAATTTATCGCATCTACAAACTCTTTTCTTTTGCATGATACTCGTGTTTGTATCAAATGTGCGTCTGATAAAATTATATTTAACTGTCAAATATTTAGAAGTGTAATACTTCTTCTAATAATGAAAATATCAATTTCTTAAATTTAACTCAGCGTCGCTTACGTTAATTTATGAATTTATATTTTATATTTCCTGAAATATACTAACTTATTATTTAATTTACTCATTTTATTCATTACATTAATTTATTTAAATTTTCATTTAGCCCAATAATAAACTCAACTATTCTGTTTTTTTGCCTTACTTACATTTTTCTTAATTCAATAATTTGTTTAATTTTTTTATTATTAACTCATAATATTATTTAAATTATCTAAATTTTATTATATATGTTTCGGCCCAATTTTTATCATTATACTTTTTTTTATGTTTTAATTATAATTATTATTTTATTTTACCTTACCCCTAATTAAGTTATTCATAATTTTAATTAACTTAACTTTACACTTCATTAAATTAATTAACTTTCATTTAACATTAATCAACTTAATCTACTTTATCATACATAATTAGCTTCCAATTCACTTTAAAATTTCGGTTAATATAATTTTTAACCATTTATTCACTAATCTTTGAGATTAATATTAATTTATTATCATTGTTTCAGTTAAACCCAAATTTTAACAGCTTCATTACTATTGACCTCATTTACACTAATCACTATTATTAATTCATTTTAATCAAGTTAAGTTATTTGATTAATCAAATTTTGTTTAGTTAATTAAAATTTTTCTTTCTTAATCTTGATTTCCATAACATCACCTTACCCTTTTTTATTGTTCTTCGGTTAACCTCCAACATAAACCCAAATTCCAACTTCAACAGTGTAATCATTTTAAGCTTTAACAACCCACTTAACAACAACCATTATAAATGAAATTTAAAATTTATGAAATAAAACAAATTCAAATGGTACATACAAGATAAGAGTGCTTAAGCTATTGGGTACATGGAGAAAACAATATTAAAGCAAAAATAAAATAAAATTCACCTAGATGCTTCCTTGACCTCTTTTGATTCCTTTGAGTTTGCTTCGTCACTCAACCTTGCATGCAAGATATGATTTGTTCTTATCAAGTTTCAAAGATGACATGCATCAGTAAAGAGTCACAAACTTAGCTTTGACTGAATCTACTCATGCAATCTTTCACCAAGAGGTCTCGACTAGGTTGAGATTCATAAGAAAATTATCTTATTTTTCATAAGATTATTACTTGTTATACTATAATTTATGGTTAGATGATAGATATTTCAAAAATAAATAAAGAAATGAAGAGAATAAGGAGATGAGTGTTTCAAAATTGAGAAGAGAAAGGAAGAAAATGAAGGAAAGAAGAGAAGAAATAAAGAGATGGAGAGAAGAAATACATGGTTTTGTGAGAGGAAAGAAAAAAAAGTTGAAATAATTCTCTACAATGGTTTGCAAAGAATGAGATGAGTTACATGCAAATCATGGTCGGCCACCTTTTGCAAATTTTGTTCAAAACAAATAAATTTTTGTTAACTTTTAAATTTTGCTAATATGACTTATGAAATTGACATTGATTGAGAGATTTCTCATCATGTCTTCCATCTTTTCTTTTAACAGTCTTATGATCGAAAATTGACTTTTATTATTATTATTATTATTATTATCATCATCTTCTTCTTAATTTATTTTTTCCATATTTGTTAAATCTTTTAATTTTAAATCTGGAACAATTTAATTTTTAACAATTAAGTATATCATTATTCATGAATTATTATTTTTTACATTTTTATATGTTTTATTTCTCAATTGGAGTAATAGAACAAAAATCATATTTTTCTGGTTATTTTTACGGCAACGTAAGTTAAATTTTATCTTTTTAATTTATCATATTAAACATTTGAGTTTTAACACTAAATTATACCTACAAGTCCACCTCATTATTGTTTACGTTACAGTATACTCTGTTCACGATTTGTTAACAGTACAAAAATCACATATTTTACAGTTGGATGTCATTTTTATCAATTTTTATAAAAAATTTAGCGTTACATATTTAAACTAAAATTTTTCACTTATTATCGATCTCAATTTAGACTTTTGTTATATTGGTTCAATTCCAATCGTGTACGGATACAATTTTTAGTAGTTTCGGTGCATCTGATTGAAAAACAACCGTATCAACCGTGATCTAAGTTAACGAAATGATAGATAGAATATTTTTTTGGTGAACAAGGCTGGAATAAATTTTTTTTTTGGTGATTAGGATGGAATAAATTTTAATCACTACTTATTATGAAGTTGCCAGGCTGGCCCAAAGAAAAATCTGCGATCCCATTTTGTTTTTTTTTTTTACAGTATCATTCCGTTACTGAATTTTTTTCTTCTTTTTTTTGCCAACCAACGAAGCTATCAATATATAATGACAAATTAATAGCACATCAAAAAGTATGAAAAATCTATTACTTGTGTTCTCTTTTTTTTTTATAGAAGTATTTTTATACTAATAACAATAATAATAATATTTTTTTAATACAAAACCACGTGTTTACAAGCTGAAACTAGTAATATTTATATCGGATAATACTCTAAAGACAGGTAAATGTGAACCCCTCGAAGAAGACCAGTAAATCACCCACCAATTAAAGGCATCCACGTTCTCAATTTTAAGACCCCACGGATTGAGATGTTTTCTTTATGCATTTTTTAGTTCCATAAAAATTTTCAAACTTTGTACTGTATAATTACACACTAATAGCATTACTTGCAAACGTATCGATCACTAAAAACCTAATAATTACACACCAATTGAATTACTTGCAACTTCTTTTTGTAAATATTGTACAATAAAGATTGTAATTAATGAGTTCAAGGTACGTGCCTTAGTGATATAAAGAATTTATCCTTTCATAAATGGTCTCAAATTTAAAACTCCAGTAGAACAAAAAAGAAAAGGATTGTCATTGATGAGAGTGGAATATATATGCATAAATCAATTTCTAAATAGAAAACATACATATTTTAAGACATTTGATTATACTTTGCAAATATTTTGGAAGACTTCGAGAAAATTTTATCCTTATTTGAATATAAACTAGTTATATATTTTTTTCCCATAACAAATTGTGTTATGTTAAAAATCTGAATGCTTTTTAAAGGAAATGTATATATGACTATGAGTATCAACTCTCAATTTAATTTATAAAATATAAAGTTCTTATCATTTATTATTATTATTATTATTATTATTATTATTATTATTATTATTATGTTGGAGTAAAAGATAAGCCAAAATTTTTTTTTATACGAAAGTTCTCAGTTTATATATAAATAAACTGAGAATAATTTTATTCTTATATTCAAAAAATAATAAAATATTATTTTAAAAATTTTAAAATAAATAATTCCAACTCAAAACCTCAAGTTTTTGGTTTAATGTTTTCCTTAATGGGAAACAAGATATTGCATTTAATAGTTGCAATGTTAGAAAACCATCTTAATCGTTGAATTCTAATAGTTATAATTATAAAGTACTTAATTTGACACTATTTAGAGGTATGGTTATAGTCGCCCTTTAAGACGTTAGCCAACAACTACATGGCACACTTGTCATATAACTGATTAGATATACTCGAAACCACATAGTAATTGTTTATATTTTGCCCTATTTTTTAATATTTTTAATATTGAACAAGTAATTAGCAATGGTCCCAACTTCCTACACATCATAAAATTTCATTAACTATCTTCAAAATTGTTGACTTGTTCTAAAAGAAAGTAGACATATAGCTGAGTATGAAGACTATTTTGTTGTTGTAGAATATTAAAAATAACAATAATAATAAAGAATGAGAGAAAAACCCACGAAAGTTACCGAAAGGTACATTCATGTTGTGAAATTCAAGTCACTTTGATAGCTCAACAAATCTTTCAAAAACAGTGGCCCGACCATATATATCAATAACACCAACCATAATGGGACAAATATAGATATGATAGATCTATCATATTCAGGGGAAAAAAATCGTTCTTATATATGGAAATTTATTCATTCAGTATATTTAATTATATTTTTGCTACTAGTAATTAGTTCTCTAATTTTTTATTAAATGTGATTATCACATTCATGTAAATGTAATTTGTCAAATTAAAAAAAAAGGGTACGCAATCAATTACGAAAAATCAAAAAACAGCAAGTGGAAGATGGGAAGCTTGAAGGTCTTAATATGTCTTTCTATTTATTGGAGTTTCTGCACTAGTTTATACAAGTGATGCTTGGGGATTTGCGTACTGCATGCGCCTGCGGCAATTGTGATCCAGGGTTTAGACCTGTAAGGTGTTGCTTCTATGGCTACGGTGGTTCTCAGCAGTGCACATGCAGCCGTGCATGTGATTCACCATGAAATCCACCTCCAAAAAAACAATAAGCTGACTTCACATGTATTATTCAATTGATTTCATATTAATTTAATCCACTCAACTCCAACTTAATACGTATTATTAAATAGATAAAAAAAACAATTTTTTTTAAAAATATTATATTTTTTGAATTATAGCAATATATGGCATCCACATAATCACCAGATATATATAATTTTGGTATTGTAATGATTTAATTTTCTTATACTAAATGCCTGAGACTGAGTCAATCGAACTAAATGAGAGCAACGGTCTCTTTCATGAGCTTCGAATTTAATATGTAATAATATTTTAAATTGAAAGTCAAATGAAATTGCTTACAAAGTAATTGGTCATAACTCATAAGTTACAACTTAACTATAATTATATCAGAACTCTAGTAGATTTTTTTATTACCAGAAAAGATGTTTGGAGATTTAATATATTTATAGTCTTTTTTTTAGTTTGTTATTATAATAATATTTAATGTGATTTATTATCCAATGTGAATTAATATTTTTTTATTTTGCTTTCATTAATCATTAACATAAATCATACTGAAATTGATAACAAATAGATTAACCAAACCGTTTGTTTAATAAACTTTACATTTCTGCATTTATTATTTTAATTTAAAAAAGAAAGCATTATCGGTTAACAAATATTTATTATACCCAGAAAATTTCTTGTTTGGGGGAAAAAAGATAAAAAAGAAATTCCAAATCGAAGAAAGATAAGTAAGACTAGTTGAGACACCAAACTCAGACAAAGCGGGCGGATGACTTCGTTTGTCCCTTCCCCACCATTCCCTCCATTCATATCTTTACATTTAATGATTTCTATATATAAATTATGAATTTTAAAAAGAATAGTCAATCCTTTCGGCTTCGGCTTTGGTTTCGGTTTCCTTCTCCGTTTGGGATTTCTCCATATTCAATCTTCATTCATCAGTCAAAAATTCCATTCTCCCTCGAGTTTCATTGCTGCTAAAATAAACGCGTTGCTTTCTTATTCACGCACCGTCCTCTCACACCCAATTCCTTCCTCTTCCTTTCTTTAATTATTCCGTATTGTATTCTTTCTGCCCTTTGCTTTCCCCCTGTTACTCTGACCTTCTCTTCCCCGTCAAATTCTTTGCTGGGTTTTTCTTTTCTTGTCATATTAGTTCTGAATTTGATTTTCTTCTCTGGAATCAGGTATTCTCTTATTGTTCTTGTTCTTTGATGGGTAGATGCATTTTTTGTAAAAAGCTTTATTCTTGAAAAGTTTTAGAGGTGAGATTTTGATATTTATAGGAATTTCTTTGAACTAAAAAAAAGGCATTTTCAGGAGAGATGGGTGGGGTTTGTTCGGGAGGGACAAAAGGAGGTCGTGCTAAAGTTGGAGATAAAAATGGGTTTTCAGGGAAGCTAAAGTCAATTAAGAGCTTTAGCAAGCAGAAAGGGAATTCTCATTCTTTTAGTAATAATACTAGGGATGATGATTTCGGCAAGACGACGACTCGTCAGAGATATAATTCCGGGGAATTGCTGCTTTCTTTCTCGAGAGAACTTAAGCCGTCAACGCCTGCTCAGGGAGGGGCTGCTGGAAAGGTATGTTTGGTTTTGACCATATATTGTTTTTGGTTATGATTGTTCATAAGCTTAGGATTTTAGTAGACAGACAGAAAGGTTGACTTTGACTTGCCTCTGGATTAGCTTGGCTTTGTTCAATTTTACTGGATGGACGACAATGTGATGGACTGATTATTCAAATGAAAACATAAACCGGAATGTTGGATTTGCTTAATGCTCCAGTTTGCAATTTTTGGAGTGAAAGCAGTATGAGTTAGCAGAATTGTGAAGCAAGTCGTGTTACTCATGCGGGCTGTTGCTGGGACATAATAGAAAAGAACTTGATGGTTGAATGAATGTTGTGTATGCATGATCAGAATCCAAGCTTCAAAATGAGATCTCCTGCACCAAATCGTTTGCTATCTTTCACATATTAAATTACTATCTTGAATTTTTTATCTGCTGTTGAAATATATGTGGCATCATTATTTTGAGGGCATCCAACAGTAAGTACTATTCTGATAAGCTTCACTGCATAAGAGGCTAAGCATGTAATTGAAAAAAAAATTGGTGCAAGAACTAGCTATCTTGCCAAATTTTCCACTGTATAAATTGACACGGGCATGGTGTTTTTCCTATATATGCAACGGAAGGTAGAAAACCCCTTGTATATGTATTAGCTTGCTACTGAATGGACGTGTGTTCCATAGTAGTGGGGTGGACATGCTAGGATTGATTGCGAGTTTATCTAAGGCTTATAGTGAGGGACTGTTGAATGTCAAAGACTTAATGATCTGGGGCTGACATGCAACAACTTTAAAGAAATACAGACTTCATAAAATTAAACAAGGATACATAAAAGTAAGGAATGTGATTATTTACCAACATTAAAAACTTGAGAGAAAAATATTAAGAGTTAGGGTTACTTTTGCTGAGAATGTATAATCTGATTATTTTCCTCAGTCTAAGCTTGGGATTTTTTGAAGTTTTCACCAATTTCTATCAACATTCAAGGTTTAGTATTACATAACAAGTTAAAATTGATGAACATAAATTGTGATAAGGGAAGAAACCTTCTAATGCATGTTATACATAGATTTCATTCCTTTTTTCTTTGATTGTGGCAGTTGCTGATCAACGTTGTATTTTTCCTTCTATAGGATACCCAGAAGAGTTCATTTATAGGAAAAGCTGGTGCTGCAGGCCTGGAGAAAGCAGTAGAAGTTTTAGATACTCTTGGAAGTAGCATGTCAAATTTGAATGCCCGAAGTGGCTTTATCACTGGCATGGCTTCTAGAGGGAACAGAATATCAATATTGGCATTTGAAGTTGCTAATACAATAGCAAAAGGTGCAAATTTGTTTCATTCACTTTCAGAAGAAAATGTTCAATTCCTGAAAAAAGAGATACTACATTCAGAAGGGGTACAAAAATTGGTTTCCACTGATATGAAAGAGTTGCTAATTATTGCTGCTACTGACAAAAGGTTGGTACTCATTAAAATTTGTTTATCTAGACCTTTTATGTCTAGTGTAATTGGCTTCAAGAAAACATGCCTTATGTTGTGTAATCTTCTTGTAGAGAGGAATTTGATGTATTTGCTGGAGAAGTAATTCGGTTTGGAGATCTATGTAAAGACCCTCAATGGCACAACCTTGGTCGATATTTTTCAAAGTAAGGTAGAACTTTTATGTTGTAATACTTCCTGGCCACATTTTCTGTTTGCTAACGAGTAAATTATGCCTCTTGGCATGGTTTTAATGCTTCAGATTGGATTCAGAATATTCCAGTGACAAACAACCCAGAGCAGAGACAGAAATAACAATGCAAGAGCTAACCACCCTAGCCCAGCATACTTCTGTAAGTTCATTTCCATATTTACTAAGTTTGCATTTGAAATACTGCCTGTCCAGGGTTGTATTTTAATTTTTTTTCCTTCTGTGGTTGTGCTACATTGTTGTGTTTAGAATGCACTTCCTTATTCCTCACAATTTTTAAGTATCCAAGTTTAAGAAAAAGCATTTTATGAGTGTTCGCAAAATCCTTTCTGCACACCTTTTGCATATCATAGATCTTCCATAGCATATATTATCAATCTGTCAAGCTTTGAAGAATTTTGCATCATATTTATCTGCAGTTAAAAAATGTTGGAATATATTATCCTTCTTGAAAAGTTTCTACATTTATTTTATACCACTAAATGTAGTTACGTTCAACTCCCTTTCTTATTTCCAATTAAAACTTCTTCTGTTCCTTATTTAACTTACAAAATTTCTAGCCTTCTATTTTATTTTTCAAATTCAAAACTCCGTTTTTGGTGCAAGATTAATTCATGGGTTCAAATGGTTTCAGACTCCATCACACTTTCTTTTATACTTACAACTCCATATGTTCCAAATGAAAACATTTCTCAGTTCAAGATAGGAATATCCCACAGTTTAGGCAAACTTTTTTTTTTTTTAATCTCTTCTAGTCTTTCATTCTTTGGGTAGCTATATCACTTTTTCACTTTCTCATATTTGGCTCTGTGATTAGGCAATGGATCTTTCGCTAGAGGTATCAGCTTAATCTTAAGTTGCTTTGCTTCACTTACGAAAATAGCCATTGACTCTCCTTCATATGCCGAATTTGATTACACTGTTTTGTATGCTAGCTATAAAAACTATGTTCTTCATGTGCAGGAATTGTATCATGAGTTGCATGCTTTGGACAGATTTGATCAAGATTATCGGCAAAAGCTTGAAGAAGTGGAGTCCTTGCACCTCCCCAAAAAAGGTTAGGCATGGACAATTTTTTTCTCTTCCCACTATTCTTGGATGTCTTCTGATATTCTAGGTTTATATATTTGTAATTAATCAGCAATATCTGAAGTGAATTTATGATCTATTTCTATGAGATTGTCTAGGTCATGGATAACATTATGTTAGTGAATTCTGACTTTGATTTTGGTGATGTGCTCCTAGATCAACACTCCTTTGTACAGCTCAGATATCAATATATTAGCGGCAGGAATACCTCCTTAATGGTTAAAATCTGCTTTTTTTTTTTTAATTTATGTTAAAACATGTGCCTCAAATATCACTTTTGTCTCTTATTATTAGTTAATTATTTTGCCTTCATTGAATCTTTCTTTTGCTATTCTCCTTTATTCACTGATAATTTTTCTCAATTACTAGATAAAATGTTACCATGATCAGGTTTCTTTGTAATTGGTTTCAAGACATCTTTTTATGCTTTTCTTCTCTGCTTAACGGTCCATATCTGCTTGACACCTGCTAACCATAATGGAGGAGTTTCATTTTATTAACCAACTCTTTCCTTTGGAATTGCAGGAGAGAATCTCATGATATTACACCATGAGCTAAAACAACAAAGAAAGCTTGTAAGGAGCTTGAAAAAGAGATCTCTATGGTCTAAGAATTTGGAGGAGGTACATGATTATAACCCATGAGCCACTAGTTACACCTGCTGAAAAGTTACACCTTCGTTTCTGGTAACTTCACTGCAGGAGTGCATTTGTCATTTCATTTCCATTAAGTTTCTGGGATCCTGTTATGTTTCTGTCAATAATTCTTTTTGCTATTTTTCCATGATTTCCTTCCATGCCATGGATTTTAATACCTTCATTCATTTAAATAAAGGTTATATGAAGAAGATGGCAGTCAACATTAAATAAGATATGATTTAATATGAAATCTACTGTAGATAATTATGGAATAGTTAACATTAATTCCTAGTGGATTTTATAGGAGAGAGTAGAGTCCATTGGTGTAAATCAGACAATCAAATTATCTTATAACATTGCCTTTTCTACTCTGCAGGTCATGGAGAAGCTTGTTGATATTGTGACCTACTTACACCAAGCTATTTTAGATGCATTTGGAAACAATGGTACAAGTTCATTTTTCTCATAAAAAGATTAGCAGATGACCAATTGATGAACATGGCAACTCTATTTTGCACTATATGCAGTTAAAATAACACTATAGTGCTTTTTGATGCTATGATTTTGAATTGTCATGCACGCGTAAAAATTTGCAAAGGAATATGAAATTTCTTATGTTTATTATCCTGATCTTGTTGGCTAGTGCACCATAAGGATATTCAATTCAGTTTTGGTACTATGTACTTGGAATGATAAATACTTGCATGATTTTCAACAAATGGCAGGTGTCAGATTGGAAAGTGAGGAGCGTGGGAAAAATCCTCAAAGGCTAGGTGCAGCTGGTCTTGCACTGCACTATGCTAATGTCATCAACCAGATTGACAACATTGTGAGTTTACTATTGCTTCTCTTTTCCTTTTATTGTCTCACGTTCAGAATGGTTATTCTGTGGGATTTTTATGAAAATGAATTTATATATTATTAGGCATCTCGTCCCTCCTCCCTACCTCCTAGTACAAGGGACAATTTATATCATGGGTTGCCATCCTCTGTTAAGACAGCTCTTCGCTCCCAACTACAGATGCTTGATAATAAGGAAGAGGTATGTCTGCTAGTTATGAGACCTATGGTTTACGCCTTTTTCTTTTTCCATTTTAAAGCAACTCGATGAAAGTGCTCCGTGTTGCTTGTGCATTCATTTATGGGGTTGTTTCTTTTATGTCTCTCTGCAGCTTACAGTAGCCCAGGTGAAAGCTGAAATGGAAAAGACTCTCCACTGGCTGGTACCCCTTGCCTCCAACACGACCAAGTAAGTTGATTGATGCTTTTATTGATCTTTTTTATTCTCTGCTGTTCTTCATTTACAATTTCTTATTTAATTTTTGTTGCAATCGTCTACAGAGCACATCAAGGTTTTGGGTGGGTAGGAGAATGGGCAAATACTGGGTCAGTTGAGATATCTTTCCCTTTCTCCTGTGAATATCTTATATATAAAAATGATGCATGATTGCATCATATCAGGAGTGAATCTTTGATGGCTTTTGTTCTTTCTTATAGAAATGAATTTGGCAAGAATACGGCCACACTGAGTAACCTGATCCGCCTGCAGACGCTTTACCATGCGGATAAGCAGAAGACTGACATGTACATTCTGGAAGTGGTGACATTACTTCATCGTTTGATAATCTTAGTACAAAGTAGAGATCATGGTTTCAAAACTGTGCCTTTTCGCTCGCCAACTCATAAGGGACTGGAATTCCGCACCAAGATGCAGAGACTTTTATCGCGAAACCATGGCACAACTTACAGCATTCAACTTTCTCAAGAAGATAGAGATCTGTTAGAGAAGGTGTGCCGCAGGAGATTGGTTCCAGGAATAAGCAAGAGTCAAGAATTTTCTAAGAAAAGAGGAAAATTTTGGGCATTGAGCAAGAGCACGGGAAGCTCTCCAGCTAGGGAGATTGGTTCAAGGAAAAACTTGCGACACCCAAATGTGTTGGATATTATGGATGGCTTGCACTCTACATTATGAGTTCCTTCATAGTCTATTAACCATAGGAATTTGGCTTCCCCGCTGAATTTTATCTTTCATGTATATTCATTCTTTAAATTCTCATTTTATAGTATATAACCCCAATGAATGCTATATTTTGTATTACACCAGCAACATAATGATATACAGATTACATGTTCGATCAATTTCAGAAATGTGTGGTCTTCAAATGATTCATTTGAAAAACTTGAGACCCTTTTTATTTGATGATGATGCCACTCCTTGTCAATCCTATTAAAATTCCAGGAATGGATCAAGATGGAATTAAAATTTAATTTGCTGAAATTGGGGAAATAATAAATGCAGTTTAAATCGACAATCTGATTGAATGCATACTCCTAGTTATGTCAATTAAAATGGTTGAACACCTATCTAGGAGAATTAGGCAAAAAGTTTATGGCATGGAATATTTGCTAATTGGGATCAGATTGGTGAAAATGGGAGTGCCCATATTGTCGTAACTGGCAAAGGGGCGGACACCCATCTCGCATCTCTGTAAGCGAGAAATGACCACTCATCACATCCCGTTTACTGCCATGAAGGATCATACCCAGCAGTGGATGTTTTTCACGCTTTTAATGCATGAACATCAACCTGCTCTTCTCCATCTGTCGATGTGGGATAAAGAAATATTCCAACATTAATCTACAGGTATGTGTTTTAACAAATCGCGTCATTATTGCTCTCTAAATAATTATATAAATTTTTATCTGCTCCAGATTTATAATAAAATGTCATATAAAATCAGTAAATATCCATTCTTAGATTTTCAGATGTAAATTCAGTGTTGTTCCAAAAATGGGGAATGATCCACGATTTAATTCATGATTTGGATTTAAGAACAAAAAACTGAATAGATATATATATACAGCAGATAATTCGATTAATGAAATTGCACGTACTAATGTTTACGAACTTGTCATATTTATTCTATTGAGTTTTTATTTTTCTATTTTATTCCATTAAGTTTTCAATTAATTATTTTTATTTTATTGAATATCTAAATAAGTAGTTTTATTTTGTTAAATTGCAGAATGATTATTGTTTTTACACGTTGAGGAAATGTATTATCAAAATTGTATCGTCAAAAAAAATTTTGAGAGAGAAAAAATTATTGATGTTTCTCCTTTTTTTGTTCTCTATATGTGCAAACTCAATGGGATAAACGCAACAAAATTATTCAATTTTTTCTTTAGAAAACACTATCGACGTCTGATTTGCCATTTGCCAACGGGCCGAAGGAAGGAAACGTGTGAAATTTTTCGATTTCGAGGTTCGAAGCCTTTTAATTTATAAGCTTTCATGATTAGACCCAGCGGTTGGAATAGGAGGCGGGTTTCCCCTGAGATTTGGAATTCAGGTTTTAGCTTAATTTTAAGAACACTTCCATATATAGCTAGATTCCCTTCACGATAAAGTCAGAGTATTTTTCCTTATTTTAAAATTTATTTAAATTCATTTTTTTAATTTAATTTCATTCACATATGATTAATCAATCTATCTATATTAACATATTTCAAATTAGTTGTGAGGTAAGAAGGAAAGGCAAGAAAGAGAAGTGAGAATTCTCAAACATTTACGATAAATAAATAAAAAAAAAAAGAAGAAGAAGAAGAAGAAGTCGACGAAGAAAAGGACAGCAAATAAAAAATTGAATAAAAGTAAAATAAAATCTCAAGCAATCCAGCATCTATGATAAATAAAATAAAATAAAATAAAAAGATGTAATAGACACCACACCAACGAATAGGCAACAATAAGCCCAAGTTTTGTTTTTGCTATTTTTAGTTTTTTTAGTTTTTATTTCCTTTCCAATATCAATAGCACTCATATAGTTAATATAGTTGTCTGACACTGTATATTGTATATTTAAACTGTGGCAAAAATTTAAACTGCGGCAAAAAAAGGGGTAATTTAGTCAGAACTGAGGTTAATTAGACAAATTATATGCTAGATACAATTAATTTGATCCAGCCAAGAAGTAAAAGCCCATTTTAGATGATTTATTTTATTATAATCTCGTATGTTTACAGTTTATATCGGAGATAATTGTACGATAGATCTAAATTTATATTATATCATGAATCTCATTTTTTTTATATATATTTTTTTCGAAATTAAATTTTAGTAAACTAATAAATATAAAATATATTCATCTATTATAACTTACAAATTTATCATTTTGAATTTGAAAGTTTATCGTTTAAAAGTTATAGGTTTTTTTTTTTATAAATTACGAGTTCATCGTTTATCAAATATAGGTTTATCGTTTATAACTTATTATTTCATCATTTACAGATTTATTGGTTACAATTTATAAATTCATCATTTTAAATTTATAGATTCATCATTTAGAAATTATAAATTTATTATTTAGATTTTTCAAGTTCATCATCATTATGAAATTACTTATTAACCGTTTAAAAACTATAAATTTATTTTTTAAAATTTATAAGTTAATTATTTATAGGTTTGTGTTTTAGAACTTACTAATTCATTATTTATATTTTTTAAATTCATTATTTACATGTTTATCATTTATAATTTGTAAATTTATTGTTTTGAACTTACTGATTAATCATATAAAAACTACATGTTTATCGTTTTAAATTTGCAGATTAATCATTTATAGGTCTATCATTTACAACCTATAAATTCATTATTTATAATAAAATTCATCATTTTCAATATTTAGCTAGATTTTTTTATCTCTATATTACTCATTTTTATTTAAAATATGTTTATTTTCAACAATTTTATTTTACAAAATATATCAAAACTAATATTTTTTTATCATAAATAATAATAATTAAAATATTCAAAAATACTAAAAATAAAATTAAATATACAAATTAAAATATTTTATTTCTAAGACAACTATATAATGGAGCAGTAATTTTTTTCTTTTATTTATTTGAAAAATAATAAGAAGATAATAATAAAGAAGAAAAATAATGATACGATAATTATTTCTGTTTACGAAATACAGTGAATAAACGTGAATTATTTAATCTAAAACATAATATAATTCATTTTGAAATTTGAAATACAATGCAAAATAAACACGAATATATAATATACTTTTCACGTGATTAGAAGCTTGTTGGAACCATATAAAGTAATATTATAGTCCCACACATATTAGACAAACTTAATCTTTATGGGTTAAAAAAATTTCTAACCGTTAAAAGTGACTGGAATCAATGGTGTACGTGCAGCGGCTGCAACATTTATTCCTCATACGATTAATTTAAGGAAGGGTTTATTAATATCAAGAAAAAGAAACATACAATAATATATATATATATATATATAATGGTAATGAAGTTCGAATTTTAAAGTATTCACCTCATATCAAGGGAAGTCGACGCCTGACTTCTCACCGTCCCTTTCACGAGAGAGAAACACGTGTCCATCTCGGCCGATGGACGATCCGTCCTCGGCCCCCGCATGTCCCCCACGGCCACGGGTCCACGTGCATGTGAAGTTGAAAACTGAGGGCGCAAATCTTGATTGTTGGTTGCTTAAGTTAAAATTTAAAATTGGAAAAGACAAGACAACTGCATTTACTGCTATGGGGTCGCGGCTCCATATTTTATCCAAATTTCAGTTTTTATTCATTTTTTTTCTTAGAAATAAATGTTCGTCATTATAATCTGGGAAAAGTTATTGGATTTATTTAATATTTTAATTATTGCTGTTTATTGTCCCAAATGTACTATGAAAAAAATTGAATTATTGGTAAATTAAAATTTTAGTTTTCAACCATACTAATACAAAAACGTTAAAATCGTAAATTATACTTTAATTAATATTTAGTATATTAATTAATAAAATGAATATTATTTATTTTATTTTATTTAAATTTATCTTAAAACAATAAAAAGTATTGTCTATTATAATTTTTTATTCACTGAAAATTTGCAAATTTGTAAATAATTTCCTTATCCATATAATTGCAATTGCAAATACCACATAAATATTTATAATGATATTTGCAAAATGATAAAGATGCTCTTACGATTTGCCCAATTAGCATCGTTCTTATTCTTCTTCATTCGTTTTATTATATTTTGCGAAAGAGAAAATTTGTACTAATCATTGCTAGAAATACAAAAGGGCAATGCCATCAAATATTCATGACACCAAATGTAAAAGAATTTCATGATTCAAACAAATTTTTTAATCATATTTTTCTTCTCTCCTTTTTGGGTTATCATCTACGGATTAGTTTGTTTAAATTAACGAAATATTTCATTGACGAATTTGAAAAAAAATGGGAAAATAACTAAAAAGATAAATAGAAATCTTTGAAGTTGTAAATAAAAAAAATATTTATTTCATTATGCAATAATTTAAAAGGGGGATTTAACAAAAATTTATACAGTGGAAAAAAAATCTGTTGTTTTTATAAAAGGGTCCTTTCTTTTTGGTTATTTTTTTCATTAATATAGTAGATATGAAACCTAATATAGTTAATTTTCGTCATCGCTGAGTCAGCCAAGGCAGTTGGCGGTTGCAGGCGTGTTGTGTCTGTCTAATTGTCCAATCTCCTTATTACAATTATTACATTAATTTGCCGCTTATAATTTACATATCAGATAATTGTTAGTATTCGTGAGGCTAAGGACCTTAACCCTTTGTTTGGAATTTTCTTTTGAGGGAAAATAAATTTTATTTTTTATTTTTATTTTTTATTTTATGTTTGAATTAGAGAAAAATAATAAGGGAGTGGAAAGAAAATATAATTTATTTTCCTTTCTCGTATTTTGATTGAAGTAAAATAAAAAGAAATGAAAGAAAATAATATTATATATTTAATATTTAACTCTTCATTTTATAGAAAAATAAATATTTTATAGGATAAAAAAATAATTTTACTTTGAATAGAACAAATTTTCTCCTAATCATTTCTATTTTTTCTCCAAGCAATTAAGTTAAGAGAAACAAATTAGAGATATTTTAGTTCTCCTCCATATTTTATCGCTTTATCCAAATACGATAAAGTCAAAATCCCCTCATATTTTATTTCTTTATTTTTCCTCCCATTTATTTTCTCTTCTCCCAAACAATTTTCTCTTCTCCCAAACAGGGGTAAAGGTTTCCTTATTTATTGGGTAAATCTCAAGTCTTAACTTCGTTCGTATATAAATATTATGAATTTTGATCTAATACAGAGAAGTTTATTTTACAAAATTCTGTACAAACATTAATTCATCTACAGCTCACACGTGCCAACTTTGACGTCATTATCACTAATAGAAAGTTTGAAATCAAAGTATGAATATGATCAAACAAATAGTATAATCTTCTCGAGATGGCATGGCTGTTTGCCATTCTTGTTCTAATTTTTATCTTCAATAAGATTCCATTTATATCATCTTAATTCATAATCAAATCTAATCAATATGACTGAAAATTGATCAATGATGAGGAAATATTCTTCATGAATTAAGTATATATTTTTATTTATGAACCAAATTAATAATATATTATCATAATTTTTTTTTCAAAAAAAAAAGTCATATATGAAACTAATTATTATTTTATAAATATTAAATGAATTATAAAAAATAATTTCTGAATTATGGATTTATAAATAAAAATATAAAGTAAAATGTAAACCAAGATTTTCCATTTAATAATCCATAGAATAATTATTAGCTGACGAGCTGGCTGTCCACATAAAAATAATATATAATGAATTGTTTTATTTTTCCTTATGTAAAATATAATTTATTTATTGAAATTGATTATAGTATTATTTTGTATATAATCATGAATGTAAATAAGATTGGTAAGAATTTATCTTGAAATAAATGATAAAGATTTAAAATTTAAAATTTTATAATTGGATTAAACTATTAACTATATATATATATATATATATATATATATTGAAAACGGGATTTGAGTCTTTTTCCCCTTTTCTGAGAGTGAACGCCAAATAAAAGAAAACAGGATTAGAATACGAGGACACGGCCCACGGAAAGTCGGAAGTAATGCTTCCAGAAAGAAGCATCCAAAAGATTCGTTGCCAATGTAATTTCAAAGTCAGTCATTGGCCATTGCCTTCCCTGGTTGTCAGGGATAGATTCTTTTACACCGACGATTTGCTGAGTCAGCATGTGACAAATCCGAGTTTCCCTGTGGATAAGCCCCAACCTGTAACCAATCCTATCTAACCAGGGTTTATCGCATTCCCTATATATTTCAACTCACCCGTTAACCCAACACATCATCCCCTTCCATTTAGTCAAAATTTGCAAAATCCACAGATTCGATAATGGCTTCCATTTCTTCTTTTCCATCACTCACCTCCTTCTCCGCTCAATTCGCCGATGGGCCCCATTCTCACTCCTCTCGTGTCAGCTTCCGTCCTCTCCGTGTGTCCGCCTCCTGCGCCACCACCGCCGAGAGGACCGCCTCCCGCATTGCATCGCCTCGATCGCTTTACAAAGTTCTCGGAATTCAGATGGGTGCCACGCGTGGAGAGATCAAAGCGGCTTATCGGAAACTTGCTAGAGTTTTGCATCCTGATGTCGCCGCCGATCAAGGTCAAAAGGAAATCAACGCCTACGAGTTTATAAAGATACACGAAGCTTACGAAACTCTCTCCGATCCCGAGAAACGGGCGGATTATGACCGCTCGCTTTATCGGCGAGGACGGCCTATGAGTTCTCCGTTTGTGACGTCAGCGGCTGCAACCACTGCAGGGAGTTATGCAGGTTCTGGATTCTCTGGGTTTACAAGGCGGAGATGGGAAACCGATCAATGCTGGTAGAGAAATCGGCGAATTGGTTAACATTGATACTAATTATTGGATCGATATTTATTAGGCTAGGAAAGTAGAAGAAACAGTAGAATACAGTAATTAAAATCCCCCTCGTCTAATTAATTTTGGGATATTATAATTGCATTGTTGTACTTGTAAATATTCCCAATATGGGGCTCCAAACTACTGTTTTTATATCAAGAAAATAGGCGGCATTTTTACAGCCTGTTTGAACTAGGAAAAACCCTTTTTCTTTCTTTGTCTCTGTGTCGTTGATGGTTATATATGAATTGAGAGCTCCGTTTCTTTGGCACATGAACAGTTCGAATTCTAGCATTCACCAAATCTTGTCAATTGGAAATATTTTGATAGATATAAAGCTGCTTCTGGATCCTTTTACTCTTTTCATTTTTTGTGTCAAATTCAGAATCTCGTATATGTGCTTAATTTCATTACTCGATGCTTTTCTCTTCTCTATATTCGCTAGAAGTGAATTGGAGTCTTAGGTACTGGCAACGTGGATGAACAGAAATACATAAATTGGAAATGATGTACTAATTCTCATCCTGACAAAATATCTAGAACTAAAAGCAATCTCATCCAAGCATCCACAAATTAACCACAATTTTGATAGCCCAAGATAACTGTGGTATCGCAGAGCTGAGATGGAAAACCACCAGATGTACTTTTGTCTTTTATCATTGTCAGGGGACCGGCTCAGTGGCTGTAAAACAATCCCTGGACACCGCAGATTACACAGTGACGTTATAAAAGAAAATTGATTCTCATGCGAAAATTAGTTTTATGAAATGACAATGAAGGTATTGGTTTGTATAATCATGAAGATATGAAGGGAAGTTCAGACACAAAAGTTGACTAAAGCCACCATTTAGTGTGTTATTACTGAACTGAATTATTCAGTTATGGAGTTAAATTTGTACAAACAGGGCCACAAACTGAAATTTAAGCTGGATTTTCTCACAACTTTACAGTTTTAAATCAGGCTGAAGAGAAAATTTAATGAAGAATAAGAGTGGAAGTATGGTTCTAGGCTGTCTCCACTCGGTTCCTTGTGCTCACGGTTGTTTAGATCCTTTGTAGTTGTCCCAAAGCAGAAACTTCTACGAGTCCGAGAGCGAGTGGCTTTTGGTCCAAAAGTTTTAGATAAGCCATATTTTCTGCCCAGTTTGATAGAGGATAAAAAGGCAGCTGGTAAATTTTGATTCTCTTCAAATTATTTTTGAGCTAAATTAGTTAAAATGAAACGACTATAAATTTGGAAGTACTTATAATTTCTTTTATTTATATATATATATATATATAAAGGTGAGAAAGAAAAATAAAAACAAATAGGAAACTGATAACGGAGAAGTACTGGTTGATATATTAAGGTCATTCTATTGGATTCCTTGAGTAAATAATTTATAAGGACTTGATTTTCTGTCCAAAACATTGAATTTTTCGATCCAGTAATATTTTCTGTGGTTCTCAATCTCAACAAGTGTATGGTAAGCACTTTTCCTTTTATATAAAGTTTTACCATTCAAACTTTATATTACATGTGACTCTAGAATCTAAATTGAATACATTTATATATATAATTGCTTAAATTTCTCATCTATTAAAGAAACTCCGTTGGCGAATAATAATAATAATAAAAACTTTCCAACCATAACCACCATACACTCAACTGTATTTTGTCCTCCAATTCTCTTCCATTCACTTTATAATCCGCTCAAAGAACGCCCCCTCTTTGGTTTTTCCTCTCCTTCACCCCTTCATTCTTCTCTCTCTTTATTAACCTCATAAGTAATTAAGCATTTATCTAGTTTTATATATATATTAATTATGCTACCATGTCCGATACTTTAATTCAGGGACTCGAATTTTGGATGTCTTTGAGTAAGCTTATGGGCTTAGGTTTTAGCTGTGATCCTTGTTTTTAAAGTTCTTTCATTTTATTGATAATAAATGTTTATTTAAAAAAAAAATAGCTTATTTTCTTAGGATGCAAGAACTATATGTATATATATTGAAAAATAATAGAGTTTTTTTTATGTAAAAATAAGGGTGAGCAAATGGTATGAATTAATTGTAAAATTAATCGAACCAAATTATTTTAGACTATAGGGATTTGATAAATGATTAAAGGAATTGGAAAGTTTCAATTTTCAGTGCGATTCCATTAATTAATTTTAGTAAAACTCTCTGGTTTATTAGCCTGTTCATTCTAATTGGGTCTGACTAGGTTTAGGAACGGAGTCAATGGACATTTTCAACACGATAAGATTAAACACAATATAAAATTAAATATATATGAAGTTAAAGTAAATAAATATATGTTATAATTGTGTCAATACGTTTACGAATAAAAAATATTCTAAATGGATTGTAAATATTTAAAAATATATAAAATATTTAATAATTTTAGTAATATTCAAATTTTAAAATATATAAAGTGTTGAAATAAATATAATTATAATAAATATCTATAACATATATTTATATATGAATAAATTTATAATATATTTTGATAAAATTAATTATATTAGTTTATTTTATATATAAATAAATTATTTTTATTGAGTAATATATATATATATATAATTATGTAAACAAAAGTTAGTCTAAGTATTATATCATGCAAAAATTGTTAATAATTATTTCATACAATTAGAGTTAATTTTAACTAATATGAAAGGTTATACATAATTCTACATCGGTAGAAAAATTTACATTTTACTATCATATATTGATTTTTTAGAAAATGCAGATTTTTTAATATTTTTAATTAATTTTACATTGAGTTAAACTTTTTATTTTATTACTATTAATATAATATAAATCAAATTGTCTTGGTTTTTTTTCCTTTGCAATGACTCTATAAAATAGCAATTGTGAGCTTGATATTATTGACATAAATCAGAATAAAGATTTGACTGTGAACTTCTAAATTTATTATTATTATATGATCTAAACGGACAAGATTAAATAGAAGTTAACAAAGAGTAAATAAAAATTCCCCCCAGCTCACAATTTAAAGCAAAACATTGACGAGATATTAATATAATGTTGACGTTCCATCTTTACTTGTTTCAGGGTTCCAATGAGTACATCAACATAGCTATCATATGGCTTGATGGCCTGATCAACAAGGATAAAATGATCATGAATAAAGTTTATGCAGTTTGCTCTGTTGACTTTGATCGTCAGATCTGTAGAATATCACCATTACTGGTAAGTTTATATCAATAAAATGCACTGCCAACAGTTTGATGAAAATTTATTGTTTGTGGGGCCAAAGAAACAATTAGCATTCATATTCATCCTACCCCCTTGTATTAATTACAAGTAAAAGGCCTGCAAAGTTCCCTTCCTTTTGTTAGGGACTTGCAATCAGCTGAATATTTAAGTGGAGCTTTATGTCCAGGAAAAGCCAAATAAAAGGGGGAAAAGGAGGATGGAAACAAGCAGCAGTTAGCTTTGGTGAATTTAGCATCTTTTTATTCTAGCATCTATTGGGAGATAGAACCTGTTTTCACTAGTCGTACTAATTTATATCTCTCATACAAATGCATGAGTGGGCTGGTTTATTGGTAACATTAGATCATCCATTTTGCTTTTCTATGATGGTTTTTTTTCCTTTTGGAATAGGAATTACGTAAACTTGTTCGGAGAGTGCATTCTGTTCAAGAAGCAGAAGCTGAAATAATGGCTGCCAAAAAGCCCCTCACCCACTCACTTCATGCTCTTGCCAAGCATACTGCTTTCTAACGTAATTAATTTACAGCTAAAGTTTGACCGGATAAAACAAGCATTCCAGAAGGCCTTGCGGTTTTAGTTTAAGCTTGGGCTTGCCAATTCAGCCAGGGCTATCTCCATCCTTGGTAATGTTCAAATTGTTATTTTTGATTCTACAATGGAGGAACAAGATCTAGAGAAAGAACACAAAAGAAAGCTGCTCTGCCCAAATGTTCGTAAATGAAAAAGATTTAGACTTGATGCGACGAGGAACATGGGCCTTAGGAATCAGAGATTTTTTGGGCTTACTTTTCTTGATCTGGGTCAATTTTTATACTTTAAATATTAAAGCCCTCAATTGAAAGCTTAGTGATTCAAACAGTAAGCATGATTGTGTTCTAGTAGCTTCATAGTTTCAAGATTGGGCCGATGACGTTGGATGTCTTCATTTCTTATTGTCCCTTGTGAATCATAAATTTATTTATTCACATATATTATTTGTCTTCATTTTTTGTTTATGAGGCAAGTATATATTATATAGATTGGGGAATAGACGGTACAACATGATAACGAATTAATTTGACATTATAGATACCTACAAAAACAGGCTGCTGAATTATGCAGTCTTGCTTCTCAATAATTGTGTTCCAAGTCTTCCTTTTTCCATCAGCTGATGTCAAACCTTCAAGCAAGGTTGCTTAAATATTGTTATCACTTCCCTTTGATGGAATGCTATAAAGTGAATGATGATGATTTCAGAAATAAATAAATGAAAAAAAGTGAATGATGATACCCATAATATGGCCTTGTCTTTTAATTGTGTTTGGTCAGCTAGTGATATTTATATTATGATTCCACAATAGTTTGTGGTGATTGATGTTTCCCTCTATAATTGATGGTGTGAAACAAATTTTAGTCTCTAGAAAATTGGGCAGCTTATATTCTTTTGTTGCTTGGTGCATCAGCAAGTGCTAATAAAATCTCTATGTGCTTCCTGTCCCTCTCAAATTCAAGCAATCAAATGAGCATTTTGCTTCTGCTTTCAAAATTCTTGCATTGAATTTTAATCAGGCTAATTTCAATATTTCCCGCAATTGAAAGATTACTACGTTCACAAAAGGATATTTGATTCCAATCATCCCAAAATTCACAAAATATCTTACCTCTTGATTGCATTCTTAGTGATGAATCATCTGAAATTGTTGCCTTGGACTCCAGTCAAAAATAGGAGCATGTTTTTTGGAATACAGGACCAGGTTTGTTTTACCAAGTGGGTTATTGCAAAATTGCAATTGGCAGATGCATTGTTTCGTGTTGCTCCTGTTGGTGAAAGGCTTATTTGAAGTCATTTTCTAGTTCATTAGTGTGCCAGCTGTGATTACCTTTTCTTTGATTATTCTTTGTGACAAAAGCTCGGGGTGCTTTATCACACAATTACATTATTATCATATTCTGGTTCCAAAGCCGATTCCAAAATTCATCCATATATCAAAATTAGAGATAAATTTTCATTTGGCAAAACACACATTCACTTTTATTTTCACTAAGATTAAGAAAATTTTATTAATATAGTTGAAATTATATATATATATATATATATATATATTCTAATATATTTTCACATTAATCAGAATATTAAAAAATAAAGAAATGATAAATTTTCATTTATTTAATAATAAGACATATTAAATAGGATTTAATATGAAATAAACAAATAAATTATATTGAAAAAATGACATAATTTGAAAAAGAGACAAAAGAACTATGAGACAGATAGAGTATATAATGTATCAATTTATTATTGATGTTGTGAGTAATCGAATTTATAGATATGGTTTAATAAAAAAAAATTGAAAGAATAAATGGGAGAAATTTCCTTCCTTCCTTCCCCTGAGAATTCAAACGAGGTTTCTAGGCAAGTTTATAGTGAATTTTAGTGACATTCTGATTTTTTGACCATATGCCCAAATAGAAAGGAGAGTAGAAATTGGCCACAATCATCTACTGTAAACAATAAAACATTTAATAGCTGCTTCTTGGGTGGGGGACAAAGTGATAAGCTTGGGGCAAATGAGATGGTGAACTGAATTAGCTGTGCTGCCGACTGCATTTTTTTCCTTATCTTCTTCTAGAGGATTCATAAAAGGTTATTTTTCTCTACTTATTCAATTAAAAGGTTTTTTCCTTTTTTTTTTTGTTTGTTAAATGGAATAAATTCACAGTCCAGAAAATAATAAACTCATCACGAGAGCATAAAATCAACAGAGGAAACGACATAATTGTTGCTGTCAGTTAGGTTTCTGTAATATCAAAAAATATATATCATGTGAAATAAACCTGAAGCGAATTCATATTCCCAATTTAGGTTCAGCCTCCCAATTCCATGAATTGGAAGCTTTTGAATTCACGAAAATGACGAGATACTTCAAGACTGCTTTTTGACCTTATTTGTCAATTTCAGCAATGGCAAATCCCAATGTTTAGACAATTCACTCTATCCGTCTTACATGTTTCTGATCATTGTATGAAGGATTTCAGAGTGGAAATGGTGTTTTTCAATCAAAAATATTATTTACAAAAGATTATTAAATTTACGTATCTATTTAAAAATCGTGCTGATAATCATTTTTATAATTACAACAAATCTAGTGTATATATGAAAGTATATATCAGGTCTAAAGCAAGTAAGCAATATCACACAAATCATGCATGAGCCGCCGAGATAAACCAGCAGGAGGGTGAGCAATAAAATGAGTTCCCAATCCAAACTTGTGAGCCTCATTCACTAAGAAATCAACTGCAAAATTTGTCTCCCGAAAGACATGACTGAATTTAATGTCCTCAAAATTCTTAATGGCCTCAATTAGAGAACAGCAACTCACTAAAATATTCCAATTACCCTTAATCATTTCCACCCCCAATTTATATTGTCCGATTCTACCATAAATCTGCTAATACCCAAACAATGCGCAAGCCCAAAGTTCAGCTTTTATTATTCCACACAAACACAAATTCATGGCTTATCCTTGAATCCAAGTAAAATCTATTTTCTTTACAAGTCTAGGGTTAAATTTTTCAAGTTGTCTTAGTTATGTAGGTAATATGCATCCCTGCTGTCCATGGCTGCGCCCTGTTTGGCTGTTTTCCGGAAGGATTTCCACTGTTACTGCCTTTTTTGTTCGTGTTTGAATGAAAGGGAGAGCTTGACCCAAAAAAAAAAAAGAAGAAGAAGAAGAAGAAGAAGAAGAAGAAAGAAAAGTAAATAAGAGAGATATCAGAATTGACACATGACAAAAAAAGTGTTTTAATTCAATGGTATTAGATTTGATTTTAGAATTACATCTTATGAAAAATTAAGTAAATAAAAATTGATGAATTCCCTATTGATACATCAATCTTCTTCTAAGCCCTGAAAGCGAAAGTGACAGAAGAACAACCTCTTTTTTGAACACAGTAAAAATTCATGTGATAACTTCAACTTGCACATGTTTAGGTTAGGAAGCTAATATAATTGATTGTTTCAAGAAACTAAGTAAGGAAGATTAAAAACAAAAAAAAATGTTTGGCTATCTAAATTATAACATTTGTTTCTCTTGAACTTTAATTGTGTTTTATTAAATTTTTAAACAACTCTATTATGTTAAATAATTATTTTAGTATATATTGAATCTAATTCAATAGATTGAATAATAATTTTGTGATTTTGTGTATGGTCAAATTTAAATTTAATGTGTGGTAAAATAATTGTTCAGATATCCAATAGAACGTAAGAGATTTAAAGAACTAAATAAATTAAAAAAAAATGTTATAGTTAAGATATCAAAACATGTAAAAAGATAAAGGAAAGAAAATACCATTTTGGATTTACGGTCACCAATGAAGTGTCTTGCATTTCTAATGACTCGATCATTATAAGTTAATTTGATACAATCAAATCGTATTCAAATAATTAAAAACTTATTCAAACTTATTTCAACCTTTAATATGAACAAGATTCTATTACAGCAACTAATGAAGTGACACTATGACCAATAAAAATTCGCCTATAGCTATTGTATATTATTAATTATCAAGCCAATTTAGCCTTGTCCTTCTAATCAACCTGCTTGAATTCGTCGACATGGCGTGCTAAGGTGGCCAATTATGATATAAAATTCAACATGTTTGGTTGGTCTAAGCCGGTGGCTCTTTCATGAAATCTTCAAAACCTCCTTAGTGTTTTTATGGGCAAATGCTTTTTTTTTTCCCTAATTTATTGAAAATTTTCTATTCAGCACCTAAATTTTTAATTTTTATTTTCTCAAACCCTTATTTGATGAAAACAAATATTATATATTTTACGAGTATATATAGGTGACATGTAAATATATATATAAAAAAACATATTTACAAGAAATCAAATTAAATATGCATTCTTTTCTTAATTTTTGAATATTTTATTTCACAATTTCGACCAATTTAAGAACTAAAAAAATTGTATTTTTATATTTTTATAGTTATGTCGGAGATATTTTCATAGGATGATTGAATCTTTCTTAAGATATTTTCAAGAATTTATGGATGAGCCGTTACTTTCTGGCAAGACTAACTTCTGGGCAACAACTAATCCCTTGAAAATCAACATAAATATCAATAGACAAAAGGCTAGGCAGTTCAGCAATGTAATTAGAAGTCGAAGCCAACCTTAACTGGTCCACAGGGAATCTTGCAATTTGATTGTCGGGCCAATTGGTTGCTCACAGAGATTTGGTTTTAGACCGGCAATCTGACCTCAATAATCTCTATGAGAGGTTTTGACTTTTAAGTGATTTAAAAAGAATACGTGAAATTTTACCTTTTTTTTTTTCTCAGATTAACTATTTAGTCTGAATTTGAACCAAACAAATTTATTAAAAGATAAATATTCTCTCTCAAATTTTAAAATATTTTGGATTCAAACTCAAAAATAAATAAAGTTTTATCATTTCATTTTGTTATTTTATTTTAAGAATACAAATATGACTCTTCCATTTTCTGAATTATTAATATTTTATTTTAATATAATAAGCAAAGGCTGCAAGCCGCATTTGACCTAGTTTTGTCTCAATTTAGGTTTTGTAGGTCCAATTCCAAACACTTATCTAATTGTTAAAGTACCGTTTTTTTAAGCTAAGCTTGTTGGAGACTCAACCTATATTTGTAAATATAGTCCTCCTGAAGACTGTATTGGATAATTAAAAATTGATATTGGCCATAAATTGCTTCCCAGCTGCTTGAATATTTTGAAGTTTGATTCCATTGAATAATTTAATTTTCTTCTTGGAGTCAATTAGTGTTAGAGAAGTTTTTATTTTTTTAATTTTATTTTGTGAAATTGAGTTAGTGAAGTTATTAATCCATCTAGAAGTTAATTTTTTTTTCTTATTATATTTAACATAGACAAAACTCAGGTGGTGAAATTTGAACCTTCTCTCAATTATCATTCATTATTGAAGAAATTCATGATAAATATGTAAAAAAATAGAACTTCAATCAATGGCGAACCTGGACCACTCTTGGCTTTAGAATTTGGATGCCAAGCTGTAACACGATGCCCATGCGTTTTTCGCTCCCAAGAGCGGGTAGGTCATGATTGTTAGTTGTTCGTTAAAATGCCACAAGTAAGATCACTGCAAGTTGAAATGTTGTCATTATTACACAATTTATGATTTATAACAACTAAATCTTCCAGATTTAGTGAGCTGTTGGTAATAAATCATTAATCTTATAAAAATGAAAGTATGGATCACAAGTTCACAATATTAAACATTATCAAATATTACTATCCATGATTTTAACCAAGACTTACATCCATCTAAATGATTACTACTTAGCTATTAATAGTTTAGTGATTGATATCAATCTCATACCTAGATGAGCTGCTTTGTGCCATCACATTAGAAGCTTTTGTTTTTTATTCTTAGTAATTATAAAATAATTTACTGGTAATATTCCAATCATCATGGCGTGTTTGAGAATACTATTGGATATTGAAAAAAATTAAAATTTTTTTAATTGAATAATTTCTTAAAATTTTTTATAAACTATTTTTTTAACTTGCTTATAAAAAAAAATACTATTTATCTTATTATATCCAAAAATATTTTTTAAAACTTAAAAAACTAAAATAATATTTTTTTCCAAAAAATATTTTGTAACACTATTTACCCTTCTGTACACATTATCGTATACTGTAAGATAAAAAAAATACTATATGTAGTATAAATTTTTTTAAACTTATTTTAAGATCATTGAAAGTATATACGAATAGTTATAAATAAAAATAATAAATCATAACAAAGTATAAATAATACTAAAATTACATTTTTTTTAAATACAATATTAGTCAATTTCTCTTACAACCACACTCCCCATATTTTATTCATATCGTACAAGCTAATATGGTTAATATGTCATACAATATTCGTAAATAGATTAAACACACAAAATAGACTTAATATAACCAATCCATTTTTTGGGGCTATTGTTGATGTTTGGTTCAATCAGTGGGGTCCACTAGTTTCAGCGATATTTTTATACACACACGCATCACTTTACCTTACCTTAAAGACCTACGCGCGATAAACAAATTCTCGTGCTAGAGTTTCATACTCAGCAGTACAAAATACTTATAATGAAAGTTATAAAAATAAAATAAAGTATTCATTAATAAACCATAAACCTTTTAAATAAAAAATTAATATAACTTTTACAAGATGCATTTTTCAACAATTAAAATATAAATTATATTTAAAATTTGCCATATAAAAATACAAATCATTATTCATGTGTAGGATCTAAATATATATCTCACAGTCCATAAATATGCAAATGACTGAATAATGTATTACATAATCTATAGAAATGTACATAATTACTATTTTCATTTAGTCCATAAAAATGCACAAAACCGGATAATTACCCTATTGACATACTAACAATAACCTAATTCATATATAGGTTAATATGTGGGCAAAATAGATCACAAAATTTAATGAATCAATTTCCAATCATTGTCTTAAATTTAATAGTAGAAATAATAATCATCATATTTATTTACCATGAAATTTTATTTCATGCCAAAATAAACTCATAGCTCAAGAAAATAATTGCATAAAATTTATAGCATTCTTCTTAATAATTATTCATTGTAAATTATAAAATAATCATTTATCGAAAACAATATACCATTTTTTGTTAAACAAAAATCTCAAAATATAATATTATTTAATAAAATTGACTTTCATGAAATAATTCATTTTAAAGCATGAAATTTTCTTAAATATTAGAAATTCTCATAAAATCAATCATTATGACTAATATTATAAGAGATTTTGTACAAATTTTAGTATATTTTGCTGGTATTTGTTGGCTCCTTTTCTTTATTCATCACCGATGCTTGTTTCAATGATGCAGTTGAACATTAATTTATTTTCAGTTATAATATACTATTAATTTTGACGGTAATTAAAACTACTCATTTTAAATGTATTTATCACTCATATTTACCGATATTTTTATATTAGTATTTATTTTTTTAATATTCAAATTTTTAGTCTGTCGACCCATATTAAGATACTACCAATTAATTTTTCTAACGTCCTTAAATAATATTTTTTTATCTCCATATTTTATCATATAATTAATTTATATAAAAATTTTACCTCCAATTTTTTCAATTAAAATAAAATTCCAATCCTTCCATAACTCCATCAGTTAATTTTGACTTATTTATTCTCTTCCAATTAAATGTTTTTTTATTCACAATTCTATAATTTAATTCAATAAAATTCCTCCAAAAATTCCTCTAAAATTCTGTCACTCCATTTTGTTCACCAATTTTTTTATTCAAAAATTAATTTTCATCCCTTTTATTATCACCACAACTCAAATTCCATCCAAATTCAAGCTATGATTTCATGAATTTTTACCAAAAATTCAGTCCATTAATCAATAATTTACCAAAAATTATTTCCATCAAATTTCCTTGACCTAAAATATTCATCAAACTCTATTTTCTAATACAAATCAATTCCAACCAAATCATACTTATAACTAAAATGTCTTAAAATAATAATTACAATTAAGTTATAAAACAAAGTGAATAAGATCCTCACCTTCCACTTATAGAGAATTCAAGTAATCAAACCTTCCACTTATAGAGAATTCAAGTAATCAAACCTTCCACTTATAGAGAATTCAAGTAATCAAAAATGAGCTCCAGATAATTTTTTTCGCCACCTTTGAAATATATAGCTTCCTTAGTATTTGGATGATGGAAAATTGAAAGAAAATTAAAAGAAAAATAAAAGGATTGGAAAAGGAAGAAAGAGGAAGAAGATGGAAAATGATATTCGTGCCAAAATGAATCCATTTCCCATTTTTAGATGATAATAATTTGTATGCTAGAATTATTAATGGAAATTTAGGTGGGCAAAGTTTATAATTGAGATGATAAGGTTTTAATACAATAATTGAGTGTTAGAGCATTAGTGGACTTATTTTACATGCATTGCCGGATATTTTTTTTTATGAAATTATTGTATAATTTATATATTTGATTAATAATTAATTAATCTTAATCTTTATTTCAATCGGTTAATTAAAATTAATTAAGAAAATATTTTGACTTTTATCAAAATTAATTCAAAAAAATTTCGAACTTTGGACTTTTTCATTAAACTTTTTAATTCTTCAATTTACTACTTGAATAAATTTATTTTATTAAATTTCATATCGCAAATGATATTATCTCATCAAATTGGACATACAAATATTATTGAAAAAATTTTCTTTTCAAAATGGTCTTTCCGATTTTGCAAAACAACAACTGGTGCAAAAATTACGTTTTTGCAATTTAGTTATTTTTCTAAATTATATCTGTAAAAATTCATGTGAAATCCGATTTCCAAATCCTCAGTTTTTAAAATTTTAAATTCAATTGCAATTGTATCGGTACTATTATGATTATGAACACATATCTCTAACTTCTAGTTGGAAAATTGAACCGTAAACTCATATTGATGTGTCACATCCGCGAGTTAGACCCTGACCGTATACGTGTACTGCGGTCGTTTATACTGCAGTATAGAGGTGTACGATCGGAGTCTAAATACGGATAAATACATAAAAATTTAAGTATATTAATATGATAAAATGAATAGAAATTTTATCAAATGAGACAATACATTTTTGTGTTATGCACGCAAATCGAGATGACAGCCCGGGTCGAAATTGGATTTTTCGCTCGGTAGTGAAATTTTAATTTAAACATACCGGAATATAGAAAATATTATTTTAAGGTTATAGGTGGAGTTATAAGGTGAAATTTTAAGGTTTAGAGTTTGAATTATGGAAAATTGATTCTCAGTTCAGGTTTACAGCCTGATTTTTCGAATCGGGAGCTAGAGAGATGTGTTTATGATCACAATGGAGTCAATGTGATCAAAATTTAATTTTAAGATTTTTAAAACTGATAAATTAGAAATCGGACGACAGATGAATTTTTACGGGTCAAATTAAGAAAAATGATTAACCCGTAAAAACTCGATTTTTGCTCCGGTAGTCATTTTGCAAAATCGAAGAGACCGTTTCGAAGAGAAAATTATTTTATAATTTTTGGAATATTTAAATTGATGAAATTAAGTTGTTTGGAGGTTGAATTTTGGAGAATTTAAAATTTATTATGAAGAAAAATTTTGATTGGTTGAAAATTTGTTAAATCAAAATTAATTAGATTTTGATTGGGCCATGTGTCAATATTAAGAGATATTTAATTATGCTATTGGCCAATAAGGAGGTTGATTAAGGAATTAAGTGTGATTAATTAATTTAATTGGGGTATATAAAGGAAATTAAATTGAATTTCATTAAAATATCAAATTTCTCATCTTCTTCCTTGCCTCTCCTCCATAGCCGAGAATCTCCAAGCCCCAAATTCCTTAATCTCTTCACTTTTGCTTCTTCAAATCATATTAATTATCAATTAAAAGAATTAGAATAAGATTGGTGTGGAGAAAAAGAGAAAAAGGGTGGAAATTTGGCAAAAAAAAAGAAATCAAAAAATTTCTTAATACCCATTTGAAGAAGGTGAGATTTTGTTTATTTCTCCATATGATTTTGTTGATTTAATTATTGCCATAATTTTTTATTGAATTGTGGTTGAATATTGTTGAGAATTGCTTGGTAGAAAAAATAGGGTTTATGACAAAAATATTGAAAAATTGGAGAAAAATAGGAAATGAAGAGAATAAGGCTTGAGGATGATGGATTGAGTGAAGAATTGATGAAAATAAATTTTAGGAATTTTTGTGGAATTTTTAGAGAATTTCCATAATTATGGCTAAATTTTACAAAAATTATTTTGGAGGAATTTTGCCTTAAATTGAAGATAATGGAGTGAATTAGAGTATATGGAAGTGGAAAATAAATTTTTTGATGGAAGAAAAATTTAATAGAATTTTTGGGGAATTTTTAGATTTTTAGCCTAATTATGGAAAAATTTATTGGGAGTTATTGAATATTGTTTTGGTGAAATTGATGATGGAAAATGAAAGAAAATGAGTTAAATTGATGATAGGAATTTATTTGGAATTTTTAGAGTAATTATGGAATCAATGAGAATTCTTGAATTGAAAATGGACATTAGGAGAATAAAAGAAATAAATAGAGAAAAATAGTTTTAGAGGTGGAAAAAATAAAGAAAATCAAATATTATAAAAGGAAATTAATATTTGAATTTTTGGTCGCACCGGAAAGCGTGATGACGATCAAAATCGGTATTTATGCATTAAACGTGCATAATAAGAAATTTTTTAATTATAGGATCTGGATGTCCGTGAGAACGAAAAAATTAAATTTTTACTAGATTTTATGTCGTAAGGGGTTTAATAGCTAATATTAATTTTCTATCTCTAGGTGCGACGTCGGGACAGACGCCACCCCGAGATAAGAGGAAAGAGCCGGCAGATACTGGCGGAGCGTAAAAAGGTTAGTGCAACTATCCTTATAATATTAGTCATATGAAAATATTTTATGTGAAAATTGAAATTTTTGCAATTATTAAGTTATATCTATATTTTTGTATTTCAGAAAATTTAAATGTTAAAAATTATCTATGATGATAATTATTTTGGTATTGAAAAAATATTTATTCATTATCTGAAAAATGAAGTGAATTATGATTTTGAGAATTTTTCCCACATATTAGCCTAGATATGAGCTAGGGTATTGTTGGTATGCCAATAGGGTATAAATTATGGTCCTGTGCATTTCTGTGGACCAATAAAATATTGTGATCCTGTGCATTTTTGTGGATCACCTGATAAAATTATCAGTCCTGTGCATTTTTGTGGGCTGAGTCATATTACATTTGGATCCTGTGCATTTCTGTGGATCCTAAGTTAAGATGTAATATGATACCCCTTTGATTCCCTAGGAGCAAGTTTATGATATTATAATATGTGGGTATATGAAAAATATATTATTAAGAACTCAGCGAAATTTTGAATTGCAATAATTTAAATGTATCTTTTATTTTAAATGATTTTTATTATAAGAGTTTGTGCACCACTGAGTTATATACTCAGCGCGGGAGTTTATTTTCTCTCGCGTAGGTTACAAGAGCAGCAGATAGCGTCTAGAAGTGTAGATAAGGGACGCTGACTGGGGACCCACTAAATGGAGCATAGCAGTAGCAGTGGAAGCCAATCAGAGCGGGTTGGTCTTTTTGTTATATTTTGATATGTATATATATATATTTTAAATTTCATTTCGGCATGTATATAAATAAAATAAAAAGGGTGTGTATGCATAAAATTTTAGTATGTATTTTAGATTTCTTATATTAAATATGTTAAAATTTAAAGAAGTATTTTTGGGGAGTTGTTTAAAGGTAACACCTCTTATCCGTCCGGTATACGGATGAGTGTACGGAATGGTAAGGGGTGTTACATGATGATTGTTTTTCCACAAATCGGTGACTTTAACTTTAAAATTTCTTCATATAACTTCATTCATAACCTTAAAATATTATTTTTTTTTACATTTTGGTATGCTTAACTTGAATTTTTACCGTCTGGTGATCACTACAGATTTCAACCCAGTATGTTGTATCGATTTTGTTTGCATAGTATAAAATCGCAATGTTTTATCAAATCAACTAAATATTTATATTAAGTATTATATTAAAATAAAAATTTATCATATTTATCTGTCCATATTTAGATTTTGATTATAATATTTTGATTCTATATGGTACAAACAAACTGTAAAACTCACATATAACGGTCAAACTCTATATTATAGACTTTACACGTTTTTTTCTAGATACATTATCAATCAAGGGCTATGTTTATTCCTATTAATTAACTTTTTGCTGAAGCAATTAGATAGAAATTTAATAGTGTCTCATTCTCTTTTTCTTTTTGCAAAAAAAATCCCTTGATATATTGACTTAAATCAAAATAAAACTTTATCCAAAATAATCATTTGATTTCTTCGTTTATAGATTGTTATATCCAAAAAGGGTCAACATCAAAAAATTTGAAAAAGATTCTAAATATATATCAACACATAGAAAATTTTATACATGAATTATAATTTTATTCTCAAAAATTTTAGTTTAATATAAGATATTAAATTTAAATTAATTTGAAATAAAAAATTTATTTTTATTTAAAGATGAAACATATCAAATGTGCCTTTAGACATACCAAACTTAAATTTAAAATAAATATTTTATTTCTATTCCAATAATAAGTTACATTAATTTATCACAAACATGCATCATTGTCAGGCATTTGCATTAAGGGTTTTTTTTCTCTCCTTTTCTTCTTCTTGATTTACATCTTTTTTTAATTGTTATTTGTCTTCTCTTTTTTTTTTTTCTTACATAAAAATATGGCTGTCAATACAATATTATATCTATATAAAAAGAGAAAAATACTAGTCAGATAGATAAATGGATTTAAAAAATATAGGTCTCATATCAAAAATTTCTATCTAAAAATAAATGAAAAGCTACTTGAACGATATAATATATTATGAAAAATAGTGACTCTAGTTGTTAAAAAAATAATTAAAAAAATAACCATTGAGTTTTTTAATAATTTTTTTTAAAAAAAATGCAAGCAAGTGTAACGAATAGTTAAAAGATTGTTCTCTAACGAGCAAAAAAGAAATGTTGCGATCACCCCATAAAAATAGTTATTAACCAAATAATATATATTATTAAAAAAATTATCTAAATTCTACTTGTATATTGATTTTATTAATTAAAATTGATTATTTATTATTATATAAAAATTAATTTAATATTTCAGCTTAAATTTATATTTTATTTTGAAACATAAAATATATTTTTAATTTGATTTATAAATAACTAAAATAAATAAATATATGATTTTTTTTTGGTATGAACATTTATAAATAAATATATAAATAAATAGGTTGCGCCGAGTCAGCTATTTTTGTGGGTCCATCAACATGTGACATAGGCAAAAATGCACGTCCTCAGTTTTTCGCTTCTATAAATTTCAACCGGTCTCTGCAATTTGAAATCTAATACCCTTCTCCAATTTCAATTGTAGAATAACTAAGAGAAGGGGCTTGCTATTAGCTTCAGGCATCCTCTAGCCTTGAATTTCATCATCTTCATCTTCCTTGATATTAATATTCTATCTCTAGACTTTTAAGCTATAAAATCCCATTCAATGGCTCAACTAACAGTATTCATTGCTCAGTGTTCTCTGTTTCTTGCTCATTTGTTCATATCAGGTAATAATAGCAATACCCTCGCATGAAAATACTCTAAATTAATATAAGCTCCAATTTAATTAACATTGTTTTGGTTCTTGTTGTTGCAGGCGTTGTTTCCACAACCTTCACAATCACAAATAAGTGTGACTACACAGTATGGCCAGGCATTCTTTCAAACGCCGATGCGCCGGCGCTCTCCACCACTGGCTTCGCTCTTCAAAAAGGCGAGACCAAGACTATTGCAGCACCTGCTTCATGGGGTGGCCGGATGTGGGGCCGCACATATTGCACTCAAGATTCCACCGGAAAATTCTCCTGCCTGACTGGTGATTGCGGCTCCGGCAAGCTAGAATGTTCAGGTAGCGGCGCCGCTCCTCCTGCTACACTGGCAGAGTTCAAGCTTGACGGTTATGGCGGAATGGATTACTTTGATGTTAGCCTTGTGGACGGGTACAACCTCCCTGTGCTAGTGGTGCCTCAGGGTGGCTCTGGACAGAATTGCTCAAGCACGGGATGCGTGGTGGATTTGAATGGTTCGTGTCCTTCAGAGCTCAAAGTTACCAGCACCGATGGCGAGGGCGTAGCTTGCAAGAGCGCGTGTGAAGCTTTCCGGCAACCGCAATACTGTTGCAATGGAGCGTATGCTACACCCGACACCTGCAAGCCATCTTCCTACTCAGAGATCTTCAAGACTGCGTGCCCACATGCTTACAGCTACGCTTACGATGACAAGACGAGCACCTTTACTTGTACGTCCGCGGACTACCTGATCACCTTCTGCCCATCCCCAAATACCAGGTATATTTACGTTAAAATTCCTATTCATTTTTCCCTCTGAAGGGGTAATTTTGTCCGTTAGGTATGATATGAACGTTAGGGGTAATTTTGTCCGCTAGGCATGATATGAACGTTAGGGGTAATTTTGTCCGTTAGGTATGATCTGAACGTTAGGGGTAATTTTGTCTTCTGGTAAGAGAGTTTATAACCGTTGCTGCCAGACAAAGAATGTCTGAGGTTATTGTGTCAGTGGTGTTGGCGCGATTCGTGATCATTAAGTGATTTCCAAATCTGCGCCGACATGCTTTCAATGGGGACAACGTCACTGTTTTGAATCTCTCTCCAGCATAGTGATTGACGGTTTTACCCTGATATTTTCTGCCCGGGGGTAATGGCCTCCGGTTCTCCATAATGCAGCGCACTTGTTTTCGCACAGTAGCGTGTGCATCTCGGCTTTGCACAGGGATACACATTTAACACTATATTTTATATAGAAAAAAAATATGGGGAAGGAAAATATATAAAATCAGAAAAAAAATTATTTTACTCTTTGGAAAGGGAATAAAAATAAAGATAATAGGAAAAATATTTTTTATTTTTCACCATTCATATCTCTCCATAAAGATCTATTGTTTGAATGAAATAAAAATATGAGGGGAGAAAAAATAATGATGTAAAATAAAGAAATATTTTATTTTATTTTTTTTTGGTACTTTAGATTTTGTATGGGAAATTTTCTCCCCGGGGCAATGGAAAATAAAAAAATATCATTTTTACTAATAAAATTAATTTTTTATTCTTAATTATTATAGGTAGATATTGATTATTTTTATAAAATAATGGATAAAATAATAAATATATATTTTTATATTTTTATATTTTTATAATAAATTATTCAAATAAAAAATAAATTCATTTTTTGTTGTTTTATTTCAATTCAAAAGAGGTAAAATTTAATTTATTGTTACTAACAAAATTAGTTTTTATTCTTAATTATGGACAAAATAATAAATATATAATTTTATAATTTTATTTTTTCATAATAAATTAACCAAATGCTGCTCTGTATCTGGAACAAAGCCATCGGAGCTTACGACTGTTCACAAATCCCAAAAACTCTACTGTAAACATCATGCACAACTTCCAAGCCGTCTACTTTTGTAACGGCCAGTTATGAGACCTTATTGATATCCAATACGAATAATGACACGTTGATATATATTTTTTTATAGGATTAAAAACAATGTTTAGAGTTTAGATACATACACCAACGGTTAGTTATTGGCCGTGAATTGTGATTTTTGCAGTCAGAAAGCATCGCAGGGGCAGAACTCTGACACTACAAATACAAACTCAAGCAGCGGTGTCATCAACAGTACAATGGTGTATGAAGGTACATTGGATCAAAGTGGAGCATCACCGTCCACATTAACACCTGTGTTCGGATCACATGCCATTTCGGGCATAGTCGGCATCACTGTAGCCACATGGCAGTTGAGACATCTCTTCTAATTTTTTTTTCCTGTTTCTTGTGTTGGGTTGGGGGAGGATGGGGCCCAGCAACCTGCATCTAACTTTGTTGGCCCAGAAAGATTGTCATTACACTTGTGGACCCCGCATCCTATTTTGTATCTATGCTCTTTTTCATGAATGGGCCATGTGACCCACCGGATTGGGGCCAGGTAACGTGGCACTTAGTCACGATGGAAAAGGCTTACCTGTCAATTGGCCCTCCACTAGCTCCATTAAGATCCAGTTTATATCTTGTATGAATGTATCGAAACATACAAAAAAGTAGGAGTGGATGATAGTAGTGCAAATGCACGAAACAAGAGATAGGATTGAATTTTTTTTTTCTTTTTTTGGGATCATTTTTCATAGATTAAATTAGATAATAGATGTTAATTCTTTTTAATTAGTTAGTGAGGGGAATTTGGGGGGATTCATTTGTTGAATTTTGAGTAATATATGTAACCACCGCATTTGGTGCCAATAAAATGAAATTCTCTACTTAATTTGAAGTTTTTGTCTTTTTGTGATTAGTGTTTGATGTCACACTGCCACTAATTTATTCATATATATAAATTAATATAATAAGGAATCTGCCAGCATATGAATTAATTCTAAAAGTTCAATGCTAAAATTAATAGATGGATAATATAAACAGAGCAGGAGTATTATTGATGCTACTACTGACTTGATTTATCCCAACATATAGCAATTATACGTATGATTAATCATATGGGGGCAACCCACCTTCTATTTGCCATTCTTGTTTACAAGCAAGTTCCAAATAGTTACTAATATTTTTTTTTCTAGATTGAACTATTATAGATTAATATGATTTATACTCTGTTATATATTCAAAGAATTAGGTGATAATGTAATTGACAAAGACATGCCGGCAGCCCATATATATTAATGAATTAATTGGTAGTTGTTTAATGGATAGGATATTCGTGAAAATTATCCTACTGAAACCAATTATATATATATATATCCGAACCCATCCCGAATTCATTTAAAATTATAATAATAATATTCATATTTGTTCCAAACACAATTAATATTATCCGATTAATATCTGAAATTCAAATAATTATCCGTTTTATCATTAAAAATTTTAAAATAAAATAAAATTTAAACTAATTAAATAATTAAAAATCTAAAAATATATAAATAATTACCATAAATCACTATAAAATCAAATAAAATAAAATATAAAATCTAATTTAATACATTCAAATTAAAATAATTTATCAAATTGTATAAAAATAACAATAAAATTAAATATTATTCGTTATAATAGAAAAATATATTTCAAATTTCAAACTCTCATTATATTTATAATTCATCAATCTATAAAAATATATAAAAATAATAATTCATTATATCATATTATTCAATAAATTAAAATAGAATAAATTGCATAATATATATATATATATATATATATATATATATATCGGATAGTGAGTACTCGAACGTTTCTCTACTGTACCCTATCCATATATGTGACGGATTTAAATATTACTATTCAAACAGTTTTAAAACCCTAATATGATTACCCATTAAAATTTAAACGGATTTAAATAAACTCGAATACCTACAAAATTCGTACCCGTTTCCACCCCTATATACAACCCTTCAAAGAGAGAATCCCAACAAGGTATATATGCACAGGAGCTAACTCGTGAGTGATCAGTATGGGAATATAGTCCAGTGTAAATCCAGTTGGGTTTAGTAGCGATTGAAATGTTAAATGTTTGACAAATGTGGCAATAATTGATTCATAAGCACATTTCGCATCTCGCAACTCACAAGTCCCGAGTCTCACTTACAAACTATTTTTTTTTTTTAAAATAAGGAAGAAAAATAATCAATTGTACCAAATATCACATTTTTCTTTCACTTTTATTTAAATTTATCTTCGGTAGGAACCTCCCATGTTAGCTGATGTTAGCAATAGCATATTGCACATTCAATGATAAGGACCTCGTACATTGGTTTAGCCACATATCAAGGCAATGTGCTATTAAATTCTTTTATTTTAACGTAAATAATTGAGATTGCAGCTTCTGATTTCAGCAGTGTTAGTTTAGTAGGGTAATTAAATCCTTTGTTAAAGGAAAAATATTAAATTTATCGAAATTATTTTATTGTATTATGCTTTCAAATTTATATTGAGAATGTATTCGACGGAAAATTAAATTTATGTTATCTAAGCAAACAACGTGAAATAAAAAAAAATTCAGTCCATGAATCTTATAAAATTATTTTATTGAACCTTAATTTTTATTCTGTTGAGTCTCTAATAAAAACACAATTAAGAGATTTAAATAAATTGGACAAGTTCAGGGAAGAGAAAAATGCATTTTTCGTTCGCTAAATAGATAAATTTAAAATGTAGATAGAACCCTGTAAACATCAACAGCAGTTATTATCCAGTAATTGATCGAACATGGCATGAAGCATGCTTTCCGTTCACACGTGATGAAGGTTTGATGTGGCAAATGTCGTGGCTCATGGTTGCCCATAACTCTCTCAACGCATGCACATGATTTTCCCTTTTGCAATTTGACAAATAACAGATTGTATGATTCACTGAAACCTTATTTTACAAGCATAATAATAATTGGATGGGCCTAATTCACATTGTTTTAAAATACGCCTAATACATATAAAAACATTCCAATTTCACAGTATAATTCATTTTAACACATCTTCTTAGCAACACACACTCTAACTAAAAAAAAATTGCTATTTTCAAAATACCTTTTTCATACTATCCGAAGCAATAGAAAGTGCATGACCCACACGCACACTAAATTAAAAATAAATAAATAAATAAATAAAACCCAATCAACTAATTACACATTACATTTTTAAAAAAAAAATTTGCAAAACCCAGCAGCATAGCAGCTCCTCTTCCCTCTGCTCCTCCGTTGCAGCTCACGCAGGCTCACCCAATATGGAAACACCAATCATCCAATTTTTCTGCCATCACCTTCCTCTCCTTTCTTCTTCTTCTTTTCCTCTCTACTTCTTCAAATTCATAGAACCCAATTACAAATCGAAATCCACCAACAATTTCTCATTTTCACTTCCTTCAAATTCCAAAATTATTCAAATTTGCAGTGCCCTCCCCGACACTGACAGTGGAACAAGAAGCACCCCCAATCAAACACAATAATTTAGATAGAAGCAGAAATGAAGCACACCTAATTTACTCTATTTCCTAATTTTCTCATCAAACAAGCAAGGAAAGCCATTTTAAAATGGAAGTCCATTGGGGATGGATATATAATTTATTTTCAGTGGACAAATTTAATTTAATAGATAATAAATTAAAAATTATATAAAAACAGTCAATATATAAAAAAATATATAAATTTTAGAGTACTATGTTTTGATATAAAAAAATTTCACATTTATAATGATATAATAATATGAATTCTAAATTATTATAATTGTTTTATTTTAGTGCTCATATTTTAATATTTTTTTCATTATCAATAGGGGCAAAATATTATGTAAATATATAAAGAAATTTTTTAGAGACTAAAAGGGGTATTAGGAAATATTTTCAGGGGGAAAATATACCCATTGCACTCATCCTAGATCCGTCCTTGAAGTCTACTGATATATATCAAATCAAGGACAAGAAGTTGAAAAAGTGTATAGGTTGTTCTTGCTGCCCTACTATCTGATTGGTGTGCTTACAATTTTGCCCGATCGGACTTCCATGCTATAGAAGTGGTGGAAAAGAAAAAAGCACCGTAAGCGGCAGCAAGAAGAAAGCTCCAAGTTGTAGTTCTCACCGTACATGCTTGGATGAAATTAGAAGAGAAGAAAAAGAAATTGAAAATAGTGAATTTGGAGACTGGAAGGAGAAGAAGAAATTGAGGAATAGAGATTTTATTTTCTCCTTTTTTACATTTAATTTTACAGTTAAAATATATAATATTATATTTTTTCTGTTTTTATTGAGAATTTAAGGAATATTTTTAGATAGATTTAATTTATCGTATTATATGTAAACTAATCTTATTACACAATGACACATTTTATTGTTTTATTCACATTGGTTGGTAATTAATGAATTTTTATACATATCACTATATGATTAGATCACTCAATGGATGACGTGTTAGATTGAGTTTATTTAAAAATTTCTCGAATTTAAATGCCTAAATATATGTTAATCACTTTCTATGATACCTGGATGCCACATTAGCCATCATAAGTGTATGAAAAAGTGCAAATTTTTTTAGATAGAGTGTTTAAGCAGTGTTTTGATAAATAGATGTGTAAAAATAAATTATATTATCAAGTTGAAGTGTCATTTAAAATAATTTAATTGAATTTACCACTTCATCTATATACTAATCTAATTAGTAACACGCATTTTATTATTTTAATCATAGTTGACAATTAACTAATTTTCATATATGGTTGAATTGGTTTAGCAAACTGAGTATATGCAAAAAAAAATTCAAATTCAAGCACCCAATATATATGTTCTTCACTCTCCATGACACCTGGATGCCACATTAGCCATCATACGCGTATAAAAAGAGCAAAATTTTTTAGCTATAGTGTTTAAGTAGTGTTTTGCTAAATAGATGTGTCAAAATAAATTATATTGTCAAGTTGAAGTGTCTCTATATATATATTAAGCTTTTAAAATAATTTAAGTTAATTTGAAGTTAATTTTACTATAATTATAAACTTTCAAAATTAACTTGGTCAATCTAAAATTAGACTCACCACAATTATAAAAATATTTATTTTATTCCTTAAACTTTCAAATGTGTGATTATTTCTAGATGAATAAAAAGATAAAAAAATATTTTAGTTTCAAAAAAATAAAAATATTTTATTTACACCTAAACAAAAGTTTGTAAAATTTAGATTTATGTACCGTCAAATGTGTTTTTTCATCGATCTCGAGCTTTCGAATATTTTCTATGAATTTCTAAATTGAATTTTCATTCTATTAGGTCCTCTAAATTTCTAGCCATAACTTATTGAATAATTTTCTTAAGAAAATGTTTCGTTAAATAAATAGAAATACTTTTCAAATAAATAAACATGGTCTAGCATATTTAAATGAAATATTAAGAAGAATATCGTAATTAATTTACGTCTACCATTTAAGCATTGAAATACTTGCCTGACTCCTACAAGCCAATAAACTGTTATCTACTATTCAGTGATGAAAGTGAATCCATTACACATTTACTGTAAATTAAATTTTGATTTAGATTAGCATATAATTTTGAGACCATTTTATTTTATTTTACCATAAAAAATCTGTTTATTTTCATTTTTTCCCAAATTTTTTACCTATTATGAATCTTTTGCAATCTAATTTAAAGTTAAATGTAATTTGAGTTTTAAATGGAATACAAAAAGAAAGGTTAAAAAAAGTTGTGTGTTTGATAAAATGGAATGAAATAATTATAAAATAAAAGTTGTATACTAATTAAATTCAAAATTACAAGCAAATAAGAAGTTGATAATGAGAAGTGTTTATTAATTTTTTTATTGCATTTTTGAGTAATATGTACTTTATTTTTTAATACAAATTATATAGCATTAAAAATAGGAATATGTGCCATTTATAGGGCGGAAAATATAATAAATAAAAGTAATAAATAAAAATTAATAAGTATTTTACGATATAAAATAAGTGCGGCCTCAAAGAAATCAACAAACTGAAAAAATTATGAACGAAATAATTGTAAATGAGCAAAGCATGAGAGATAACATTAATGTTCATCCATTTTAACAATGTGCTTCCTATTACATTTTATCCTTTTAATTTATATATTACTATTAGGATTACATAAGACAAAATGATATGAGTTGATGATTCAGTTAATCGTTTTTCACAGAAAAAAGAAAAAAAGGAAAGAAAGAATCCTATGTATATTGGAGAGCAATGCGTCCACGGTCCATTTTTGACTAAACACTTTCTTGTTGCGGCCAGATAAAGACGTTTTCTTGTGGTTATTGCATGAACCTTCTTTCTATTTTTCATTTATAATTAATTAATTATTAATTACCTTTACCCATTTGCATCAAATCATAGTCCATGTTAATTATCCATAACCAATATTTTTTTTTATTATTATTTTGAAAAAAATATTGGTGGACTCTTCAAATGAATATTAAAAATAAAATATAGTAAAAAACAAGAAAGAAACTAGATAATTGATTATGTTGGAGATATGATTATATACATGTAAATGCATGCTTAAAAGTAATATATATTATAGATAGTCTCACATCGGGGAAGTTTGACTTATATAATAAGAGTTTATAATTGTAATTAAATTAATTTTAGATTGATTTTAGTTATTTTAAAATAATAATAAATTCATATTATCAAATCCAACATTTATTCAATTCTAATAATAGTCTTTCATTTTTTTTAAATGGCAGTGTTACTAAATTCCTTTAGTGAACGGAAAAAATTTACAATTTTTTTACATTTCAAATTTTCAATAATACTTCTACAAAATTAATTTTTCTCCTTTTTTTTTTAAAGTTAACTTTTTTTTACTTTTTCGCTGAAAAAATGACTTTACAATGAACTAAAATAGGAAATGAAATAAGAAAACATTGAATCAACAAATAAGAATCAATGCTCTTCTTACCTTATAAATAGTACAAATTCAAATGTTTTAACTTTGGCACTGAAATTTCTTTGAATTTTTATTTTTTTAACTAAACAATGATAATTTTTACTATTAAATTTTTAAAATATGTTGAATTTTTTGATAATTTAATTTATCTACAATATTACACAAATTCGCAAGTTTAAGGTCAATGATATTTCAATGTGATTCATAAAATAAATATTTAAGTATAAATATTAAATATATTATAAAATTATTTCTAACATTTATTGGTTTAAGTACTTAATTAAAAATTAGATGTCCGACACAATTTAAGTAATGAAAAGTTAGCTGTTGGAATTCCTAGAGAAAAATTGAAATACAATTATATATATATATATATATATATATATATATATTTTATGTTAATTATTATATATTAATATAATTTTGTTTTATGTGACAAACGTTAAGTATATATAAAGTTTTATAATAAACTGAATTAATGTACAAAAAGAGTTAAAAAAATAAAAAGGGTAATTTTTAAAAAATATAAAGATTAAAATTTTAAAAAATAAAATACACTTTGGGTTGACTAACAAATATTTTATGAGGAAAATATTTAGAACTTAATCATAAAATCTAGTATCCTTTTCGGAAATCTTAGAAGTTATTGGTATTTAGTATCCCTCATTAAATTAGACTTGAAGACAAAGTCGTATAGTAGTGTGAGCCAGGCCCTTACTATTTTGTTACAGTGAACCATTCAGGCCCGCACTCTCAAGCATTGCCTTTCTCCTTTTATGCAATGAAGGAATTTTCTAAGCTATAGAAAGTGATAAAGAAATCTTTAAGAAGTCGGAATTTTTTATATTTTCCAATCAATCAATTAATATCATTTCATCTTAATTAACTTTTTTAACTATTCAATAATCTAAATTCACTTCGAATATACTCATTAGAGTAAAATATTTCATCACAAGTTTTAAAAATACTCTATATTCAAAACTAGAACTCAATATCTCTGATTAATAAAGAAGAGACCATTGTTATTCCATCTCACCTCTTGGGTCAATTTAATTACATATTATTTCAATTTTCTACAAACAAAGAGCCAAAAATTGTCCCAAGGAATAATGAAAAAGATAGAACAAAATGTGTTAATGTTAAATAATGTCTCCCACCTTAACTTTTGATGTCGTATTTACACCTATTTGATCAGATTTCTTTTTGACAATTTCTTTTTGCAAATTAAAGTTGGTAGCTGGGTAAAGCTGGTCGGTTCTCTATCATCATATTCGATTAATTATGCACCACGCAAAAGTTGTGTTTCTTTGCCTCCTATTTACTTTACATACATTAACATTATTAGCACGAAGTAGAGGAAGAGGATAAGAAGAAGAATGATAATCTTCATTGGAAAGGAAATTTCTTTGTATAAACCAAGTTTATTAATGAATTCATGGATCCAATTTAGATAAATATTTTAAAGAAAATGTAGGGCTGCATTATGCTTTTTGGAATTCATGAAATCAACTTAGATATCTATTGTTAGCTAATGTGACGCCAATCTTTTTGTAAAGGAAGAAAAGAGTACAAAAAGGAAATTAAAGCATTTTGGAAAAAATTAATATATTACAGTAAGAATTATCCATACAGTACACTTTACACGGTAGATAACATTTCAAAGTTTATGCCATTCTCAAATGTTGAAACAATGACCATCATTCAACTTTCTTTTTTTTCTTTTTTTTTTTATATGATTAAGAGATTGCCAATTTGGTTTTTTAGGCCATTGTAGACCTTCAAAAGACTTTCGGTTTCGAGTATTCAGGCACTTGGATAAACTTCATTAATCTAGTTTAGGCGAAATCTGTAAAAACTATAGGTAGATGAAGTTATAGATGAACGTCCATGTGCATATCTGATATAATCAATTATGTCGGTACTACTTAAAAGCTTAATTTGTAAAATATGCTGTTGATCTTGCGGGTTCACATATATATATATATATATATATATATATCCTTGACAATCAGATGAAATGATGTCTATCAGTTATGTGCAAGTATTACTGATTTTTTAACGTGACAGAAAGTTAAAGTTAAAGACAGTCATCAATATTTACGTAAGAATGGAAAGTCTGGAATACATATATGTGTCTGGAAGTAAAATGGCTTCCACCCCATCTATCCTCAGCCAATTAAAGATCGATGCAGATTGCTCATTTTCAGATTTTTGTGTAAATAAATGGTTATTTTTTCTAAAATATACAGCTATATTCATTCTCATGTCTTATCCTCGAAAACTAGCTTACAACCGAGGAAGAATTATTCATTATTATAAGGAGCAGCTTGCACATATACCCAGCACATGTGATCTTAACAGTACTGCACATGATCAGAAACGTGAAAATTAACTAGGTATGTCGTACATGTCTTTTGATGGTATGCAACGTAGACATTCCACTTCTGCATGTAGCTAATGTAATATACACACATACACACGTATTTAGGTTTTGCATGGTCGATCACTAATTTTGGAGTGCTAAAATTTCAACAAAACCAGCCGCAGACAATGTATTCTTCTCTTGAGATCTTATCCTTTATCCACTAACATTAATTTTCTTTTTCCTTAATTATTCTGATAATTTGTGCTTAATCCAGAGCCACATGTACCGTGCAATGCTTTTTTTTTTTTTTATTAGTTGAAGTTTTATAATGCTTATTTATTTATGAGTAATTATGTACTCCCTTTTACTTTGTTTGATTAATGACATTTATTTTTATTTACAAAGTAGTTCCAAAGGTTTCTTATAATTAAAATAAAAACTTTTCCAACATATATGTGTTACATAAACAAATTAATCTATGATTAGAGGAATTGATTAAGAGAAAATATTAATAGTCTCTTAGCGGTGAAGATTCAATGAAAGTTATTGAATCATTGCTTTTAGCAAACAAGTTAGAAAATTAAGGAAACTATCTTGATCTGGAAAATGTATCAACTAATGTGGGAATATGATCTGGAAAGAGGTAGATATGATAAGTATATTACGCTATCATGAATCTGTAGCAAATTAATTGGGTACTTTATAGAAATCAAAGCCAACAAACATGCATGACCATGTCTCAATTTTTTTAAGCCATGCAAATTTCTCCACTTGAAAAGCCTTCAACTTTTCCACATGCAATATATATATGGACACCTCGCTTTATTTTTTTGAGTAACCTTAACCTGCGCTCTATGAATATTCGAGCCAGCTACTTCTTAAGAGCAGAAAATAACAATATACAATTTCAAAAAAAAAAAAAGAACAAAAAGAAGAAGAAAATAATACGATACAAGTTTAGAAGCTAAAAAAAGTGAAAAGTAAATGTCAGAAGTGGGATTTGAACCCACGCCCTCTCACGAGGACCAGAACTTGAGTCTGGCGCCTTAGACCACTCGGCCATCCTGACTCGAATGACTAAATCTCCTTTAATATTTTGTTATATTTTAATGTGTTCAACAAATAACCAAAAAAAAGGAGAAAAATTTCTAAAAATAGAGTTAATAGCTCATTTTGATTCTAATAAATTAAAAAATCAAAATTATTTTAGTCTCAAAAATTTAGGAGTAAACAGTGACAACTTTTACAAAATGAAAATTAATTTATTGTTATTTGGTGAGATGAAATAATATAATTGTTTTCTTCTTAATTATAGATATTGAGCTCAGAGTATTGAATATGAAATATTTTTAAAATTTAAGAGAAAACATTTTAATACCTTAATAGATATATGCTTCCAGAAAATTCAAATTAATATGCAGCATTTAGGTTATAAGATATTGAAAGATTAAAAAAATAAAAATTAATTCCTTATAAAAATATATTAGTAATTTAATTAATAAATAAATATAATAAAATTTAATTTAGATTAAAAAGTTCTGGACAGCCGAAGAGGAGAAAAAGGGACTAAAAAATCAAGTGCCATCCAGGCCACCTCGTACACAATGACGTGAATGAGCATTAATATATGAGCATCTCTTTTGTTAAATTCAAAAGCAAAGTCGGGTTCTTCCTATTAACTTTTTAGTTTTCTTCTTTAAAAGGTTTCTTACGGGCCCCATGATCCTGCAGCCAGGCTCGGCCCTTACCTTTCAATTTTACCTAATATAGCTAATATAGCCACTGATGCTCTTGAGTCTTGAGTAGGAATTCTGACAAATTATATTATAAATGATTTAGATGTATTTTATGTTATTTATTTAAATAATAAAAAAATATATATTTTAAAATATTAAAAAAACAAAGATATTCTTGTACTTTGTAAAAAATATTAGATTGATAATATAATATACATGTAGCTCCATAATATAAGAATTGAGAAATTCATGTTATATACTGATTCCATTAGTTATTATATAAGATTTAGTAATTTGCATAGAATTATTCAATTCAAAATTTCAGGAGATAGTTTAGACTATATATTGTGAATGCTTCAATATTTCTCATTAAACATTCCTATTCAACGTAATAATAAATAATACACACGTCATAAAATAATATCAGAATGTTCTGTATATCTTTTGAGATATGAGAATAATTACCAATTGAAAATAAAAGAGATAACTGGCTATAGAGAAACACAATTCAAGTCTATTAAAATCTTTATTTTTAATTAGGATTAATTAGAGAAATGATTATTTTTCATTGTTAGACTAATTATGATATCAAGCCTTTCTTTTAAATTGTTGCAATGAAATTAAGATGAATTTTTCTCATATCCTGCACTGAAATTTAACAAGAAATCCAATTATTTCTATTAAATTTGAGACGTACTTAATTTATGTCAAAATATTATATTTTAAATATGCATGAAATTAGTTATTGAATAATACTTAGATGGTTTTTTCATATAATAAATTTTATTTTAAGAAAAATATGAAGGTTTCGATCATGATATTTCTTGTACGTAGGATAATATGTATTTATCTAAAGAATAGTTGGACATAAGTGCAGCATTTAGCTTAAGACTCACGAGGAAATAAGAAATGTAGTATTAGTTTTAACGTAAAAATCCCCCTTTTTTGTATTTTTTATTTAAATTAAAATTGCGAGTTTTGAAATTTATAGCCAATTTCCCTTTTTTAAAAGAAAAAACAAAGAGAGAAAAAAGATTATGGAGACTGGAGAGAAGAATCTTCCTTCACTTGCAATTTCTTTGTATTTAAAATGTGGATAATAATAATAATAATAATAATAATAATAATAATAATAATAATAATAATAATAATAATAATAATAAATCCTATGGGGCTGAAATTGATAGATTATGGGATCTTGCGGCTGGGTTGAAGTAGCCGGAGCCACCAACGGAAGCATTGACTGATGGTGAGCTTAACCGTGTTGGGCTGACACGTGGGAAACTGAGAAACAGGAACAATGAAGTCCCCACCGCCCCACGATTTAAAGTCCCGACTATTCATGCAAGGTGGCAATTTTCCATGCACTACGGATCATTTTGAGAAAAGAGGATCAAACCAATGCCAACACTACACAAAATCTGCTCTCTACTTTCCTAAATTTTGAGTAATCGATAGTGCAACTAATTAACTAGAAGGATAAAGTTCATAATTATTTTATCGGTATACATCTGAGGGGACGATTATTTCAATAATGCTTAATCAAATCTCTTAATATATGTGAAAATTAAAAAAAAGTTATTTTTTGTGGAAGAAAGTGAGAATTAATTATAATTAGTAGAAAAAAAAAGGTCAATTTTGACCAAGATTCATTTAATCATGGGAATCATTATAATATTGGTGACACAGCTAAATGCAAGAAAATAGCTGGAGATGTTTCATGATGTAATTGGGATGAAATTTCATCAGTACTAGCGATAGAAAATAACTTTTTTTTGATAACCTATAATGCATACTGCGAATTCTCAAAATATTTCCATTTTTTTAAAAAGGCATAATATCATTTTCTGTTTTTGATAAAAAAAAAATTCAGTCATATTTTGCTTAATAAAAAAAAACTTATAAAGCAAAATTAAATTTAATATTAAATTGACCATTTGAAAAAAACAAAAAGAAAAAAGAAATTAAACAAGGAGAGGCGAATCGGAATAGTGGAATACATGCCATACGAAAAACAAATAAGAAGTGGAAGTCAGTGGATGAGAGATCTTTAGTTGTCAATCCCTTTCTTTTTTTTTATTTTGTGTTATCATTTTGGTTTATATTGCAGGTTTCCTAATTATTTAAAATGTTAGGTCTACCTTTTTTTCTTTCTATTTTCATACTTTGATATCCAATAATAAAAATTAAAATTAAAAAATAATTAAGGAAATCTACACAAAATATTGAAGCCTTATCTCATCAAATTTTAAGATTTCAGTATGTTAATTTTTTTAATTGAAAATGAATATATATATATATATATATATATATATATATATATATATATATATATATATATATATATATATATATATATTCATTAATAATAATCATATCTAAAAATTTGAATAAAATTTAAATAAAAAGTAAATAATTTTATTGCGAATTGCGGAAAAAGACAACTAGCTAATAGAATTTTTGCCTTGCCAAATTTGACTATAATAAATGACGTGGCAATATGACTTCCTTTTTTTTTCATAATAGAAAACTATTGGCTATATATATATATATATATATATGAGGATGAGATGGAGACTGCGTGATATAAGTTCATATCCCATCAAATTCTCCTCCCACCATTTCCATTTTATGATCCTTCACTTACCAAACAATATTTTATCTATGGAAGACTCAAACTTTTATGGGCACAAAATCCCAATCCATCAACCCAATAATCCCTCTTCGTTTCACTCTTCTTACCTATCATAAACACCTAATGCACCCTTTCTCTAATTAAACCAATACTCCAAAATCATTAATAACCCATAAAATCTCTCTAAATGAATCCAATCTTCTCCACTTCTACTCTATACATCACCCTCTCTTTGCTCACTGTCTGCAGAGGTAATTTCAATTTCCCCTCAATGTGTTTGCTAATTGCTATATATGAATTCATTAAAATGTTAGTATGAATTGTAATCAGGTTATTAATTTTATTCCAGGGGTGTCAGGGGCTGCATTTACACTCATTAACAGATGTAGCTACACAGTATGGCCGGGAATTCTCGCCAATGCCGGCAGTCCTGCACTTGAAACCACCGGATTTGAGCTTCCTTCTGACAGGTCCCGATCATTTCAATCGCCGTCGAATTGGTCGGGTCGTTTCTGGGGCAGAACCGGATGCACATTCGACCCTTCTACTGGTCAAGGTAGCTGCATAACAGGTGATTGTGGCTCCAACCTAGTTGAATGCAGCGGCAATAATGCCAAGCCACCAGCCACTCTAGCAGAATTCACAATCGGGTCGGATGCCCAGGATTTTTACGACGTTAGCTTGGTTGATGGCTACAACTTACCAATGATTATCGAACCCAATAGCGGGTCTGGCACTTGCTTGTCAACCGGGTGTGTAACCGATTTGAACCATAAATGCCCAGCTGAGCTTCGAGTCGGGTCGGGCGAGGCATGTAAGAGTGCCTGTGAAGCTTTTGGGGCTCCTGAGTACTGTTGCAGCGGAGCATACAGTACACCGGACATGTGTAAGCCATCTGTTTATTCACAGATGTTTAAAGCTGTGTGTCCCAAATCATACAGCTACGCATATGATGATCCAACAAGCACATTTACATGTACAAGAGCTGATTATGTGATTACATTCTGCCCTTCTTTAGTAAGGTAAGGATCATATCCATTCTCATTTTTTTTTTCACTTTATTCTTTTTACATTTCATTATTATTATTATTGGCAATTGCTAAAGAGATTCTTGTGCGAATCTGCAAATGCTGTTTTCTTTTTCTCGCAAGCACTTCATTTCACTTTCGTCTTGTCATTGCCAACCATTCTTTGCTTTTGTATTCTTCAAGCTAAAGAATATATTTGCGATGTGAATGTGGCAAACAGAAAAGAAATTAGTAACATTAATGGCTTGACACACATAATTGGCTGTGATATGTATATACACCTCTTAAATTCTTTTTGATTAATTTCATATCATAAACTTGTAAGAATAAGAGTCTAGGTCTTCTGATTTCGACAAGTAACTTTCAGACTAATTTTAAATTTCTTAATATAATATTAGAATTTGATTTTTTTTCTGTCTCTCATTGGCTATTGTGGAAATAATTAAGCTACTAAATATATTCTTTTTGTTTCATTTTTGTCATAAATATAGCATTGTCAATATATAATAATGAGGATTGCTTCTTTATAACTTATTAATTCCTCTAACTTCACCACGTGACTTTGAGGTTGGCATTTTCAATAGGCTATGGTATTTGTCTTTCATCAATTAGACATTATCTTCATGATTTATGATGATGTTTTTTTAACACTATTTATTGATATTTGCAGTCAAAAATCAGCAACATCAAACCCATCTCAAACAACAACCACAACCACACCTAGTGGCTCAGAAACAGGAACAAGAGATGAGCCGAGCGGTGGAATAGACACTTCATGGTTACCAAACCTATTCACTGGAGATTCACCCAAAAATCTTTGGTCTTCAGCGTGGCCCTTCACATTGATTGCTTCTACAATTTCTTTTTTACTCATTTCTTGCCTTTATTCATAGGCTGCCCTAGAAGGTAACTTTAATTTGGGGTTGTTTTGCATTGAGAGGAAAGGCTGGCAAGTAGATGAGGAAATACAGATTGTAAAGCACATTTTCTAGGCCATACTTGTATAGAGAGGATCAAAAGCTTTTATTTTTCAGGAACCATAATCTATAACAATATGTACCTTCTGATTTTATTTTATTTTTTGTCAAAAAATTACTTTGGGAGCATTAATAATTTGCAATCTGAAAAAAGAAATGGAAAGGAAGAAACTTTCAAAATTGAAAATTTTTGTCATTATTGTTGCTAATTGAAAAGTAGTTGCTTTATTATGAATCTTGAGTAATGTGGTCGGTGTGGGTGGGTGCTAAAGGAACCCAACTTTGCTGGAAATACAAGTTTGGTTGATTTACCTTATGATTAGGCTGCAAAGTGAAGCATTATGATGGTGTCTACGATACAATTTTAGCCAATACCTATGCACCCTTCATTTCTTTCTTTCATTTTCTTTCTTCTAGATCTTTTTTTAATCCATCCCATTAGTTTCTTCTCAATCCCTCATTTTACCAAGTAATTAACCTCGCTCATTATTATTTAATTGATTGATATAAAAAATATTTTTTATTTCCAAAAAAACATAAAATATTATTAGATCCTTTAAAGTTGAAATATACAATTTTAATCGATTTTATTTTAGCTCAACTGAGAATACAAATTAGAATAAAAATCAAGATTAAGAACTTCACTTTAGGATTGTAAAAATTCTTTTAACTAATTTTGACATACTAAATTACATTTCCTGGGAATTTTTTTATTATATTCAACTCGGCATAGGAAATTGAAATTTCAAAAATTAGACCATATGACATACATTTTTTTTATTATTATTTTTCCTTGAATTACAAACTTTGAGGTATTCTAAATGACCAGCTGACCACCCACGTGAATCGTGGATCTTTTGCTTAGATGTTTAAGGCTAGTATATTCGTGATAAAAGCAAAGAATTGAAATTTTAAATTACCATAAGTTTGAATTATACTTTGTTTTCTATTAATTGTATTTTATTATGTCTTTATATAATTATTTTAATATATATTGAATTTAAATTTATTAATATTAAACGAAATTTGATAATATGTTGAATCCATAAATAATTATGTAATTTGTAAACTTAAATTAATTCTATAATAAATAATTATTTAAAGACTCAATAACACTCAATATAATTATTTTAAAAAATAATAGAATACGAGAAAATTTGAAGATTAAATAGAAAAATATTATCCTTCAAATGAAAATATAATTTTTCCCATTAAATTATTGGTCAGCTTAACTTACTTAGGAGTGAGGAGTGAGAAGCATTTGACCTATCCAAGGATTAACTGATCATGTAGTGTGATAAAATTAGTAAGTAAATAATAAATAAAAGATAGGCTTTGTTTGTAAATTAATGGAATGGAATATGCTGTACAATTGAGTGGAATGCACATTTCTCAAATGTGAGAAATGAGAATGGTCCCAAACCCAAGTTTCTAAGGCAAGAATAATTAGAATTTGGTCCCTTCATGACAATAGAATTAGATATTTAATTTGACATAAAGATGGGTGTGAGTATTTTTATTGTCAAAGTTCCCCACCATCAAATAATATTGTTCTACATCTTGCTTTAATAAGCACATAACATATCAACTCAATTTTAGAAACTTCACTATCTTTTCCTTTTTCTTTTTAAGTGAGAAATCTTCAATTTCTCAAAATCATCATCTGCTATAATAAACCAATTAAAATAAATTGGATAGCCAATGAACTAAGGGATCGATTCACAACTATAATCTACATGAATTCAAGTAAGGCTTTTAGTGATCTTTTTTTTTTTTTGGAGGTTGCACTCTGATATTTAAGTAGAGCATGTGCATGATTAATTAAATAGTAATAAAATACCATAAATCTTAAAATATGGAATATCTTATTATAAATGAATATTATCTATTTTTAAGGTTTGAAATCTAGGAATTATTTATGTTTGAGGAGCTGATACTTTGCTATTTATTGAATAGAAATCACTGTAGTAATCACTGAGGCTTTTGAAAAAAGATTCATAATTAATCTAACAAGTGATAAAACAACTACCAGTAATGAAAATAAAATACTTATCATAGTAACAGAAAATATTACATATGTAGACTGTAGAGAGTCAAATATGCTTCTTTTGTCACTCTCATTACTGCCCTTTTTGAAGTGGGATCTATAGTTTAATTCTTGGACGGTTACAACTTACAATGAACCCAAAAAAAAAAACATGAAAAAATTAATAATTTTAGCCTTTAAGGAAAAATAAGGAATATCGTGCTTCCCTCAAAAGTTCAATTAAAAAGTGAATGTAAACAAGTTGCTAACAACTGTTTCTCGCACAGAGCAGAGTTGTTGTTTGAGTTGGGTTTCTTATATTGTAATTCGGCTTGGTTTGATTCTTTAATTGAGCCCATATTTGCTAATAAGTCAGTCAAATCCTATAATGAGCCCATTCCATAAGAGTGTACAATGGATTTGAGCTAATTATTAAAATCCTAATATTTAATTAAAAAAATAATTAAATAGTATGTAACAAAAACCTCTCTTACATTTGATAATGTTTATATTTATATTTCTAAATTAAACAATTTCTACTTTCTAATATTTAATTTCATCACGATATAATTTTATATTAGGGTTATATTTAGGATTAATTAGTCGATGCTTTTTGGAAGAATTAGTGAATGAATATTAATTTAAAATTATCTTAAATGATCTTCTGCCTTCATATGTTTTATATTATAATAAACAAATATATACTCATCTCTCCCTTAAAAACTTGCATTTAGAAGAAGAATAAATATAGAAGGTTTTTTTATCATTCTTTTGTAAATTTAATTTTTAGTAATTTCTATTAAGTAAAGATATATTTATCTACGATATAATTTTCCCATTTCAATTTTGTCTTTGCAATAAAATCGACGGATTTATGTTTTGGACTCCCTAATAAAATTTCTGGCTCCATTTGAAGAATATTTTTGCTTTTACTTAATACACAATTCTTTCTCTTTTTTTTAGCTAATTTATAAATAATTTCTTTTAATCAATTCTCAGGAATTTCAAATCCCAACATCCATGACGCATATTGACTATAGAGTTATTCGCCGAATTACACCCGATAAGATGTTAAAAGGTCAAATACAAATCGTTTGTGATAAGACTATAATTACTGATACCTTTTTTTTTTTGGGTTTAGAGTTCGCAATTTTTTGAGTTTTAATTGCATTTAATTATTCCTTCCTCAAATCCAAGTGAAAAAAAAAAAAAAAAAAAGTACTTATGCATCGAAAGTACACTCGTTATCAATTACAAGCTAAAAGCAAAAATTCCCAACTGTAAGATTACATTAGCACTACGAGCTAGTGTTTTCCAAATTTGACAAACTGAACAAGGCAAAATGCAGTGTTTTCATCTTTTCTCTAAACAAAAATAGAGATGCAAATGCGCAGCTTCAAAGGATGGAAGTATCACTAATAACCCATTCTTTAGGCAATCTACAACTCATCCTTAACATCAGAGGGCTCTGTATCTGCATCATCTTTAGCAGCTTCAGCTTCACCCTTGGAGCTGGCAGAAGCTTCTTTTGCTTCAGTTTCAGCTTCAGGTTCTTCTACATCATCTTCCTCCTCAACAGTGGCTTCTGGACTGATGTTTAGGCTAGATTTCACCGAGCTGTAGATGCGGGAGGCAAAATCCTTGGGATCACTCAGCATGAAGCCACTTTCCATTAGCGACGTTTGGTAAATGAGCTGTGCTGTTTGCTTCACGTTCTCATCCTGAAAAGCGAGACACATTATTCGTTAAGAAACTGCTGATAAATTGACCAAAGTGAATTTGGGCAAAAATGCAGCCAAGGATCGTCACTTTAAATTAGCAGGGTATCAAACTAAAATTTATAAAATGAGTTCACCTCACTAAAATCATCATGATTATAAAGGCAGGTTATTAGTGAGCAAAAGCTAAAATTCCACTAATTCCATGAAAACTCAGATTTTCCTTAAATCTGAGTATATGAGCCTGGACCCAATTCATCATCCTTTAAAATTATGGTAAAAGAATTATGACACATTAGTTGTTGTCACCTTGCAGCTAGTTCCTAGCCAGTAAGCCAGCCAACCATAATGCAGGCTTAAACACAATCAAAATTGCCGTTGCAAAGTACAAGCAGAAAACAAAATATAGATCAAACTAATTTTCTAACAAAATATAGATCAAAACTAATTTTCTAATAAAGTGATGAACCGACAAAATAAGATAACCTGAACCCACAAACTTAAACTACAAATTCTGTAAAATGTACCTCGGGGTCCTTCACTACTCTCTCACGGAGCTCCTTGATGATAGGATGTCGGGGGTTGATCTCCAGCACCCTCTTGCCACGCATGTATGCTTGCTTGCTAGCATCTGTTAGAGTCTGTGACTGCATAATCCTCTCCATATTTGCACTCCACCCATACTTCGACGTCACAACTACACAAGGTGTATTATCCAAACGGTTGCTGATCTTCACATCATCCACATTCTCACTGGCAAGGGCACCCTTCCACCACTTGGTAAGCTCCTTAAATGACTCCTTCAGTTCCTTGTTTTTAGAGTCTTTTCCAAGTTTTAAGCCCTCCTTGGACACATTCTGGAATTTTTTATCTTCATAGTCCATCAAATACTGCATCAGGTATTCATCAACCGGATCTGTGAAGAAAATGACCTGATGACAGTGTGTCAGACTCAGCCCCATAATGAAACCAAACAATCACAATTTCAGATTACAAGAAAAAAAAAAAAGGAAACAAATTTTTGACGAAAATTCTTTGAATCTGATGTCTTTATCGGTCATACCTCATAACCTTTCTTCTTGAGTCTCTCAAGGAATGGAGATTTTTCCAACTGTTCCTTGTTTGGTCCAGTTATGTAAAAGATATCCTTCTGCCCGGGCTTCATTCTTGAGATGTACTGATCAAGTGAAGTCAATTTGCCATCTGACTTTGTACTGCACAGGGGGATAGTACCGTCAATTATCACCATGGTGGAACCACCAGACTAACATCACCTGGGAAGGAATATGATTAAAAGGAAAAAAAATAAGACCAAGAAAACTACCTCTCAAATCTGAGAAGCTTCGCCAAGCGATTTCTGTTAGTTGCATCTTCAATGATGCCAAGTTTGATGGACTTGCCAAACTCATTCCAGAATTTTGCATATTGCCCTTTCTTCTCATCATCACTGGAGTCCTCAACATCTGCATTTATCAATGAACAAAATGAAAAAAGAGCATATGTCACAAAATGGAATTTGGTTTGTCAAGGGTTCCCTAAGTAAATGTGTAATGAATAGGTGGATAATCAAGTCAATTAGGCTGATAAATGATATGCATCTGGTGGAGAGGAATAGCAAAGATTTCTGTAGTCATACTGGTACCTTTCTTGTCTTTATCCTTTGCCTCATCAGGATCCTCATCAGCAATTTTACGGATCATATCAAGGGCCTTTCGCATGAGTTTTTTCTTAATAGTTTTTAAGCTGCTATGCTGTTGAAGCATTTCCCGAGAAACATTGAGTGGTAAAGTGTCGGAATCAACAAGACCCTGCTCCACATAATGTGAATTCATGAATATCTCCGGTAATTCAATAGTGCAGACAATTACAAGCATATTGTTGCATTATTCCAGTACCTTCAAAAAGTTCAGATATTTTGGCAAAAGCTCATCAAATTCATCTGAGATGAATACACGTCTAACATATAACTTCAAGTTGGATTTATTGGCGTTGTAATAACTCTCATAAAGATCATGAGGAGCCTTTGGAGGCACAAACAAAACAGCCTTGAATTCAACATCACCTTCTGCAGTAAAGTGACTCCAAGCCATAGGCTTCTCGTCACTGAAATCCTGTCGAGTGAAACAAGACAAAAAATGCTCAAGAAGTCTGCAAATTCAGAAGATTAATGTCTCTGTCTACTGACTTAAATCGCAATACAACATTAAATGGCAAATTACCTTTGCTAGTGAATGATAGAATTTTGTGTATTCTTCATCTGTCACCTCCTTTGGATTGCGCAGCCATATAGCCTTAACATCATTTAGAAGCTCCCATTCATAGGTAGTTTCCTTCACCTTTTTAGTCTTTGGTTTCTCCTCTGCATCCTCATCTTCACCTTTCTCAGATTCCTCTTCTTCCTCAGAAGAGCTGCTTTCAGCTGTTAGTGACAATACAATAAACAGAAGGGAATTACAAGAGTAAAGTAAAGGAAACCACAAAAAGAAAGTTGACTGCATATAAATTTAACACATCAGAAACAACATAATCAACTACGCTGCTTACTTTTGTCCTCTTCATCACTTGACTCGTCTTCATCTACAGGAACTTCCACATCAACCTCTTTACTTGCCCATAAATAAATTGGGAAGTTAATAAATTCAGAGTACTTCTTCACCAGATCCTGGAAAGAAATATAATTATGGCATATTATTTAAAATTGATCTTAAATGTAATCCACAAAGAACAACTTAAGATAACAACAAATGAAGTCCTATCCACTTAACACGTTTGACAACCAGTTAATGTGTCCCCAAGCAACGTCAAACTTGACCAAGTATGCATGAATTGTTACAACAGTTCCTTTAAAAGCTAACATACTAAACACTCAATTGAAAGTTGCAAATTTTTCCCCTAATGGTGATTATAAACATATACCAGGCAGAAACATTTCGTTCCAACCAAAAATCTTTAATTTCCTAAGCTACATTCATGGAAAATGCCAAACACAAAACTATAACCTAACGATGATTGTAAACAAATGCTAACAATGTTAAACACTCAATTGAAAATTGCCAATTTAGCCTCTAATGGTGATTGTACACAAAAGCCTGGCAGAAACATTTCTTTGCGGATGGAATTCTCTAATTTCCTACCCACAAATCCATGGAAATATGCCACACACAAAAAATACAACCGAATTTATTGTTCTTCATCTTTGAATGTCTGGATTTCCCAGTAACCAAGTCTTTTACTAGCAAGGGAGAAACTCCAGTTAGTTATCATTTAAGAATAGACACTCAATTCCTCAAAATTGTTGCCACTGACTTTATTTGGCCTATATTGCATACACCAAGACAACCAAATGAACCTATTCCTTTATGACTTCGATATTTTATAGACAAAAAAATTAAAGAAAGAAAGACATAATTGGATCAGGAATATAAAGGCATTATCAACATTAAAAATAATCAATACGAATTCAGATATTTACTTTCAATTTGCTCTCCTCCAAGTATTCCCCAGCTTCTTCTTTAAGATGTAGTCTTATCTCAGTCCCACGACCCAACGGTTCATTCCACGTATCCTCAGATATTGCAAATGCTCCATCAGCCTTTGATTCCCATACATACCTAGAGGCACATGCAACATTTAGCCATATTACATACCTGAACGAAATAGTTGTTCTACAGTATTGATAGAACAATCTTCAAACATCTTTGCTAAATTTATAACATAAAACTGTAGAATTTGGAAAAAAAGCTTACTGTTTGTCATCATTATGTTTGCTGATGACCTCAACGTAGTCAGCAACCAGATAAACAGAGTAGAATCCAACACCAAACTGTCCAATTAGATTGAGGTCTCCACTACTCTGCATCTTCTCCACGAATGCTGGACCAAGAAAAAATCTATTTTCATTAGAATTGCTTCATACTTAGCACTCTAGAAGTTTAAATAATGCACAAATAATGTACCTGAAGTTCCAGATTTTGCAATGGTTCCTAAGTGTTTGATCAAATCTTCCTTTGTCATACCTATACCTCTGTCACGAATTGAAAGAATTTTCTTTTCTTTATCCAACTTAATCTGCAATTACCACGTGAAATAGTACACATTGTAAATTATCATCAGTTTCAAAAACTAAAAGTAAAATTAACCTCTATATCCGTATTAACATTTTCCGTTTAGATTACCTGAATGTCGAGCTTGGTGTTATCGCCTTCGCCCAAAACCTCTTTATCAGTGAGAGAAAGGAATCTAATCTTGTCTAGAGCCTGAAATACAAACATTTTTTATGCATAATTTATAAATGCATTTGAGATCAACTCCCTGAGAAAAATATGATCCATATACTTACATCAGATGCATTGGAGATCAACTCCCTGAGGAAAATATCATTGTTGCTGTAAAGTGAGTTGATAATGATATCCATAAGCCGAGACACCTCAGCCTGGAACTCGAACCTCTCCGCATTACCACGGAGTGATCTCTTTGAAATAGACTCCGCTTCTCTAAATCAACATCAAGACAAAAAAATTTAAATTCCAAACACCGAAGAATAACATGTGCTATACTAACAATCGTGGTTTCAAAATAAATTAAAAGGAGAAACACGGACCTCTTTGCGACATCAGAATCAGTGGATAAACCATTAGGGACAGCGCCAAGTTTCTCCTCGAATTTAGGAGGATCTACAGGGTTCTGTGAATCACCCTCTGCATTTGCGTGTAAATTCCGGCCTAAATAACCATAGATCCCAACACAATCTCAGTTTTGGCATCAAAGACCAATCTAATATCGCAAATACTGAATAGATTGAAATACACATACATCATAGAGAATGGAAATGACATATTTACTAGTATAAACTATTAGAAATAAATCCGATGTACATGGAGTGTGCGTAATCTAGCTGCATAAAACAAAAATGCCCCGGAGTACCTTGATCTGAAATGATAGATAGAAGGCATAACAGAAGCAAGGCGGACGGGATCGTCCACTTCCTCATCGTAATTTAGCTGCTCTTGCTAACTTCTCTCCGAGCAGAGATTTCGTCGTTCGAATTTGGCTCCTGCTATCCGAGATTTATTTGCGTGGTTATATAGGGCGGTTTTTGAAGTAAAATGGGGTTTTAGATCTCCACTCACTTGACCTCAGTGAGCTGAAAATTAAAATTGTTTCGATTGGATTGATTCTGCCAGCGTGGATGATCTTACGGTAGATTGTTTCCTACTTGAAACGTGGCGAAATTTTATTGGTAATCATCTCGGTATTCGACGTGGAGAACCCGAGAGGTCTGTGCTCGACTTAAAACCCGAGTCAGGTTGACCTCTCTGATTGGCTTAAGTATGCCACGTGGATACACGATTACGTTGTTTTTTAGACGTGGCAATATGCTATTGGTTTTATATTCTCTAATGACGTAGAGGGGCAAGCATTTCTAGATTGTTCTGAAGTAAAGAAGAGGTATTTGGTTGTGAGGATATTTTTATGTCGATCGAGGATAAATATCTCCAGCATCAGGTTTCATGTAATTCTAGTTTTGATAAACAAGCTACTGTGAAAATCAATATCGGCACTCGGGAGTCAAATCGGTTGGATAAGAAGCTCGATTAGTCACATAAATTATTTTGTTACCTAAGTCATAAATTGTGCGTATATTCGTAAGAATTTAATATAAAATAAAAAATATATATAATCTATTCTAATTTCTTGCATTGTGAAATCTTTTACATTGAATAGTGCAGAAACAAAAAATAAAAATGATATTTTATTAAAGATAAAATGTAGCAAAATAATTAGTAAATTTAAAATTACATAGCTCAAATTTTGATTTTAAAATAAATTAGTCACAAAAACAAACTTTGATCCAAATTACATAATCAGCTCCCCTTTTTTAATTGTTGGATTAATGTTTTAATATGCTAATGAACTTGCATATATAGACCCGTAAAGCAATAAAAAAAAATCCGTATGGAGACCGTTTTCCAACCCCGAATTTAAAAATCTTTCATTAACTCTCTTTTCTAAAGTTTCTCAATCTTCCTGAATTGGTGTTTGAGAAGAAAACATATTAATTAAGTATTGTTATTGTTTGACCGTAAAGAATAGATTCCCTAATGTATCATTTTTTTTGGATTAATCATTTTGTTAATGTAACTACTCATTCTTTGGGTAGAGTACCCAAGTTATATGCAATATATTTTATTTGTCATAAGTTTCCTGCCATCTATCTCATGTTCTTGAATTTGATTCATTTCGAATTTAAATTACAGGTAAAAATAATTGGATGTACAAAAAAAGTCTGCTGACAGTTTCGTTAATGATTTTGGCTGGTGTTTTCTTAATATATTTCCTCTTTCAAAAATAACCCAATAAGGCTTGACCCGATTCATAATCATCATCTAGTGGGTTGGGTCATGTTGTTAAGCAAATCATCACAACTCGAGTTGGGGCAATATGAGATTGAAAGCAAGCCCAATTAAAAACAATTGTGTCATTGATTGTTGTGCAAGTAAGTTTCAAGGGCAGTATTCATCACGTCACAATTATTTACCCCACTTTCGACTGGACACTATTCCTTTCTGGAAATTTTTATGAAAGATTCAAATGCCATTTCATCTGATAATCTAATGAACTCCCAATTCCAATTATATAATAAATTTACTGAAATTATTATTAATAACTTTTAATTGTTTGTATACTCACCTCACAGTTCTTTTCTTTTTACTAAACATGTTAATATATTTACTCTTTTTTAATTAATATATTAGGGAATTACTTTTGTTAGGTAGTAATCAGCAGAGAAGTGCGAGCTAGGAAATTAGAATGTATTATCATCAGATCTTGGCTGCCATTGATTATTTGAACCCAAAAAAAAAAAGAAAAAAAAACTTTGAGAAAAGAAGAAACAGCCCTGTAGCCCACTAACCCATTAAGCCATTTAATATTATTAGTTTGATTCATGTATTTTGTGATCAAATTATATAATTTTTTTTTTTGTTACAAATGATGGAGCGATCTAAAAAAAGAAAAGGAGAAACTAAATCATAACTTTTTTTAAGCCAGGAGACTCCAATAACATCGTTCTTCAAAATCTGCAGAATTTGCTTAGGCGACATAAACATATTAACAACACCTCTATCATAGTTTAAACTCCTATTCAATAGGCAATCAGTTGCTTGATTATCTTCTCTTAAAATACGTTGGACTTTCACTTTCTCAATTTGAGCTATAAGCCAGCAGCAAGAGTGCACCAAGTTAGCATGTCTCCCATGATAATCAAACCCAGCCTTGATCCAATGAACCAGCACTAGTGAATCCACCTCTAAAATGATCCCAGGGAAATCTAGGTTGATAAAAATATTCAAACCCTTTACCACAGCCTACAATTCAGCTTCGATAGCGATACAAAAGTCAATATTAATTACAAAACCGTATAACCAAATCCTGTTTTGATCACGGAAAAGACTATCATCCCTAACTGTCTTCAAACATCCATCAGTATTCAATTTAATCCAGCCGTGGGATACAATAAACCTTGATTCTTTGGTATTTGATTAGACTTAAAACCTAAATTATAATGCTAATATTGTACTACTTATATCGTATTTGATGGCAAAAAGGAAAAAAAAAAAAAGATATCGCCGCACTATGGTATAACATCCTTTTCGTGACCTAATCAACAAAATAATTAATTAATTATACACGCGCATGGGAAGAAATTAACTTGACGCAATAGCAAAAGCTCTTGGGATTTGGCAGATAAGCTGAGGTGTGAGAGCATCGAGACAACGGCCAAAAAACCCATAAATAAATGAACGAAGACGTGGCCCATATGCCGTATATCAACAAAATCACATCCATGTAATCGATTATAGAATAAGAATCAATGTGCAGGATCATTGTATTGATTTTTTTTTTTTTAAGGATCATTGTATTGATGATAACAATAAACTTTTCTTTTTTCCCTATTTTCTTATATTGGCCTAATCCTCCATTTGGATTAACGTTTTTGGGGATAGGATGTGGTTTGTTATTGACAATACATCAAGAAGAATAACAATTTTTATTGGGTTCGTAATTATCTATTTTAATTTATATTTAATCTGTTAAATTTAAATTTGACATCTGCTAAATTAATTATTTAGTAACAAAATAGTAGAATGTAATAACAAGATGGGGATTTAATTGAAAATTTTAGAGATTTGTTTAATTTGGAAAGAAATAAGTATGGAAAATGTGTGGTTTTTTCAATGTAATTAAAGGGTTAAACAATCTTCAAGCTTTCTATTTATTCATCAACATATCAATTTGGTGGATTTGGATGGTTTGTTCTTTCCCCCCTTTTTTGTTCTTCCCCACTTATCTCATTCATTCACCATACCTCTCTAAATGGAAATCACTAAGTCTATGTTGGTATAAACAAAATTTACAAGATTGGTATTTTTTTTTTGGTGTATCCACATATTTAAAAAACAAAAAGAGAAAAACTATTGATGTATGAAAAAAATACAAATTACATTAACTTTAGATTAAATATTAAAAATATTTATAAATAAATTTCACTGATTTTATTAAATTTATTACTAAATATAGCTAAATTAATTTTGTAGTTTTATATCAAAACTTATCTTAGATTATTTTAATCTTATATTTAACTTTAGAGATCTTCTAGAGTACAGATAGTTTACAAATAAATTTTAGACTTTAAAATATTTAAATCACTTACTTTTAATCTTAACTGTTAAGTAAAATTATCAGTTATCTACTGAAGTTGTAAATAAATTTAAATAGTTTAACTTGCAATTTGTTTAATAAGTTATCTTTCATTTGATTTGATAATTATGATAATTTATTTTTATATCATTAACTAACTATTTATAAATAAAAAATTATAAATTAGGTTATCAATTTACTATTTATTAGAATAATATTTTTCTAAAGGTGATCTCGACTAAAGTTATCCATATTAATCAATATATATATATATATATATATATATATATATATATATATATAAAGTTGAATTTAATTATTTATATTTTCATTTTAAATTATTATAATTTTTTTAAAATAAATAATTTTAAAAATAATTTGATTTCTATTAATTTTTTAAGAAATAATTATATATTATAATTTAGTTTTTCATAAATTATTTTCTACTTTGATTTAAAAAATAAAAAATTATTAAAAAATAATTAATTATATTATTTATTAAATTAATAGTTATAAATATAAACATTATATTATATGAATTTTTTTCTCCATCAATAAAAGAATAAATTATGGAACTTCAAAAATTGAATTTACTGTAACACTATATACATACTATTATACTAAAACTACAATATACTAGTTCAAAATATATCAGTTGAGTATATAAACTAAATTATTTTTTATTATAGATTTATTATGCTTAAAATAAAAATAAAAAGACATCTCATACATTTTTTTATAAAAAAATTATATTTTATATTCCATATTTTTTTATAAAAGCAATTTATTGATCGGTAAATAAATAAATTTATAATTTTTTATATATTATATATATTAAAAACTGAAATTCTCAATATTTAAATTATATATTTAGTAAAAGAAATTGTATTGATTAAGATAAAAGTTTTATAATTATTGGTGCATAAATGAAAGAACATTTAGAATATATATATATGTGTGTGTGTGTGTCATTCTATAATAGACAAAAAGAAAGTTAAAAAAAAAATATAGATAGAAGTTTAGATTTTTAATGATTAATTTTATAAAGATTAAATAAAAATAATAATGTATTCATTACTTTATGAAATTTGAATTTTTTTAGGTTTAAAAATCAAATGAATGAAATAATATTAATTACTATTATCTTATGAAATCTAGATTTTTTTAGGTTTAAAAATAAAATTTATATAATGGATCAATTTGTAAGCCAAAAGGGAGAAAATAATATTTATTATGAAATAAAATTTGAATTTTTTAAATTTAAAAATAAAATTTGTATATGAATTAATTTGTAAGCAAAAAAATAATAAAGTCACTTATTTAAACAAAAAGTATATAATTTAAAGATTAAATACTAAATATAAGGTTAAATCATAAATATAAGATTTAAGTCAATTTGTTATAAGTTCACTTCAATTAGTTAATAATTATATGTTGAAAAATGTTAACAGTACTTTATTTTAACACTATTTTCTCTATTGGTAAATTATTTTTAATAAAAAAATATGCAATATATTTTATAAATAAGATTAAATATATTTATTTTATTTTCTCTCTCATAATAATAACTAAAATATTATAATTTATTTTTTTATTTATCATTATATTTTTTTCATATCTCACACCACTTTTTATTTTATTTTTTACACTTTTTATTAAAATTTAAAAAACTAAGAAAAATAAAATATATTTTTTAACTGTTTTTTGAAAATGCAAACGATACTTTATACTGTAGTTTTACACTTATTATTTATTTGATATTCTAAATAACAATTTTAATTTTAAAAAAATTAAGTCAAAATTAATTAAGAGACTATATATCAAAGTGTAAAACACTTTTTTATAACTTTTATATTAAAACTTGTACAACATAATTTTTTGAAAAAAAAATGTACATAAAAAATAATTCCAAAATCAACAAAAAAGAAAATAAAAGAAAAATAAAATTATAAAGAGAAACAAAACAAAATATATATAAAAAATAAAATAATTTAAGCAACGAAAAATCTAAAATAAAGAAAAAATTATGAAGATAAATGAAACAAAATATATATAAAAAATAAAATTATTTGAATAATGAAAAATCTAAAAAGAAAAAAATTAATTATTTTATATTATATTTTTTGTGTTAAAAATAAAATTAATATTTTTTCGATTATCAATTTTTTTTTGCTTTATCCTTTATTATATTTTTATTTTATTAATAATTTTAAAATAATTTTTGTGAGTATAAAAATCAATCCAATTTTTTTCATAATTTTTCTTATATATTTTTTAAAGTTTAATAAAAAATAATAAAAAAGAATAAAAAGTGGTGTGAGATATAAGTAAAAGAAAAGATGATAGAGAATGATAAATAAATAAAATTAGATTATAATATTTTAGCCATTATTATGAGAGAAAAAATTATTCTATTTAATTTTACTTAAAAAAAGTTACATATTTTTTTTATTAAAAATAGTATACCAATAAAAAAGTGAGTATTAAAAAAGAGTGTTGTAAAAAAGTATTGTCAACATTTCTCTTGCACGTTTTTAAATAAAAAATAATTTAGATAACAAATTAAATTTTACTTATAATAATAGATTAAAAAATATATTTATAGATAAATCAACTATATTATAGAATTAACCTTAACTTTATAATGTTTTTATCTTTTAACTAGACAAAATAATATTTTATCACACATTCATTATAATTATATTAAAAAATAATTATCATAATTTATTTTATCATGACCAATCAACATTCCAAACAACATGCGTGGAGTGGGATGTGATTATGTGAATGCGATGTTCATTCTAAACGTTGTCGTTTGGCAACTAATATGGTGATTGGTGAATGAATGTGATGAATCACATTTTTTTGAATTAATTTTATCAACATACACTAAACTTTTACTAATTTACAGTAACATAAATATAATTTTTTTTTTCACACCACAATATCTAAATAATTTTTTTATCACTAAAATCACTTCTAATAGGCTTTGCTAAAATATGACATGACAGATTACCAGCCACATCAGATAATACATGATACAAATATTTATTTCGATTATCATATCAAATGTTCACATGATACTATCATATAGGCAAAATTAATTTTATTTGTTGTCATTAAATTTATACTATAATTATATTTCAGATAAAACAATATTTTTTTCAATTTATCATCATTGTATTCGAGATACTTTTTAAATTTTATTTAAATGAAAAAATACCTGAATTTAGTGCTGACAATTCATTTGTATCGTATTTAAATGTGTATAAATGTATCTTAATAGGTTAGACAAATAAAATCAGTTTATATTATAATTTTTTGATGTATTAAATGTGTTGATACGGTTATAATATATATTTATTTAGTTAAAATTTATATATATATTTAAATTTGTATTATTTTGTGTTGTATTAGAAATTTAGTTATACCAGAACTATCAAATATAACGAAGAAAAATTGAAAAATATTTTTTTTATAACTGAAATATAATTACATTATAAATTTAATAACCATATATAAAATTAATATTATTCACGTAGATATTTGGCGTGATAATTAAATTTAGAGTGTATATCATGTGCTTACTGATATAGCAAAATCCGACCCCGTATCGGCGTTCATCTTGGTTTTTCCCGGTGCCGAGTCACTTTCAGTAGCAAAAAATGATTTTAGCGGAATTTTTTTTAATTACCGTGATAGGACAAACATTATATAATTATTTTATTAATCGGTGAATTAACTCCACTTTGGCAGCCACGTATCGTTTGCATATACACGTGGTATTATCTCCTTGGCGGACGTATGACTAGACACCTCCCACTTTCCTCTTCAGAGAGTGAAGATAAGCTTGATATTAGGCGAGAGAGGGGCAGGGCCAGGCCTTCCCAATTTTTAGTGTTCCTTTTTTATTTTTTTGGGTACATAGTTTTCCTTTTTAGTTTTTACTCTGTAATTGAAATTCCCGACATTCCCCAGACGACGCATTAACTCCTCCTTTCAAATCTCTCTCTCTCTCTCACCAGATTTGCGCTTAGTGCCGAGCTCGCGCGCACACTGCTTTTTTCCAGTTTCATAGAAGCTGAAGATTGAAGAGTCCAAAGACAGAAATGGCGGTGTCTGATGCTGTGATAGGGAATCTAACGACGATCTATGTGGCAGTGATAGCTGGAATTAAGGCGTATGGACTGGTGTGTGGGCAGAGCTTTAGCGGTGGATTTGTGCTGATTTTATCTACCGCTGTTGTCGGTTTGATCTTGATTGGGTCGCTGACGTGGGACGTTTCTCGTAAAGCTACGTATGCAATTTCGCGAGATCATATCCATGTTCATGAGATGTGCAAGGGCGGTATTTGCTGGCACGGCGTGGCCGTTCGCTCTCCCGCTTCCCAGGTCCGCTTCAGGCTTCCTCAACATCACTCCGCCCCTCTGTAAAAACCCAATTTTTTTTGTCCTTTTTCAAATGATGAATTTAAAGAAAATCAAAGAAAAGAAAAATAAAGGTTTGCGAGCTGTAATATAGAGAATCTATGGGTTTTTTTGGCGTGGTTGCTGGTGTTTGTTGATGGGTTTACGGAAGGGCATAGCCCATGAGGTGTTTGCTTTTTTGTCTGAGAGGAATAGAAATATACTAATGTGTATAATAAATAAATTGATAGAGCATAATATTTGTACATAAATGATTTTCCCCACACTTTGTCAATCATCCAGGCTTTGCTACTTCCTGCTGTGCTTTTCTTGGTTGGGTAGGATTCTATCAGATTCAAATACCGAATAACTGTACAGTTGTATAACTATGGGGCTGGATTTGTCTAATCTAATCTATTTGTTTGAAGAAGGATAAAGTCCAATTGCTAATTTTCAAGTACACAATGTCGTTTGGCATTTTGAACCTTGGCAACAAAATTGGAATAAATAGATTATGCGTCATCTCCGGGTTACTGGATAGTTTATCTTTTCTTTTATTTTTTGCCAGAGGTAACACTGACTACCCTGTACTGATCTATGTGAAAGATTCATCTTTTATTTATTTATTTTTTAAATTCACGGGGACCAGATGATAATAAAAAAAAAACTTTTTTTTATGTTTTTTTTATTAGTTTTGGATTGCTTCTGCCTTAATCATGCTTGCTTTTTGATTTTATATTTAGTTTTCCTGCCAAAATCCTTAGCATATAAAGGAATCAAAGACTTGTCAGCAGCAGGGAAGAGAATCAGTGAAAGCATCCCGTTAAACATTAGAAGGTGCCAAGTCGATGTCAATTTTTATTAGATGACAAATGAGATGAGGGATGAACTTACATTGCTTTCTCTTTGTCCTTTCAACTCTTTGCATCTCTCTTTCAAACAACTATACGCATTAAAGCATACTCAAATTTATTGATTTTGACCCGTAGCAATATTAGCTAATAGTTATCCATTAGTTAAGAAACAAGCACATCAAAACAATGTTCAACTGTTCAAGTTGCTAGTTATTTCTTAACAGTGCCTCCACAAAAAGGTATCAGTCTCATAAAGGAATTTGACTCAAAAACCCAAATTCATAGTAAATGCCTAAACGGCCCATTTTGTGTAAATAGTAAATACTCTAACCTTCGTAAATATTATATATATTGCCCTTTTTCTTTCTTAAATTGTTCTCAGTTTACGTGCTTTTCTCACAAAAATCAATAATTTCAAAAAAGTATTCCTTTCAAACTGAGAAAATATTAATTATATATTAAAAATATTAGTTAAGATGGCTAGAAATTTAAAGTTACAGTGATAATAATTAATAACTTGCCAGTAACCTTCGGACAGCTTGTTACAAGTAGTTCTAAAGTTGTTCGCAGGATTGAAACTTGAAACAAATCTTTCTTCCCAATTGAGCATCGAGTCTTTTGACAAATATGAAATTACCCACTGACCGTTTGATCGCCTCAGGACCCACTCCTCTCAACTTGTTAATCTCATCAAGCGGCTCTGCATCAAAGGCAAACAACCGCACGAATAATACATGAAACCTTTTATTACAAAACGACACTGAGCTTAACCATCTATTTTCTTCCCCCGCCCCCCCCCCCCCTTCTTCGCACCTTCTTCGTCAGCCTTCTAAAGCGGGCGGCCCCTCGGCCGTATCAACAACGAAGCGCTATGGCCGAAAGCCCGTCTCAGTCGCCGACACCTGCCTCCGCTTCGGAAGCGGATACTTCTCAGTACTGGTGCTATCACTGTAACAAACGCGTCTCTATCGAAACCATAGCCAATCAACCAGATATTATCTGCCTCGAGTGCAAGAATGGTTTCGTTGAATCAATCGCCGCCACCGCAACCCCACCATCAGCCACTCCCTCCCCAACATCGGACCAGGCAGATGATTCGTCTTTTGGATCCCAATTCCTTCAAATGCTTCGCATAATCGCCCAGGCGGCGCGTGATGAGGATGTGCCTCTCCCTCATCCACAGGATCCCCAGTCTGAGGACGATTTTCTTAGGATTGAGCTCAATGGATGGGAAAACGACGGAGATGAAGGCGAAAATGACGGAGACGATGATTTAAATGAGAATGAGAACGAGAACGAGAACGAGAACGAAGGGAACAGAGATGGAGGAGAGCGTGACGGTGAAGAAGGGGAGGATCGATCTGATAACGAGAATGGGGAGAACAGAGAGGAAGCGGACGAAGAAGATCTGAGGAGAAGGCGGCGCGATATTCTCCGTCTTCGGATCCGTGATTTTGCGACAAGAGCGAGAAGCGGGCGTAACAGGATCCTTGACTGGGCGGAGATTCTGATGGGACTGGAAGACAACTCTATTGAGTTTCGCCTTGAAGTCCCGGAAACCGACAGATACATGGGGAATCCTGAGGATTACGTCGATGCCACTGGATATGAGGCACTGCTGCAGAACTTGGCTGAGAGTGATGTTGGAAGGAGAGGGGCTCCACCTGCGTCAAAATCTGCTGTGTCAGCATTGCCGACGATTGAGGTCACATCAGAGAAGGAGACACTGGTATGTGCTGTATGCAAGGATATGGTTAATGTTGGTGACAAAGAGACGAGGTTGCCTTGTGGGCATGGGTATCATGGCGATTGCGTTGTGCCGTGGTTGGGTTCTAGGAATTCTTGTCCTGTTTGTAGGTTTGAGTTACCCACTGATGACTTGGAATACGAGGAGGAGAGAAAGAAGAAAGTGGCAGCCACTATGAGCGGAGCTTCAGGTTCTGGCGATGATAGTTTGGGTTCCAATTGATTGGAATTGGTATGTTTGGAAGTTGATTTAAAAATTTTACTGTGTAGTTTAAACATTTCATGAAACTTTGGTTGTTTCTTTACTTCTGTGGATTAGATGAAGTTGGATTTGCTTTCATTTGCCTCTTAATGTAAATAATATTCACTCAGCTTGATTTTCTGGTCTGTTAATGTATAACTCAATTTACTATCATACAAGTTAAAATAGGACCCTTGAACTGAAACATTCATGTATTGCAAATAGAAGTATGAAAGCTTGTGCCATTCCTGATTGCACGGGTTAGATATTGTTTCTAAGTTCTGGTGTTAGTTCTTATTTTAGGCTAGGATATGTGAATTTTCTTTATTTTTAAGAGTTATGAACCTGCTGTAACCCCTACAGTCTATGTTGTTGGTTTATTAATTCCTGATAACAGGGAAATTCATATTGTTGTTTCATGGCTTGAACTTAGGATTAGTTCTAGGCGTCTATTAATGGTTATACTTATGGATACTTGGATAGTGCATTAACGTAACTGCTTGTTGGTAGCTGCCCTTTTGTGGGAGAGACTGGAAAGTGAACAGTGATCTACAATTGATATGTCTTGGTTTCTTATGTCATGTGTATCTGTATAATGTTGCATACTGTTTCTTGATGCTCTTGTTAAGTAAATGAGATAGATTTGTATGTTCTATTCTTGGATGATGGTAGCATACTAGTATAACTCAGTTTGTGGTTATCTATTGCATGTTAGGGCAGTCTGATTGTGACCAAAATGTCAAACATTTGAGTAGTTGATTTCTACTTAATCGCTGATTTACTAACTGTTTGGAGGAATAGTACGGATTTTAGCTTATGATATTTGCTCAACCATTTAAATATGCACATGTATAAGTCTCATTAGCTAGGATTAGCTTGGTGGAGTTTCTGAAGTAAATTCAATATTGTTTAGTTCAGATTTTCTCTGGTAAATAAATTGCTGACATTGTCTGTATTATGTGGATATTTGGCTGTTTATATAACTTCTAAACTTATGTTATTTATGACATGGACAGTGACAAAAGACTGCTTACTAGCTAGTATTTGCTTAGTGGAGTTTACATATTAAATTCAACATATTTATATGGTCGACATTGTTATATTATGTGGAATTTGGATGTTTATTCAATTTCATGTGTTATTTGTGGCATTGATAATGAGAAAAAACTGCTCATTTGACATTTGTCTTTACCCTGTAAATTTTTAATATGACAATGAGAATTTTTATTCTGATTGAAACACGCTTTGATCATATTTGGCCCTCTCTGCAATTATTTTATGCTAAAATTGTACTGTACACCATAGGAATTTGGATGCTTAGGAAGACTTTTTCTTTTTATATATATATATATATATATATATATATATATATATATATATATATATATATATGAGTTTTGGTTACGGTTTTATTGGTAACATCATAAACCTTAGTATTAAATAATATTAAATACTATAGCATTAAATTGTCATAATCATTGTAGAATTAATTAGTACTATTATATTTTTATTTAACGATTGAAAAATAGTATTTATGGATGGTTAAATAATATAATAACCATTAAAATTTCACCTATATATATATATATATACATATAGCCTCATTTATGCTTTTGGGGTAATCTTTTTGTTGTAGCTTGTACTGTCCTTGGTTTTGGTGGTTGAAGATTGAGCAAAAGCTTTGGTTGGCTTTCTGGTTGTTGCTTAAATTTTAGTTGTAGCATTTATGGCTGTCTTTATGAGTAGCATGATCAACATTTCACTATTTCAGCTACATGTGGAATAAATTATTTTGTGAAAACAAACTTTACTGATTTGGTGACACAACATGCTTTTTAAACGCAATGGAGCCCTAGTTTCCCTAAATTTGGATAGTTGATTGGTTTGATGTAATTACATTATAACACCAAGCAATAGTAAGTCGGTAGCACGGATACGGATACGGATATGGGTACAGACACAGACAGGGGTACAAACATAGATATTAGAAAACAACATTTATAGAAAGTACAAGACACATATATTCGAGGGAAATATGCAAATATTAAAAACATAGAAGTAAATTTATAAATAATTAAATTTAAAAAATATAATTACAAGTTATTATTTTTATATAAAATTAAACAAAAATGACATATAATTAAATATATTGAGCAATGATTGTTATCACACAAAAATTTTAGATTTTTAAAAGGTAAAAACATGTTTTTAACTTAAAATGTGTTTATAGTTTTTAGAAAATTACAAAACGCATCCAGTACGTTTCATGTTGGTGTCAGAAACGCGATACGTTATATAATTGAAGTGTTCGTGATTCATAGGTAAGTCATATCCTGAAGAGATATTTCATGAATGAAAGCGATTCATGCCCGTCCTCAGAATTTTCTTTTTCGGAATTTGTTATAGATGTAATAGAAGCACTGATTCTGATCTCTTCTGTGATTTTTTTAGATTATGTGTGCATGTTTTTGTGTGCTTGCTACATAATCCAAATAACATTTCTGCTATAGTAATGCTGTTGCCTTTTGTTCTTTTTTTTTTAACCGGCTTTTGTTCGTTTCCTCTTTCTGGATGAAATGAAGTGAACTGAAAAGTGTGAAACTCCATGTTGGTACTGGAAATTAAGTAGGCTTGGCCACAAGAGTATTGAGGCTATGTTCCCTACCCTAACAAGCTGTGAGCTCTTTTGTTTTTCTTTAAATTTAGATTTTCTATTGCTCATTTTTTGCTTTTTTTTTAAAAAATTTAAAACTGTCTTATGAGTACTACAATTTTTGATGGAATAGGGAACACATTATGTAGGTTCCGAATCTGAAAGTGTTATTTTGGCTTGTGATGATTTTACAGATTGTAAAACGACTACCTTAGGACTTTGGTTAGTTGTTCTCGCTTACTGACAGTTTAATCTACTTTTCATTGGTGTTCCTCTGAAGTAAATTCTGAACTTAATGGCTTCCTCATGCTGTGAACTTGTTCAGCATGATAGCCTATGTTTGGAACCACTTGAAACAAGTCCTATATCTTGCTTTTGGATTATTTTATTATACTAGCTGAAATGGTTTATTTTCTGTTGCGTTTATGATGTGGGGTACTGTTGCTTGTTTTCTAGTGGATTCGCTAAAGCGTAATATGGTGGATGCACTAGCAGGCAGCAGCCTCCTGCGCTTCTTCAGGTGTCTCATTCTCCTTTCAATCTGTTCTACATTTTTCTAAATTGCTTGTCTTGTCGGCGTTGAGTGAGCTGGTTAGGCATTAGTACTTGACGCTTTAACCAAACCGTGTAGTCCCTAAACTGTTCGCTAGAGTATGCATGTGTTGGGAATCAGATGCATGTAATTTGGTTTCTGTTGGCTTGTCATGGTAAAGTTTTTCATCGTGCATAGAGGCTCATTTAGGAGCTCATTCTTGGAGAGAACATGGTTGATATAGGAAGAAGAATCTCATTTGGCATGACTAATGCCATCCTCAAATGATAAGGGCTTTGGTTTTCAATCATTAAGGTTGAGTTTTGGTCGGCATTCACCGGTTGGATTATGAATTGAAGGATTTTCGTCCATTGCATAAATCTTTTCTCTGATTTAATCCCAAAATTAATTTTCAAAAAAATTCGGTTAATAATTCCTTGTTAGAAAAGAGAATGACTAGGAAACATGGATGTGAGTGTTTAATATGTAATTAGGTATATATATTAAAGAAAAAGTGTATAAAATTAAATGAATATTAGTGAAGTATCCATGTCACTTATAGCAAATTGTGATATTTTAATTGATTCCTTCAAGAATATATTATATTTTTAATGTTAATTATATTATATTGGATTAACCATATTTTTTTGACTAATAACGTAATTATGTTGGTTAAAAATAATATTTATGCTTACCCATTATATATTTATATTTTAATTGAAAATTGACCATGTTGATGTTAAATTTAGTTAATTTAAACACTATAAGAAATTAATTTATCAAATTATTGCATAATATGTTGAAATATGATTACCAATTTACTAATAAGAATTAGTTTGAATTTATATTTGTATACAATTATGTAATTTTAGGTACACAAAATAAAATGAAGTTGAGGTATTGGGCATAAGAAGGTACTGTGAGTGCGTTGACGTATACTTTTGATTATTATGGATGCATATAAAATTGTACTAAATTAAAGAAAAATGTGATTACGAGTAAATATAATAATAATGTAAGATTGAATATAAGACTATTACATGTGTGTATCGGCCTTCCGGGACACACATCTTAAGCCCCAGGTTTATTTATGATTGTCCAAAACAAAGAGAATCACTTTGAATTATTGATTTTTTGTTTATATTTGCGATAAAAATGCAATATTTCTTAGAATTTTGAGATATTTAATTTTGCGTGCTTATATTTTTCTGAGAAAGCAAAAGATGCCTAAATTATTTGTTTGCTCAAACGGTATGCTAATCTCAAATTCAGTCCCAGAAATTTTTGATTTTTACAAAAAGTATGGCTAAATACGACGTCGTACTATCATCTCCTCCCTACCTAAAACCCTGTGCAAACCGGCGCTTGAACAAAACCCTTAAAATGTACAAACATAATTCTCAGCATCTGAAGCTTCTGAAAGCACTCACATCAAATAGCTCAAACCCTGCCATGACTAGAAGCTTCGTATTCGAACCTCCAAGCGACGAAGAGATCGAGTTGTCACATGCTGAAGAAGAAGAAGAGGAAGAAGAAGACAACGATGATGAACAAGAAGTAGAAGTAGAAGAAGAAGTAGAGAGGAAACCTTCAAATCGGCGGACTCAATCGCCTTGGGACTTCGCTTCTTATTCCGAATCCGTAGAGGAAGAACATGCTCGTCGAAGCACCACCTCCGTCGATGACAAGATATCCAAAGCACTCCAACAACACTCCGTCTCCATAGCCAAACCCGACGCCGCCGCCGCCACCTCCTCTTCCGATTCGGAACCTGACCAACAAGTACCTGATTCATTATCTTTCACGCATAATTTCCGTTCCTTATGCAGTGGAAATCCTCATAATAAGAGTTTGTTTATTTTTACACAGGAAGATTATAGACCAGAAGACGATGACAATGATGCGAATAATGCTGATGAGAGTAGGTCATTTTTCGCACCGGCTGAAGGAGCTTCTTTCCATGCAAATTCCTTTATAGAGCTTAATCTATCTCGCCCTTTGCTACGGGCTTGTGAGGCTTTAGGTTATACCAAGCCCACTCCTATACAGGTTTCAGTATTGCTTCCAATTTCACTTTCTTATGAAATGTTCCGCATTTCTTCTTTGGTTACTGAACTTTAAGGAATCTTTTGTAGGCGGCCTGTATACCATTGGCACTCACTGGTCGTGACATTTGCGGGAGTGCGATTACTGGTTCCGGGAAGGTAGATTTCTCGGTCATAAATTACAACTTACTCTGCCGCTATTCACTATTTGATATCTTTCAATTTGGCAGACAGCTGCTTTTGCTTTGCCTACTTTGGAGAGACTACTTTTCCGCCCAAAACGTGTTCAAGCTATACGGGTCCTTATTCTTACACCAACCAGAGAGTTGGCGGTTCAGTGAGTGTTAATCTTCCTGTGTTGTGTGCTATGCTATAATATTGAGTACTCAGCTTGCTAAGACATGGATAGCTACTTGTTTGGTAACTGTGTTTTATCAAGCGTCAATCTAAGTTTGAATTCATTTTATGTTTTTGTTGCAGGGTTCATAGTATGATAGAGAAACTTGCTCAGTTCACAGACATTAGATGTTGCTTGATTGTTGGCGGGCTTTCTACAAAGGTCAGCTCATTTATTTAATCTCAACTGCCTATAGACTGGCTCCAATGTGAAATAACACCAATCTTTTTGAGTACTGCTTTATTAATCTACCTTCAATTCTTCTTTGTTCTTTTATCTTTTGGTATTATTTGGTTAGCCTTAGATTGAAACGGATTGTACATTGACCATCAGAGATGGTGTCGTGTTTATTAGGATTTTACTAGGATAAAGAACTTTTTATTTTCTTTTTCCTTTAAGCGAAGCACAATCAGTCATCTGTCTCTTCCTCTCTCCTCTCTTCTTCATCCCGTCCTCAATTTTTTCCTTGTTACAGATACTTCTATTGTTATCTGTTTCCGATGAGATATGATATGATATGAGGAACATTTTTAATTATAGGTGCAAGAATCTGCTTTGAGATCAATGCCAGATATTGTTGTTGCTACTCCAGGGCGAATGATAGATCATTTACGCAATTCTATGTCTGTGGATTTGGACGATCTCGCAGTTTTAATCCTAGATGAAGCTGACCGCCTCCTGGAGCTTGGATTTAGTGCTGAAATTCATGAACTGGTATCTTTGATCTTTTATTTGACTATATGATAGTTGTAATTCCAAAGATGAACAGTTTTTTGTAAAATTGCCTAGAAAATTTATGATGCTAATGATAATATTTCTTTGTAAAGTATTTTTAAACTAGCTTACATGAACATGCAAATCACAGGTAAGTTAATAAATTGGACTATTGCTTTAGGAGATGCATTATTTAATTTATTCTAGGTAACAAAATCAGACAAGCAAATGATTATTAATGTAGGAAAATTTTAGTTTGGGTCATCTTCACCAGCTCAGTTTACCTAGAGCAATCAAGACAGTCTACACTTCAATGTACAAATTCTGTTGTATGCCTTATTTCTTTGCTTATGTGCCTATTACTACTGTAATCTCTTCTGAGAACTTCCTGGTTTATTTGCAGGTTCGGTTATGCCCCAGAAGAAGGCAGACCATGCTTTTCTCAGCTACAATGACTGAAGAAATCGATGAGCTTATCAAACTTTCCCTGACTAAACCACTGCGTCTCTCAGCTGACCCATCAACCAAACGACCAGTGACATTAACTGAGGAGTAAGACAATTTGATCCCATCGCCACTAATCCCTTAAGTTGTTGTGTATAGATAAGTGTTGGTTTTAGGCATGGATGCACCTTCTCTTTAGTTATACCCAAAGCTTATCAAGAACTTTGGTTTTCAATTTGCAGGGTGGTTAGGATACGAAGAATGCGCGAGGTGAATCAGGAGGCTGTTCTTCTTGCATTGTGCTCAAAAACTTTTACATCTAAAGTGATTGTCTTCAGGTAGTTATTATTATTATAGCTACATTAAAATGTTTTCTAATTTAGATTATCCCGATGTTAGGGCAGTTGCATCTTAATATGTTTATTTTTTGAATCACTACAAAAGTTCACAATGAGGGAAATGTTACAGTGAAATTGCATATTTATCTCCGTTCGTCATTTTTCTAGGAAAAGAGAGAGGACACATAAATGCACATTCAAAAATGTAAATGGCATGTGTTAAGCATATGTATTGTTCTGAGATTGTGTCGCTTTGACATATCGTGTAGCTTTGACATCATTATCAATTTTATTTATTGGTTAAATGGGTTTAAGGATGCTAGCTTCCCCATTTTGGTTCTATCTACCCGCTCTGTAATTTGTCAATTGTCTATATCTCATGATCAATTTGAATTTTCATTGGCAGTGGAACTAAGCAAGCTGCACATAGGTTGAAGATTTTGTTTGGATTAGCTGGGTTTAAAGCTGCTGAGCTTCATGGAAATCTTACACAAGTCCAACGTCTTGATGTGAGTAGCTTATTTTGGAAGGTTGCACTGTGTCTTTCTTGGTCATCATGCAATTAGCTGCTAAAAATTTGTCCTTTTGTGTGGTGCCAAATTTTGTGTAAAGCACTTTCATTGTTGATTATGATCATTATTTGTTTTTATCTGACTAATGGTTTACCTGGTGTAGGCTTTGGAACTTTTCAGGAAGCAACAAGTTGATTTTTTGATTGCAACTGATGTAGCTGCTCGCGTGAGTAGATATACTATGTGCTATATTCTTATAGTTTACTTGCACTCTCACAGGTTGTAATACACTGCATTGAATTAATGCTTAACATATGCTTTAACTCCTTATCAAAATTAAATGATTTTTGGTGGTTGGGTTTTTGAGTTGATGACAGGTTCAATCTGAGTTTAAAATAATACTTTTTTTTTAAAAAAAATGTATGATATGAAGTCTAGGTAGCTCCTTTGCTTGCCTCGTACAAATTTTTCTTCTTTTTAGTTTACTTCTAGTAGTATCATAATTTTAACAATTTTATGATATTCTCTTTTTCGTGGCATTTTGGCTACTTCTATAGGGACTTGACATCATTGGTGTTCAAACAGTTATTAATTATGCATGTCCTCGTGACCTGACAAGGTAAATAATGATCCCCTCTTTTAAGATGCTATTCTGTGTCTTCTGTTCATAGTTCCATTCTAGCATCTAAAATCTCTGATTATTTTATCCTACAGTTACATTCATAGAGTGGGTCGTACAGCACGAGCTGGTAGAGAAGGTTATGCTGTTACATTTGTGACAGATAATGATCGCTCTCTTTTGAAAGCCATTGTGAGCCGTGTTCTTTGCCTATCTTCTTGGAATTGTTTTGTTGTTAACTTAACTTTTCTAAAAGATAAATGATGCGTTCTAACTGCTTAGACTGCTCCTTTTCTTATAGGCGAAGAGAGCTGGTTCAAAGTTGAAGAGCCGTATAGTGGCAGAGCAATCAATTGCTAAGTGGTCTCATATAATTGAGCAAATGGAAGATCAAGTGGCTGCCATTCTTGAAGAAGAGAGGTTTTGACTGGGCCGTATGCTTATTGCTTTGAACCAAATCTTGATATTCTTATTTAAACTGAGTTTCTTGTTGAATTGCTTCAGAGAAGAGAGAGCTCTTAGAAAAGCTGAAATGGAAGCAACAAAGGTACTTGTCCCTGCTTTGTTTAGACTGCTCATATGTTGTTGCCTAGTACACTTTTCCAGTGGTCACAGCATATTGTCTCTGCCATCTGTTTTAAGTACTGTACATCCATGAACACTGTTATGCACTTGGGCAGGCAGAAAACATGATTGAACATAGGGATGAAATTTTTTCACGCCCCAAAAGAACCTGGTTTGTAACGGAGAAAGAGAAGAAGCTTGTGGCAAAAACAGCAAAGGTAATTTATATTGTGGTGTTGTTATTTTTGCTGTGGTTTATGTTCAATTACTTGACTGTTCAGATGCACATATGTTGGCATGTTAATGTTATGGATCACTATATTTTGATACCATTAAAACTGTCATTAAACATAGCAATTAGGAAATCATTAATGTTATTCCTGATGAATTTATTTCTTTTTTATCCTAATAATAAGGTAGTAGAAATATCAATGATATGATGTATGATGGCATTTTTTAATCCTGAAAATTGATATTGAAATATGATGTCTTGCATAATCCTATAGCAGAGAAGTCTGAATGGTTAGTTAGATATGGTTTATCCTCTGCTTCTATGTTTCCATCTATATATGAGAATGAAGAATTCTCAGCATAGTGATATTTTAGTCTGTCTTTAATATGGGGGTAGCATGTGCACAAATATTAAATGTTAAGTATGCTTGAAGTCTCAAAGAAGTTAAAATTAGCAATTCTGCTGTGATATTAATTTCTCATGCTAATTACATGATGCCTATAATTCATGTGACAGGCATCGAAAGAGAAAGTAAAAGGTTCTGGGGATGAGGTTCTCAGTGCCCAACAGGCTGAAGAACTTAAATTGAAGGAAAAGAGGAAGAGGGAGCGTGAGGTATCCTTTTTCTTTCAACGGTGTAATTTGTGATATTTGGATTGGATAAAATCTGCTTAAGGGTTCATGTAATTTATTATGTTAATGTCTGTTGGATAGAAAAATTTGCCCCGGAAGAGGCGTCGAAAATTACAAGCAGCTGGAGAGAGGTTGGAAGATGAAGATCAAATTGAGAAATCAGAAGTATATCTTTCTTCTTAAATGCACATAATTTCTGAACTTGTGCAGTTTCGTCATATTGAGTTGTCATCAGATTGCACTTTCTTTTTAACTAAATGGACAATGTGAACTTACATGTTTGACATGCATTTTATAATATTGGTAAAAGGTTTGTTGCTTTGTTGCGTATTTGCATGTGCTTTTGACCTTTCAAAGATCATTAAGCTAAATGCCTAAATCAGCTTTTATCTATGTTAAAGGTTTTCTATTAGTTGTGACGTTTTGTACCTCTAATTAAAACATTGCAGGGTAATGGTAAAAATAAGAAAGAAAAGACTGGATTGTCATTGGTTGACCTGGGTTACCGACGGGCAAAAGCAGCAAAAGCTGTGATGAAGGCACTAGATGCGGGGAAGATTGTGCGGAAGGCTGACAAGAAATCAAAGCGTCCTGCCCAAAGCAGACAACAGAGGTCAGAAGAAATGCGGGAGCTATTCCAGAGTGACATGAGTGAGAAAAAGAGGAAGAAAAGCAGTGGTGGAATAGGGAACAAAAAGTCCAAGAATTCATTTAAGAGCAAATCACGGTAAGAATCTAACTAATTTTCTCCTTTACCAGTTCTGATGTAGTGTTCTAACTTCTAAGGTACTATGCTGCTCATACTTGCATAAAAGATGTTCTAGCATAAATTCAAATGTTTTATATTGGTTAGCCTATTGCTTGATACTCCACCCATGGTTTATCATGGAGCTCTATGCTTAATTCTTCAGCCACAGCCACAGTTTATGGGGGAGCTTTATTAGAGATGAAAAATATTGTTTTTGACGTCATGAATTTGTCCTGCTCTCTGAAGTGTAATCTGTTCCAGAATTCCAGTGCAAGTTATTTCCCTGCTATCTTTCTATACGTTTTCAATTGAGTGAATTGAGAGAAGTTTATTGCATCCCCGACCTCTTGGTTTGATATATGTATATATATATATAGATCCATACCCTTTTTTTTTTCATCTACTGCATGTGTTGTATTTTTGGAACCAAATGGACACAATTTGCCTATCTGTTGTATGAAGAATGGTTGAATTTACATTATCTGTTTCTCCAACTTATGGTTATTTATCCTGTTTTTCACATATGAGCTGCGTCAATTAATTTAAAAAAAAAAAAAGAAATTTAACTTTTTAGGGTTGCAATACGTAGAAAAAAATTAAATACTAAAATATATAATAATTTGCAATGAAATGTGAAAGGCGCAATTTTACAATTACTTCAAGGGCAAGCTTATGTATTTGGCATTCTTAGATGTGTTTTATATGTTTGTGCACTTCTTCTGTCTGCGGATGATGTAAGCATAAAACATGATGGTTTTTGTCATAGGTATACAATAGTGATGCTGTTCTAGTTATGCCTTTGCAACCTTTGTTTGATTTCCTGTTTCGGGTTTAAATGTCATAGATTGTTTTTATTTTAATGGATGATTTCATGCTCATATGTTTGTCGTTTATTCATTATCCATGGCAATATTAATCTATAATGTGTTGCTGCTCCGAAAGTAGTATAGATATGAGGTCCTTAATCCATTTTTTAATCTCCAGGTACAAGCGCAGGTAGCATTGTCAAGTCTTGGCTTGATGGAAGGTTGTACCTCAATTTGTTGGGAAAGGTGCACTCATCGATACCCTATCTAATGTGGAAGAGACTGTTACCGCAGACAAATGGCGATGTAACAAATATAACCCAATTCTAGAAGTGGATGATGCATCAAAGAGGTGGTCATTTACCATCACACACTTTATCAGATCACTAAAATGTATTATTAGAAACGAGGAACATATATATATATTATTTTTTTTACGTCTAGACATTTATTTGTATTGTAAGTTGGCTTCCCGTTTCACTGGGAACATGTTCGCAGTGATGGGAATGGGGAATACATACATACATATATCTCTCTCTATATATAAAGTTTCTGTAGGAAACTTTGCTAGACATGGTGTTGTGCCGAGAATATATACAACTAGGCTTCACTTCACTTTTGTGTTGTGTTTGTAAATGACATTTGCATTCATATTACACTAAACTAAAAAATGAAAAGCAGCCGTAGATGATAGTTGGAATTAAATTGCCTGCATAGGGGACACCCGTAAACTTTGGTATAGCGACAATTAATTCCTTTAAATTCCTGTGCTACATAAGAAACGAGAAATTACAACTGCATGTACCAAGCTTCTAAAACTGCTGACCTACGAAACACAGAAATATGTGAAGCAAGAAACTAAATCAAAACTAAAAATTTAAACCTAACATTTTTTCCTTCAGCAATTAATCTCATGAATCATAATACATTCATAATTCCCCCACTTTTATTCAGTTCTAAATTCCCCCTCACTGAAGCCAATGGGCTTGCATACTCTTCTGAATTATCACCGCAATCCAAACATTAATCTATCTCTTTGGATTTATGAACTTGTACCGAAAGAGGAATTCAGGAAATTAGGATGTTCTATCTCCATGGAGGTTGTAAATGTTTATAGGGTAACGAGTAAGGTTCCCAACCACTATCTGGTTCCCTCCTTTTACCCCCCACTCCAGAACTTAAGGAGGGCTGTGCATTGGCCCTCAAATGCTCCTCCATCGACCTGCTTTGACCAGGCATGAAAAGCTGCCTCAAACCCCCGGCACTTCCTCCGTCGTTTGTAAGACCAGAGTTCAAATCAAAGTTGGGCCGTGAGGGCCCTGCGCCATTTAAACTTGGCGGTGCACCGGGCATGCTCATGATGAATGCCGGCTGCGAGTAAGATGGAACAGCAGATGGAGCACTCAAAATTTGGGGCACCACAGGGGCTACTCTTGCATCCACCATGTAAGGTATCGAGGGTCCATACACAGCTGAGGAAATGGACATGGTCGGAGCTGTTGTCAGTCCATTGTACCCAAAAACGGGAGAATGTATGTATGATACTGTCGGAATCCCCATAACACCTCCCATTCTTGCCACATTAGCATCCATTATGGGGTCCAGAGGCTTGCCATTTGGCAATGGATTCTGTGGAACAAAATCTTTTCTACCGACTCCCGTCCTACTACCCACTTCAACTCTAGTACCCATGATAGAAATAACAGGATCACCTTGTTTAGATCCTCCAAAGGCACTTACATTTTGGATGCCATGATAGAGCTCTTGCTCCGAAGAATCATTGTGAAAAAGCGGCCTATCATTCAAATCAAAATTCCTCAATGAAGGCTGCATAGATGAGGATGAAGATGCTGGTGATGGGCTGCGATGCCCATTTCGAGGATAAAACAGCCTTCCCTCCATCCTCATACTCAATGGCGGTGCATCACCTTCATCACTGATACGATTTAAGTCCAGGTCAGGCCTCTCTGATCTTCTTGGACCAACTTCTAGTGAAGATTCCCCAGAATGCAGGCTAGATGAGACTAGCATAGTTCTTCCTGACATTAAGAAGTCCATTATCTTCTCATCTCCATCCTCAGCCACATTGAGATCAATATCAAGGCTGTCCTGCCTCTGTTTTAAACTATTGCTGGTTCCCCCCATCTCCAGGTTCTTGTCACCATCAGAAGTCTTGCGTGGGGAAGCTGGACGAAAAGCACTAGTAGCGGCAGACCCTTTCCATCCAAGAATCCCCTCAAACTGCAAAGGCGCAGAAGGAGATCCAGAAGCCACAGCTGGCCTTGAAGCTGAAACAACAGAAATTGGAGCAGAGATGGGATTCACTGTGCGCTCCATATCATCAGAGCAGACTTCTTGATTCAGATCAAAACCACAGAGACCTTTCTCTGTGTGCGCTCCACTGTTGACCACATATTCTGTTTCAGTTTCCAAATTATTTGGACTACTTAAGTGCCTCTCTTCTGCAGGAGATCCTTCGGCAGACTGATTTTGTCCAGCTGGCATGCCTTCTTGGGGGACATCCATGGGCAGGTCTTGCTTTGCATTTATAGAATCTGGACTATCTGGCTGCCTAATATCACTTTGCATGATTTTGTCTGAAGAAGAGCTGCAAGATGGTTCTCTGGAATCTACCACCTCTCTTTCCACTTCTTGAGCAACTTGTCGAGCAACTTCTAGAGCATCAACTATCCCATATTCAAGCTCAATATCAGATCTCTTCCTGTTCATTGGATAGGAACTATGGGTATCTCTTGCTGTTTTAGCAAAATCAGAATCATCTCTTAAATAATCAACTCCATCACTGCTATGCTCCCTATCATCCTCATCAGCTCCAATGTTTACCATCCGTGAAAAAGAAGTCCCTATATCAGGTTTCTCCATTCTTCCATCACTGTCAGATGAGTCTGGTGGAGTTTCAGGAGAACAGTCATCTTTAGCTATAGACTCGAACACTTGTTTGCTAGAGTGATTAATAGCCCCTTCATCTTCTCCTCCAGCTTTTGGGGAAGACATAGATTTTCCTATATCACTAGAAACACTACTGTTTAAACAAAAATCAGCCTCCTTGGCATCAACATTGTTTTGCATTGCAGGTTCTGTCAACCTCTCTTTAGCACTGGTGGCTTCAGCAGCAGAACTCACTCCAAGTTCAACCTTACTAGAAGAAGCAGTTATAGCATCCAAGCTGTCAGAGGAACAGCTTAGCTTCTTTGAAGCATCCAACTCTGGTTCAGTATTTTGACCTTTTGGAATGGAAAAACTAGGAGTCTCAGTCAAAGCAGTTCCTTCAACAGCATTCATTGAGAATTTTTCCTTCAATGGAAGATTCTCTTGAACAGAGTCTGACAAGATAGACATATTAACATGATCTAGTGAAGGGTCCACGTTTCTTCGAGTTTGAATCCGTTCTTTTACCTCTTCTGGTTGAAGACAATTTGAACTTCTTGATTGCAAATTTTCATCTTTGGCAGGTTCAGCTGCATTATTTTCTGCATCGGCATTACCTTTTAAAAGGGAAAAATCTACAGCAGCACATTCTGCCTCAGTATTCTTCCCACTGGTGATCACACTGGTATCACAAAATGACTCCACACTCTGAACATCATGATGAACTGCATCACTAGCCCTGCCCTGCTTCCAGCTATCAAAGAGTGCTCTTGCTCTATCCTGAACCCGAGAGCTGCTATGGTCAAGAAGATTTGTGATGGTGATCCAAATCCCAGAAGAAACAGACCTTTCCTTATCTATTTGCAGCTTTTCCAATGCTCTTAACAGTGCAGCAAGCGACTCCTCTATAAAGCCATCAGCTACGTCATTGCCATACTTTTGTGCATCCTTTAACCATCTATCAATAAACCAGAGTCCATCTAATTGAATAAAATGATCTAGACAATCTTTATTCTCTGTAGCAGCAATTGTGCTTGCAACAGCAGCCCATTGCCTGGTTGCATCACCAACATTCTTCACAATACAATCTTTCTCCTTCTGCATTACAGCAATCAGCTCGTGCACTCGAGAAAGGGCTGTGAGCCCATCTTTCATCTCAGTCAGGGTAAAGAAATCTTCGAGTGTCATAGTGCTTTACATTTCACACCTCCAAGAATTACTTAAATCCACATTGTGCACTAGTCTTTTTTCCTCCATTGAGAACTATGGGTACAATAATTATAGAATAACCTGCAGAAGACATAAAATGGAACCTTTAAGCGAACAGCCCTTAACACTATTCAGTAGCTCACCAATACCTATAATAATTCAACTTAAAACAAATAAAAACAGCTCAGTACACAATAATTACAGAATAACCTCCAGAAAACACAAAATGGAACCAGATGAACATAATTTGGGAAAAATGTTTGACCAAGCATAAGCCAGTTGTCAAAAGAAAGGCTGCAAAATATCAATGTCTTATTCTGCTTAAAGGCATGGCCGACAAATATAAATTAATAAGAATAATAAACAGATGAGAATAAGATACCAGTTGATTAGAGGACAACATATAACACTTAAAAAAAAGAAAAGATATATATATATAATATTGTTCACTTGATCAATTATGGTTCCAATTGACAGTAAAACTAGAAAATGGCAAAACCATCATGCGAAGAGTATAATATTATGTGGAGAACTTAAATCATGATTCCTAGCTTAATATAAAATATGGAGATGAAACAATTGCTATGATGATAAAACCACCATAAAAGATTCTTAAATCGAACCCATAATTCATCGAGGACTAGAAAAGCAATGCAGGATTGATCTGTTATGTTTTCAGAACAGCACCATATTGACTCATACATTAAACCATTACCAACTATATGCACATTATATATGCCAATTGCAGGCGTACAACAAATAACTTGAACACCATCCATTAGAAAGTATTGGCCTCTCCTTGGTCAGGTAGACTTGAAAATCACACTGACAGCAAGGGTTTCAGCAATACTTCTGGTGATGTTCCAATTCCAAGGCTTACTAATTGCAAAGCTCACTAGTAAAAATATTAAATCTACCATATATTAACAGCTAGTTGAAAAAACAAGCAATTACTACAAAGCTCCAAAAACAATAATCTATTATGTGAAATTTTTTCCAAATGCAATCAATTATAAGAACTTTCAGATAAGTTCCCTAGTAGGATCCTGTACTTTCTCCTAGGTAAGGTGTGAACACTGGTATATCAAAAATCACATTGTTTCTATTGAACACGGCATATAACAATTACTACAGGACTGGTAGAAACCACACCTTGAAAAACAATGTTAAAAGCGTGAAAGGAACACCCCCACACCCCCCCCCCCCCAAAAAAAAAAAAAAAACTGGATCTTTTTTTTTTTTTTTGGCTATTAGACATCTTTTAGAAAGATAATAAACCCTAAACTCTAGAACATTTTTATTTAGATACATCTCTATTTGTATCAGCCAGTTTCAGTCAAAGAATTAATAGCTGACTGCCCAAATTCCACAAAAGAAGATTAAAATAAAATTTCTAATTCAAAGTAGATGATGTTGAATTAAACCAATCCTATCATATCTGCCACTGGTAGATTACTAGATCCAAATTCAGTCAATAATTCCAAATTGATTGCTTAGTATCAGTTAGCCATTTGTTAATGCATGAACTAATACAGGTAGGTGTGTGCCTGCTTTCTTTTAAGATTTTGACATTTCACCCCATGTCGCCATTGTTTTGGACTTGGTCCAGCAATCAGGAACAATGCATAGAAATAATCTTGAAGAAAAGTCAGCATATCTCTTATACAGCATCTAAAAAAAACAACAAAAATGCACAAAAATAGGAGTTCAGTTGTTTCATATTGGCAAGCCACTAGAATTAGTCATTCACCAATTGCTTGCATTTTTATCTTCCTGTCTGTCAATTCATTTTAGTGAAGACAGGCATACAGCCAATGAAACATAACAAGTGTGTACAGAAAAATAAGAATAAGTTTGCAGCTTACACAGCAATTTGTGCTTCTCTTTAAACAGCATATGGAATAAATGGCTGTAAAAATTGTCATCCATTGTCTTTAGCATTAAAAGCAACAATTGACAATTAAGCACAACTTACCAAACAAAATAAATAAAATTTTAAGTGAAAGCTCAATATTCCATAATTAGGAACTCAAGAATATAGGTACAGATTTCAGAGAATCCAAAACATAATTAATCCAAAATGTGATACCTTATTAGAATGCATAACAACATGTTGAATAGATTAAATTACGAATGGCCCTTGTTACCTTGACCATATGTGCATTTCAGAGAACATATGTACGGCCATTTTAGCCAGTTTCACTCGTCATATATACATAAGGAAAAAAAAAATTCAATATTCCCATCATTTCAGAAAATCACTCAGGCAGCATACGCTCAAAACATGTTGAAAGACCCATATGAATGCTTATGCTAAAATTAAGCTTCAGTTTCCAATACAGAAACCACTCTAATAACGGATTCAACAAAAACAAACATCATAAAATGATAACTATCAGAAAAACTAAGCAGGTAAACCCATTGCTTATACTGTTTGTAGACGTGAGAAAATATTGAATTAAATAGAGAATTTAATAGATGGCATTCGCAGGAGTAAAGAAACAGTGACAGCAGTAATATTAGAATTACCTGGCACACGGCTCTCAGCTTGTAGAGCAGCAACTATCAAAGATCAAAATTTATAGATAGTTTCACCAATTAAATATCACTTCAATCCTGAAACTGCACAGAACACCGGAAATTAGGCAAATAACAGTAAAATTGAACTCAAACAAAAACTAATCATTTTTTTTTGGAAAAGAAAATGAAACAAAAACACAGAATCCAGAAAAATTGCTTAGCTAATCATTTTAGAAGAGAAAAAAAGTACTTATGGTTCCTTTAATTTCCTATAAAACACTTGATAAAAACACACTACTAATCGTCACAGCAATTACCGTGCGCAAAGAAGATCAAACCCTAGAATTCAAAAAATAATCCGGAGCAAAGCCGATAAAACCCTAGCTTTAGGGCCGTATATTGTAAAGTGAAGTGTAAAAAGAGATTCGATAACTTAATTTAAATAATCAAGGTTAATGCTGGAAGATATGTAATTAAAAAGCGCTAAACTCCATAAATAGAAATAAATTGACAACCAAATAAATCAAAATGGAAATAACAGTAATATCAAGCGTAACATAGTCTTTACCTTCATAAATTAATTACACTGAAATCAAAATTAAAACCCTAGCTGCGATGGCAGCTGCAACAAAGAAGAGTCCACTCTCTGCGTGTCTCTCTCTAGAAATTCTCTCTCCAGCGAGCGAATTCTTAGCTTTGTTCCCCAAATTACTCCCTGTAAAAAAGCTCTGTTTTCTTCTTTTCTCTCTCTTCACAAAACCCTCCTTTGTTCTCTGAGAAGCCCCTTTTTCTCCGAACCAGAGAGAGAGGGGGAGCAACGTTTCTTCTTCGTGTAAATTGTTTTTCCTTTTTCTTTTTCTTTTTTATTTTTCTGAATTTTTCTTCATTTTTGAATTTTTAAGTATTGTTTCAATTTTCTGGTCGGGTTGAGTTCAGATTTGGGTAAATGCAATACAAGTGCCACGCGTAGGAAAGCCGTAGGCTTGGAGCCGGCTAGCGAGAGACCTGCTTGTCCGGTCAACCGGTAACAATTATTTATTCTTTAATTACTAAAAATATTCCTAAGAAGAAAAAAGGAAGAGGACAAAAGTTGAAAAATTAATAATAATAAGTGTCAATATCGGGTGGTAATGCTTTTAAAAGTGGGGGTTGTGTTTCACTGAAAGTATGGGGATGATAGACAAGGTCGAACCTGAAAAGGAAAGGAGCACAGCACATCCTTGTCCACGGCTCCATGCTAATAGCTTACCTTACTACCTTGCAAGTCACGTGCCATTTACACGTACGATTTTCTATAATACCATTCAGAAGGTCCCATTTCAACATCCTCATTAATATTTTCCTCATGTGATTTATGTGTTTTCATCTTTTCATCCATATTTTTTTTAATGAAAAATTATTATTTAGCTCAACATAATGTAATAGTATCATTTCCAAATTTAAAATTTAAAATTTATATGATTAGTCCATTCATTAAACTATATATTTATTCTGTTAAATTTTAAAATATTTATCATTAGTGTTCAGAAATATTAGTATAATAGGTCAGATTCAGATACTATTATTATAATAAATCAAATTTACAGAAATACTAGTACAACAAATTAAACTTCATTAAATAAATAATAATTTTTTTTATTATTTCACCTCAATCTACCATATTTTTAAAAAAAATTAATGAAATAACATATTAGTGGAATATAATAAAATAGAAAAAATAAATCATATAACTTTTAAATCTAATACTAAAAAGTAAATAGTAATTTTTTTAAATAAGATGTCAAATCAATTTACTTTCCAATTTTTTTGCAATATTGATTTCTTCCATAATCAACTCTTAAGTCTAATCAATAAATAATTTTTAATTTGTGAATAATTTACGAAATTATTCATCATGGATTTTCATTGATAGATAGATTATTTAATTTTAGAATGGAACCCTAATTAATAAAATCAATAATAATTAATGTTTCAACCACACTCTACTAGTAGTAATTAATTACTTAAAGTGTTGTTTTCAGCAATGAATGCGTGTAATTATAGAGTTGCATTTTAGTTTTATTAACGCAAGGCAATAATGTTAGCTAATTCCAAGCAAAGAAAACAATGAAATTTTCCCAGAAGTAACTAAAAAACAAGAAGGCTTAGGCTATACATTGATATAAGTAAGAAGTCCATTAAAGGGTAGAAGGTCGTCCCAGAGCAGGCATTTGTGAGTGAGTGTGACATTGAAATGCTTCTTTGTCCATGTATGGAAAAACTATGTATAATGCAAAAAAGATCATTGCATGTGATCAAAAGCTAAAGACTGCAATTTCCTGTCAAAAGAAAATATTTTCAAAGGATTCTAGCTTGACTTGCCATGATTTTGTTCCTTTTCACGTGGTAACCTTACTGCTTATATGCAAATTGAATGGTTTATATATAACATGGACTTGTCTTTTTCTGCTTCTTTTTTTTTTTTTTAAAAGTAAAGGGTTTTATTGATCATAATATTTACTTTTTTTTGCAAGTTTGGTAGGATACCAGTCAGTATTAGTATGCAAGATGAAGCTTGGAGCTATTTTTTTATACCCAAAAATTGGAAATAAAGGGCATGAGTCTTAGAAGGAGTAAAATTAATTTTTCTTGAGTATAATCATTGAATTCTTACTTAACTAAAGTAATCATTAAGATATTTTTCTTGCATAAATTGATGATGTCAAATTAAATCTTAAATAATAATAATAATAATAATAATAATAACTCATTTAGTGGATATTATGGGATCATCACTTTTGGTCCCTTCACATAGAATTCACATTAGAAAAGGCAGAGAATAAGAACAATTTGGGGAACAATCTTCCATCTAGATCCTTGAAAAGCCTAATAGCATCAAGATACATCAGATGAAGAATAATTAAAGAATATTCTACATTCAACCCCACAAACAAGATATTCACTAAATAACAAGCTGATTCTATACTCCATCTCTATCTCTCTTCTCCGTTTTTGGTTTTCAAATAATATTTGGAAAATTCCAAGTCAAAATTTGATTATAGCTCAATTCCACTCATTCAATTTGATGTTACCGTCCATGTTTGATCTCTTTCTAAATTTTACCATTCAAACTTGGATGGTCAATGTCTTTGAAAGTCAAAGGCTCAACTCATCATTATCATTGACAACAGCTGCATAGTAATATATTATAAGTGCAGCAGAATAAATCACCAAAGCAGTCATATTGGAAAATTGCCACGGTAAAATAATTTGAAAATCTGATCAATCAATGGTAGGTGAACTGCCATTCTTGATTCTACCAAACTAAGGCTATCGGTGAATTATGTATGAAGCCCAAATCTTGGCCCATTTCCATATCATCTATTCTCGATTTGAAGGATATCCACTACATAAACAAGGATGTTGTCTGTCCCCTCATGACACATACGCTTTCATTCTTTATAATTTTTTATATATTTAATGTCAACTCCGATTTTTTCCACAGTAGAGAGGCATTTGGTTGTGGGTAAGACTTTAGAGGGCCGACTCAAAAAAAAAAAATTTGTGAACTAGAGATAATTAATATTATTTTATAATGAAAAGACATTTGAAAGTAAGAAACAGAAAGGGGAAAAGATAAGAACTTAAAAAGGTTTTTAGCTAATCAGTTGGGATTGAGACAATGAGTGCAGTCATACATTTCATTTTTTGGTCTAAGTCCTACTCATTATCCATGTTAAGAAAATCTACAATCGAAATGTTTTCAAAAGTAATATGCAGACAACCTGGCCATGAAATTAAAGAGCTGGCCCAGGGACAATCATATTCAACTGTTGGAACCATTAGACACTGGCCATCATTCTCGTGGGAGTTAATCAATCATTTCACTCGTCTTTTAACTAAAAAATTCTAAAATTACTATAATCACTTTACTTCAAAATTCTGAAGATCCATTATGATTGCAAATACTTGAAAAACATGAAAGAGAATTGCAAAAAAGAAAAACAAAAAAAGAAAAAAAAAAAAAGCTCTTTTAAGCAAATTAGACTGACCAATCTTAACGGCAGAAAAGGAAAATTTTACGATGATGGGGTCTTCTTCGGATTCGGGACAGCGCACTGAGCCCATTTGCTCCAAGGGCTCTAACCCCTGAAGCCTAACGACGTTCTTGAACCAAGACCTTATTTTGGTTCTTTTTTTATTTTTTATTATTATTTTTTAAAAAATTTCCTATAAAAGCAAAGAAATTCAAATACAATGCTTTCATAATTCATATTTGAAGTCGTAAATGTAGGTTTTTTTAATGCCAGGATCTAGTTTTCATCTGCCAACCAAATCATTTGGTCTTGTACAAAGCAGAGTAATAACTATCTTTCTTAGGACACACCAATTACCAACAAATATTATCATCATGCATTTGGTGTTGGTGTTAATTTCTCTTTCTGCATCTCTTACAAATCAAATCTTTAGACTATAGCATTAGGGGTCCAAAACAAAAGCCAAAAGACCTCTCATGCGAAGGCAAACTTCATATACAGAAGGAAAAAAATTCGAAGATCTTTCCATGTTAAAGACGGAGATTACTTTGAAGCAAACGTACAAGAGAAATGCTGCCTAGCGTTCTTTCATCAGCAGCCAATTTCTTTCCGCCTCTATTCCCCTGCATATTAAGGAGAATCAAAAAACTCAAATCAATTGTTAAGAACAAATTTTATGCTTTCTTTGGTTCCAATTCCTAGTTTTGTTACTTCTGATAGGTATTGTATAAATTATGGGCATTACTAATTACTTATCGCGTTGAATTTCGGCTGATGTTGATACTTCACTATAGAGTTTGATTTCCAAAAGTTCCAGCAAGCTTTAAAAAATTCAGCAAGTTATTTCATTACGTTTCACAACCCTTTACCATCACTAGAACATTTCCTTCTTTTTTTTTTGGGATCAATTGGATGGAAAGAAGATCACTATAAATTACCTCAACATAAAGTATACTTTACACAAGAATAAAGCAGCAAGACAAAAGAGGGAAAACAGAATTGACTTACTTTTGGCTTCTCAGACTCATCTTCAATTCCCAAAGCCGTAATATCCCTCAGTAATATCGATGAGGCAGGCATAAGTCGCCTGATTATTACAGTGAAGTTGAGTAATCAAATGTTTACAGAAAATAACAAGTCAATCTCAAAAAAAAAAAAACAGTAACCAGTGTTATTATATATATGTAACTTGAGGCAAGACGGAGACTAGGAACCTTCTTGGTTTCTTCAAATTTGAGGATTTGCCTGAAGCGTTGGATGTTATTTCACAATCTGGCACAACAGGGTTGGACTGTTGAATGACTGCTGCATCTTTTTTGTGTGATAGTGGTAGATCCAATGGTTTCTGAAAAGATGGGAAACAATAAGGAAAGGGCTAGAAAGATTATCACACTCAACTTACAATAAGTCAAACAAGAGCAGTTTTACATTTCTTTAACGTTCGGGAGATAAATTGGAAGGAAAAGCAAAATCTACAAGCATAATGAAGGAAGATTTCTTCTAACAAAATATGACTTCAAAATTAAGTGATATGGCAACTATCATGATTTGCATCCAAATTATCATCACAGCAAATTAATCCATGGACAGCTACTTTTTCAGAGCATTTTTTGCACAAGTATTATCAATGAACAATGTGAAATTTTGTAACTAAAAAAGAGGTTAGCAGCCTATACCCACCCTATTGTCTTCTCTATGAGAATCCTGATCCTGTTCTGAATTACTGTCAGATGCTTCGAGGACTGAAGAAAGAATATTCACATCCATCTAGTACAAAATCCACATATGTTAATTGCTTTCTCAGTGCAGAAAACAATATGTATGTTTAATGAACAAGCACAACTTTTTCTGATTAGAATAGAAAAAAGAGCACCCTAATATACCAGAGATGAATTATCTTGATCGCATCTCGTAGTGCTACTGCATTTAGATATCTTGAAGTTTGGAGAAAGAACAGTTGCATCCATCTAAGCATAAAAAAAACCAAAATTAATGGCTTTTAGAGCATCAATGCACATGTAATCTCAACAAGTGCAGTATTTTTTTCTTTTTTATTATTGTAAAAAAAAAAAAAGGAAAAATTCAGCATCACATGCCTGTTTTGTGACATGCTGGTCAGCTCCAGGAATTTTCGTACATTTAGATCCCTTGCGGTCAGGAGAATGAATACTCACATCAGCCTGAACACACGTGTCAGGTTAATTTCTACTTGGAAATCTTTTTTTTTTTTTTAATTTTTGGCTTCATTTTAATACCTCAAGGATTAATTCATTTAGTTTAGTACTTCTTTGTTAATTAGTTCGGGATAATACTTGAATGATTAAGACTTAATTACAAAAGTCTGATGTTTATTGCTCCAAATGCGAAAATGACATGTATTATCAATGAACAACATGACTTAATTTGATTTTAAAAATAGCTGAGCCGCTTACATATACTAGAGATGGAATATCTAGATTGCATCTCGGAGAGCTACTGAATTTAGATGCCTCCATGCCCGGAGTATGAACAGCTGCATCCATCTAAGAGCAAAAGACCCATTACTAATTGCTTTTAAAGCAAACGCATGGGTACTATCAACAAGCGCATTAAAGGAAAACTTCATAATATTTACTTGATTTGCAGCATTCTGATCGCATCTAGGAGTACAAGTACGTTGAGATGCCTTGTGGTTGTGAGAATGACCATTCACATCAGCCTAAATACAAGTGGCAGATTAATTACACTTAAGGATTATAAATGTTCTGTTAAAATTTAAAACCTACAGTACTAATTCAATTTTATTTTCAGTTTAGTATTTGCTAACTGTGGGCTGGAACAATACGTGAAATATTAATTTTTAATTACAAAAGTCTTGTATGTAAATTGCTTTCAAAATGGAAAATCGAACATGTATTCAATTGTGACTTTTAAATTTTAAAAATAAGTGAGCAGCCTGCACATACCAGAGTTGAAATGTCTTGACCGCATCTTGGAGTGCTACAGCATTTGGATTCCCTGAGGTTTGGAGAAAGAATTGTCGCATTCATCTAAGCATAAAAAGCCGATTATTAATGCTGTTAAATCATAAATGCACTGGTACTCTCAGCAAGTGCCTTACTTTTTTTTCATCAAAAAGAAAAAGGAAAAAGTTCAGCATCATGTGTACCTTGTTTGTCCCATCTTGATCGCCTTGAGTAATTGCACATTCAGATTTCTTTAGATTGGGACAATAACTATTTACATCAGCCTGAAAACATAATTTTTTTATTAATTTTAATTTTTTGAGGACTAATTCTATTTCAGACATCAGAGTACTACCTGATTTGCTAATTGTTTTGGAATCAATAATCATACTTCAAAAGCAATAAAAAAAAATAATCATGCTTGAAAAATGCTCGTATCTCAAAATACTTGTTCCTCAATTTTTTTTTTTCTTTATACTTTTGATTAAAAATAAAGATGATAATACGATAAAATAAAGATGGTTTATGCAACCAAGAAAATAGATTTTTATCCTATCCTGGAGGGGGGCCACATTTTGCTCTAGTGCTTTTGCGCTCAGATGCCTTAGGGTCGGGAAAGTGAATGCTGATGTTTATCTAAAAATAAAGGAACTTTTCAAATATTAACTTTTCAAGACTCAAATACACAAATTTTTTAGTGGAGGAAAATCACTTATAAAAGCACCTCACTAAATAACTCTTCATCCTTTTCTGGCTCCAGCAGGTTGCACATTGTAGGAGAGTTATCACAGTTGAATTCCTTGACAGTGATCATCTGGACATAGAAAACAGTTTCAAATCCTCATTCTTTTCTTTGAGCACCACTACATTGGTTAAACTAATGGAACTGAATCGTTACACTAACCCAAAAATTGAACAAGAAAAAACAATTCAATGCATCACTTAAAAAAGAGGCAAATTAAAACCTTATTTGCTTACCTCATGGACATTGCCCCATTCATTTCCATCCAGATACACTGGGACATCCATATCATTATCTACTTTAAGAAAGGTAGCCTCCAGTGAAATTTCCTTGGAACAAGTACAAAATGACTTAAAAACCTCATATTCCTTTTCCAGCTCAAGGTATCTCGTCTTTTCACATCTAAGGTCCTCTTGGAGACTTTTTATTTCTTTTTCTGCCACCTAATCATGGACTATGAGCAAATCAGTTATGAGTTTTCCCACTGAAATTGCATCTAATAACCATGTCAAAACATTGTCAGTTGATTTAAAAGAAATTCAACATTATAACCCAAAAATAGGAATTAAAAATTCATATTACCCTGAGTTTTTCATTGTATTCCTTCAGGACGTTCCATATTGCTTTGGCAAAATTTTGCATAACATGATAGTTTCTCTCTGCACTTCTCAAATCAGTACAATCGGTCTTTATATGTGAAATATTAACAGTGTCCAAATTGGTGATTTTTGGGGCATCTGCGACTAAAGGAACAGATTTATCGTAACAAATAAAGTATCTCATTCAAAATAAACGGAGAAATTATAGCAATAGATGTAGAAGTCAGTGCTACCATTGGCATTACCTTCTTCCGATTGTGAATCTTCAGCTTCAGTGCATTTTCCTTCTTCAATCTGAAAGCGAATAAAATTATTCCGAAGGATAAACATATAATATAACTAGAAATTTTGCACTTGGTTGCCTGCAATTGCAACCTTCCAGTACTATCAGTGGATATTTCATGAATTTTCCAGCTCATCCACTTAAGCTATTGGAAAGAGACATCAATTGATTTCTTCCATTAGAATATATCTATCCGAAAGGAACCATTTTAAATAGGATTTTTTTTCTGGAATCCATTCAAGTGAAGTTTGAAACTAATGTCATTGGCACAGGTCAAATGTAATCGGTACGTCATTTGTATCTATAGACAGAAAAAAAAAAAGGGAAAAATATCTGAAAGTAGTGCACAAGGAATTAGTTGGTGGGAGGAAAAAAATTATAATACCATTTGAGCATCAAGGCCGCAGTATTTCTTTCTCTTGGGCTCTTCAACTCTAGAAAAAGACTGAATACGCCTTTTCTGATGAACTGAACTGGGTTGTTCCTCAACATTATTAAACCTAGATAATTACAAAACCGAAGCATTTCCATGAGACTAAGAAATTTCAAATTTGAATATGATGGAGAAGAAAAGATATACTTGATTTTCATATAAGGTGAAGCCTGTCTCAGCAGGTAAGCCGTATCAAGGTAGTCCTCTTCTCCTGGTTTAACTGTCAAAATCTGCAGTAACATTTTATTCAACACATAATAAAAAATTTATAATGAGGCATTATATGTATAGATAGATAGATAGATAGATAGATCTTAATTGGCTTGAGCAAACCTAAGTTGGCATTCAGAACTACATACCAAAGCCATCCGTTTCTTTCCTTCCAAATAATCTCTTAAATACCTAGTCAACTATGAAGAGGAACAGTCAAATTGTGTGGCTCAAATGCAATCATAAGCAACCATGTTAAACAAACAAAAAATAACTCCAATGAGAGCGTTACGTAAGCATCAGAAATAATTTAAAAGAGTTAAAATTTAGCAATCTAAACCATTAAGATGAACAGACCACGTTAAAAATTATAAACCCATCTAGGACAAAAGAAGAGATGCATTACCAAAGAGTTCTGGAAGTGCTTCTGCAATGGTTTCTTGGGATTCTTCTGGTGCTCCAATAATGACTGAAAGTCCAAAACAACACAAGAAATGATAGCATGCATGGAGAAAGAGAGGGTATGTGAAATGAAAGAATTGCTGAACTTTCTGAAAAATGATCCAACAACTACAAGAAAAACTTTATGAACACCAAAATAATATGGCAATGAAAATAATAATAATCAATTGAATGGCAAGGATGCCTTGGAAATCCAAGAAGCAAGATTACACACCCTTAGACACAGGCCAAAAACCATTGATGTGTTGTTGATGAAATTACTTTCAAGCAATCTTGAACCCTGCAAAATGATAAACCATATTGATATCAAGGAATGAAACCCATACAACTTCCTTAAGTCATCTTTGACTACCAAGGTTTTATGTAGTATGGACACTGAATCTGGTAATTCCACTTACATTGATGCTTATTTTTCATTTTTAGGGAAAAGAAAATGGTCAATCAAACATTTGTCTGTAGATATAATAAATACAGATAATCACCAACAAGCAGGCAGTTAGAGAAGTTAGAAAATCCCAAAATATCATCCCAATTCCAAGAGAAATACATCCATTTTTGCCTTCAATTACTAATGAGCAGCATATATACTACAAGTTGATAACTAATAGACCATATACATCTACTAGTAATGGAAATGTTAAACCATGGTAAGATACATCCAGCAACCTGATTCCCAGTTCTCTTTTCCCTTTCAGCTCCAGCCAGGTCAACAATAGTTAGGACAGCATTTTTTGGCTGAACATCTAATTCTCTGTTGGACTTGCCAACAAAACTGTGTATGTTGATGATGCACTGGGACCGGCTGCAAACATGTTAAAAGACAGGAGAAGAAATCATAAATCTAGCAATAGTTTTCATGTAAAAGATCGACAATCAATTGAAAAGCCCAGACAGAACATTGCAAGAGCTATTCAACATTGAGTAGAAACTCAAGTCATTTCAAGAAGTGTAAATGGAAGAACAGCAAAAGAATGTCCAAATAGACAATTCAACGACTGAATACAAATAAATAAAAATAAACATTATGATGTATGTATGTATGCAATTTGTGTGAAATTGATTCTTCTATTGTTCATTTCAACTATGATCTAAAAATGATCAAACAGTTGCCTATCATTACACATACTAGAAAAGAGGAAAAGAACTGCAATCATTCACAAGGTTTTCATAGGAAAATTATCATATAATTCTAAATCCTCCTCAAGACTTCTTTGGCACAATATCCAGCACTAGCTGGAAGAAATAAAGCTGTAAAAGATCATGATAACTTCCTTTAAGAAGTCTATGCTTCCAATAGTAAACTTATCAAATCTCTTTCTTGTTTTTTATTCTAAAACGAGACATTTTCCAAAACATTAGGACAATATTCTGATGATCTTCCTCAAATGCATTCAAAATAATACAAACAAATGCATATAATGTGGAGTGTGGAATTCCAACAAACTGCCAACTGCGCGAAAATAAGAATGCAGTTCTTTAAGCCAAACAGGGAACTCCAAAGACAAAGAACCTTTCAGTGGGAAGAGTTGTCACTGAATCATTCTGGGCGATCAAACATCAAAACAAGAATTAAATTCTTTCCTCCTAAATCTTAAAATTCATAATCCAAAGAAACCACTAACACAAGTGCATACAGATATTTCATCAATCCCATCTCCAGAAATTCATGAGACGAAGCACAAATTCATTTAGCACCTCGATTGGCTGTTTGTATTTGTCATGGCAGTTGCACGTTTCAACATCGCTGAAGCTATCAAGGATTCAGCCTGTTCAGCATTCTTAATGGCAACCTGTTTGCATGAATGAAGATAAATGTCTCATGCTCAGAGTGCATCTTAATACATATATGGTAATAAAAGAAACATCATTTACTTAGAGCATAAAATAGCTATCAACCTCTTGGAGGCCTTTAATAGTGGACTGTTGCATGGACAAGTCAGCTCCATCTGGGGATAAATCTAAGATTTTCTCTGCCTTCCCCCCTTCAGAATGTATTTCAAAAATGGATATACTGAATGATCTGTAGACATAACAGATACAGAAATAACTCCAACGACCATCAAAGAACATGATCATCAGTCATGAACTCATAATTATTTGCAATTCTACCCAAAATGGCATCTATGTCAAAAGAAACGCAGAAACTCTGCAGGTGTTTGAGGGAAAGGAGTGAAAATACATCCAATTACCTTGAGGGCGTAGAGCCACTCTCCTGAGTTTGTTTAAAAATGTGCTGAAGTGCAAGTGGAACCATACCAGGCTCCCTCACAGTCCCAAACACAGTATGCGTCTTTCCTGAACCACTAGGCCCCAAAGCAGCTAGCATTCCGCTTTTTCCATTAAGAAAATCTTCGACCAGTGGCTTCACCATCTTCTCGTATATTCCACTCTGTAATAACACATGAAATGATAGGATCAGTGAAACAAATAAAAAAATCATAAGGAAAAACAAAGGAAGGCATGCCTGAGATGCATCGGATGCAAAAACATGTGAAAATCCTTCGTATACAACGGACTTGATCCTTTTGGAGTCCTGCAAGGTAGGAGGCGGTGATAGTGTCACCGATTGAGAATCATTGACTGTTATACAAACTTCGCTGTTCTTTTTCTTAGCAGTCTTCTCTTTTGCGCAGTTCTTCTTTGCATTAGGGTTTTGAGGCCAAGCATTTTTGTGTCTGAGCCTGAAGTTCTGATTGACTGCTTCTTTGGTAGCCTTGGGATGTAGAAGAGGTCGAATCCTAATATAGACTTTGAGGTTTTCGGAACCTGGGGGCTGAGGATTTTGAGGAATTTCAATTGATATAATTTCTTGAATTGGAAATGGAGTTATATCTGGTTGATTTGATTTTGAGGATGAGGGAGGAGGCATGACGTCTTGTGGAGGGATGGAGGAAGGCGTAGGCCTTGCCCTCCGCGGAGGATTTCGGCGGACGGTGAGGATGTTTGGACATGAAGGTGGGCTCTTGAAATCCATTGCTGATATTGCTGTGTGCTATCTTCCCTCTGTTCAATTTCCACTGTATTGGATTCTCAATTACACCAGATGTGCAACTAGGAGATGCCGAGAAAGAACAGAGTTTCCCTCCCTTCCTCTTCCATTTAATTCAATCGATTTAAATTCTTTATTTGGGGGGGAGAAACAAACATTGGAGTGACGATTTCGAATTTTAGGGAACGTTTCCAGCTGGCAATTTGTCTTAAACCTGTTCGCCATGTAAATTTTTATAATGTATTATAAAAAATATGTATGTCTATAAATTTAATTATTTATAGGGCTATTACTAATTTACTAAATTTTATTTACATATATTATTAAAATTAATTATAATAAAATATATCATGTATAGAATTTATATATATTTAAAAATATTAATATATAACTAAATATTTTATATATTTTTAAATATATCTAATTATCTTATAATATATTAGACATTCTTATCGTATAAAATATATATCGTTTCATGTCTTAATCATGTCCGCTCTAAATTACCCTTTTCTCTCGGTTTAATGGAGATTTGTTGCTCTTATTATTACGTGAATTTGGATGTACATCTTCTTGTGTAAGTGATTTTGTCTAACTATTGTTTTTTTTTTTCTAACTATTATAAATGATAGATTTTTTGTAATTGATTTGTACATCTAGCAAAGGTTTCATGGCAAATTTATATTAGATGGTTCAAGAATTTTCAAATCTATCAAAGCTTTTACAGCTAATTTATAATTTGTAATCAAACCATTATTTTTTTTAATCGGATCATTTATAATTTTTTACGATGATAAAGTAAAAATAAATAAATCAAATTTACACGGTAATAAATTTTTTTAAGCAAGTACACTCAATCAACCCCACTCATATTGCATTATATTGATATGCCTCGAATTGATTTGTGGATGGTGTAACAGTGGTTACCGAATTTTGAGTATCTTAAAAAAACTTATAGTGTAAGAGCATAGTGACTTTATTTTAAATAGCATATTTAGTATAATAAAAAGTATATTATGCTATTTTTAAATATAGAGATACAAAAATTTATAAGTTTAATAGACTTTTATATTTTTACAATTTTTTTAACAGATGATATATATTATCAGACAGTCAATTCGAACCACATACTAATACTAATTATATTTTTGTCGGATGGAATTTCAAAAGTCATAAAAACATTATCTTAAGAGTTTTAAGTTAGTCGTATATCAAGTATTTGAACTCGATATATCTGGTTAGGCTATAAAATACTCGCGTTATCTCTTCAACACCCTTATGAGTTATATTTTTACTTTTTATTTTATTTCATACAATTTAACATTTATAAAAAAAAAATTATATGACTTTTATTATAAGTTAAGAGAAAAATATAATAATAAAAAAGTTGAGTGTATTGATTACAATTAAAATAAAAAGTAAAATTTGATTTTTTAGATGCATAAAGTTAAATTCATTCTCTATTCTAGAAATCCACTTTTTTTAATGAAGTGACTATTTAAAATAAATAGATAGTTTAAATAAAACATTTATTGGATATGTTGTAATAACCTTTTTAATTAAAAAATATATTATAAATTTTTCAATCAATATGTATTTTTCAAAAATTGAGATGTTAATAATAGTTAATTGAGAAATAACTATTTAGATATTTAATATCTAATTCATGTCGGAGTATATATATATATGTATGTATAATTTTATTGGTTATAATTCTGTAAGTAACATTTATAAAGTTTAGTATTAAATAATATTAAATTGCATTAAATGTTATCATATTAAATTATCATAATTAATATAAACCGTCATATTTTTTATCTAATAGTTGAAAAATAATATTTATCAATGAGTAAATAATAAAGTAACTATTAAAACACCACTCATCTATATATATATAAGAAATATTTATTTATACTTATAGACCTTCATCAATAAATTAGAAGATAAACAAATTTTTTCAAATTATTACAATTAATATTCACCTGTGTACAAACTAAAAAAGGTCGAAGAGAAATTTGTTTCAGCTATGTTTGGATTAAATGATTTTGAATAAAAGAATTAGAATAATTAAGGTATTTATATTAAATTTATTGTTTGACTGTTTTAAAAAATATAGAAATGCATAAATTTTAAAAAATCTATTACCCACCAAAATTTCTATTTTTTTAAAGATTTAATTTTCAATTCAAGAGGTGGAAAAGTCTAAAATCTACATTTTTTTTATCCATATGATATTGTTGTCATATTTTTTTTATTACAAAATTGTTCCTAATAAATTAATAATATTTTAAAACTGTTATTAAGCCAAAAAATACAAAAAAAAATCATTTGCCAAAATTTTCTATTTTCACTTATTTTATCTCTATTGGTTTGAACATCAATTAAAAAATATTAATGAGTTCCTTCAAAAAATAAAAAAAAAATATTAATAGATTAATTTATTCATAAACATAGTATAGATAACGAGTTTATATAAAATTTTGAGAAAAAAATTGTAACTATTTCTAATTTAAAAATAATGATAATTTCATCAATTACATTTTTTAAAAAATTTTAATTTAATTTATATTAATTAGCAATTAAATATAAAAAGTGATAAAAAAAATAGAAACTATTTAATTAATGATAAATTATAAACCAAATATGAATATAAAAAAAATTTATTTTATCAATTCATAAATTTTATATTCAAATCAAATAATACAAATCTTATAATTTATAAATTTCACAAATAAATTCATTTAAAATCAATGGAATTTAAAATTTCGCAACCTAAATGAAGCCTTTGAAATTCTCGACTATTGGACATATGTTGATATGGCCTATTTGAGCCTTTATGATTTTGTATGGGCTCATTGGGCCAAGTATCAATTAATAGAAGTATGAAAGGTGGTTTATGAATTAATTATATGAAAATGAGTGAATAACCCTAATTTCATGTCCAAATAAATATTGTATGATCATAAGTAATCATTAAAAAAATAAATACATTATAAATAACATATATAGTAAATATAATATATATTAAACAAATGTAAAACATAAAATAGTTAATATAAATTTGCATTATTTGAACTAATAATTAGTTCAAATAGAAAGGAGGTAAGAAAAAAAGGATGTCTTGATATACAAAGGGTAAATTTAAACTCCAAATGCAATTCTTAATTATATATGAAACTAGCAAGTAATTCTCGTTGGAAGAAAACATTTAATCCATTATTATAACAAATACTATGAAAGTATAGTATAAACATTACAAAATGATACAACAGTGCATGAAAATGTAGTTAAAACATACATTTGTAACATAACTTTTAATTAATAGTGTAAGAATCATTAGCACAAATCTATACTATACTGAGTGATTCTCACTGATCATCGTTATGAAGAACGGATAGTTTTAAAACATGTTGAGTATCCAATACATGCTTATTATGATCAAGCGGCAACATTTGTTGTTTTGCTTTAAAATGATTTCTAATTAATAAAAGACATGAAGAAAACGTTTGCTTTGAGCTTAAAACTGATGAATTTTGATCCTAGAAGATGTGCATGACTATATATATATATATATTAGTCTAAGGATAGCTAAACACAAGAAACTAAAATCTACTTGAGAAAAAAAAAGCAAAAAGACAGTTTATATCAAGTACAATCAAACGAACGGGTATCTGTAATAGAAGCATAAATGAAATCATCAATAGCAAATTTTAAAAAATACAAATAGATTTCTGAATGAGAAATATAAAGCATTTGATGACTTCTAAAAGAGGAACATCAAATACAAATTGAGATGAAGATACAACTAACAATAACAAAAATAAAGTGCAAACATTATCAGAAAAATTTGAAATGAATAGCTGAAAGAGGAACAGCAATCATATGATGTAATGAAGATACAACCAGTTGTAAAAAAAAAATCAAAAAAATTGATGTGTAAGTGAAGTATATAATGTTTTATGCCAATATAAAGATGAATACATAAAGTATGCATAATAATTATGGATTAATAGGGGAAAAGGAAGCAACCGTTGGAAATGTAACACATTACTAGGGAGGTTACTGTTTATAGAAATTTTAAATAGAATAGGAAAGAAAAAAATTTTGAACCAAAAGAAACTAAATGAAACCAGATGAACTAAAAATAATTTCCTAGTTACAAAGAGATAAAACTTCTTAAAAATTATGATATCTAGAAGATCTGAAAAGAAAAATTAAAAATAAAAAATATCCAAAAATCTATACAATAGATTCGCATAATCTTATCTCAAATGGGTTGGATAGAAAAATATATTATAGAAAGCATAATTATAAAAGTTCAACATTTAATTGTAATATATGAAAAATCACGGACCTGTCTATTTAGTTCATTCAGATTTGAACTAATTGAGTAGAAACAATTTTCATTTCAAATCCCACATACAGTTCAGATGTTAAAAAAATATTGCAGCCCATCATCAATTGAATCAATATGGACCGTCCAAATTTCCATCAATAGCAGGTACCTCACAAAATGTGTGAAAAAATAATTGAAAAACATGCAGAGCCCCATGTCATTGTTGAAAAAAGAAAAATGAGAGAGAGGAAACTTTCTCAGATATTAGTCACACCAACAGTACACCATATCTATATTCTAGTCCTCCTTTTCCTTGAATGGCCCTTTGGGAATTTTACTCAAAACCTGTATATCAAATAGTGCATACCGCTTCTTGATCTCAATTCATGCCTTCTCTGAGAATGAACACACTCGGATGTTGGGGTTGAATCCTGAGCACCTCCGGCACTAGAGTAATTACCCATAAGAAGATGCTGGAGTTGAATCTGGGTGGAGGTGCTAGAGTAATTACCCATAAGAAGATGTTAGGGTTGAATCCCATATTAGATTTTGTTGATGATTAAAGAGAGAAAAAACAGGGATTTAAGATTTTAGAGAAACAGAAAGAGAGAAGACACGGTCAACATCACCGGGTGGCAGCGGCGGCAGAGGAGAAGGTTTAACCGGAAAGGGAAACATCCTAACACAATTGTCACCAGCAATTGTTACAGAGAGAGAGAGAGATGAGGGCGGCAGAGGGGGCAGATGAAGCAAAATATGGTGTTAAGGACGAAAAAGGGTATATGGGGTGTGGAAAGAACCAAACGGAGTCGATTTGTTGGAGTCTTTTTTGGAAATACACTCAGTGCTCTTGTTATGGATTATAATGTATTTAAATAGATACTAAGTGGGATTATATTTTGAGACAAATAAAATTAAATAAAATTAAACTATATTTTTGAGAACGGACGGAATATCATATTTCAATATTAATGTATACTATCTATGTTTTTTTTTTAAATCTATCTCATATTTTTAAATATATTCTAATTGATATAGATGTATATTTGAAATTTATAAGCAAAATTTATAATCATAATCATTTTGATTAAATTATTTCAATCCATTTGATAGTAAAAATAAATCTATCTTTATGTAATGAGTGTGTTAAAACAAAGAGACAAATTAAATCATGAACCTATATTTTATTTTTCAAAATCCAATAAAAATAACTAGAATTTATTTCAGAGCCAACTTTAACTTATTTAGATTAATAAGATGTTTGTTAAAATTAATAATAATTTATTTAGTCGAATTTGAATATCTATATGACAAAATTGAGTTCAAATTTAGAAAAATTAAATTCAACAAATTAAATTTTTTATTTGAATCCCAAGCAAGCTATCGAAAAGAAAAATAGTCCAGAAAGAGGAGCACAAGTCGCAACAATTTTCATTTTCTTTGGTAAAGACAAAGTTTAGTTTACAAAAACAGAGAGAGAGAGATTGCCTTCAAATTTGAGCAAAGTAAAGATTACCAAACGTGCGACTTATCCCACGTCTAAGCAACCTCATTTCTTTCACAGATTTAGTAGTACGTACATCTTGTGTGGGTTTTATTGCCTAAAAACACTGGGGTTAGACTCCGGTGCAGACAATAGGTTGAGCAGGCTTGGGATAGGCGGGTGGATTGGTGAGCATGTGAACAACTTCCCTCATGGTGGGCCTAGCAGAGCTTTCATCTTCAACGCACATCATTGCTATCTTGAATAAATGAACGACACTTGTCAATGGATACCCAGTAAGCCTATAGTCCACAACTGCCAACACTGATGCTGCGTCTGAAGGCTGTGAGAGTTCTGATGTGGTCTTCCTCACCCACCTAACTATGTCCACTCCGTCTCCAAATTCCCCTACTGGCCTTTTCCCTGCTATTAGTTCCAGCAGCACTACTCCAAAGCTGTATACATCACTTTTCTCGTCTACTTTCAGCGTGTATGCGTATTCTGTTTCACACCGTTCCAATTGAGTAAAATATACTCGTATAAATCTCATTTAATTAAGAAAAATAAAACAAGCATTATCCAAATTCAACGTACGATTTGACCAGCAGAGCTAATAGCTAATTGCTTCAAATGTCACATTTATATACATGAAACATAAAATAGGTCACATGCAACTCAATTCGCTCACAAGATTTCCAGCATTTTTTTTCCTTGAGAAAGATTGCGGCAAACTATTTCAGTGGTAATAAATTAAAAACAATTATTTTTACCAAAAAATAAAAATTAAAAAGAATGATCATAATAGGAGAACATTAAGAACCTGGTGCGATGTAACCATAAGAGCCTGCGATGGAGGACATGCATTCAGAGGCACCGGCATCCTGCAAGAACTTGGCCAACCCAAAATCAGCCACATGAGCTTCAAAATCCGAATCAAGCAAGATGTTGTTGGATTTGACATCCCTGTGTATAATCAGAGGGGAGCAGTCATGGTGGAGATAACAGAGCCCCTTAGCCGCCTCAACCGCGATCTTGTACCTTGTCTCCCACTTCAAATGCCCTCCTTTTGACCCATGCAGCAGCTCCCCTAAGCTTCCATTGGGCATGTACTCGTACAATAACAAATTTGTATCCTTGTTCGATACGTAGCCCAACAGCCTCACGATATTTCGGTGCCTGATTCGGCCGAGAGTTTGAATCTCAGCAGAGAAGCCGTGATCGTTCCGTCCACTCCCTCGACCTACTAGTCTTTTAATTGCGACGTCGAAACCATCCGACATGGAACCTCGATAGACGATTCCAGCACCGCCTTTGCCTATGATGTTTTCCTCTTTCAAGCACTCAAGCACGTCCTCAGCCTTGAAATGAAGACGCTGGAACGCAGTTAGCTTCCAAGCTCTTGATCTCTCAAGCCTCTTCTTCCTCAGCCTGTAAACCATCACGACAATTGGCAGCAAAGCGGTGACAAGTGCAATGACCGTGATTATTACCTTCCGGGTGCTGAACGACGCCGTATGGCCATGACCTGAACCGTGAAGCGTATTTGTGAGAGACGGGCATGAAACTTGGTTTGGTGTGCAGAGATTGATGTTTCCAACGAATGCGCTTTCCTTGAACACCAGAAATTGCCCACCAGTGGGGATTCTGCCCAGTAGATTGTTGTAGGTGAGGTCAACAGTTGTGAGACTAGTCATGTACCTCATGTCAACTGGTATTTCTCCTGTGAGCTGATTGTGAGAGGCATTGAAAATGCTCAGATCCTTCAGTTTTGCGATCTCCTTTGGAATCTCGCTTTGGAGGCTGTTTCTACTGAAATCAACTGAAGTTAGAGCTGTACAGTGGGAAATTAGAGGAGGAATTTCGCCGCTTAGGTTGTTGGCGCTGATGTTGATTGTTGTAAGGTACTTGAGACTGAAGATTTGGCTAGGAATTTCACCAGAAAATCTGTTGATACCAAGCGAGAGAACGTGTAAATTGCGCAAATTGCCTAAAGCTGGTGGGATTCTTCCGCTAATTCGATTGTTAGAAATCATCAACCACCCCAGTGCATCACCTGATATCTCGGACGGGAGCTCGCCGGAGAAGTAGTTGTCGCTCAACTCCATCAAGGTCACATTCGGCAAATTAAAAAGTCCGGCAGGTATAACTCCTGTGAGGAGGTTATTCACGATACGGATTTTGGTTAAAGATTTGCACTGGCCAAGTTCCTCAGGAAGCGAACCAAGAAAGAAATTATTCATGAGAACCAACTCCTGCAATTTGTCTCCCCTGCATAAATCGCGAGGAATCAAACCGGTCAGGTGATTGTATGATACGTCCAGCATCTTCAACCTCCCGCTTTTGCCCAGAATATTTGGAAGCTCGAACGTAAAGTTGTTTCCCCAGACATGAAGCACCTCAAGATTTGGATAATCACCTACGAAAGCTGGAATTTGACCATGCATATTGTTCTTAAACAGATGGATAAGCGTGATGTTCTTCAACTCGTCAAAGCTTTCTGGTATCTCGCCGGTGAGTTCGTTGATTGAGAGATCAAGCGATTGCAAGCTAATTAAACCGGAAAATTCAGGAGGGATATGACCTGTGAGACGATTCATTTGAAGAAACAAAGAATGCAGGCGAGTTAGCTGACCCAAGCTCGGGGGAATCTCGCCGGTGAGATTACAGTTTGCCATGTCAAGAACTTCAAGCGAACTCAAGGACCCAAACTCGGGTGGAATACCTCCTTCATACGAGCTAAAGTACCCAACATATAATCTTCTAAGTTTCTTCAACTTAGCCAAGCTTGGAGGGACCTCGCCGGAAAGGCCATTACCATTCAAACCTAAGTACTCCAAGCCCTGAATCTCCGAGTATGAGTCCGGTATCGAGCCGGAAAAGTAGTTCCCTCCGAGATGCAGATGCTTGAGATTCTTCAAGTGCGCGAGGTCCACTGGCAGAGGACCCGAGAAATTGTTGTTATAAATGTCCAGGATCTCAAGCTGAGGCATGCCAAGAGTGATCTCCCCAGGGAAATTGTCAACGAATAAATTATTAGAGATGTTGAAAATCCTAAGAGAAGTGAGCTTAACCATTTCTAGAGGAAGCCTGCCTGTGAGATTAAGTGAAGGGATAGTGAGGTTAATGAGCTTTTCCAAGAGCCCAATTTCTGGAGGGAGGAAGCCAAAGAGACCGTGATGAGAGAGTACGTTGAGAGACACCACTCGTAATTCCTCGTCGCAAATTACTCCGGAGAAGGAGCAATGAGCGGAGGGAGACGGCGAGGGTTTCCAATCCTCGAGGCCAGAGCCAGTGGGTCCGATCATGGAAGATTTTAGCTTCAAAAGCACTTCAAAATCAGTATAACCACTGCAAGCAACTGCCAGAAGAATAATAAGAAGAACGCACAGAGAAATTCTCATTTCCATCTCCACAGTTTTCACTGGTTTTCTTCGTAGTTCTCCAGAGAAGATGATAAATGAGTAGGTTGCGTTATCTATGCTTTCTGTACAATCAAATAGGCCTGAAGGCTATCTTAAGTAGCGTTAGAGAAGTGCCTTGGAAAAAGAATCGAAGACTCGCAGTATCAAACTTGAACGAATAAACAAAAAGGTCGGGGGAAAAAAAGAGAGAGAAAAGAAAGAAGATAAGGTTGCAATTGCATGAGTATTTTTACTGTGGGTCGCGATGGCTTCCTAGCCCCTGCCCTCGCCTGCAGTTAGTAAGGCAAAGGGTCCCACACCTTGCGTACGTCATGGATTTCGGTAACGGAGAAGTAACAGTAATTTAGTTTTCATTGGTGGATTTTATTTTAGTACAAGATGTTAACGCTAAGGCTTAACGGAGTTTAGGTGTGTTTGACGGCCTGATCTGGTTGTCTGAGAGAGAAGAGAAGCGCATAATAAGGTTCCATGCGTCCTTCACTCCGCCAATTCCAATTTTCCTCTTTAGAGCGGGGTTGAAAAACCCCAGACGGCACCGTTTAATGCCAAAAAGATCATCCTGTGTGATAACAGTCTGGTGTAGGATTGGCCTTTTGCCTGGCTTTTTGGGGTTATTATGAGTAGACTAGCAAATATCAATGTGGATAGTGTACTTTTTGGGCTGGATGGGCCCAAAGCAAAAGCTGTATGTGTCTTTTCCCAAATAGACACTCTTTCTCTCTGACTCCATTCGGCTGAGTGCTAAAAGTCCACTCTCTCTGTTTTTTTCTTTGTTATACACACGAATTTGATTGCTCAATGTAGGCCCGTCACGATTCCAAACCAGTCAGTTTTAGTTTGAAATCGTGGATTCTTTGGTCTTAAAAATAGAAACTGGATCAGAATTAGAAAGGAGTCGGTTCAATAGTTTGATCAGTTTTTTTAATTAATAATATAATAAAAAATAAATTAAAATTATTAATTTATGTAAATTATAAATTTGTATTTATAAAAATAAAAATTAAAAAAATAATTTATTGAATATTAATTTGTAATTTTGTGTAATAACTTAGATTGTTATTAATTTAGATAAATTATAAGTTGAAATTTAGAAATAATTATATTTATTTGATATTTTATTAAATTATAAAAATTATAACTATATTAAAAATTTAATTAATTTAAACTTTTTATTTAAAAAATTATTTAATTAAAAAAGTTTGAATTTATATTGAAAATATTATAATATTAATAATTGAATTTGAACTTAATTTTTTTACCATTAATTAAATTGTTTACGTATTCTCTTAAAGTTTAGAATAATCAAAACACATATAGTTTTTTTATCTTTTAAATTTTAATTGTTGATCTATTTTACCTTATTTTACTCGGAACCGCCGGTGTTGGATGTGTCAGTCGTTCCTTCGATAGTGAAGTTATATTGGTCATCAAATTAATTTTTCTCTATTTTCTATTGTTTTAATGTTGCTTTAGTCCAATAATCAATACAAACTTTAGCTTCTAAGGATTTTGAGTTAAACTATAGCGTGTCTCATCTAAAATATTATATTTTATACTAAAAACTTGTTCAACCGCAACAGTTAAGACTAACCTTGCAAAAATTTGTTTTGTAATTTGGGAGAGTACCAGATAATTATTTTGATATCGATTCCACCAATTAAGAATTGAAAAATATTTACTTGTCATACTATCACAAAACTCAAATATAGTTGTTAGCTAAATGTCAAGTTCGGGTGAACCAGATGATGATTTTAATTTTTATATTTTTGTATTATCAAACGATAATTTTTATCGATTCACCCAAACTTTGACTAACAGTGTCACTATTAGTAGTATTAGTATAATGAATCAAACTAAATTCTATAAATAAATTTCAAGTTAAATTTTTTACATCATTAATTATAAGTTAAACATTAATATCGTCATCTGAACCTAACAATAAATAATAAATATTTAAATAATCAAATAAGTTTTCTATTTTACATTTATAATAAAAAAATACAACATACAAGATTAATCAAATGAACATATTTAAAATAATTCAACCATTTATTTTTCATCATACAAATAGAATCATGCAAAATATGATTATTAATATAATCTTAAAATATATCAATAATATTAATACTTTCATACAGTAATAAATGACATGTTGGATAATAAATATCACTTAAAATATATGTTGCATTATTAAAAACTTTTAAAATACCTAAAAGTTGTTGACAAATATCTCAATGTTGTTGATATAAAATAATTTATAGCACATTATTGTAAATAAAATGTGTACAATAATTCTATATATCCATATGACTTATTGAGTAATTTATATGTTGAATTCCAACTAATAGGAATATTTTTTTAAGTTTTTTGTCATTTTCACGATAAAATCAAGCTTATAATTTCATTATTTGTAAATATAACCATAAAAATGAAATTACTATTTTAATTGGAGCAATTATACAATTCAAAAATTTTAAACCATATTAAACACATAAATTTAATGCATGATATGCATATCTAACATGAAAAAGTCTATCTCCAATATTAGATTGATATAATACTTGAAGGTATTGAATTGATGTTGTATTTGCTGTCGCATTATCAAAAGCAATTGAAAATGTTTTATGAACTAAGGTATATTCTTTCAGTATGTTTTTTACTATTTTAAAAATATTATAGACAGTATGTCGATTATCAAATACTCTAAATGCAATTAATTTTTTTTATAATTGTCATTAACTATCAATCTAATGACATGTAATGCCTGTATAAGAATGCATTTGCCAACAATTACTCCAAATATCATTACAAATACAAACATGACCATTTAAAGAATAAAATATTTTGAGTAATTCTTTTTTATTTTATTTATTTAAATTATATAAAACACATTTAATGATATTTCTAGGTACACGTTTAGCACATAGATTTAATACATTTTGACAATAATTAATAAAACTTATTTTTTCACCAAAACTAAAAGATAAATGTTTCATACTTATCATTTTTGCCAATTATTTTTTATTTTTTTTATCATTATATTAAAAATAATTGAGAAGAATAAGAAGATGTTGTGTATCCGGAAATTTAATTTTTGCCTTTTATTTATTCCAAATTGAGCAGTATGTTTGTTTTGCAAGTGTCTTCAAAATGTGTCATAACCGCCTCCAATTTTAAATTTATATATTTGTGCACAATAATTGCATACAATATCAAATGACCCATCATTTTTTTGAATTTTATTGAAATGAATTTGAAAATACTAGATGTTCGAATTTTTTGCTTCAAATGATGCCGCTCCCGGACCTGGACCCAAACCCAGTTGTTCATTATTCATATTTCTTTGGCTTTCTTCAGTTGGAATTTCGAATTCTCCCTCTTTATCAAAATTTTCAATAAAATTTTCCAAATCAATAATATTTTCATCAAAAATTCTCTTCTACTATGGCTTGCCATTATTTATGATTAAATTTTGTGAAAAAAATTGGAGAATATTAAAAAAAAAGTGTAGAGAAAGATAATGAAAAAAGAATTGTAGGATTAAGAAAAATTTGAGAAATCGAGAAAATTAAAAAAATTGAAGAAAAAATTGAAATTATGTAGAAGTATAATTAGAAAGAAATTATAGATAAACAATAATTGAAAATGTAATTAGAGAGAAATTAGAAATATATGTAGAAAGAATTGAGATTGAATTATAGAGAAATTGAGAATGAGATTGTGTAGGAAAATAAGAAATGAGTTTGGTATTTACAGAGAAAAAATTTAAAAATTTAAATTACAATAATATCTTTAAAATATACTTGTCATTTTTTTGTTATAATAGATATTTTTGTATTTTCATTCTATATAAAAAAATAGTAATATTACCATTGGAACCGGAACCGCAAGTTCAGGTTAATTAGGGAAGGGACTGGCCTGACCCATTTCTTAGCTGGGCCACAGTCCAGTTCAGGTTAGACCAGACTGGATCCAAGTAGGTTCAATAGGCCGGTCCGGCCTTTGGCTAGGCCTAGCTTGAAGAGGATGGTGGGTCGTAGTTAAAAAATGGATTATAGTTTCAATTATTCCCTACCCCATTACGATTTTTATTCACTTTCTCCACTATTCTTGTGATCCAGTGATCTGCCGGATCTTGGTGATGGCCAGTGTGGACACCAAGGCAATTCACCTTTGTTTAAATTTAGTCTTAAGTTCAGATTTACATAGGAATGACAACAGGTGAATCGGGTCGGATTTTACCCTTTCTGTCATTATTTCAGTTTTCATTCCATATTTTTACAAAAAAGCATTATTAATTCTCATTTTCGCTCCAAACAGAGTCGGATATCCTCAAACAGAGTCAAGTATCCCAAATCTATTTTTTAATTTATATTTAATATTATTCATTTAAATTATTAATTTCATTTACATCAAAATAAATCTAAAGCAATAATAAAAAAATTATAAAAGATCCAACATCTTTATTTTTTTAATATTTCATAATTCATATTTAACTAATGAAAATGTTAATATTAATCAATCCATACATGAGTAGCAAAGCGAATATCCACTATATAAGTATTATTAAATACCTCAAAGGTTTTAAAAAATACAAATTACCTATGTATTTTTTATGTTATTTAAATTATATATATATATATATATATATATATATATATATATATATATATATATATATATATATATATATATATATATATATGTTGGGTCAGGGTATATAAATATTGTCTCCACCCCCTTCCTCACTAAATATCATTTCGGATTTTTCCAAATCCGTTCTAACTCTAGTTAAAAGTAAAAAAAAAATCCACTTTATTGGGAGTGAATACGGTATAGAGATCCATAGGTTCGGGTCCAATTGTTTTACACTACCAGTTTGACCGTGGATGGTTTTTCTTCTAATATTGTTGAGCATACTTCAATTTAAAGGTAGAAATTCCATGTTTTTGAAAATTAATTTTGAATATATATTATGTTTTGAAAAAATAATCTGAATTTTTTACCCAAAAAAAAGAAAATTTCTGAATAATGTAAAAACTAAAAGTATCTACCCAAAGTAACTATAATTGAAATTCATTACAAACATAATGTTTGAAATCATTTCGTGCTCTTATTCAAAAATAAAAATCATTTTGTGCTATAAAGTAAGAAAGTGGCGGTTTCCAGCTTATTTGATAGACCACCGAAATTATTTGTTAAACAAATTTAATATCATCAAGTTAATTAACAAGCTAGAAGAAATTAAAAAGAAATGGGAGGCGTGGTATTGCTTGGCAATCGTGGGAAAGATTGTGTAAGAAAAATTCTTGAGCAATGAATTTTCGCAACCTTCACTGCTTCAATCTTGCTTTGCTTGGGAAATATGGTTGAAAATTGATTTTTGAGCCTAAAAATCTTGACAATTAGATTTTCAAAACAAAATATTTTTTGCATGGAAATTTTTTAAAAGCATGGTTGGGTCAGAATTCAAGCTATACTAAGAAACATATGTTGAGTTCTAAGGCTTTGCTTGAAAAGGGCATTAGGTGGAAGATATGAAATGGCTTGAGTATTAATGTGTGGCATAATTCTTAGGTCAAAAGTTCTCCAGACTTCAGGGTTGAAACTCTTCCCATCTTGGGTTTTGAGAATTTGATGGTTAATGATCTTATGATCCCAGGTTGTTTGGAATGGAATATTGAACTTTTGCGTGAATTGTTTTGTGTTAGTGATGCCAGTTCTATCGCTAGTATTCCTCTTTCCTCATGAAATGTTGCTGATCAATGAGTTTAGTATATGACCAGGAATGAAATTTATACAGTTAAGTCTGGTTACAAGGTTGCCTTAGAAATGTAAAATCTAGTTCAACCTTATCTTGTTCTGTTGGAAAATAACGTCAATTTCCTTATAATCAGATTTATAAGAAAACGAATAAAATGTGGAATAATAAGACACAAGTTGATAACGGAGTTCGGCCAATTATGCCTACGTCTCCGGACTGTTGCAGATCTTTTACTGAAGAAAGAGAAATTTACAAAGTGTTTATAAACACTCACAACTCACAACCTCTCACTAAAGCTTCTCTCTCACTTTTGAATGAAATGCCTTACAAATGAATTCCTAATGCTATATATAAGCTTACACATTCTCAATGGATGACCAAGATTAATTCTCACATACTTTGATGAATGATTGAGATCATTTCTCACCTACCATCTTACCAACCAAATAAATGGTCAAGATTAATCCCCACCTACCAAATGGATGGTCAAGATTAATCTTCAACTACCATCTTACCTACCAAATATTTTGTCAACAAATGATGCACCATTCATCTTTATTGTTATTTTTTTCTGATGCATATGTAGTTTGACTAACAATCTCCCACTTTAATAATGGTTTCAATCTGTCTTCACACCTCGATCAATGCAGCAGCCTTTTTGGTCTTGTTACTCTAGCAGACCAACTGAAATTGAGCACAATTTTAGTTTGTCAATAGTCACCACCTTTGTCAATATATCCGCTGGATTCCTGTTTCATTGGATCTTCTTCAGTACTAACACATCATCTTCCTCTTTTACCCGATACACCCATTTGATATAAAGTGTTTTCCTCCCCATGGGTAACTCAGCTAGTTCCCATGTCTGGTTGGAGATCAAAGACTTCATCTCATCTTTCATAGTAAGCTTCCACTTACTAGTATCTCCAGTTTGACAAGCTTCATCATAGCATTCCGGCTCCCTTCCATCAGTCAACAAGATGTAGTTCATATATCTCATGTTAGGCACATGAGGCCGAAAAGACCTTCTTAATACAGGAGATTGAGTAGGAGGCTGTGGTGTGTCGGATTGATGCACACTGCTTGGTCCAATAAGTTTCTCTGGCTGAGGACTTGCTACAATGGGTTCCGTCACGGAACTAACTGGGACACCATCTGCATCTGCAAATACTGACTCATTATGTTCTGAGTTGCTAGCGACTGTTTTATACATGTCATTGTACATCACCCTTTCGTTAAAAATCACATCTCTGCTACGGATGACTTTTTTGTTTTCGTCATCCCAAATACGGTAGCCAAACTCATCCTCGCCATAGCCGATGAGAGTGCATTTCTTGGATTTTGGATCAAGCTTATTCCTTCCTTGATCACTGATATGCACATATGCTACACATCCAAAAACTTTTAGATGTGACAAATTTATCTATTTTTGGCTCCATACCTCATCTGGTATTCTGTGCTCCAATGGAACTTGTAACGCCCGGTCATTTAGACACTGATTGCATATGACCGAGTCAGGCACACCGAATTGATCGGAGTCTAAATCCGGATGCACAGAAAAAAAAATTTAATAGTTAAGGGAAATTATTAAGGACATTAATAATTGAGAATTTAAAAGTTTAGTGAATTAGTTGAAATAAAATTTCTCTTTGGATTAAATGAGGATTTATAGAATGGTTTGGGATTATTTTGTACAAAGAGAAAATTATGAGTTAAATGATGTATTATTTAAAGATTAAAAATTTGTTATGGTTAATTAATCAAATTGACCAATAGGAAACAAATCTAGAATTTTTTTTATTATTAAGGAATATTAACCTAATATTCATCTTATACATTAATGAGCATTAATTGATATTGATGAATCATATGCCTACTCACCCAATTCTAGAATTCTCTTTATTAATGAGATATTCATGAACCTTATCTTCTAATCCTTGTCATGAGCCTAGAAGTTTCTTCATTAATGAGGCATTAATGAACCTTATCCTAATCTTTATTTTGCTAATAAATGACATTAAAATTCAATGAACCTTAGCTTAGTCTAGAACCTTCTTCATTAATTAGATATTAAAAGCAATTTAAAAAAAAATCTCCTCATTCTTATCTTGTATGGCCGACCACCCTCTCCACCCATTCTCTACCATTTTGTTCCCAACTTAGCTACAAAAAGAGAGAAAGAGAGGATCTAAGATAGAAAACTCAATAAAATAAAAAGAAAGCCCCCTACAAAGGGTAGAAGAAAGAAATAGAAAGGAAGAAAGAAAAGAGAAAAAAATTCTTTGGGTAATTTTCTTCTTCAATTCTCTTACTTTTCTTTATTAATTGAGATTAAAGTGATGATAATTAAGGTTAGAAATGAGGAAGAAGGGATGTCTAGGTGATGGTGGGTTGAAACAAAAAGAAATTGGTTTGATGATATGAGATATGTTTGATGGTTTTAGGGCAAACCAAAGACAAAGGTAGAAGCAATCTTGAGGAAGGGAAAGGAAAGGAAAAATCCTAGGAAATGGAGAAAAGATTAATAAGGTATGTGTTTGTATGACAAAAATTTAATATGTTAACTTTATTGTTAAATCTTATGTTAATTGCATGACTAAATGAGTAGTTGTGTTATTATATGAGTTGCTGAAAATTTTATCATGGAGCAGCATACATTAAAAATTCGATAACTTAAGTTCTGGAACTCTAAATTTCGTGTGTCTTTGATGTTTTGGAAACTTAAGACATATATATAAAACTTTCATGAAGGACATAAGATCTAATTATGAATGAAACTACGTTAAAAATTGACACAAATATGAGATTTGAAATCTGCATCAGAATTTTCTGGGCAGATTTTAACTGAGTAGTTAGTATACAATTTATCATAACTTTGTCTACAGAGATCAGAATTAGTTGATTCAAAATGTAAATTAAAGATAAGATATGTGGTTAAAATTTATTACAAGACTACTTAATTAAATTCGGCCAATTACAGAGTTAAAATTGAGACCCAAGACAAAGCCCAAAATCTGTCCATAACAGGGCTGTTGAAAAAGTGATAGTTTTACATGTAAATAGATTTGGGATTTATGATATGAGATGAATGATATTGATATGAGTGATTATTATATGATATAAGCCAATAAGTCCATAAAAAAATTATTGAAAAAATAAAACTATGAAATAATTGTTTAATGTATATTTTGACCTTAATGAAATTATTACTTGAATAAATTGAGATGAAATAATTAAGGCCTAAACACCTAGATGGGAACTAGGGTAAATGATAGATTGACATGCCAATAAGGGATATGATATGTAAGCATTATATGTGTCGAGTTGATTTATGTTAGCACTATATGTGCCGAGTTGATTTATGTAGACACTAAATGTACTGAGTTGATATATGTAGGCATCATATTGTGCCGAGTTTATTTATATAGGAGCCATGCGCCGAGTTAGGTTTTGCCTGCAGATAATACCCCGTATCCTATCTGGTAGTTCTAGTTATTGGTGTTAGACATAAATTTGAATAAACAAGACAAAATAAGATATGATAAAATTTATTTATTATGAATAATTATTGAATAATAAAATGAGTAAATTATGGTGATATTAAAAGTAATATTATGCAATGATATTATGCAATTAACATAATTATCATAAGTAAAAGAAATTGTGTACTAGCAATTAACTTGTAAATTAATTTATTGCTGATAAATTTGTGATATTTATTCTATTTGATTTTAAATGTATGGATGTGTGAGATTTTATAAATTGCATATTAAGCTTTTGTCATATAAAACACCACTAACCTAGTAGCTTAGCACGTGTGGTTTTTTCCCACGCGTAGATACTAAAGTAGTTAGTAAGTAAATAATGAAGCTGCCAGAAAGAGAAAAACGCTAGATAGTGGATAACAACATTTGAAGATCCTTTTTATTCTCATGTATTAGCTTTTGTAAAATATAATAGCAAAATTATTTTCATATTGTGTGATACTCATATTTTGGGTCTGTAAATAAAATATTAATTAATAGAACTTTTTATGTAACCCTTTAGAAAATGAAATGATTTATTATGGATGAATTATATAAATTGGTATAAAGTATATGTATTTAAAAAAAATTTGGAGACTATATTTTGAATTTATATTCATATATTTTAAAATTAGAATATACAAAATGATTGTATAAGCAAGTTAGACTTGGAGTCAAGAGTAAGGTAGCACTCATTTGCTTGCTACTATTAGTAGGGTAAATGGGTGTTACAGAACCGATGATCCTCGATTGATTAAGTAAGTAGCTGTGTTGACTGCTTCTGTCTAGAACTATTTTGGTAGACCTGACTGTATACGAATACTTCTGGCTCTTTCTGTCAACGTTCGATTCATACGTTCAGTACACCATTGTGTTGAAGTGTGCTTGACACGATTCTCTCCATTCTGATACCATGCTCATAGCAAAACTTATTGAATATGGTGTCCTCATATTCACCACCATTGTCGGTTCTGAACTTTTTAATCTTCTGACCTATCTCATTTTCAACCATAGCTTTCCATCTTCTGAAAGCCTTAAACACTTCAGACTTATATTTTAGAAAGTAAACTCATACCTTTTGAGAGTGATCATCGATGAAAGTCACGAAGTAGTATTTTCCACCAATGGATGAGATGGTCGTTGGTCCCCAAACATCAGAGTGAACGAGCTCTAGCCTTTCTTTCTTTAGGGTTCTGCCACTTGTTTGAAAGCTGACCATTTTTTGCTTTCCAAGTATGCAATCTTCACACGTGTCTATCTCCAATGATTGTAGACCTGGAAGTTTTCCTTTCGAATGCATAATCTTCATTCCCTTTTCACTCATATGGCCCAATCTCTGGTGCCATATATTGGAATTTTCATTGCTAGCTGCAACTATGATTGAACAACATGCTCCTGCTGTCATGTAAAGAGTGCCATTTTTTTTGCTTCGAGCAACCGTCATTGCACCATTTGAAATCTTCTAATCATCACCATGGAAGATCGTAGTGTAGCCTTCTCTAGCCAACTGCCCTACTGAGATTAAGTTTTTTCTTAAGTCGGAAATATGTTTGACATACTTCAGCTCCCAAACAGACCAGTTCAACTTAATATTCACTACACATTTACCAATAATAGGCAAGGTTGATCATCACCAAGATATACCTTTCCAAGGTTTCCGGGGGCATACCTCTCGAATAATTCTTTCTGTGAAGTAGCATGGAATGATGCTCCAGAGTCTAACACCCAAGACTCCTCTTTGCTTTCCAAAGAGTATATCAATGCGTCATTGCCTCCAGAGGTGGAAGTAACATTTGCCTATACCTTTGTTTCATTGTTCTTTGATGCACTCTTGCACTGATTTTTGTAGTGCCCGGTCTTCCCACAATTCCAACATTCGACAACTTTCGAACTATGGGAATTACTGGGATTCCTGGATTTGGACCTCTTGTCTTTTGATTTACCTTGGTAGTTTGACTTGCCTTGTCCATTGCGTCTGGTTGAATTTCTTCCTCTTGACTCTGCATGCAAAACTGAAGAAGTTGATGATTCACTTGACTCTCTTCATCGGATCTCTTCACTGAGAACTAAATCACGAACATCATTAAATTTCAACTTAGTACTTCCCGACGAGCTACTCACAGCTGAACAGTAGCATTCCAGCTTTCTTGTAGAGAAGACAAAAGTATTAATGCTCGTACTTCTTCATCAAATTCAATTCCAATCGAACTCAATTGGATTGTGACTGTATTGAGTTCATTGAGGTGTTAAGCTACCGATGCGCCTTATGTCATTCGCAAGTTGAACAAACGTCTCATGAGGTGCACTTTGTTTGAGGCTGAAGGCTTCTTATACACACTAGAGAGAGTCATCATAAGACCTTCCGTGGTCTTTTCTTTTGCTATGTTGAAAGCAACATTGCGGGATAACGTCAATCGGATAACTCCGAGAGCTTATCTGTCGAGAAGACTTTAGTCTTCTTCCTTTATAGCCTCTGGCTTCTTCCTTTAGAGAGGTTGATACAAATTTCTTTGATACAAATAATCTTCTATTTGCATTTTTCAAAAGCCAAAGTCTGCTCTATCAAACTTCTCAATTTTCACATTTTCTTCGTCTGTGGCCATCGCTCCCACTCGAATTTGACTTCCTCTGGATCGTTTCTCACAATTCCTGCGAACCACCGTGTGTTAAAATACCTTTGTGGATAATTTGGTACAACTAACCAAATTTTACTATCCACAAATTTTACTATTCATATGAATAGTAATCGTCCGAAAAAAGACAGAAAATGCAACAAATGCTCTGATACTAGTTGTTGGAAAATAACGTCAATTTCTTTATAATAAGATTTATAAGAAAACGAAGAAAATGCAGAATAATAAGACAAATTGATAACGGAGTTCGGCAAATTATGCCTACATCTCCTGACTGCTGCAGATTTTTTACTGAAGGAAGAGAAATTTACAAAATGTTTACAAACACTCACAACTCACAACCTCTCACTAAAACTTCTCTCTCACTTTTGGATGAAATGCCTTACAAATGAATTCCTAAAGCTATATATAGACTTACACATTCTCAATGAATGACCAAGATTAATTCTCACATACTTTGATAAATGATTGAGATCATTTCTCACTTACCATCTTACCAACCAAATAAATGGTCAAGATTAATCCTCACCCACCAAATGGATGATTAAGATTAATCTTCAACTACTGTCTTACCTACCAAATATTTTGTCAATAAAAGATGCACCGTCCATTTTTATTATCATTTATTTCTAATACATGTGTAGTTTGACCAACATGCTCTAGGGGAGTGGAAGAAACTTTGGGCTATTAAGGTTTCAACAAAAATGATGAATTTTGTTTGGAGAGCTTGCAGGGGGGAAATTTCTTAGTTTGTTATATAAATTAGAAAACAATTTACAAATTTTGTTTGGAGAGCTTGCCGGGATTGACTACCTACTAGAGAACAACTTGTACACGGAGGAATGTTTGTTCCTAATTATTGTGTTCTATGTGCTGAATTTAAGAAGAGTATTTGGCATGTCCTTGATGATTGTTCTTATGCAAAGGAATATTGGTTGCATTATCGTTCTTGACTGGATGATGATAGTTTTTGAAACTTTAGAGATTGGTTTTTTCATGTTATGCTTAAAAAGGAAACTTCTGATGTGGGAAAATTTGTTGCAAACCTTTGGAGTATCTAGCGTCAGAGGAATGCTAAATTTTGGACAGGTATTGCTTCTCATTCTAGTCATATTGCTTTTTATGGTATGATAATTTTAGGCGATTGTTTGTCCGCAATTAATTTGGTTCGGATTAATAATGACATGAGAACTCAATCCCCAATTAATAATGTTCAATGGTCTAGACCACAGATGGGTTGGATTAAGTACAATGTGAATGTAGATTTGTTCCATGATAGGAATAAGATTGACATAGACATGGTTATCCGTAATCATCTTGGAGAGTTTTTGCTTTGTTCAACTCCTCTGGTTGATTTGAAGATGTTTGTGAGGTTAGAGAGGCCGAAGCTTTGAGTATAAAGGGAATATCTTGAATGGTGTCTTTCGTTGTCCCTATCTTGTGTCATATTTGATTTTAATGCCAAAGGAGTTGCTGATGCTGTATTGTTCCAATCTTTTATAACAGATATTCCAGAGGTTGAGGAGTTAATAAATAATGAAGGATTGTTAAACTCTTTTAATAACCAATAGAATTTTTTTTATTTGTTAGGCGTGAAGCTAATTGCGTTGTACATGCCTTAGCAAAAGAGTGTCATTGTTTTACTACTCCTTGTGTTTGGCATAATGTTCCTTAATTTATTGGATCCTTGCTAGTTTTGGATTTTGCTTAATGAAGTTACTTTTATTTTTATTTTTTTTAAAAAAATAAGAAATTAGAAAAGGAAAGTGAATGAGAAAAATGGAAAAAGATTATAGAAGACGGGTACCATGCTGAATTATAATTCCAAAACGTAGAAAAACAATAGTTTTATTGCTGGATGAAAACCTCCCTAAATCATAAAAGGCTGAATTAGTTAATAGGCAATTTCATATGGCAATGAAAGAGCTTGATCGAAATTCGATTGAATCCCATTTGGGCTACCTAAATAAATAAATCTAATAACCTGTCATCATATAATCTGTGATGTTTTTTTTTTATTACTTATTATGCTAAAATGACTTTCAACATCGTTTTTGTTATTAATTTATTTGCATGAAGTTGGTCAAAGCATTTAATTATTACATTTTTCTGATCAATAGCCCTTAAAATTGACACTAAGTACACCCTATAAATTTTATCAAACCCAATTGGTCATTCAAGCTAAAAAGTTATGCTTTCTTAGGCTTTATTTATTTATGTATATAAAACAAAGTGACTTTTGTGTCGTACTTATGCTTCTTGCCGTTAAAGTTGAGCAAAGTATGCACAAAATTGTTTTTTAATTATTATATTAGTATGGTAATTTGAGAGCCGCATAAGTTGTAGCAAAGAAGACAAGAATTTACTCTAATGCATTTGATTTGGGAACTTATTCGTATTCTTTCCAATGCAGAGTCTGATGAGAATATTAAAGAATGGGAAGTAGTGGGTTATTTAGTTAGAGAATAAAGATAACTTCTTTAACAGAGACCACCCCCCCATCCCCCCCATAAAAAAAGGGTTTCTTCTATACAGAACTGAGAATTGAAAAGGAGAGGAATCTCTCCGCGAGGTTTCGGAGGAATTGAAAGCTATTATTGCCATGAATAGTGCTTCATGGGACAACCTCTATGTGTCAAAAACTCAAAATTTTAGTTCATTGGTACCATTAGAATTCTGAGGTAATTTTAACCATTATTTCTCAAATCTTACACTTTTCTTTTGAACAATTCTCAAATATTACACTTTATAGCAATAATATCCTAAATTTCGATTTACAATAATCATTTTTCATAAATTTTTAACGCATTAATTTGTCATTCACTGTTTTCCCATGCACCATTATTTTAAATTACATGATAACTTCTATGGAATGTTAGGTAATACTAAAATAAATTATAATATATTTTGACTATAAAAATAATTTAGTATGATCAATAATTTATGTTTGGTAAGGTAGTTTATTTGAAAAAAATCTAAATTATAATATCTAAAATAAAAAATTAATAGAATTACTTTTTTTATAAGCCGGTAGATTATAAATTTTCTTTCATTTTTTACTCTTATTTTTATTATTTTATAATAATAATAATAATATAATTATTAAATTATTTAATATGCACATATATTATAATAATAATAATAATAATAATAATAATAATAAATATAGATGCATTTATTATATTGGTATAAGATATTTAATATAAATTTTATATTATTTAATATGTATATATATATTATATAATATTTTAAAATAATATAAATATATTATTTTATGTCATTTTAATTTTTTAGTTAGTTTTACCTAACACTTTTAATTAAATAAACTAGATTATCAGCTAATTTTATAATTAAAGTTAAAACAAACTGATAATTAAGTAGAAAGATAATTTATTTTTTTCATATTTTTCTTAATTATAAAACTTTATTTTTCGTATTTTTCTTTCTTTCTTCCTTTCTTTATTTATTTATTTCTTTTCTCATTCTTTCACGCATTTAAGTCACTCTCCTCTAACTTCTGATAGTTAAGTAAAAAGATAATATGAATTATCTAAATATGTGGCAAACAAAAAAAAAAACTAGAGGAAATAAGCTTTTTATAACTAAAAGGGTGAATGATATGCTTTCTTGAACCCAAAAAAAAAAAAACGATATACTGGTACAGAAAAGCAAGCCCCGCCGTCAGAGGGTTGAGAACTTGAGAGCCTACATTATACGATTATGATTCTTGTTAAAGAGAAATAATTAAGAAGCTGTTGTGAAACTGGAATTCACTTTGGGATTCCATTTCTAATTTAAGTTCTATATATGTTTTTTTTTTCTGCCAAGTGCTTTGATTGATTGTTATTCTTCTACATGATATTGAAATTTTGTAAAGCTGATCTTGTGGATCAAGATCCTGTTTAAAATCCAAAATCATCACTAGGGTTTAGTATATCACATGCATGTACAATTTCAAGCATTAAAATATGTATTATAGAATAATTGAAACTCATAAAAGTAATTATATGCTAATGGTGAAAATGGAACCTCATAATTATCTACATGCCACATGATAAAATTTCAAAAATTGCATCATTCAATATTCAAGTGTATTACTGCCACCCTCAATTTTTCCAATTCAATGTATCTTGATAATTGAATTTTTATCAGCATGGAATACTTAAAATCAATAAATGGCAACGGAAAAATTGTAAGGATAAAAAAATTACTTGGGAAAATTTTTTTTATTTAAACTCGTTGTTGACTTTATTAATAAATCAAATTAATAATAAAATATATTCAAACAACTAAATAAGATTTTACTATTGCATCAAATATAATAAAAATAATATTTTATCTAAGTAAAGTGTAAATGTATAATAGACTGGAATTACAAGTATGGCGGAGCTGATCTGGTCTGGATAGGACAATAGCAATGAGTTCTCAATGGGTCTAACAAAGGAGAAGAACCAGTGAGAGCAGAGGGTAGGGTGTAAGGGAAGCAAGTGTGAAAGTAGAGCTCAAACAAGTAATGATGGGTTGGGTATTTTTACCCAATAGCATGGTTTCATCTGCGGATTCATTAACTTGATAGGTTGACAGAAGCAGAAGCTCAGCTCTCAATGTACCTCTCTGAAATTTCCTTCAATGGCGAAATCATAATGATAATTCTGATCAGGTGTTCAATCAAATAGCGAGCATCAGCAGGCAATACGTCACATATTTGGTTGTTCTTTGAGCCATTTTTGGCTCCACTTGTCGTGGATAAGGCCCGGGATTGATATATGAGGCCCACTTTTATCTTTTATGCTGGGCCACCTATGGCCCACGAAATCATGTTTTCAGTTTTCATCAGTTTGGAAATTAGCGAATACCTGGCTCTAGCAAGTAGTTTTTTTTTTTATTTCTTAAATTACTTTTATAGCTATAATATTTAAATATATTTAAATTCAATCGGGTCAAATTAATTCAAGTAAAACCGAATATACTGTTTATTAAATTTTTTCGAATTTTGTAGAATGAAACTCAAGTAACTCAAATATTTTTCAAATCGAATTTTGAACAAGTAAAAAAAATTCTATCGAGTTTAAATTGATTTTTTTTAATAGAGTCAAACTCAACTAAAACTTTAAAATTGCTCCTATTTACATGTCTGCCTCTTTTCAGTATTTTTTTGGTATGATTTTCATTGATGGTCATAGTAGTCTAATGTTCTTTCAATGTTATGTAAGATTAGAACTTCTCTTATGTGCAATCCCTTCAAAGTTCAATATGTGTCTAATGGGTTGTTTGTTCCATAAAATTTTGCAATATCAAATTAAAAAAAATATATTTAGACCAGATCAATGATTTATTCGTGTATAAAAATTAATGATTGCTTTCCATATAAGAAAAAAAAAAAAAGTTTTGTCTATGAACTTTATATCATTGTATTTGACTAATCCTATCAACACAAAATTTATTAAATTAACAGACTAAAATGTTTAACAAATATAGTTCCTTCAGTGCTGCCGAATCAAAGAAAAAGAATGTAATCCGCTCAAGAAAATGCTACTGAATATCCCCTTTACGGGATTCTAGCTCTAATTGAATGTAATCCATTCAAGAACTCTCTACAAACAATCAAAACAGTGAATGTATCTCGTTAAAGAGTTGATTATTAGAAAGCATACCATAGTGTATACTATACACAATCAACAGAAGGGTACAATGGAATGCACTCCACCTGAAAAACCTACCAAAGTGCAAAATACTTATGCAGAACTTCTCCATTGCAGCTCAATTTGAATCTTCCCATTCCTTGAGTCAATGAGATGGTATTTCTCATTAGTTCTCTTATTGTTGACCACATCACTTAGGCTTATGTCAACATAACCCAAACTTTCCTGCTTCAAAGACAATATATGAGTACTTTTTAACACTCAGATCAAAAGAAGTAGCTAAGTCGCTGGATCTGCATGAATTTTTTTATCATATTAAGGCAATTTGATTATACCTTGGGATGAAGTAGACCCATCCTCGAGGATGCACTAAGAACTTCCACATGAAGTCTATCCTTCATGGGTGGTTCCTCTAGCATGAACTGAAACTCCTCCTCCCATCTTGGATCTCTGTTTTTCTTCACAGGCTGTATCAATGCCAAGTATAGATGTCAATTAGCTGATAATTGATAAATAATAACTCTCTTACTATCCAAGAAATTTTTCTTTTTGTTTCTTTAATTATGAAATAAAACCATACATATGAATATCATGATTGGAGTTTGCAGCAACTTATCATCCAAGAAACAGATGCTCATTCTAAGTTTGGGTTATTTGCATATATACCTTTGTTTTCCTCTCCTCTCCTTTAAAAAGTAATCTCACGTAAGGATTTGTGTGGTGCTTTCCCTCAACATCTTGAGCTTCATGTACAATGATCACAAACAAGCCACCACCAGCAGGAGTTCCTTCAGGAGCCTTTTCTACTGCATTTGAATCTGCAATGTCATTCGGTATCTCATCGCCCTTGAAAGGTTTGTATACCAGTTCCAAAACAATCTGACCACGTGATTTCTCATTTTGAGTATCATTAGGGTCCATATTTTTTAGCAGATCAAGTGTCATAACTTTTGGCTCATCAGGTGTAAGCTCTTTCAGTGGAACAACATTCATACCCATCTTGTCATGTTTACCAACCTACATATAAGAAAACAAACTCTTTTATAATCTAAATGACAAGAAACGAGAAGTAAACGATAATTTAGACCCGCAATTGTCCCATACGAGAGAACTGCATGGCCAGCAGGGGCTATCTTAAACCATATATTTATATTCTTCAATATGCAAATCCATTTACACTTTCTATGGTTAAATCTTAAAAAGTAACTTGGATATTATGGGAAAGTAAACAAGAACAAACCTGTTCCCAGTCATAAACAAGAACCTCTAAGGCTTGAGATTCTGGGTCTTTAACAACAAGGTTAAATTCCTCATTCCATTCAGGATTCAAGTTTTTGTGCTTCACAGTTGTTTTTTTTGAAGGTAGCTTATCTTCAGTGAGCTTCAATTTCACGTAAGGGTCTGATGCGCCAAGAAGATCTTTCTTTTTAAGCTTCATTGCCCTCACAACCTTCACAGTGAGAATCCCAACAGGATGCTTCGCAGCTCTGTCAATTTTTGGGAATAATTAGTCAGTCCAATCAAAATAATTAGTGTCATAACACATGGAAAGAAGGAGAGAAAACACATTTACTTTGCAGGATCCAGGATTGGTACTTGTAGGGCTTTCGGCCATAAATACATATTTGCAACTTGATCTTTGATAAGCTCCTAAAAGAAGAAAAAGTGAGGAAAATGCTAACTTTTTATTGGGGGGATATAGTAGCAATTTTCCTATCGAAGCCCCAAAAGTGCAGAGAAACATGAACAAGCTAAGAAGGTACGTTGATACCCTTGGCAATAAAGACATTCCCCTTTTTGCTGCATAGCAAAATCAGTAATTGCAAAAGCGTGAAAGAAATTGAAATTATTGTGGTCACCTGGACAAATCTGTATAGGCCAGGAATGGACATGGCATCTGCTCCTAGCAATTTGAGTCCGAAGTCAACATGAGGCTGTAGAATCAAGGAGAGATATGAGATAGTATTACTCACTATATATGCACATCAGCATGCATCCACAGTGATAAAACAAACCACAGCCCTACGCACTTAAATATTTTTTTGCATGACAATAAATAAATTTGACTGTTGGCACTTACCTTCTCCATCAGAGAGACAAATATATTTGCAAAACAAGGAAAGGAAGGAACCAAAGGCTTTAGGGTGATGCGTGGAGAGGCAAACACTTGTAAGTCAACCACCTGAAATTCTATAAGTTAATTTTCCTCAGTGGAAATATAAACCTAATGGCAATTTCTCCACACCTAAGTCTTGGTAATCACTTATGCCAGTGCATTGCGTGTGTATGTCTGAGTGAGAGAGAGATATAGAAGGTGCACGAGTCTATTCATTTCATTTCATCCAAGCAATATAGTCATATTCAAGAACATAGTTCTTATTATTTAAATTCTCTCTTCACTATCACCACAATCAAATACCTGAACTGTGGCTTTCAAACTGAATGCTTTAACTGCAATAAGGATGTTTGGATTCCCAGCCCACTTCACTGATGGTTCAATTATGAGCTCTTTTTCATCAGTAACATAAACTTTCATTCCTGCACATAATAATATAGAATGAGCATTGTCTAAAAATGTTCACCAGTGCATACAAATTTAACGAAGCCACAGGCAACTAGATAATGTATTCACAAATCTGCATGAGACCACAGATAGCTTAGAATTTTATAAAGGCAGCAAAAGCAGCAATGGTGCTCCGATTGCAATTTCATCCCATACACAAATTAACAGGAAAAGAAAAGGCCTGTTTATATATCAAATAAAAGCTAAAACATTTATTTTTAATTCTCCTGGGCAGAACAGGTGATGTTATAATTTGTAATAGCTAATGGCATTATCTAGTTTTAAATAGCTTACAAGTTCCCGATTGATCAATTAATAATTTTCACCAACTATATTTACAGTCTGAAACTATGGTTACAGGGGAAGCTGGGAAGTGGTCCAGATATATCCCCCCTGGATGTTTTTTAGAGGAATCCCAAAAGCTCTACAAATTTAACAATTTTTGTGGCCTTCTACATTTTTGGGTAGGGATGATTTCCTGATTATTAAACCTGCAAATATGTGTTAGAAAGGTGCAGCAAGAAATAAGTTTTGCACTGTTTCTTTTCTGTTGAACTATATAGACAGAAGAAAACTTCATGCTGGAAGTAGTTTACAGAATAACATAGGCCAACATCATAATTATCTTTAGTTTGGTTCGGGGAATGACCAAATCATCACGCATGGAGCACATAATCCATATTACGGTGGAAACCTCAAGTATGACATACCAAAATTTTGCATCGGTTTCAAAACCAGAGCTTGACAATCTTATTAAATCAAGTATCGGGAATTTTTGAGTTAAAGTTGAAGCTACATTCTAATCAAAACGAAAGGTCAATATGCTTCTCTCTTTTGATTTACACTCTCTCTACTCTTCTACTAGACCTAGTAGCTACTTATTCAATTCAATCCTAATCACCAGTGCATTCAACAATCTTTGGTTGCCAATAAGAAAAGATTTTTAAACTGGCAGCATAAATTCAGTCTATCATTAAGACTAAAAGGACAAGTGTCCGTGCCAACTCAAATAGATAACTTAGCAAGCCAAATTTTGAAAAGCCTGTCGCTTACACATTACACTGATCCTTAATATGCACAGGAACATTTTCGACATTATAGAGGTTTTGATACTTGAACAGGAGCAATCAGTTATTGTGATGCAACTTAAAAGTGTGTACAACTATGTTATTCTGGTTCCGCGTTTCTCATATAGATGGCTACTCTTTCCTCGTGATATATATATATATATATATACACATATATATTTTTACTTTATTTCAATTATATGGACACGTATTTGTGCCCATTAGAGAGAGAGCAACTTAACCTTGAAAAGTTGGTGGCAGGGAGCCCAAGGTAAGTTCCTCAAATTCAACAGAGTCAATTTTGTATTTAGGAATTTGCTCAGCAATAATGGGTTTTGCTATAGTCCTTGCCATCTTGCAGATCGCCTAGAAAAGTATGTGGCGTCAATGCAAGTTACATATAGGAAAATATATTTATTTGTCAACACATGAAATAGAAATCACAGCTGAATATCCAAATATCATAATACTACTACATACCGTATCCAAGTAAGGCCACATGGTCGCAATGAATTTGTTAAGCCAGTCAACCTGCACCAGAACAAAACAAGTTTACGAGAAGCTTGTAAAATCTGGAAAATGCAGTTGGGACCTAACATTAACGTGCAACAGTGAAAAGGCAAAAATGCAATGACGAAAACATACACGATCATAGTCTGGATTTTTCACCCAAAGGGGTATTTCTGGAAGCAGTCTTTGCAAAGTTTTTGAGTCTTGTTCAACCAAAGGACGAATGACAGGATCCTGAAGAATTCAGTAGTCAGCACATGTGAAAGCATACAAAATATTTTCATCAAGGAAAAACAATCTGACAATGTGAAGACAATAAATTGAAGAGTTCAACACCTAAAAAAAAATCCTATTATACATTACAGTCAAACTCCCCATAAAATAAAATAAAAAATTATCAAACGATAGCACAGCCAGTTCAATTGCCATTTGCCAATGATTGTTTAACTGTGGAAAATTGTTTTTATTTTAAGCTAATACAAATAACTTTTCAGGAAAGAGACTATGCTTATATAATGTTGTAGCTCAGTAAGCTCGTAAGGAGCAGGCAAAATCAAATTGACAGCATAAAAGTAAAGTATAATTGACTATAAAAAGTACATCCCATGAACATAAAGACTCATGAAGCATATCTAACTCAACATATTAATATTCCAAAAAAAAACTCAACATATTATATAAAAGGCCTATCATTTTCCCAACTTTTTTCAAGGTTTCTTCATCTAGTACATAACCAAAATTACCAAATACTCATTGTAGCCCAAACATGGAAACCTAAAAAAGCAACAAAATTTAAGCCAAACAAACAAAGCATTAACTCACAAATACAAACACAAACATGATCTAAACGTTGAGATAGAAAGAGAAATGGAAAAGCTGACCTTCACAACAGTTGGCTGAAAGTATATAAACATGAAGTACCCAATCACAATCCCAATTGAAGTTCCTACTCCAAACCCACAAAAGCCAAGTATACTACTCAAAAAACCCATCTGAAAACCCCCACTGAAATCACATTATAACCTGCAATTTCACTCTTTCACCATCCAAAAAATACCAAACCCAGAACTTAAAACAAAGAAAAAAAATGGAACTCAAAATCATGAAAGCAAACTCCTGCTGGGAAATAAAGGATCTCTGTAGAGGCCGTGTGTGATACTCTCTTTAATCTTTTACTATCTCATTCATATTTATCAGGTAAGTGTAATAAAGGAGCATTTATTTTCGCACCAAAAAAAAAGGAGCATTTATTCGTGCGGCCAATCTGTTACGTTCAACGAACCATTGGGTTTTCTCAACGGCTTGAAACTGAAACATTTACGCGCGTGAAGCTTGACCATTGTCGGCAACGTCCCATTTGGATATATGATCCGACATGTCGTTTTCTGATTGGTTGTATATTTTATTTTTCCTTTTTTTTTTCGAAATGGGAGGAGGACAATTGCTGTTGCCAGCTTAGTGATGATGTTTGGCCAAAGGGAAAATTTTAATTATCCAAAAAGGAAAGAAATTATTTCCCTTTTCATTTTGGATTTTATTTGAATTGAATTATTTTTTTAATGATCCATACTTAATTAGTTAATTCTTAATTAATGGTGCTAAATGCCATGAGATTTTTAACCTTTTTCTTTTGGACTCTTTCCTGCTTTCCACCACTTGTCTTCATGTCTTGTGCTTCACACCCACAAAATATATTATTGTGCAGACATCATGATTTTAACAAGAAATAAAGAAAATAAAAATAAAAGTATCATTTTTTTTAATGCAATCAAATGCTTTGAATCAATTAATTTCAAAAAGAAAATTGTTTTGAATCAAGAAATTAATCATGTGACCCAACTAACTGCTAGTGATGACTGTGGGTAAGGATTCATAACTACTAGTATTTATAATTCATATTTAATTAAAAAACTTGAGTATATAAAAAAAAAGAGAAATGATTTGTATTCCCATTTAGTTATTCTGGCATAAAATTAAAAAATATAAACTCTAAGAAAATAATGAATTTTTGCTTATTGTCAAATAAATAATTCATTTTCTAATGCATTTTATTAAAAAAAAATTCATAATTTTTAGTTTTTCACACTAAATTAAAAAAGTTTCAATTTATAAATGAAATTTAGTTGTATTGAATAGAAGCTAAAAATGTTAAAAACTTTAAGCTGGCGTTATATTTTAGTAATTTAAGTTGTAAAAACAGTCCTAAGCATAACTGGACCTGTAAAATGATAGTGTGCATTTTTTAAGCTGAAATTGAATTAAAATTCTTAGCAATATCTTGAAAATAATAAGATATATTATTATTTGAATTATTACTATCATATTATATATATATATATATATAAAATGTTGATGGATTTGTTACAAATCCATTGAGGAAAAATCCAGATATTTTGCTGGTCATGTGGCGTAGATTGGCTGTGCTTTTAATTGGATGTATTCATTAATAAATCAATAAAATTAATAATAGACAGTCAAATCAATAAATTAGTTTTTTTTTTTCTGTAAATATAAAATTAATTTTTAACATAAGAGCAAAAATGAAGGCAGACAGGACATATATTCACCCCAAAATGCTGGCAGATTTTATCCAAATGACAAAAATCAACCCAATTATCAGTAATTTTTTATTTTTTTTAAGAGTGCTTCTAATAAAAAAATTCAAATAAAATAAAATAACAGTATATTAAAATTTGCATATAACATGATTAAAATGATAAAATTTTAGAGTTAATTAAATATTGCGAAATAAAAGGGGCAAAATTGAATATTCAACCAAAAAAAAAAATCATGTAAAATAGTATCTATGGTTCTAATAGTTAACTGATTACGATTGCGATAGTTTGAAAATTTTGGAACCTATTAAGTTTGGCATTGAAAACGACAGAGATTTTTCTCGTTTTATTAGCAAAAAAAAAAAGAAAAAAAAAAACGTTGTCGACGCATTGCTGGAAAGCAACAATTGGCTCATTATTTTCTAGCCAACTTAAAATAATGTGTTTAATTATGCATGATTACCTAAAAACTATTCGAATTCCGTAAAATATTCAAATTTAATTTAAAGTTAATTGACTTCGACTAGAATAGTTTATCGAATCAAACTCCAATATAATAATAATCGGCTCATAAAATTTATAAATTTAATCAAATAGTTATTTTTTTAATTATTTATTAAATTATTTTTATATTTAAATTATTAAATATATTCGAATTTTATCGAGTCGAGTTAATTTCAAGTTAAATATACTATTTATTAAATTTTTTAGTTAATTTAAATTTTATTGAGTCAAATTCTAATAATTTGAATATTTTTCAAATCAAATTTTAAATATTTAAAAATAAAATCGATAAATTTAAATTTCGAATTTTTTAATTAAATCGGAACGATTATACCTGTTATTATGTCACCAAATTTGCTGCTCTCTTCTTAATAAAAACGTAATTTGGATTATAAAAAAAAAAGTGGAAAAGTTCATGATGTCACCTTAATTATATGCAAAAAAAAATTTATATTCAAAATTGAGTAAGTGAATAATTGAGATTAAATTTTCTTTAAAACTATCATATTTATTTTCAATTTATGACTCTTTTAAAGTGATTGGCTTAAATATTTGTTTCAATTTATTCAAAATAAGAAAAATATTTTTTATATAAGAAAACTCACAAAAATACACTATTAATAACATAAGAAAAATAATGCTTATAATCATATTTTATTTTTGCAAAAGAAAAATTCAATAAAAAAAATTCTTAAAATGATAGCAAACTCCTATTTTCCAACAGACATGCGTAGGGATGATGGGCTATCTAGGCCCAACTTGAGACATAATCTACTTAACTGGGCTTAGTCCTAACTTCACTTTCTTCTGCATAAAAACAATTGGGTGGAAGAAAAATTTCAATGATTCAAACAAAATCGCTATCTAATATGCAGAAAAAATTTTATTTTAGATGTTGTGATTGATATGATCTATAATTTCCTTAATGGACCACCTACGAATACCATTGCCAACTCAAGCTTATTGCACCATGGTCACACCTCATCCCTTCTGCACTCAGCTGGCACATGGTTTATTATATCATTAAAATCAACCACTAATACTATAAAGCTTCATAAAACGAATCCCCTTTAACTGACAAAAAAGCTAAGAGATTGATAAAGTTGAAGATGTAGATTTATCATCTATGTTATGTGGTGATATGTGAAATGAGCATCGTTTTCATCTATAAGAGGCAATTTGTTATTGAAGGCCCTTTATGAGGCCCCTCTTCAACTGATGACAAACAGAAACCTATTAAAAATGTTGCACTCTGCTTGAAGGAAATGGCACTGATAGTGACAGAAGAAGAGAGACGACAATGGAAATTGCAATGTAAAGCGATATTTCTTGCTACAAGCTATTGACTTGTCAATTTCGAGCCCAACCATCCCTCGAGTGGATTTCCATTTTCCACTTTCTTCTTTGTTCATGTTGGCATTAAGCATGGGCTCAATGAGACAAATCCAACATGTCGAACAAGGCCCATTTTTCAAACAAGACCTTTTTTTTTTTAGCAAAAAATATGGCAAAATTTGAGGGAACAGAATGACCTGGAAGTCATCATAGAGGGAAAAAGGACCCATCTGTTTATCATTTGACCATTCTTTTAAGAAACCGACCCTTACCTTTCTTTTATCATTGATGTCGAGGATTGGCCCTTTATGTCATGGATGAGCAACAAAATTTTACTTTATTGGCTAAACCCATCTTTTTAATTTTAAATATTTAATAAAATAAATATCGAATCAAATAAATTAATAGAAATGAGGACCACATTTTACATTTGTTTAATAAACAAAAAATGCAGTTATTTTTTGTTTTACACCAACATAATAGTATTGGTATCCCATCCAATCCGATCCATAAATGTAATGTAATGTCAGGGAACTCTTCTTTTCCTTTTGTTTTCTTTGAAGTTTCACGTGAAGGTAGCAATATGGGCACTAAAAAAAATCTGATGATTCCCACCGTTAAACAAAAACCGTGTAGAATATTTATTAAAAAAATGACTATAAATCCAACGTTGATTACGTGTTAATATAGAAATTACTTTTTTATGTTTAAATTGCCAATAATTTAATATTAAGTTGGCTTTGTTTGACGAGGAACAACGTGGGCTTTAAATTTAATGAAATGGACGGTGCTCAAATTGCAAGTTTTGCAACTCCCAACGTCACCCCATCCCCCCCTCGTGTCTATCACGTAATAGTTTGGAGCCCTTAAATTCCAGATTTAGAATGTCCCAGTATGCAACTTGATATAATAAAAACGAAAAGCAAACGGTTGATGGTTTACAGTTTTGTTATTTTTTTTATATTACTTAATTTGCTCTTAAGTCTTAAATTGATTTTTTTTTTCATTAGGAAGACAATCGAGTAAGCATTTCCATATATTTACTACCAATATTAATAGATACTGACAATAAAATTCAAACTCGAGATTTTCTCTAATTTTTATAAGCGAGAATATCAATAAATTTATCAATTGATTGACTCTTAAATTGATTTTTTAACTAAATTATTACATATTTTTTACATTTTAATTCGTTTTGTTTCAGATCTATAATAAAAATAAACATAATCAACAAATGTCCGTATTTAAGCAAATTCTCTTCAATTTTTAGAAAGTTCAGGATTAATTCAAGTGTTAGAAATTAAAGATTTTAACTCTATAAATGCGCATGGGATATGATATAGATAAAAACATGATGTAAATATATATATATATATATATTTACATTTGAAAGAAAAATAACTTAATTACTCAAAAAGAAAGATACAACTTAATCAAAGTAATGGTCCAATAACATGTCAGAAAGAAGGAGATTGAAAATATATAGACTGCCTAGCTAATGCATGTGCAACACCATTAACTTGATGCCTGACGAAAGATACTGAGATGTTGCTATTAGTAACCAACAAAGCCTTACAATCATTAACCAAATCTTCAAAGTTCAGTCAAATCGACTAAAGATGCCTGACCATTAACAATCTCAACCCCATTTTTTGCATCTGTCTCAAAAATAGCATGAGTAAGAGACATTGTTTGGCACCAAAGAATAGCCTCCCTAAGACCCAAAATTTCAGCTTCCTTCACTACAAAAACACCATCTAATCCAACGAATAGAACAAGAAACAAATTGTCCAAGATGGTCACGAAGAATTAAACCAATCCAGTATTATCCATCTCATGAAAAAAAGTTGCATCTACATTACACTTCACCCAACCCCGCTTGAGGGGCATGCCAATTAACATTTGCATTAGATTGTTGAACACACATTCATCAAGCAAACTAAAACTATTAGCATTCAAATAATCACACAACAAAGACATAGCCGAAAACACAGTCTACTGATGAACAAGTGTCGAATATGACTGCAGCTTATATATATATATATATATATATATATATATAAAACTCATAAATATATAAGCTAAAAATAAAAACAAAAACTAACATATTATATTATCAAAAACCCCGTCGAAACAAAATGAATAGGGTGTTGATCTTTTAAGTAATTAATGTGAGATTTATTATAGAGTAAATAACAAATATATTTATCACAAATAAAATGATCTTGAGCGTTGTAGAGTCTCACATCATGAATAAGAATAGTGAATAGGTAATAAACAAATAAATAAATGAAAAAAAAAAGTAAGATGCATGGAAAACAAAACAATGAAGGGTTAATTATACTTGCAATTTCGGTCTACTTGCGATATAGTAAACAAATTAAAATAAAAAAAAATTTGAACTAAAAATATCTAAAATTTTAGAAATTATACACTAAAATCATTTCAACAAGTTTTGATAAGTAAAAATCCAAAAAAAAAAAAAGAGCTGAAATGCAACTTGACACTGGAATTTTTTGTGGATTGTCATATCATGCTACATTAAATGTCATATAAACATCTAGTCAATCCTAGATATTTAATATTTAAGGTTGATTAGATATCCATATGTCATGATGTAATATTCAGTGGCAAACTGTAATGTCAGTTCTTATTCCAAATCACTTTTTTCGATTTTAACTTATCAAAATCGATAAAAATGATTTTAATCGTATACTTTTTAAAAATTTTGATATTTTTGGATTAAAGAATTTTTTTTCTCTGATTATATCGCAAGGGCGGGTGTAATTAAGTTAGAATAAGATATTGATATAGCTATTTGTAAGTAAGGACTTTGTTATGCCAATGAGATTCTCTACAGCTACCTTATTGACAAATTCACAGCAAATCCTGGAACCAATGAGACCGCAACCAACCAAACACTATGCAACAAATTCCTTTTGGAAGTTGAGGAAAAAATAAAATCGGCTGTCTGTTTTCAACAAAAATATCTCAAAGTAGTAAAGAACCAACCCATTTCTAATAGCCGTCAATCAGTTTTGCAACCCAAATTAAATGGGACCCACTTTAATAGAATCTCAATTTTGTAATATAATTAATTTTAAAATTTAAAATTTGTCAATTTCAGTATAATAAGAAAAATATTCAATAACAGAATGTATACTAAATTATTATTATTATTATTATTATTATTATTATGGTGTACATCCTGTTATGACATTAATAGTTGAATTAAATTTTCAACACAAATTAAAAAAACGAAATATGATGAAAATGATGCTTTGGTCGGTTCTAGTTTAGCCCGAGCATCAAGTTGTTCATTGTTAATTAGTTTTATGATTTTATTTTAGGAAGCCTGGTTTAGTTTGAAGCTACACGCTGGCAAAATTGAATAATCAAGCCATTGTATTTTATATTAAATTCTTAATATCATTATCACTGATTTTGAGACGAGAAGACTGTAGAAAAGGCAACCGTGCAAAATTTAATAATTAATTAGTAATAATAATCATTTTTTTAGAATAAAATATTAATATTTGTTTTAATATAAACTTATGAAGCAATAAAACTTAGTTCATCTTTTTATTCATGAAAGTAAATATCGTGCCCTTTTTCTTAATGAATTAAAATTTTGAAATTTGTAAAAAACTACATGTGCTATGAATTTGATAATTAAAAAGAATTATAGATTGATGATGATTATATAACATATTAATACTAACATATACAATAATGTATTTAAGGAATTTTATATTTATTCAATAAACAAGAAACTTAATTATTAATTTCTTTTAACGTTTGACTACAGTGATTTTGTTGGAACAAATATTAAAATTAAATGAATTTGATCATTACAATTATAATCAGCCTATTAATTTCAAGGATAGGAATTGAAATTTACCCTTCTCTTCCATTTCTTTCGCACTTGCTTTTATGTGTTTCTTGAAGAATTTAATCGTTAATTTGTTGATTGGTTAAATTTTAGAGGAAAAATGGGTTTATAATTTAGACCCCATTATGCTTGACAAAGAAAAATGAAGAAGAATTTCATGATTTCTCCAAAAAAAAACAAATGTATGAGGTGGGGATATAAAAAACTAATTAAACAAAAAAGTTGACAAACAATTTAATTAATCAAAATGTAATTATTTATCATTTTCAAATTATTTATTGGAAATTCAAGTCTCAAGATACCTACTCTTTTTTTTTTTTTTCCATTTTAGGCTTAAAGAAATGAAAACTCATGGGGGTTAGGCTTATTTATGCGTGACCTAACGCTAAAAAGATATTTATGTGATAATGAAAAACTCTTGTGGGTTTAGGCCTAAATAAATGAAAACTCATGTGGGTTAATCATCTTCTAATATCATATTAATCTATGTATCAAAAAACTAACTAATAATCATTGTAAATTTAAAACAAAGGAGGGACCCACCAATCATGTGGGTTAGGCCTAAAGAAATGAAAACTCATGTGGGTTAATCATCTTCTAATTTCATATTAATCTATGTATCAAAAAATTAATTAATCATCATTGTAAATTTAAGACAAAGGGGAGACCCACCAATCATTCACCAGAAAATCTATGAACGCCATATCACAAGATTGGCTATTACGCTGCCACGTGTATGCACGGCACGAAACCTTGCTTTCTCTCTCTCGCTCTCTCTCTTATTCCCCGCACATGAGGTCACTCAGACTAAAAACAAATAAACAATTACTTTTTCTTTTATTTTAGTTTAATTTAACAACAAATTTTGGGGCCCACGCCCTTTGAAAACGTGTATGGCTTGGATTCTTCTTGTTCTCATCTCACGGGACCCATATCGGGGAACCCGAGGAAGTGATCAACGGTCACTTTTCTCTCAACGGCTATTTCAAAAATAATAATCCAACGGTCACAGTAGAATAGGCGGCAACCGTCCTACAGTCTTCCAGGTCTTGGACCAAAGGGTAGCCGATTGCAACGGTTGTCGGTAAATTAGGAGGAATTACGACATTTTCATTTTAAATAAAAAATATATCAATTTTTTTATAACATTTATAAAAAATTTAAATAAAGTAGCCGTTGCGTGCTCCTCTTCTATAAAATGCAGCACCGAGTTGACCCATTAAATCGTGAAATTTACACAGATAATATCAAACACGCCCTCCCCTCTCTGTTGTAGGGATCATGATCTCTGACCCAGTCCTGATTTATCAGTTTTCCCTTATGATAGAACTCAGTTTCTCTTGATTATTACCTCTTCATATCATTTCTATACATAGATTATTTGCTCTTTCCGAATCTATTTTGAATTTAATTTTTTTTCTTTGCCATTTGATTTGGATTTGTGAAACGGATTTTTTCTTTATTTTTGTTAAACATTTTGCAATTTTCTCAAAGGAAATCTATAAAAAAAAAAAATATTTCTATATATATATATATAACAGAGTTGTAAAAGAATTTTCAGGCTGCTGATCGCTTTATTTTTAAAGATCATCGCCTACATATTTTCCTGTTACATAATCTTGTTGTTTAATATTTGCGGATCTCTTGTTTCTTGTTTGTTTGTTCTTTCTGAGATTTGAAGTGATAATTGAGTTTGATCATGGAAGCCATATTTGCTCCATCTTCAAATGACCAATCATTCTCTCCTTACAAGCAAATAAAAACCCCATCAAAGAGAAACACTAGAAGTTTTATTTCTAGACCCACTGAAAATTTTGCTTCGATAAACAACATCATCCACGGCGGAGGAGGAGGCGGCGGCCTCTTGTTTGCTCCTCCGCCTTCAGTATCCTTCTCCTACCCACCTCCATTCTCAGTGCTGCACCCACATCAACAGACTCGAATTAGGCAACAAGCACAGCCACAGCCACCTCTCCTTCCTCTTCCATTGTCTAAACCCCGCCATAGCTCTCTCCCACTTACTACTAGAAAAACAAACCGATCCAAATATCAGTCTCTTACGGCAAAGAAATCGAAACATCCTATCATTAAAAGAGATGATCACGAAACTAAGCAAACTGATCAATCTTTAATTATTGCTTCTTACACTGTACCATTAGGACCCGACCCGAACGATCTACCTAAAGATGTTTCTAAGGTTTTATCATCATCACCACCATCATCTTTTTCATCAATGTCAGGTAATGGTGTTAATAATGTTACTATCAAAGATTTGGAAAGCTTATCGGGTTTGGTCTTTACACTATCTCCACCACCGAGTAGCTTACCGTTGCCCAAGTTTTCTGTCAAACCGAAACTTAGTTGCACTGCTGAGGCAGCCGGGATAGATGCCGGAGCAACAGACAATCTCCGGCGACTTCTACGTCTCCGGTGAAGTAAAAATTGGTCAGTTAAATAATACTGTTGAATGTGATTGGTGAATGGTGATAGAAGGTTGGTTTGCTTTTGGACCTTTCCCTGTAAATAAAAGCATAACCAATCCTACGTTGTTGATTGTGGTTTGCTTTCTTTTTTTTTTTTGGGTGGAAGAAGTTTGTGATCACCACATGCGTTTTTGAATTGGAGGTACACAAACGACAGTCCAATGCAAGAATTTCCCCTTTTATTTATTTTTTTTTCGATTTCAAATGTAATCCTTTTTTGCCTTATCTATCAATAAACATAGGTTACTCTTACACAGATTTCTTTGATCTGAAATTATATTTTATGTTCTTTATACTTTCATAAATTTAATATGGCACACATGATCTGATAAATTTCATCTAATGATACGAAAACCAAGCCTCTTGACAGGTTAGTTGGTACTCGTCGTCCTTAAAGCACTAAGTTATTTACTTTACAGATCTCATCTAGATATTTATTCATGAATAAAGCTGATAAAACATTATTAAATAAGAAATAAAACTTTGGGATGTAAATATTAACGTTTTTCTTGTTGATTTTTTTTTTTGGTAAAATTTTCTTGTTGATTTAATTTGTACATAACCGATCGACCATATCAAATGAACTTTATATCGTTCTTCCATGTGTTGACCCCATACTCGAAGATTCTCAAGTATCAAATTAAAGGAAAAATAAAAGCAATATAATCGCATGAATGCTACCACATTTTCCTATCATAGTTTTCAAATGTAAAAGAAATATGTTTTTTTTTTGTAAAATATTAGTTTTTATTATAAAAATTAATGATATTTTAAAAATAACATGAAGTAATATTTTTTATAAAAGAAAAGGAAGAAATGTTGCTTTAAAAAAATTGGAGCTCATACTCATAAATGTTAAAATATCAGAAAAATTCACATTTGATAATTATTCAATGAACCTTTCAAACTTTTGGAATAAATAAACTTGATTTTGTTAAGTTGCATTATAAAATCAAACCACCTTTTTTTTTTTTTGCTTTTTTTAAAAAACTACATTTTCAATAAATTGGATTTTTTTTCATATATATATATATTGATGTTCTCTATTATCTTTTTTTTTCTATGATTAATATGTATTTTTTTAATATTATAGAACTCATATGAGAGAAAATATGAGTATGTATCCTAAATAATGAAAAAGTAATATGGAGAAATAAATAAATAAATAATTCTCTTTCATATTTTCACTTTTTGTTAGAGGTTGTTTAGTTAAGCCATTGGAGATAGCTGATAATTTTTTAATCATTGAATAGAAATGTTTGATAATCTCAGCTGATAACTATAAAAAATTCAAACAGTTACAGATTGAAAAAATTCAATTTTGGAATTTTTTTAGAAACAACTGATATTTTTTTAATAAAATGACAAAATTAGTCTTTTTATAATAAAATTATATTTTTTAATTAAAAAATACACATCTTCAAAATCACTCTATTCAGCATAAAATATATTATATTAAAAATATAGTAAATTAATTGATTATATTTATAAATTATATATATATATATATATTTATAAAATTTTTTATTTATAATTAATTATATTCATTATTTTAATCATTAAAATATATAATTATATAAATTAATATATAATATTTTATTTTTCTATAATATATAAATAAACAGAAAATATATTTTTTAAATAAATTATACTCTTAATAATAATTTTACATTATAATAGCAATAAATTAATTAATTTTAACAGGTACTACTGTCAATTAACTATTAGGTATCAATTACATCTAAGCTCTAACAGCCCAATCAAACACTCCTTTAATTTATTTTGGTGTGGTTTTTCAACGTATGAATTATTACTTTAAAAGTTGTACACTTAAAAAATTGTTTCAAAAATATGATTTTCATAACCAAAAAAAAAGTTATATACATTTTTAATTCATTTAATGCATCTTTATCTTACAAAATTAAAAAGAGAAAGAAATTAGACTGGACCCAAACGGGCTTTTCAGTTCTCTTCGAAAGGCCCACCTATATTGCAAGCCATTTGTAGGCCCGGAAAGTTAAAATATGGGATTATTATATGTGTATGTTTCCATTATAGATCTTATTTATTTATACGTGCGAAACAAAAATAAATGTATATTTTTTTTTTGAAAATGAACTTTGATGAATTATTGAATATAAAATATATTTATCAGTTATAATTTACAGTTTCACTGTTTTTAACTTGGAGATTTATTGTTTAAAAAAACTACAGGTTGATCGTTTACAACTTGTTATTTTATTATGTACAAATTTATTGTTTATAACTTGCAAGTTTATCATTTTGAACTTGTAGATTCACCATTCACCATTTACAACTTACAAGTTTATCTTTTACAACTTATTGTTTCATGATTTACAGATTTATTATTTATAATTTATAAGTTTATCATTTTAAACTTATAGGTTTATCTTTTAGAATCTGTAGGTTCATTATTTGAAACTCTCAAGTTTATTAATTAGAATTTACAGGTTAATTGATTACAACTTATTTTTCCTTCACTTACAGATTTTTCATTTTATAATTTGCAGGTTTATTATTTTAAAGTTTTAGGTTCGTCGTTTACAATTTGTTGTTCCATCACTTATAAGTTCATCGTTTATAATTTACAGATTAATCAGTTTAAACTGACAAATTTATCATTTAGAAGCTATAGGTTCATCATTTTGAATTTACAAGTTATAAGTTCATTGTTTACGACTTGTTATTTCATCACTTATAAGTTCATTATTTTATAATTTGCAGATTCATATTTTTGAACTTACAAATTTATCGTTTACAACTTATAAGTTCGTCGTTTATAACTTGTTATTTCATCTCTTACAGATTCATCATTTATAAATTATAAAATCAACATTTCGTTCTTCCAAATTCATTATTTATAAACTACATGTTCATTATTTATAAGTTTATCATTTAGATACTGCAGATTCGTTATTTATATGTTTTTTGTTTACAACTTTAAGGTTTATCGTATAAAAGCTATAGATTCATCGTTATATATTCATTATTTCTACTAATATTTATCGTTTTCAACCTTTAACAACTCGATTTTATTTCTTTATATTTATCATTTTTAATTCAAATATCTTTATTTTCAACAATTTAATTCCAAAAATGTATCAAAACTAATATTTTTCATTTCAAATAATAATAACAATACTTAAAATATTAAAAAATACTAAAATAAAATAAAATACACTAATTTAAAGTTTTCTTAACCAAAACAAATCTAAAATACACTGAAAAATTATTACAAAAATAAACAAAGAAAGAAGAAAAAGAAGAAGAAGATAATAACGATTAATAAAATACGCGTTAGATAAAAAAACATGTCACATATATGAATCATTAAATAATATGTTATTGTTTTGAAATCGGATCACAATAAACAGTGAACACGAGTTCATAATATAATTTGCTTATGGGACTACTTTCGAAAATCAGATTATTGTGTAGACATAGTCTCTTAGATGTCCATATTAGGTGGGAGAAATTAACTAATTCAAGCGGGCCTGCTAATAATCCTCCAAAATTGGGGGAGAGACTCCTTTTGGATTTAGTTTCTCTTAATGAAAGATTATCTTACCGTTTAAAAGGAAAGAAAGAATTCAAGTCCATGTTGGATTCAAGATTTTAATTACCGATAGCGATTTTGTGCTCAATAAAATTTATCAATAAACACCGAATTAATGATAAATAGTAATATTATATAAAAGAATAATAAACCTGATATCTTTTGAGATTTTTCTTGTCTAGATGCAAAGTATTTATCCATATATAATTAAATTGGTGTATAATAGATTCATACGAAATATGTAAATATTGTCCAGTACTCAGCCTAAAGGAGAGATGGATGATATATGCAATAATGGAGTGGAAGTTGATGCACGTCTACCCTATGTGGTGGAATCAAATATATTAATTATGGTTTGTTAATAAAGGTAAATTACTGCATTTGCAAGGTAATCTTAATGAGAGCATTTGTAGACTTGAAAATGGGCATCTCCAGATTTCGTGGCCGTTGTAATTGCATGTGGTGTACAATATCCAAAAGAGATCTATATATTATGACTTGGGTTTGGTTGCATTAATGGGACTGTTGAGAAAGAAGCTAAACCGAATTCCTCGCCAATGCATTTGCACAGAAAGGTGCTTGTCTTCTGAACTGCCTTTTGCCTCCCTTCCTCCTTGTCTGTCTATTTTCGACAGGGACTCTCCTCTCTCTCTCTCTCTCTCTCTCTCTCTCTGTGCATATATATATATATAATTGAAAATAGAATTAGCTATTGAATTTCACGAGAGCAGAAAATTAAAAAAGATTTTGGAAGAATTTATATGAATGAATTAAAAGAGTTACAATAAACATATACACTCAAATTGAGCTAGTTCAAGAATGACAACATAAAAATTTCACATTCGATCAATTTCTGTCGGTGGTTGACCATCAAGTTATATCAGTAATTCAATTTAACTTAAGCCTTTAATGATTTTAAAATCTATAAATTTCATAAAATTATGGATTGTAAAATTTATGGATTATAAGAATTCTATCATTTAATTTGAATATAAAATTTATGTATTGATCATATAATTTATCTTAATGTTTGGTTCAAAAACCACAATTTATGGATTTAAAATTTAATTTTCAATTTTACCCTTTACTAAATATTAATAATTTATTATTAATTAAGCATTTTCTAGTCATTTTTATCACATTTATATTAAATTGTAAAATAATATAATTTAGAATAAATTTTCTAAAAAATGCAATTAATGAAAATTATTATTATTTTCAAATTTGAATATGTTACAAATATTTTGCTCAAAATTCTACATAAACTTATTATCCCTACTATATTTATGAATAAATTAATTTATTAATATTTTTTCTTTTTCGAAAATTTTTATTAATATTTGTAATTCATATTCAAACCAATACAAATAAAATAAGTAAAAATAAAAAAATTGTCAAATAATTTTTACTGTATTTTTAGGTTTAAGGATAATTTTATAATATTATTAATTCAGTAGGGACAATCATGAAATAAAAAAATATGATAATAATCTTTCATGGATAAAAAAAATGTGGATTTTGGACTTTCTTACTTATCAAATCATTTAAAAATAAGGAATTTTGGTGGATAAATTATTTTTTAAAATTCATGGATTTTGAAATTTTTTAAGTAACCACACCATAGATTTGATATAAATCTATATATTATTTTAATTTTTTCATTCAAAATTCTTCAATCCAAATATAATCTAATTGATTTTTAAGGACTTAATTAATGTAATTGAGCTGGCTCAAATTGAACTGATTAGCAACTAAAAGTTAATTAATTAACTAAAGTTAGTTATATGTCCAATTATTGTTGGGGCTACAGCTTTATAATAATATACTCTTTAAAAAAAGGAAGAAGGTTTTTAGAAGTCAACAAACAAGAACACTACTAAAGCGGCTTAGAAGCAGATGTGCTTAATTGCAAGGAACGACTTATGATTTGATTTTGTCAAATTGTTCAGTGCATTTTCAATAATCTTTTTTTAAATAAAAAATATATGTAGTAAAATAAAAAATATTTTAGAATATTATTTAAAAGGATCTTGCTATTTAGCTTTCTAGCCAGCTAAAATATAGTTAGATAAAATTAATACATATCAAAATTCTAATTAATTAAGATAAAACAAATAAAATTACTTTATTAACTTTTTTGTAAAATTAATGAAAATTTATTTTTTAACACTCTCTTTTTTATTAGTCTACTATATTCAATATTTTTAACAAAAACACTTATAACTGCTTATCTAGATAAAATTAAATATATTTATTTTCTCTAACTAAAATATTAAAATATGATCATTCTCTCTCTTCTCTCTTTCCCATATATGATACTACTCTTCATTATGTTTTTTGCACTTTTTATTAAAATTTAAAAAATATACAAATAAAACTAAGAGTAATAAAAAATATTTTTAGACTATATGTTATATATTAGGTTGAATACAACTAAATTGAATTTTAATTATCCACTATTTCTTTAATTTCTTTTCAATCTTACGATGTGTGATATAATTATTTTCATATTTGAATTTATAATTTTGTCAAGGATTTAGAGATAAGCATTTAATATTTATAATTTATTTGAAGAACGTCAATGACAATTTGTTTCTTTTTACAAATATTCTAACTAAGATTAAATAGATTTTTTTAATATTGATAAAATAATCTCTCCAAAAAATTTTGATGTTTTTATTTTAATATCTGGAAAAATCATGATCGATAGACGGTAAAATTTGGAATTTAACATTGATCTTCACATAGTCTTATCTTTTATTTTTAGATTATTATGAGATATTGCTCTGATTTAAATCATTATTCATTTTATCTACATATTTCAATTTATTAAATTCCTTTATAATATTTTGGCTAAATCTAAGTCAAGCAAATTGTCAACATTATTTTATAAACATAATATTGATTGAAAAATTTATATATTTTTTTTTGATGTTCATAAGTTATTAACTTAATTTATAAATAAAGATATGAATCAAATTTGGGAAAAATTAATTTTATTTTTTAAAAATACATGAAAATCAATATGAGTACCTTTAAATGGTAAAAGAGAAGCTGAAACTTTGGAAGGGGATGTCCTTAATCAACACTTGCCTCCTTAGAAAAACATTGTTTTCCCAACTAGAAACCATAAAACTAATACAAATAGAAATTATAATCCAATTCGATATACATTTAAATAAGAATAAAACATGCCCCCATTACTGGATCATTTAGAATCATAATTATTTATTTATATAAAAACTAAGACAAACAAATCAGTCCAAAAATATTTTTTCCTTCTTTTGATTAGTTTTTTTATATATATTTTTTTAAATTTTAATAAAAAAAGTGCAAAAAGAGAATGAAGTGCAATGTGATATATGAGAAAAAAGAGAAGAGAGAGAATAATAAATTTAAAAATTAGATTTTAATATTTTTCCATTATAAAGAAAGAAAAAATCAATATATTTAATTTTATTTAGAAAAAAGATTAGTGAATCAATGAAAAAGAGAGTGTTGGAGGCAAGTATGACTAACATTCATCAACAATAGAAGATTTAAGGGTATAATATTAATTAAAACTATATAATTACTTGATTGTCCTTAATTAGTAATAGAAAATGACTAAAATGTGTATTATAGCTAAATAGATTATAGTCAATCATCTTTATTGTATTGAAAATTCAATTGATTATTTATATTTTTTTATTCTACTTTTTTTTATATAAATTAATATTTGTAAAAAAAAGTAAAATGACTTATTATAAAAAAATATTTTTAGAAAAATATTCCAATAAAAAAATATAATATGAATAAAAAATAGATGTACATTAATTACAATTATAATATAAAATAAATTTTAAGAGTAAAAAGTTAATCTCACTGTTTACTCTAAACTTTAAAAATATATATCGCATTGGATAACTTCACATGAACAACTCTTTAAAACAAATAAAATAACTTAAACGCTCTTATGCCCTCAAAGCTCCAACACCATTTGTTAATATAAAATTTAAAGAAAAACCAGTTAGTTAATTAAGGAGCCGCGTTGTTAGATGGGCAACTACTTTATTTATATCCACTACATTTATTGGCGGGAAAGAATTGCTCCCACTCCACGGACTCTGTGTGAACAGTGATATTCTATGCTTCATTCTTGAAATTTCTATCTGTGAAAAAAAACTTAATCTACAGTTTCAGATGGAAGGATTTTCGCCTGCCTCTGATGATCAGGAAATGAACCAGAAAATAAAGCAGCCATCGGATTCGAGCAAAAGGCCAAATGTTTCATTCTTTGGTCTATTTTCTGCTGCAGATAAACTTGACTATAGACTGATGTTTTTAGGAAGTATTGGAGCATGCATACATGGTACTGTTCTTCCTGTTTTCTTTATCTTTTTCGTTCGTATGATGGATTCGCTTGGAAATTTATATACTGATGTTTTTAGGAAGTATTGGAGCATGCATACATGGTGCTGCTCTTCCTGTTTTCTTTATCTTTTTCGGTCGTATGATTGAGCAAAAGGCCAAATCGTATGATTGATTCGCTGAAACTACAAAGTTTAATTACCCATGCCTTTTTTTTTTTGCCAATTTTCTTTTCATGGATTAGGTAATTTCGCAAATTCGCACGGTATATTCATTTGTAGGAGACGACAGAGCAATAGAATGATACTCTAGGTCCCTTAGAAATGCACTTAAATTGGGGAAGAAAAGTGGGGCTGCTAAAGGAATTGGTGTTGGATTTACTTATGGGCTATTGTTTTGTGCTTGGGCATTGCTGCTTTGGTATGCCAGCATACTCGTCAGGCATCACCATACAAATGGGGCAAAAGCATTCACAATGATTATCAATGTCATTTTTAGTGGATTGTAAGTGAATTCTGGATGATATTAGCAGGTATCTATTAGGTCTTATTACTGGGTTATTCAATTTTATCCTGCTAAAACAGGCCTTTTGTTTTCATAGTGCTGTTGATCAAGCTACTCCAAACCTTGCTGCCATAGCTAAAGGCCGAGCTGCTGCTGCTAATATCATCAGCTTGATCGAAACAGACTCCAACCCTCTTAAAAGTTTGGAAGATGGAAATGAGTTGCCAAGTGTAGATGGGAAAATTGAATTTTGCAATGTTTGTTTCTCTTATCCCTCACGATCCGGTATGGTTTTTGAAAATCTAATCTTTTCGGTGAATGCTGGCAAGACTTTTGCAGTGGTTGGTCCCAGTGGCTCGGGAAAGAGCACCATCATATCTATGGTTCAACGTTTCTATGAACCCAGTTCAGGTATCTACGCTTGCATCAAGAGGCTGTTTCTCGTACAGAGCCTGCAGGTAAAATATTAATAACTGTTGTAGCTTATCCACCAAAATTCACTGGGTAAAATATTATTGGACGGACACGATCTTAAGACCCTCCAGTTGAAATGGTTGAGAGAACAGATGGGATTGGTGAGTCAAGAACCAGCATTATTTGCCACAACTATAGCAGACAATATTCTATTTGGTAAAGAAGATGCAAGTATGGATCAGGTTTTACAAGCTGCCAATGCTCATTCTTTTGTTCAACAGTTACCTGATGGCTACAATACTCAGGTTTGTCCTATCTAACCATAGCTGCCAATTAATCAAATTCATTAAATTTATCTAAGACAACCCATTTGAAGATGTTTAATGGGTTTTCTTGAATCTAGGTGGGAGAGGGAGGAACTCAGCTTTCTGGTGGGCAAAAGCAAAGAATTGCTATGGCAAGAGCAGTGCTGGAAACCCAAAGATACTATTTTTAGATGAGGCTACTAGTGCTCTTGATGCAGAATCAGAGCTCATCGTTCAGCAGGCGCTGGATAAAATTATGTCAAACAAGACTACGATCATCGTTGCACACCGCCTTTCCACTAGTCGAGATGTTGACACCATCATTGTCTTAAAGAATGGTCACGTTGCTGAGAGTGGAAAACCATTTGGACTTGATATCTAAGGGAGGAGAGTATGCAACTCCAGTGAGTCTGCAATCATCAGAGAAGGTGATGAGATCGAATTCGATTGATAATTCAGAGGCCTCAGGCAATTCAAGCTTCAGAGAACTTCCCCACAGTCGGAACAATTGGCAGGATTTAATGTCAATGTCAATTAGAGAGGTGCAGTCAAATGATGAAAGCCTGTCCTCACCAAGAAAAGCTCCAACTTCATCAATCTCAGAACTGGTAAAACTAAATGCGCCCGAGTGGCCTTATGCACTACTAAGATCGGTGGGTGCAATTCTGGCTGGCATGGAAGCTCTTCTGTTTGCCCTGGGGATCACACATGTCCTCACTGCATTTTATTCACCTGATGCATCTGAAATGAAACATGAGATTACAAGGATAGCTTTTATTTTTGTTGGATTGGCTATAGTTACCATTCCTATATATCTGCTGCAACACTACTTCTATACATTGATGGGAGAACGCCTCACCACTCGCGTTCGCTTGTCCATGTTTTCAGGTTTTTTTTTCTAAGCAAATCAATGTGTTGTTCTTCAATTCCGTGTAGATTATTCTGAACCCATTTTCTTATATCAACTGCAGCTATCCTTTCCAATGAGATTGGCTGGTTTGATTTAGATGAAAACAATACTGGTTCTCTGACATCAACTTTAGCTGCTGATGCAACCTTAGTTCGGAGCACTCTCGCTGACCGTCTCTCAACAATTGTGCAGAATTTAGCACTTACAGTGACAGCATGTGTGATTGCCTTTAACTTAAGTTGGCGCATTGCAGCTGTTGTTGTTGCCTCCTTGCCTCTGCTTGTCGGAGCTACCACAGCCGAAGTAAGTCTTTTCGAGATTCAATTTTGTAAAAACGGAAATGTGCTGCAGTTAATTTGTTCTATTTTTCAAATGTGCAGCAACTGTTTCTGAAAGGATTTGGAGGGAATTATAATGCATACTCTAGAGCAACTTCTGTGGCCCGCGAAGCACTGATCAATATTCGAACCGTTGCTGTATTTGGGGCTGAACAACGTATCTCTATGCAATTTGCATCTGAACTAAACAAACCAAACAAGCCAGCGCTCTTACGTGGGCATATGTCAGGTTTTGGCTATGGCATTACACAGCTGTTTGCTTTCGGTTCCTATGCACTTGGCCTTTGGTATGCTTCAGTCTTAATCACAGACAAAAACTCCAATTTCGGACACATCATGAAATCTTTCATAGTTTTGATAATCACTCCATTGGCCATAGCAGAAACACTTGCTCTTACACCAGACATTGTGAAGGGTTCACAGGCACTCGGATCGGTTTTCTGTATTCTCCATAGGAAAACAGCAATAGACCCTAACAATCCCATCTCAATAGTGGTAACTGAAAACAAAGGTGATATAGAATTCAGGAATGTGAGTTTCAGTTATCCCGCGAGGCCTTATATTACCATTTATGAGCATTTAAATCTGAAAGTTCCAGCAGGAAAAAGCCTGGCAGTGGTAGGCCAAAGCGGATCAGGCAAGAGCACTGTGATTTCCCTGATTCTGAGATTTTATGACCCCATTTCTGGTACAATTCTGATTGATGGGTGTGATATTAAAACCTTCAACTTGAAATCACTGAGGCTTAAAATAGGCCTTGTTCAGCAGGAGCCTGCATTGTTCTCCACATCTGTTTACGAAAACATTAAGTACGGGAATGAAAATGCCTCGGAAATCGAGGTAGTGAAGGCAGCAAAAGCGGGAAATGCTCATGGATTCATCAGCAGAATGCCTGAAGGGTACCAAACCCATGTAGGTGAAAGGGGAATGCAGTTATCAGGTGGGCAGAAAATAGCTAGAGCAATACTCAAAGACCCTTCAATTCTTCTATTAGATGAAGCTACTAGTACATTAGATACAACATCAGAGAAGGTGGTTCAAGAGGCCATTGACAAGCTTATGGAAGGAAGAACAACAATTCTGGTAGCCCACAGATTGTCAACCATTCGCAATGCGGATAGTATTGCTGTGCTACAACATGGCAGAGTGGCTGAAATTGGCAGCCATATGCAGCTCATAAGTAAACGAGCTAGCATTTATAAGCAATTAGTTAGCCTACAGCAAGAAAAGAGTACAGGATCATAAACAGTCATTCTCCATAAGCTGCTGCATATGTATGAAAGTATGCATAAGAAGCTCCATCTAAACTTGTCTGTCTAATAATTAAATATCATACAAGAAATTTGTATACGAATATGCTATAATTAAAGAATATTATTGGCATCAATTGATACTGCAACCTTATTGTGTTTTTATAGTTTTCTTTGAAATCATTTTTCTGTACAATTATGGTTCTCCTCCTTTTTTATGTTGTTAATTACAAATTTGTAACGGTTGAAAACAGTTCTAATTGGAATTGGCAAAGGGGATGTTCATTTGAAACTCGAAACTATCTGAATTTCGAAACCATCTAATTTATTTGATCCGATCCTATTGACAAATATATGCAATATTATTTCTTTGAAATTTTGAGTCAATAATTCCTTAATTGTTTTCCCTTGCATCTTCCAGTACAACTTTTAGATACTTTAGTGTATATAAAATAATTGTGTATATTTAAGTAATGGTGGAATTTCACCTATAACATAGTCCATACAAAAAAAGATAGAACTAAATTGATATTTGATTAAGAAAGTTGTTGCAAGGTTTGGTGGGTCTAATCCTTAGGATAAAGAGGCACATGGACCTACAAAAACTTTCCCCATGTGCTTCCTTGAGCTAAATGTTATTCTTAATTCCGCAATCAGCGGGCAGGAATTCCTATGATAATTTTTTGTCTTATTTAAGATGGAAAAATGACATGAACAAACATATTAGCTTCATTCTTGTTTTCTTTGATATACAGTTCTTCAACTTGTGTATAGTAATATTTTTTATTTTTAATTTGTATTACATATATATTCAACTTTAATTCGTATAATAGAAATATTATTGTTATATATTTTTACTGATTTTACATGTTATTCTTGATGACTAAGCACCACGTTACTATTTACATGAAATACATGTAGACTCTTATTAATTTTTTTAATGAATTGTGCTTAATTTTTTTTTTGCATTTCAAGAAATCGATTATCTGATTTTTTAAAAAAAAAACAAAATTGTGCTTGAGGGTATTACTAAAAAAAATTCATTGAAGTATAATTTTATGAAGTACAAACCAAAAAAAAAAAAGAATCTACGTATATTCTATGTAGCCCATGATGTGGTGCTTAATTTTCAAAAAAACCTGTGAAACTTTTATAACAAGTAATAATGATATTTTTATTGCATGAATTAAAGTTGAGGTTACATTTATATTATACATTGAAATTGAAAGATATTACTGTACATTCATTATAAATTGAGGTATGATTAATGAAATTTACCATTTTTTAAAAATAAAGTATTAATTTATGTTTCAATTTTTTTTATATTTATGATAGGTAAAAGGTGTTGTAAAATTAATTTTCAAATTATGTTAAGGTATAATTTTTAATTTATGATCATTTAAAAAATATTTATCTTATTTGAATATTTATGTCAATCTTTATCATTAATAGTGCAGAAAATATGAATAAAAATAAAAAAAATATTTTTGTGGATGAAATGGAGTAAAAATAATCGTAAAATCAGAACTTATATGTTAACAGCTAACCTAGAACGAAAATTAGGAGTCAAATTCCATTTTCAACTTTCCTTTTTATATTAAAAAAGTATAAAATGGGTTAATGAGAAAGTAAATATATTATTTTTAAGTAAAAATAAATGCAAGTATAACAATTTGGACGGCAGTTCAAAGTAGGAATGAGAATTGGGCAGAGTTTTTCATCTCTGTCCCAATCCCGACACCCACCTCGTGCTCCGTTAGAAATTTTTTTTAGATTTCCATCTCCGCACCATATAGGGATGGGTATTCCCAACACTTTTATATTCCTCAATTTTTATTAATTTATTTTATTTTATTTTAATATTAAAATTAATTTTTTATTTTTTATTTTAATAAATTAGTTACTTATATAATTTTTAAATAAAAAATATTTTTTACTTAAAATAAGTGTTATATTTTTATTTTATTATTTTTAAAAAATATTAATTATATTAAAATATAAAATAATTATTATATATATAAATAATAAAAATATATAAATATATTTTCGCGGTAGGAGTGAGAGTGGAAGATATATATATCATTTCTGCTTCGTTTCTATTATAAAAAATTTGAGTGAAACGAAAAAAATATTTTATTAAAAAACTGTTCCCTTTGGTGTGGGATCGGTACAAGCATATTATCACTTAGTCCAAAGTTGCATTCATGTTCGGAATTGAGAGTATTTTCATGATTAGCATTTTTATTGGAACGAAAGAAGACCCAAATTTATATGATTGGGCCGCTGATAATAATAATAATAATAATAATAGAAGTGCTCACGTCCTCTTTATTCCATTATTAATTCATACCATAATACCCACAAATGCCACCCACGTTCAAATGCCTTCTTCTCTAGTTATTTCTTTGACTAAGGATTTAATATAGACTTTATTTACGATTATTAATTTGCAAAAAATAAAAAAATACATATTAATTAGTTCAAACAAGTTTTAGAGCCAACAAATCATCAAAAAAAAAACAAATAAAAAATAAAAATCCAATAATTCAGTATTCACCCTGCATTAAATCTAGCAATATCATAATTCAATTTTTGCATTTAATTTGTTTTGACTCAAAACTACAACTTCATTGTGATGATAATTTGTTTGCTAATTTCAGTTAAGAATAAAATCTCTAAATCAATTTGTTGGATTTTGAAAAAAAAAAAAAATTTGTGAATTAGTTTTAAGAAATTTATTCGCTAATTAATTAAGTTAACATTTGTATATACGAACAAATTTGAATGATAAATTGAATTTTTTATTTATCAATTTATTCAATTCTTTTAATTACCTTTGATTTTTTTTGAATGTTCTATTTTTAAGTATATTTAAATTTTCCCATTTATCGATTTAATAGATCGGATCAATTGATTATAAACCTATTTTGAATTTGGGGAAAATGCTCTGTTTTCTTTTTGTACATTTACACACAGAGACCTGTCGATAACGGCACCTTCAAATTCAATGCTAGGCATAATATTTCTGCCCATCCCAATCATTAATGCATTGCCCATCTGAGCTCAATTTCACCCATTTTTGTAAAACATTCAAATGTTCCCTACAGCTTGAAGGAAAATAATAATAAAAAAAAGGTAAGAAAATTTTGAATTATTTGCATGCTCAGCAATTCAAAAATCAAAACTCTTCCATAAATTGTTTGATTATTTATTATTTTTGCAATTGCATTTGAGTTGAAAAAGAAAAAAAATGAAGAATGTGGGGCTAATACTATTATTATATTTATGTATGAGGGTGGTAAGTAAAATAAATAAAATAAAAAAAAGATGATAAAGAAGTGGTTAGACACATAGCTGGCAAAAGGTTGTCTAGGTCAGCTGAGCTCTTCAACCGCAAATAGCATTCTCTCATTTCCTTTCCTTCTCAATTTCCATAGCCTGCGGTTCAAAGCTTTGCTCTTTTCTTTATCCCATTCTCTCTTTGCCATTTCTGCTCTTTCTCTTTGTCGCACAAATCTAGGCTTATTAGGTCTAAGTTTGAATCTCTAATTAGGGTTCTTTGATGGAGTCTGCTGGTTTCTTTGTAATTGTTGATTCTTGAGCTGGTGATGACCGGTGATACCTCTGAAATTGATTTCGAATTCAAAGAATCAGAGCAAAGAGACTGGTTACGGCATTGCTGTTATTGAAGAAGACTAGTGATTTGTTGTAGCAGTCGTAGGAGTAGGGGGGAAAAGAGATCGGGTGGTGGAAATGAGCGCCTCTAGGTTCATCAAGTGCGTCACCGTCGGCGACGGTGCTGTCGGTAAGACTTGCATGCTTATTTCCTACACCAGCAACACTTTCCCTACGGTACTCTTCACTTCTACTCTCTCTTTATCTCTTCGTGGCTCTTGACCTTTTCTGATACTTTTTGCGTTCTTTATTGTTATCTTCTTCCTTGAAGATCCTTTTCTCTTAATTTATGAAATATTTTTTAAGAACCGTTCTTTGCTGCTTCTGTGTAAGACTGTAACTCTTCATCTCTCCATGGCAGAGAGAAAAAATAAGTCTTTTATATATTTCTTTATCAACAGTACATAAACTGCAGAATTAGGTTTACGTTTAATTTGAATTTCAAAGTTGGGGATTTTCAATGCATCTGGTACTTAGATCAGCTGTTAGGATATTACTTTCGTAATTCTTGGAGTTAAAGAATTCTATATGTGGCGCAGACTGGCAATGTTATTGCTTGGAACATTTATTTTGGTATTTCTGGAGCCTATTTTATATGGCAGGAAGTCCGGAATGTGGGGATAGATATAATATTAACTTTTACGTTGTCGCACTGTCTTACTTGGTAAAGCAATTATACATGTATATGGTTGTTTACTATAGAGAAATTATGTGTACCTGAGCATTTCAAGGCATAATCTTAAACTTGACCAACGCGAAACATCTCGATGCTGAAAATGCTTGTCTCATCGCATGCAGCTTGTAGGCTATAGCTCTAGTGGTGAAGACGGAGGTACAGTTGATAAGGGTTGTAGCAACAAAGTTTAGAAAAATTGGGAGAAATAGGGAGAAGGAAGCCAGCTGGGGATTTGTTTTTACCTCTTTTTATAAATATTTTATATTTATAACTTTTAAATTATATGCCTTGTTGCTATCTTCATTGGTTACTTACTCTTCATGATTTTGAGGAATAGAATTGCTTGTTGTTGCTTTATCAGGCTTTGTGATTCCAAGTCTTCTCTCTGTGGCGTTCAATGTCAATCTTCAAAATTTTCAATTGTCCATATGCTTGTTTGTGTTCTGGCAGTTCTGCTATGCAATGCATTTCATGATGATTCTTATTGGTTTTGTTTGCATTTAATTTATTGGGATATCAGCTAGTCATTATTTTATTTTTTCTGTTGTGATTGAAAACAGGACTACGTACCAACTGTTTTTGACAATTTCAGTGCAAACGTTGTTGTGGATGGGAGCACTGTCAATTTAGGGTTATGGGATACTGCCGGTAATCTTGAATTCCTTAAAAAATTTCACATTGATTTTTTTACTGAGAGTTCTTTCTTGCTCTGGGATTTATTCATCACATGGGAACAGGTCAGGAGGATTACAATAGATTAAGACCTTTGAGCTATCGAGGGGCAGATGTCTTCATTCTTGCATTCTCTTTAATCAGCAAGGCCAGCTATGAAAATGTTGCCAAGAAGGTTTATCAATGGCTGTTTTTTTTAAGATGACAAGTTCCTGTCAAACAGTATTTTTGAATTTCTGGATGCTTACATATATTTTTTACTGACTTTTCATTTCAGTGGATACCTGAACTGAGGCATTACGCACCTGGAGTTCCAATCATCCTTGTTGGAACAAAACTTGGTAATGCTTTATCTCACCTTCTTGATGGCATTGGCATATTTGAATTGGTGTATGGAGTAGATAACATGATTCTTATAGTCGACAACAAATATTTTGGGAATGATGCCTAGTTGAGTGGAATAGCATAAATTTGGCTCAATATATTGTCGTAGATGAGTTGGGTTTATTTGAATTTTTTACTTCGATAATCTATAAGCATGACCAAGTTCTTATAATTGATGACATTTTGCTTCTGTATTTTGATGTGTTACCATGACTTTATGGAAACACATGTTAGTAATGGTGGTTTATGTTGCAATGTTCCAAACTAGAAGGTTTTCATAGTATAGCATTTGCGTGCTCTACTTCTGAATATGCTTTTGTGAATATTGATGACTCCCTTGTAGCTAGTTTTGTTGGAGCTCAATACCCTTGAGGATTTAAAGCTTTGTTCTTTTGGGAACGATTTGTCCTCATCGAATTAATATTTGGCTTGCTTGTATCAATTTTTGGCGGCAATATTCATTATATTGTAGTATTTTCTACTTCACATCATTTTGATGGAGTTGATTTTGCAAATGAGAGAATCATTTTCTCTCCCGTCTGCTCAAGATAATCTTTCTTTTTCCAGATCTTCGGGAGGATAAACAGTTTTTCACTGACCATCCTGGTGCAGTGCCCATCACTACTGCACAGGTAAATATCATGTGTTTCCCTCATTCCTCATCCTCCTCTCATCATCTTCTTAATAATTTATTTTTCTTGCCTTCTGTTTTACCTGAAGGGAGAGGAACTGAGGAAACTGATTGGAGCTCCTGCCTACATTGAGTGTAGCTCAAAAACACAGCAGGTCTGTATATCCCTCCTTTTCATCTTAATGTACCAATAAGAGCTATGATTCATTGCTTATTGGTGGAATGCATATTGTTTCTTTAATTGCAGAATGTGAAGGCAGTTTTTGATGCGGCCATCAAGGTGGTTCTCCAGCCACCAAAGCAAAAGAAGAAGAAGAAAAAGGGGCAAAAGGTCTGCTCCATATTGTGATGATCTAGGAATACTTAGGTTTGACAGAGAAAAGATGGCATACTGCAGTCATTTATCAGTGTTACCTTTTCAATTTCATGCCCTCACGAGGAAGGACGACATCTTGTTGTATAGTATTGACCGAAATTCTAGGGAGTTTCTGTGAAAACTTCAGACTGTTTCTTTAGAATCTCATGATCTGTTAATTGTACTGCATTTCTTGTGGAACATGAATATTTTCAAGTCTAAATTTGTTTTATGTATTAGCCAAATTTGTGGGAGGCTTGTAGTATTAGATCACATTTCCAGACATAAATGTGGTCATTTGGATATTTCAAATCAGACCAGCTATCTCTTATGTAGATGTGCATGAGTTGCAAATTTGTATGGCAATATAGTGAAAAGTCTTTTCAGGGTGCTAGTTAATTTGTTTTCAAATGCTTGAACTGTGCTTTCATTATTGAATAGTGTTTCAATTGTTAACAAATAACTAAATACTATGGCGATGCATCCACATGATTTAGTTGTTTTTTTCTTTTCAAAAAAAGTGACTAGTTAAATTTTGAATTTTGGGTTGAAATCCACTTTTGAACTTTTATTTATTATCTGAATCTGTAATTATACCACAAGTGAAGATAGAGACGACGTTTTTAAACGGATAGAATGAACTTGGTTAGGGGTTTGTAATTACTTAAATACCCCTAGAACCCAAACGAGGCAGGATGAATAATTGAATTTATTCTGAATAAAATCTGATAATAATTACATTCCGCAAGTAGAGCAACAAGAACACGTCATGCTAGAGAAGGATAGATTACTACACGTCATGCTAATCCTCAATGTTCAGCCCATGATTCTCAGTAAGGATAACGCACAAAGTAAAACTCGGATTTCGGAAGGACTGGGATCAAATAAAAGAAATAATCAATTTCAAATTGCACAAACGATGCTGTCTTTTTAAAAAAAAAAAAAAAAATCTCAAATCAATTCGAGGGTGGGAAAATGCTACAATATCTTTATACAAAAGGCAAAAACCCAACAATTACTAAATACAAGCCGCTTTCCCAAGTCTCAACATATAACTCTAACTCATTGCAAATCACACCTTGATTAGGATCATATTTCTCACCCATAGCACCACCTTTATGTTTTTGGAACTGAATGTACCTCACTGTGCTAGCAAAGAAAGCATTTGCAGCTAAATCCGGGGTTGTAGAGTCACTTTGCATTTCATTGTTGATCAACTCTATCAGAACCTGAATTGCAGAACTCGTAACCTGTGGGATTCCTTTCTCATAATAGCATAGATACCCGAAGCATATGCCCACAAGCCACAATTAACGTCCTAGCTAGAAGTATTGAAGAACAGGGTTCAAATTACAGGTTCAACATACTCACTTGTTCAAAATTTCAACGAACAGTATAACTGGTCCACTGCTACCTCTTGTAACATTGGCCATTTGCTGAGCAGCATTTGCAATCCTCAAGGCGTTTTAGGCAAAGCAGGACCCTGAAATTAGACGGTTTCAAAAATTATTAATTAATTTAGAAGTGTAAATAGAACAAGAAATTTCCAAGTATGATTCATTAATAAATGTTGTGAGAAGACGGGAACCTTTCTCCATCCATTATGCCATCTGGATCATTAACCCGAAATGGATGTGAACATGCATAAACTGCTCTGCACTGATCAGGTTTCTTCAAAAGCTTTGCAGAATACTAAAAGAAATATAGAGAGGAGAGAAGGAGGATTCAAGTTAATGGTTTGACCCAAAAAAAAGGATTAACAGATTAAAGGAATCACAGTATTATTACTCCAGTAGCCTTGTGCGTTAAAGTATCCCTGTTCTCAACACCAATTGCATTCATCCTCTGGAGAATACCAATAATGAGATATATTGCAGTCACTTGGGCCTTGGAATCCTAGAAAGCAAGGTGAATATTCGTTTAATTAAACAAATTAGAAGGCGCCAATGTTATTTACTGAAAAGTTTGTCCCACTATCAGCAGAAAATTGATTCATGAGTAGATACCGCAATTTCTTCTTCATATAGTACAAATGCCTGGGTGAAAATTTCATAAGCAATGAAAATTTCATAAGCAACTGATTCAAGATCAGAATCATTTGCAGCCTGATTATCAAAGAACAAAAACAACAGAGATCAAACTTAGTAAATAACAATAAACAATATTAAAACCAACCCAAAAAAGAAGGTGATGAATATATAAACTCGCATGCCATTTTTTATTTTTATTTAAAAAAATCCTGTTAGTTATTTGGTCAGACAGGTGAACAATGACATACTAACTCTTAAAACAAGAAACAGATTCCTAGAAAGACTGAATGAAGAATCTTCCATGCATGTGGCATAGTGCGCAAGTATGTGAGTAATAGTACATTTGTAATCTGCAGTATTACAGGAAGATATGCCAGCAAGTGGTGAGCAAGCATTATGTGCCTGCCCATGCATGCAAGAGGTGCAGAGGTGGACATGCTTGGGTTAAATGCGGCATTCGTGCAAGTGAATAATCAAAGTATTTCATTAGCATGCATGCACGGAACCAGGTGGGTAACACCAGTTTGTTATTTATTGTAACTTAATAATCAGTTTTCTGAATTACCAAGTGAACCATGACAAGTACAATCTTAAGGCAAGCTCAGGTGATGGGATGGATGAAAGAGCCTCGATGGTCTTACAAAATAGATAATATCATTTTCAAATCCATAAGGATATATATAATATCAAAATCACAGGCAAATGGAAAATAATAAAGATAAACAAGGAAAAATATAGAACACTTCTGGTAACACATTTTAGAAGAGAAAAAAAGTCCTAACATGGTGAGCGAAAGAAATGTTCCAGAGAAACTGGAGAGAGAACATAACCAAAAATATGGAAAATATGCTAAGTAGTCTAGATATACATGTCAAAATTCATAGCAGGATCCAGATCAAATAGAAACTCAACATGTCATAACTAGAATTGTTTTCTCAGCAGGTTCTACCGTTCTACTACTGACATGTCTAGAAGTATCAAGAGATTAGACATAAGAACATCATAGTAGCAACTAGCAACAAAGAGCACCTAAACAGAGTTACCTGATTCAGGAGCCGAAAATTTTTTTTGGGTGTTGCTGGAAGTTCTTCTCCAACTACGTCTCCATCCTGACCTTACAAACTGTCTGAGCAGCTGCAAGCAACAAATGGAAGTCAATAGAACGAGCAGTTTAAAGACATTAAAAATTGTACTCATGAACAGACAAGAATTAACCAATGAGCTGATTTTGATTCAAGATGAAGTAAAGAAAACAGAGACAGTGGTTGCAGGACTAATGTAATACATATTGTGAGAAAAAAAAAAAAACATCTATGTGTTTTATATGTGATAATATTTTATTTCCTGTGTATGTACAATATTTTTCAAGCAAATGTGGTAATTCTATATATATCAGTGATCTAACAATGCGTTTCTAGAAACAAAAAGGTTTTCCAACAATGTTATCATCAATTAGAAGTTAATGTTAAGTTTGAGCCTTCGAATTAAGACCCACCTGAAACATAAGAATATCACTCCAAAAATTAACCAATAACAGAAAACTAGTCATGGAAATCCATTTTGCTGTAAATCTTTTACGATGCATAATTTGATTCTTTCCAGGCAATGAATATGTTGCAGGAATAGAGTGACCAAAGTAAAACTATTTTATATTCAAGAAGACAGATCCTAAACACACCACAATTACCATATCTTAAGCACCTGAATATGATATATCTAAATAACAATTTTCTATAAGAAAAGTGGTGTCATGGAAAGCTATCAAAATGCTCCTGTTTGCTCCAACAGGGTTTATCAAAATGATAGTCCCAAGTGATTTACACAAAATAACAGGATATAAGGAACCTCTTATATATTGCAATGTCTTCTCTGTTAAAATAGCTGTTCTTTTTCAGAAAGGCCTCATATATTGACTTTTAGTACATAAAATCAGGATGAGGCCTTTCTCCAGATTCCTCAATTCGTCCTTGAAGAAGATCTCCAGCTTCCTTAATTCATCGAAAGCTCTCATATCTAAAAATCCACGGAATATAATTCTCAGAATGAACAAACTAAAATCCATATTAACATCATTTATCTGATGAATCAAAATCAAGTTAAGATTTACAGAGTTCATGAGCGTTTCGAAGTTGGGAGCTCCGACCAGCAACTGAGCTGAATACTTTTGGAGAGATTCTCTGAGATTATTGGCATCCTGTTATATTGAATAGAAATGAAAATTAGGGTTTTAGATATCGGAACAAGGAGAAATGCAGAATTATAATGAAATTGATTGTATACCAAAAGCGCGATGCATGTAAAAGGCGTAGTGTTGAATGCTTGGCGATTCCCTCCGCCAGCAATTTATCTTCCTCCTGTATTCCGTCTAAGATCATATTCACTCACACAAACGGAGCTTCGATGCGTTTATGAATTTATTCCATTTTTTACATACTGAATTTGTGCCTCACCGTCGCCGGTCACCAGCGAGCCGTTAAGCATGGGGTTGTTTTTGTAAATGTGCCTCTCTCTCTCTCTCTCTCATAACTATATTGAGTGGGACTGGGACCGCTATGGGGTGGATCTTCTTATAGAAAGCAAACATATTAGAGGAGCAAAACTTTCATGGATATCCACTGAGACTTTGATACATCTGAGAGCCCTTTAGTGATCCAATATAGTTATGCATTAAACCTATTTATATAATGTATGGACATTTTGAGAGGAACCCATATCTACTTCCGTCATAGATTAATCTACAAAATAAGCTAATAAATCAACAGGGGACTAATAAAAGCTCCTACCTAAAAAGAAAAAATGTAATAATAATTTAAAAAAAACAAATAGAAAAGAAAATCACAGCTAAAAACTATGATATAAGCAAGATTGAAAATGGAGAAGATTTAAGAAAATTTTTAGAGAGAGAAAGTTCACCATTAGAAGATATGATGGCATGTTGTTTGGCATATTGCACCATGTGAACCAAAAATGAATTTGATTTCGCTTACTTGCTTTTGCTTCGAAATCAGAAGTTGATGTGTGACATGCATCAATTCCACAAAAATAATTTGGATTTAGTTTAATGGCGACAAATTGAACAACTCTTAAGGATCAAACTAAGGAATTTGACCCAAAGTTCTCGATTCAAACAACTAGAATAAAACCCACGATTTAATCGTCACGCTAAAATAATTTTATAAATAATCAAACCATAAACATAATTAATCATCAATTAATTTCATTCGTTCTTCAATCCACACTAGTACTCTCCATCCTAGTATAAATTAAGGAATTCCAACTGAAAATTAGTTTTTGGTTAAGCAACCAGGGAGAGTAATTACCTATAGCCAGACGAATAAGCCCTTGCAATTTGAGCTAAATTATGATGATTTGTTAAATTATATAGTAATTTGTTAGCATATAAGTGCTACTCACTTTTTCTTCTTTAGTTTAATTTTTTTTTTCTCAATTGTTTTGATGGCACTTAATAATTTTTTTCAATATGAGTTTAACTGTAACATGAAAAATTACAATATGCCATCAAATCAATAGGGAATAAAAAAAATGAAAAAGAGAAGGCATAACATTTTTCTTTATTTGGAACGAGAAAGGAAAAAAAAATGATGATATTGATAATTAATCATTACATTTGCCTTATTACTCCAAACTTGAAATAACAATAATATATTGAGAAAAACACAAGTCAGTAACTTATGGTCTAGTTTTCGGTTCAAACATTTGAATGTTTTTTTTTAAACTATTTAGTAATCAAGATTCTTATAAATTTTGAATGTATTCTTCAAAGTTGTAAAGAAAAATTGAAAACTTAAAATGAAGTTGGAAAATTTGAAGGAAATTAATATAAAAACCGAGGATTGAAGTTTGAGGGGTTGATGGACTAACAGGAAAAATTAGGTACCACTTATTAGAGAAGCCATCATCACCATTTAGAAATATAACTTGCAATTTTCTGCTAGCAATAAAGTATCTTGGATAACTTTAATTCAATTTACTGTACAAAGAAATAAAATTCAAAGATAACTCTGGACATTGACCTCCATTAAAAATGAATAGCGTGTAGACTCTATATGTATAGTATTCTTCTTATAAACTAGTCTTAATATATAGAATATTTTAGCAAGATGTTTGGCAGGATTAGATAAATACTAAGAATATAAATTGTCAAACATTCGAAAATAACCAAAGTCCGTGTCCGCCTTTCCATCCTTTATTTTTAAGAAATTTTTTCACATGTTTTATCATATGGGCTTCTGTCCTTGCTGTTCTTCGATTTATTTATGTACTTCGCCTGTCTTTTACTCTAAATTTCTACTGAAAATCATGTTAATGGTGGCTCTGAATTGCTAATAATTTTTAAGAAACAGCAGAACGGGTCTTTTGTGGCACTCTACAGAGTAGAACTTTCCAAGCTATATAAAATAACACCAGGAAGTACTGACCGATGCAGTCAGATAAAGGTATAGCTGGAAGGCCTGAAATCTTCTTGATAGCTTTCCTGTCAAATTCTTATTGAATTGATTCCAATGATCTAGTTATTAAATGCTTCTCTTTCCGAGTAAAGCTTTTGCAGGCAATTTAATGACAAAAGCTGATTTTTGTTGCAGAGGATTAATGAAAAAGGTTTGTTTCTATATTTCTATAATTAGCTTGAAAAAAATCCAACTTTTATCATCTTATAGTTTTGGGGTTTAATTTCAAGATCAACTTATGTTCAGAAAATTTTGAGGAGGCTGATAAAGCATTATTGTCCAACCAAGGCAGCAGTTGTAGAAACTAATAGGAACAACTCTTTAAGGTGAGTTGAGTTGAAGAGTTTTTAATTTAGTTAATGAAATAAAAATTGCTCTGTAATTATGGGCAGAAATTCTTTCAGGAACCAGCTTTCGCTGGTGAGATACGTTGCTGATCAATTACCAGAAGGAATCGTTGTTCATGCTCTCCGTGAAGAGAAGAAGATGGTCTTCAAAAGGAGTTCAATTCGACGAGGTTTGATTTATATCTGTTAGGTGTTTGTCTATAGCTGTTGATGTAACTTTTCTAACTTCGATCAGCTTTTTTTTTCCCTTCCAGGCTTCAAGTTAAATTCTGGGCCGAAGTTCTATGTTGAAGAAGACTGTACTTGTTTAAGAAAAGCTCACATATCTGCCTCTAGTGAAAACATAAGCTCTGAAGATGATTCAACATCTGATCATGCTAGCTTTAAGGATGAAAATGGATATGAGGAGAAAGTTGGTCTGAAATCGATTTCAGTAATCAGAAGAGAGCTGCCAGAATCAAATCTTGGTTGGCCTCTTCTTCGAAGAAACACTCCTCTCGTCCGCGATACATCGAGAAGGTCTAAAGCAAGAAGCATGTCCCTCGTAGAATGGGTGATGAGTCTACCTAGTCGATCATCTGAAACAAAAATGCAAAACCAAATTGATTCAGATTTAGATGAAGTTAGTATATCCTTTGATGGCAAAACAGAAGGTTCTACTTCTACTGTCCAAACGTTTTATTCCTGTGAAAATGAATCAGTTGACGGAAGCTGCAACATAGAATATGAAGAGTCTGATCTTAGGAACATTTGTGTAAGTGAATCAGTTGATAAAATCCCTTCAGGTTCATTTTCTGCGCTTACAGACCAATCGACAAAGTTGAGACCCGGTTGGCCTCTCCCCCGCATAAAGATTTCTGTATCTGCATTTGGAGAATCTGTGAAAGAATCTGAGGCCAACAATCAGTCAACACAAGCAACTCCTAAATTCCAATCCAATTTCCCTCTCGAAGAACTTATCTGTTTATCTGCGCCAAAAATGCTACCAAAGAAGGTGGAGATTGTCCTCAAATTGAAGTCATCCGGCTGCAAGCAGTTCGCCTATAAGGAGCTTGAGAGAGCAACTCATAAATTCTCATCTGGTTTAACTCTCTTCCTCTCTCTTGGCGTTTGCTTTAAAGTTTTAGTTTCACTTAATACCACTTTCACTTATATAATGAAGTTTTCTTAATGTAAGTTCAACTTCCGCACAGAAAATTTGATTGGAGAGGGAGGGTGTAGCAATGTATACAAAGGATGTCTTCGTAGAGGCAAGCTTGCTGCAGTGAAGGTTCTAAAACCTTATAAGGAAGCTTGGAATGATTTCTTCTTAGAAGTTGATATTATGTGTTCCTTAAAGCATAAGCACATTACACATGTGATAGGTGCATGCATCGAAAATAATCATCTAATTTTGGTCTATGATTTCTTGTCCAAAGGAAGCTTAGAGGAAAATTTACAAGGTGATTTTTCTGTGGCTATTGGTGTTGCTTCTTTAACAAATATGACCAGAGCACTCATAAATTGTAACATCAATTATGACTCAGGTATCAATGAGAAGTCTATATTGCTATGGAAAGTGAGATTCAAACAGGCTATTGCGATTGCTGAGGCTTTAAATTACCTGCACAATGAATGTTCTCGCCCCGTCATTCACAGGGATGTGAAGTCCTCTAACATTCTCCTTTCCAACGACTTTCAGCCACAGGTACATGTCTTAGTCAAATTTATTGCTTTTGAAATCAATTTCAAGGTAACGAGTTGTTATTGTCAATGGTCGTCATTGCTGACAAAAAATTGGTAAAAAGTAGGTAGCTTTCAACATGGAATAAAGAAAACATTGATCAATTTTAAGTCCCATGAAAAAGTGCACAAACATTAAAACTGGCAAGAACAGCATATTGACGAAGTTCATATTTCCATGCATGCAGTTATCCGATTTTGGGCTTGCCATATGGGGAACTGCAGATTCAACTTATTCAATGTGCAGTGATGTTGTTGGAACTTTTGGGTATATAGCTCCAGAATATTTCATGCATGGAAGGGTCAGTGACAAAATTGATATATACTCCTTTGGGGTAGTCCTCCTTGAATTATTAACGGGGAATAAGCCAATATGTTCATGTCCTAAAGGACGGGAAAATCTAGCTAAGTGGGTAAGCATTTTCCACTGTATTCTTTCACTGTTTAATAAAGGGATTGAATTGTGGTAATGTTGTTATTCAGTGAGAAGCCTCAGATTAACAACAAATTTATACTAATTCAGGCAATGCCGCTAATAGAGAGTGGGAATCTAGAAGCATTGCTGGATCCAAAATTAGATGGGGAATTTGACATTGTTGAAATGCAAAGAATGGTTCTTGCAGCAACACTCTGCGTCAAACAGTCACCTAGATTACGTCCAAAAGCAAGCCAGGTACTACAATGTGATTTTATTAGTTAAATTATTTTGATGAATTCTGAAGTTAAAACCTGATATTTGGGTTCAAGCTAACAAGACATATTTCTACTCTCTGCTCTAGATATTAAAGCTGTTAAGGGGGGACAAAGAAGTAAGAAAATGGATGAATGACTACATTAATGATCTAATAGAGACTAGTAATGAGGAATTTGATGACCTTTCCCCAGAATTTGCTGACAAACAGAGCTCAGATTCTTCATTTCCGGTTCTGAATGACGATGATTCATCTCTTAGCAGCAGGGACGCATCATTAAGCAGTGTAGAAAAAAAACATCATTTATGTTGAAGGACTACTTGAAAGAAGAACAGGTGGATTAAACTACGTTACATAATTTGTTTTGATGTTGCTGAATTTTCTCACCTTACCAAAAGCTGAAGCATGGATTCTTTTATTGTGAATTAAACAAGAAGAATTTTGGCTGCATATACCAATCTTCGTCAAGTGACTACAGATGCTCCAAAAATGCATTTAGTTGGTCTCTGGCCTACCGACTCAGTCAATGTATCCGAGCCAGCAACTTTTTGACTGTCTTATTGGCTCCACCACGAACTGAGCGTAGATAATAATTTTCAAGTGACTCAGTCAATGTATCTCTTGGATGATTTACTATTGATATTTGAATTGAAGCAAAATGTAATACATTATGGTAGAACGATTCCATTCATTTATTCATAAAAAAAAGTGAATGAATTTGACTACCTATTTTGCTGTGATTTTACCCTGACTAATGGGTTGTTGAATTTGAATCGTCCCTCCATGCCATGCGAGATGGATAACAAATCAAAATCATCAATATTAGACTTATTTATATAACTAAAAAATTTGGCGCTTTGGGCAAAATGTGATAAACAAGTTACTAAATATTTAAAATTAAATTTCAGGCGGGTCATAATTTGAAAGATAAATACAAAAACAGAAATATGGTGCAACTTTTTATGATGTTTACAAACTCTTAAACAAATTGACGTGTTCTCATGGAGTATTAATTTGTAGGTGAGACAGAATGTTTATTTAGTATTTTACCTTCTGCAATGATATCAAAATCTTATTAGGAAATACAATATAGTTTATTAATCTGCTAACTGGCATATGGTAATTATTAAACAAAGCTTCATTGAAGGAAAATATATGACCTCGCTCAGTTGCCATTGGAAACAAAAAAATCTTAAAGATGACGATGATGAATGAGGAGACAGAAAAAAATATTAGAAAATATTATATGATTAATAATTATCCTAATCATATTTAATAAATATTCTAATTATATTCTAAATTCTATTTACAAAAAGAAAACACACCCCATAGCATATATATCCTTCACAGACAAAAGAGTGGTAGTCTGTCAGTAGCCATTCCCTGGAAAAGCATACCTTTAAAAGAGCTCCCAACTAAAGATCCTACATATATCTCTCACCTAGGTAGCAGTATGAGTTCTGTAAGTCTGCAGAAAATCAGCAACTCGCTATCTTTACGGACATTTAAAGCCAATGCATTTCAAGAATTCAAGAACATTCTCTCTTAGACCTTGGTAGACAATTTGACCTTCTGTATATAGGATAATGTCATCAAAAAGATTATGTCTCTGGTTGCAGGCTGCAAAAAGAAAGCGATGGACCTTTGTATGAGTTAACTAATTATGATTAATATCAGAAAAAACAGAATGCAAAAGGAATAATTAATTATGATTTATATAAAATGAGTGCTAATTAGGTCATAAACTGAGTGCACATTAATCACTAATCATGCTTTCTCAGTTCTCATTCAAAAGCAATTGCATAGAGCGTTGTTGATAACCAGTACAGAGTTAATGATATTGTTAGCCATCAAACTTGTCCTGAAAATTCAGCAACTTATTTTCGCATCAAAACAATTTTGAAGTCTTCTAATATCTTAATTTGGTCATAAACATGAAAATTGAACTCCTTCAAACACTTAATAATACCCAAAAAAAAATCAATGAGATTGTATCATGAATAGCACGTGAAAACAAAAACCATGGCACCATACAATTTTCCAGTATTCAACAAAAAATTTAAAAAAAAAAGGTGGATCCATGCTTGCATCCGAACGTAAATGAGTGAGAAGTATGCTTACATTATCAGAACAAAAATTTCATCTTCCTCAATCCTCTGAATCAGGTGGGTATACTGTTAGTTGCTGATGATTCTTTGGCCACAATGTTTCTCCATTTATCTTTGAGATCAGCAGGAGTTCAACGACAGTCAAAAAGATGATGACCGGACACCAAAATTTTCATCCTAGGAATATTTTTATTTACAGCAGCTGAATATTTATGCACTCCTTCCTGCCACATGACAATAGATGAAATGACAAGTAGTAAGGAATCAAAGCATAAGGTGTTGTATTAACTTAGTCTGAGGTCAATATTATTGTTCATCGATGACCATGGACTGCAGATTAAACATGAAAATGTCAGCAATTACAATAGCAGATCAATGGATGTTCAAATTATAAAATCCAATATTAAATCCTCAGCATTTTACAAATAACTAACTTGAAATGCCTTAAGGTTAACCTTACAATCATGCTAAGCTACCACATTAATTCTAAGAGCTCCTGCTCAAGGTCCTTTGATTTCCATAAAGTTGAAAAGTAGAATGCTATGCCAGTTTACTTTTGAAAAATTATGAAGCAGAACACACAAAAAATTTTATAGTAAACAAAGCATAGTCTACTTGAAAACCATGTCTAGGATGGTTTATGTTCTAAAATGTGTTAAAGAAAAAGAAAGAGACTTAACAGGTGATTCCATCTCAAAATCACATCTACGTGAAAAGATTATCAAATAAAGTAGCAATTACATGTCCATTCATACCCTTAACGCATCTTCCTCTTCTGGTGTCCAATGCAATCTTTTGCGCTTTTGGAAAGCAAATGGTTGCTTCTTGCTGCAAATAAGTAAAAGAAAACCTTTAAGTGACAATTGCCAAATATCTCTAGGTAACAAAATTATGTCATTTCAAAAATGAAGCTACACAAGAAAACTCACGATTTTGAAGGATTAAATTTTCTGTTTCGATTCCTGGCTACTGGAGTTGAATCAGAGACCAGAATAAATGAAGATTTTTAGGGAGTTAGCATTTTGACCATCTTTACTTTTCTTTGCTTAAGTCGCACTGCGATAGTTTCAGTGTCTGAATCAGAATCAGACATTTCATGGGCATTAATTGCTGCTTCACCACCGGCATCCTTATGCAAATCTCTTCTTCCTCCTTATTTTGTACTACACATTCTTCCCAATATCTTGTCCAACATTCTCATCATGCTCCTTTTCCTTATCACTACAAGCTTTGAAATCCAAAAAATCCACCAAAGCTTTCTTAGCCAATATAACCTTGTACTTCAACTCTTTGGTCCTATTCAACTCTTTGGTCCAAACTTATTGGAGTTTATACCGACAATAAGGACAGCAAAAATTTCCTTCTTCATCGTACCCAGGTTTGCTAGGGATACACTTGTCATGAAGAGCAATTTGACAACCAATTCTAAATCAAAACAGCAACTGCTCACTTCCATTGTATTTTAAACAAGTTTTTTTACAGAAACATTAGTCTCATCACAATCACTTTCGCTTGAATTATAGAGTTCTGTCCTATCTGCAATATCATCACCATTTGAAATATTATCCTACCCAAAGATGAATAGACACTAATATTACTAATTATAAATTCGGATAAAGTGTTGCCTAGTTCATATAGTTTGTGGTGTAAGAGCTAACAATGATTGGAAATAAGGAGAGAGATGTAACCGGAATAGGAGGAAGAAGTCGCCTTGCGGTAGTGGTTGAAGATGATCGGTGAGAGGATCTGGAGAGTTGAGGCCTAGTACGTGTTTTAGTTGTCATTCTTCAATCAACAAATTAGGGAACCGGGAGTCAGGGTTTTCTGTCAATTGGGGGAAAAGTGAGACTGCCGGAGTAAAATTAGACTTTGGAACTTCACTTATTCTGTTATGACTTGCGTGTTCCGCGCTCCGTTGTCGACTCGATGATTTCTACTAAACGAGAGAAGCGAGCCATTAATTTTTTGAAAGGAAAAAGTTCAATTGAGATATTTTTGGTTGAAATATTCATTTTTCACTAGATTATATAATGGTTAATTAATTTACTTAGTTGACTTGCAATTTAGGACTAATCTAGCCCTTTTTATTCTTTAAATTATTTTTTGTTATTTTTTTCATAAATTTTTATATCAATGATTTTGAGATTTTCTATTGTTATTTTAGAATAAAATTAGTAAAGAAATAAAAAAGAATGTTTCTAATATTGTGCTGTACCAATACGATGATCGTATGAGTGTTAATATTGTATTAAGTTAGATTAATAAAAAGGGCCAGATCACATAAAGTTTTGAACAAAGTATTGCCATTGCTGGGCGCAGCAACATCTGCTATTACAAGTTGGCAATTACGATCAAAACTCCAGCTTTGAACAGGGATTAATTATTCACTTGCTACTCATTTTCCACTGCAAGTTGTGCTAAATGTGCTAGCCAACTAAATACTTTGTATTTTTGTAAGGATTGAAAATTATTTTAATTCTCATTATATGTGGAAATTGTATGCAAATGTATGAAACGATATTTGTGTCGTCGCACCAAGAGGATACACTTCTTCAAAATTTAATGTTTTTTAGACTGCATCAAAATGCTCATGTAAAAATGAAAAACGAGACTATAATAAACTCACTATTGAAATCTAAAATAGTTAATTAAATGCGAGATTTTCTTTTTCTTTTCATGATCAATAGTGAGTGCTCGTGGCATGTGGAGTTGTGCTTCGCAAAAATAATTTTCCTTTGTATCTGTCAATCCTTAACAAGTTGTCAATCCTCGAGCAAGATACTCTAGTTTGATTGTTTATAAACTACTAAATTGAGAAAAAACGATGTAGAATTACCAAAAAAAAAATACATTAGATATTATCAAAATTTTTCTGTACAGATATTTCTTACTCGTCCTAACACTCCTGTTAGGTGACTAAAAAAAAATACAGGAACCATGAACAACAATTCGGTAAAATCTTGACAATGTCTAAGCGGTTGCCATCAAAATGGAACAGTGTAGGGTAAAGCATAGACATCAGCCTCATGCAGGGTGCGAGCAGAAGGCCACAAACTAGGACTTACATGGCATGATTCACCATGGTAAGATAATTTGAATCTTTTGTTTCCATGACCTTCTAGCTTGCTTAAGTCAAAAAGCCATTCTTGATCATCAAAATTGTCTTGATCAAACTCAAGACACGGAGGAATCCAATCCTCAATCAAAACTTTGTACAGTGATTCTACAGTCTGTTCCCTTTTCTCATTTGACAACTTCCCATAATCAGTTCTCGCATGAGCCTGACGAGAATTTTCTTTAACTTCCGAATTTGTAACACAAGTCTGTTTAATTACTCCAGAACCAGATTCCCCGAATCCTGTTTTGGAGTTTACAGAGATATATTCCCGGTGACCAGGTGCACTGGAAATTTCGTTGTGCTGTGGAAGAGATTTTGCATTTCCATGATCAGAACACAAACTCTCTCCACTAATGGATGTACTGGGCTCTCTATGCCTTCGAGGCGGGAGCCGAATGCAAAGGATATTCCCTGCTTGGTGATTAGAGATATTCAAAGATTATAAAAATTTTGAAACTCATTTAAACACGAGTATCAAATGCATAAAAAGCAGACTCACCACGAGTTTTGGTAATATATCCTGTGTCTTCATCTCCTTTTCTCTTGTTGCTGCTACTGTCAGGTGAATGACATAGGCCCTGGGAACAAACAGGCTGATCGTGTTCCTCAGTCAAGCCACTCCTTTCAGCTTCATCCTCTTTTCCTTTCGGAAGAGGACTTCTCATCAGTTGGTTATACCCATCCACCACATAACAGAGTTCCTTGATTTCTTCGCCATTTTCCTTCTTCTTCTTCTTCTTCTTCTTCTTCTCCTCTTTATTCACTTTCCTCTCCCTCTTATCCTTCCTTTTCTTACTATCAAGTTCAGTTATGGTATTCTCCCGGTCCCTCTGGAGCTTTTGAATGCCAAAATAACAATTTCAGAATTGAGGGCCAGGGAATACCAAAGAATATGAACGACCAAAACCAAGGAATCTTCAGAGCAATATGACAATCACTTGCAATTTATCCCTATAAAAGACAGGCTATGCATATTCACATGCTCAGACTAGCAGTTGCTTTACCACAATGGGACTTTCTAAATGCCAACCGTGTCTCAACTTTCTAACAAAATAAAATCCTGCTCTTCCGACATTTTAATAGAGGTAAATATACAGAAAAAAAACTTTCCACTAAGCATGTTTTATCAAATTCTGCCCTGCGAAGATTTATGTTATCCAACTACTATGAAACAGTCTTAAAGGAAAATTGCTTTCAAAAGATTTAAAGAAAAATCAGATTTCACCATCCTTACAATATTAAAAAGTTGCAATAAAGAAAATCTAGAAAAATCATTGAACTATGTACCATAACAAAATTTTAATTCGATTAACCAAATTGAAACACAAATTTTGAGACTACAAGAAAACCCAATCAGATTGAAACAAAGTCATTGACCCTTATTAAAACGCTGCTCGTATAATCGGAGTAAATATGCTCTAAATACCAAACAAGTACGGCAACCGAAAGACGAATATATGTCTTCAAATGCACATCGGGACTATACACACCACTATTTATAGTAGAAATGGAATTCCTGACTATTTATCATTTGGATTACAACTAATAAGCACGATTATCCTTTTTCATCAAGTAAAGACTTCATTCAATAGCATCCTTACAAATATTGACACATCGACCCTATCAAAAAACATGGGTTCTTCGTTCTTACGATCAAGATTAAAATTACAAATTAAATTTACAACAAAGCAGTTGAGCACAACGCAAGACAGATTTGCTCAACGAACCTTAATCGATTCTTTCACGGCCTCACCACGCACTCCGTTCCTCAGATACCCCGGAGGCGGGTAAGGAAAGCACCGTGACATTGCTCGATCCCTTCTGTGACTGACTCTGAATGTAATCCTTCAAAGGATTGAATTGTTAGGGATTTTGTAGAACTTAGAATATTTTATTAAAGGATTGGATCCCTAAATTTTTTTTCTTAATGAAATTGCCATTTATACGAACCCGACTGCTGAATAGAAGCTTAGGAACTGCTAGGATTTTCTAAGTTTGGAGAATAAATAGTTCTCTTATCGCGCCCCTCGCTCAGTGACAAGAAGACAACAAAATCACCACAAGGGCAGGCTATATATAGAGTAGGCAAGTTAAAATTTAACCTAAGTCGGCCAGCTTTTCTTTTTCTTTTTTTTTTTTCGTTTATTAATGAGCTGGCTGAGGGCTAAGGTCGGTTACTTTTCTTTGCCGATAATGCCCTCATTGTTAATTGTTTTAATAAACCTCTTGTATTATTTTGGTAGGGCTCCGTCGGAATTTTAACGAAAAGAATACTGTAATTAAAATCCAATTAGAAATAACAAAGTATCAATAGACAGTTTCCAATTTTCAATTTTTTGATTAAGAAATAAATATATAGTTTTCACTTAATGGGATAATAAGGGAGATATGATTTATATTTTATGTTTAAACTCTCTATCTATGATTTACTGTTATTTTCATTTTATTATTTCAAATTTATTATTTTCACTTTATAAAAACAATTGAAATTAAAAAATAATAATTTATATAATTTCTATAGTTTATTTTAGACCAATCATTAACAAATTATATATTTATATTTTAACTAAAATATACATAAATATTTTTATTTTTTAAATTAGAGTTCATTTTGCTTTTTTAATTAATTACTCAATCATAAAGATAATAAACATATATTTTTTTTTAGTTTTCTCGAATTATAAGTCATTTTTGTTAATTTTTTATCATATATTTATTTATATGTCTTGTTATGCCTTGATTATATTTGTAAAAGCACTATCTTAATTATACAATAAAATGTTTTAACTATTCTATATTTATAAAATATAAGAATTATAAATTTATAATTAATTTCTTAACTTTCTAATTATTCAACATGTCTTTTTTACAAATAAATATCAACTATCATCTTTTAATTTTTTTTAATAAGTTAATAATAAATGTAATAATATATTATGGTATATTAGAATTTGGAAAATATAAAAAAAATATAAAAAAATTTTATGATTTCAATTTTTCATTATAGAATATAATTTTATAATTTGTATAAATTAATTAAATAAAAAATATTTTTATATAAAGAAGGTGACGCGTGTTGGAAATTATACCCCCAATTTTATTAGTCAACACTCAAAAGCCCCAACTAAACCCCTCCAAAACCCTAGTCAATTATAAACCTGTAACCAAACACATCTGTGGAAAAACAGCCTAAACACTTCCAGAAACAGACTGTGAGAGCAAATTTTGATTTGTTCACCATGAGAAGAGTTAATGGACTGGCCTCCTTGACACGAACAATTGCGGCCTCCGGCGCTTGCGCGGGCTCCACGGGTCTGCACCGGGTGGTTCAATCTGCAATGATGAGCACGTTCTCAAGTCCGAATTTAACCCGGAGAATTGCCGATTGTCTTGGAATATCAAATACTTCTGTCACGCACGGTGTTGCTGGGGCCATGTTCTTCTCGGCCTTGGCGTCCTCCCTGGGGCAAGAGGTCTACGCCAAGGAGCCACCTCCGGCCGAGAAGTTTCTCCCCAAGGATGTCGTTCTGTACCAGTACGAAGCTTGCCCTTTCTGCAACAAGGTTAAAGGTATTTGTTCATTGTCAACTTTCGTTCTTCTGTTTGATGTTGAAATGGAAAGAATTTATTAATTAAATTATTAGGAAATTTGCTCTCTTGTATTTCTTTCTTAGCGAAATGAAGTGTGAGCCACCATAATTGCGGTCAAATAATTCGGAAGGAAGAGGACCAGGTTAATTTTGATTTCGAATTAAAATTATTTTTAACTAAATTGATTGCGTGTTCAGAAATAGAGTTCTTTCCCATCAGCTTATGAATTTCTATTTGCTTTATCCAGAGGTTGTTGGATTAGTTTTTTAGTATATTTTATTGCTCAGATTCATCCAGGAAAAATTAATATTTGATGAAGTTAAACTAAATATTTCATCCAATGAAAATTTTATGGTGAAACAATGTCGTGCAACAATGTTATGCAAAATGGTTTTTTTTTTTGGTGAATCTAATTGGAAAGGCCCAACTTTATTTTTAATCATTTAATTACTATCAACCAATTTAAAAGCTTTTATCTTTCACTTTTTCCTATTGAAACCCATAGCAGGGATTGGTTTGGTTTTTTTCAACTTAAGACTAGATTTATTTGTGTTTTAGATCTCTTTATAACTTTTACTTGATTGAATCTTACAAGAGTAATTTTTCCCCCCTGTTCTTTGTTTCTCTTCCTCAGCATTCTTGGATTATTACAATATTCCATACAAGGTGGTGGAAGTCAATCCTATCAGTAAAAAGGAGATTAAGTGGTCCGATTACAAGAAGGTGCCAATACTATCGATTGATGGAGAACAAATGGTTGACTCTTCAGGTTTTTGGCCATTCACTCTTTTTTTTTTCTTTCAAATTTTGGTGGCTAGACAGCTTGTTTTTTCTGATATAAAGACAATGATAGTCAATTTTATGTTGTATCTTTTGCATTTTTTTTTTAAAATTTACATGTTTTATCACACAGACATAATTGACAAGTTGTTTCAAAGGATTCATCCCGACAAATCTATCCCAAATGGTGATGAAGAAAGCAAATGGCGCGGGTATGATTGCACATCTTGCATTTTGATTGCATTATTTTGAAATTCTTACGAGTTAATATCTTCATATAAGTCAGTCTTTTGCTCATTGTCAATGATCTAACTGGAAAACCATCCATTTCTACTTGTGTAAATTTTTTGCTGCCCTTATTCCAAATTTTGTGGTCTTACTGCATTTTTCCATTTGTTGTCAATGCTTTGTTTGATAAGTAAATAGTCTGTTGACTGATGAAGCCAGCATTCTTAAAATAGGTGGGTGGACAATCACTTGGTGCATATTTTATCACCAAACATTTACCGAAGTGCTTCTGAGGCTCTTGAATCCTTTGGCTACATCACCACCCATGGTAAGACTAGATCAATTATACATTATGTTCTTTTACTGAGTTAGATGTGCTTTTTAGATCTTTCCTTGAGAAAGAACAAGGCATGGCATCTATTGGCAAGTACTGTCTATTTAGTTTATAGAGCAATGTTTTAACTTACAAGTTTTTTTCACTTCCTGAAATGCCTGTGTGCTTGTACTTATCCGCTCATCCATGGAAAATCTTGGCTCTGAAACTTTATAATAAATCAAATATAATTCCGATAATAAATCAAATATAATTCCGAACCAACTTGATCTGTGTGTTACTCCCTGTAAAATCAGGTAATTTCAGCTTCACAGAGAGGTTAGTTGCTAAGTATGCTGGAGCTGCAGCAATGTACTTTGTCTCAAAGAAACTGAAGAAGAAGCATAACATCAGTGATGAACGTGCAGCCTTGTATGATGCTGCAGAAACATGGGTGGATGCTTTGAATGGTCGTGAATATCTAGGTTTGTATTTAGCTGGTAAAACTTGAGAATTTCCTTTGGTAATGACTACTAATGCGAGCAACAACGGATATCCTCTTACCAGGTGGCGCAAAACCGAATTTAGCTGATCTAGCTGTTTTTGGTGTTCTGAGGCCCATTCGACATCTGAAATCTGGTAAAGATATGGTGGAGCATACACGCATTGGTGACTGGTACTCTCGGATGGAAAGCGAAGTGGGAGAACCTACCAGGATTAAGGCATGAAATAGTGTGAATATTTTGTTGGTTGAGTTAAAATTGCAAATTGATTCAGCTTCGAGGTATGTGGAATTTTATTTAGATGAACCATCTATAGAATTTCATTGACTAAATAATAAAAATAATCATTATTATGTTTGGAAAGAAACTGTAATTCTTGAGCCTAGTTATATTTTATGATATGGTGTGAGAAACTCTGTGATTCTTGCAAATGGTTCGTCTTTTTCAGTTTATATGGCAATGGCAATACAACAATGACAGTGATATTGATAATGTTAATTTGTCAATTCATTGAAGTGGCATAACAAGAAATTATAAATGACTAAACATGATTTAAATATCTAATTTCCAAATCTGGTATTGGCAGAAGTATTGGCTTAAATCATATCAATTATTGTATCACGTCAGCATTTAAATAATTTAATTAAAATTTATTGGTATTTATTATGTTTTGATAATGGGATATGATGAGAACATTTGTTAGACTCTCAAGATTAGTTGTAACTTAGTTGTAATTTGAAAGCTTGAAACAGCCACGACCAAATTGATTTGGTCGATTGTATTCAAAAGGAAAAAAAAACAAATATTCAATTCTGTCGATGTCAGTCTGAGATTCGTACTTAAAATTTTCTCCATATGGGGAGGTGAAGCGTCCAATTTGTTATTAATGCTACTGCTTCTGCATATGCTTTTTACAGCCGCTCCTTTTTAGATAACTGTAATGAAGAAACAAAAGCTGTCTGTGCGTGTAAAAGCAGGCACTAATTGCCAACGCACTCTCCTATTGCTCGAAGGATAAACATGTTCTTTCTGATCTTATCCTTCAGCATGTTTTCCTTCTCTTTAATTTCAATATCGTTTAAGCACTTTTAGGTGTTTGGCAATAAGGTTTTATTATTATTATTATTATTATTATTATTATTATTATTATATCTAATTGCATGGAAGTAATACGATTAAATTATATTTGGTGTTTATTATTATAATTTCAGCAGGAAAAAAATATATTCTTTTAACTGATTTCATGGTGATTCAACCATTATTCCGATTCGGATTTTGTAGCCCTACAATAATCTGGTATTCAGTTCTCATTGATAAAATTGAATTTTAGAAGTATTGAAATATCAAATTAGAATTTATATACAATTAGTAAAAACACATTTCTTTGGCCCTTAAATTTTATGAATTTATTCTATTTGGATCGTCATATGAATATTCCTTCTCTTATATCTTGTAAGTTTCTTTTTTTTTTTTGGGGGGGGGGGGGTTTCTGATTGTAAGTTTCAATTTTGATTCTACTGATAATTTATTTGATGGAAAAAAAAAAAGATTTAACATTTTTTTTTTCCATATAGCATGAGGTTAAACGTTAAAAATTAAGGAAAAAAAATTACATGCCTTCAAAATATGTAATTAATTCTTTTTGTTATTGCATTTTAAGTTTCACATATGGTTATGGCATTTAGCTACGTACGATACACGCAATTACGCAAATATTTTTACCCATAAGTTTTCAATAAAAAATTTAATGAAAAAAATTCAGTTAAAAGGCTCAAAATAACAATTTCTTTTTAAGAAAGAACCGATAAGTGCATTTTTCCTTATAATTATCTAAAAATATGTCAAGTAAATTCCTGGGCTCATAAAAAAAAAAAAAGAAAGGAAGAAAAAGAAAAAGCTCCTCAACTTGTCTAACGATGGTGATTGGCGAATAATTAACTGGGCATGGGAATTGAGATGGGCGTTCTTTATTGTTGACGAAGGAGCTTATTTTGTACATTGAATCGAGCGGAATAAATAGATTGCTTCGCAAGGGTGAAAAGGAGTCTGTTCAACCAAATCACAAGCTTCCTGCACCTAACACTGAATTTTGCTATGACGTACTGAATGCCGTGAGGTATTTAATCTAAAAGAAACGGTATGCACTTTATAGCAAAAGGAACAAATTTCTCATGATTTTGATAAATGCAATATTTTGTAACTTTTAGATCATATATGATTAATTTATTTATACTGGGGCATAATTTTTTAAAAAAAAAAGTGTAATAAACGTGGATTAGACTTTTTATTGTAAAAGTAAAATTTTAGCTATTTAACTATTTATTGGACTTGTTAAATTAAGTGTATATTTTAACATTTTCAACTACAATAATTATGTAATTTTAATTTTGAGGGGAGTTAATATATATATATATATATATATATATATATAGTCATTTGATTCAAAATGTTGATTAATTAATATAATTGAATCGAAAATTTCGATGGTTCAATTTGGTTCGAATGAAATTTTTAGAAGGATAGGGTTTTTTTTATTTTCAGCTAAAAGGGGTTCAATGAGTAAGATAAAAAAAAAATTATGGATAAAATGGGTTTTTCCAAAGAAAATTCATTAATAAAAAAAAGTCAAAGAGAATACAAAAAGTAATTGAATCAACCGGTTTTCGAAGGCACCACGTGGCTTTTAGAGGAGAAACGTATGCCAAAAATTTCCTAATTGTTATAGATATAATCATATAATAACGCCCCTCCGGCAATGAAAAATAAAATTATAAAAATGTTTGTAGCTTTCGAACTGAAACACTAGGTACCAAAATCGGTCATTAAAGAAAAAAAAAATCCAATTTAATAAGATATTTCGAAATCGATCCTGAACAGAATTATTCTCACCCTTATGAGATTTAGCAAAAAAAAAAAAAAAGATTGAAATCGCTGTTCTTCAGCATTTTCCAATGACACAACTGACAATTTCTCCAATATCCGATTCCTTTTCTATTATTTTTTGGAAAGTATCCGATTCCTATCTATAAAACCACTCCTTCTCCTCTGTCACAATCTGTGTCACAAAATCTGCATTTGTACGTTGTCGTATAACTCCACCCTCTCTTTCCTCCCATTAATGCAATTTTGGTCTTTGAATCCGTTTCGCATTTCTTCACCAACTCCATCACGAATCTTTTCATTTTTTTTCTTAATTTTAGTTGGGATTTACGATTTTTTAATCAATTGATTCAATAATAAACTGAATAAATTATGAAGTAAATATTAAAAAAACAATACTTATTTAATATGGATTCATCATGCATAAAAATGGTTTCAGTAAATGTTTTTTTATTGTTATCCTCTCTCTCATAGGATCTTTTCACTGTCATATCACTATCTCAATTTTTTTTGGGTTTTCCATTTTTAGTTTTTTATGGAAATCTCATATTAATTAATCTTAAATTCTTAATTATTTTTAAGGGTTTGTTAGTTTTCCCACACTTCTCTCTGCCACCTATATAACCACATTAATGGACTCTTTCTTGTCTGAATCAACAAAGAAGGCAAAGTCCATGCTTTCAAGAATTAAGAGTGTGTGTGTCTTTATAGAAAGATAAGGGCTTGTATCTCTTCTGATATAAAAACACCAAACCCTCTTCTTTTAAACCTAAAGGATGTGAAATTTATTTGTTGGTTAATTTTTTTTAGATTTGTAGCTTCAGCTGTCATGGCTATTCAAGCACAATTTCACCCAGAGTATTTTGGTCTTCCCCTCTATGGTTTGCAGGATTTGATGGTCAATAACAATCCTATTTTTGGGTTTGAAGCTGATTCGTGCTTTGCTTTTCAACAACCTCTCTTTCAGCAACACCAGACATGGGCTTCTTCTTCATCATCATCGTCATCGTCATCGGCATCGTCAACTTTTGATAGTTTTCTTCCCCAATACTTAGATGCTCATCATCTTCACATGCAAAGGCAGGAAGTTGAGTCCATCCTTCAATTACAGGTATTCACATATCCAAATTAGGCTTTTTAATCTGTTCCAAATTAATTTTCCAGTCTTAATTTTTTTTGGTTGACGTGCAGAATGAGAGGCTGAAATCTGCTTTGCAAGAGCAAAGAAGGCAGCACCTGACAAACCTCCTAAACAGTGTGGATTCTAAGGCAATTTCTTTAATGAAGCAGAAAGAAGAAGACTTAGCACAAGCAACCAACAAAACCATTGAGCTCGAAGCTTGCTTAAGAAAAGCACAAATAGAAAGGGAATCTTGGCAGGAATTGGCCAAAGAAAGCGAAGCAATGGCTGCAGATTTGAGCAACAAGCTTGAACAAGTCAGAGAGAGATTGTTGCTGAGCAGTGATAGAGGCCAAGATAGAGAGTCCATCATCTGCTGCGGTTCAGGCCAGAGAAAAGAAGAACCCAAAAAACTAATCTGTAGAGGGTGTAATTCTAGGGTATCGTGCTTTATGTTTCTACCATGTAGGCATCTGTGCTCGTGCAAATCTTGTGAAGCTTTTTTCATCTCTTGTCCTGCCTGTGAATCTTTTAAGGAAGGAACCATTGAGGTTTTTTGGGCCTCAAACTAGCAAGAAGATCCAAGACTAAAAACTCCTTTTGCTTCTTTATTTGTAATTATGGTGTTCATTGTTTTTGGCTGATAGTGTAATTAATTTTGGATTACTTTGTATTTTGATTTTGCCATAGAGAATTTGTCTTCAAATTAATTTTTTCAGTTCATGCCACATTTAATTTATTGTCACTTTATTTTATTTCATTTTTTACTATTATTTTGACAAAAAAATTAAGGATAAAATAAATTCTTGAGAAGTAATAATAGAAAATTAAAAGTTAGGTACTACTAATTTGATTAAACTTTTCCAAAGCAAATGAATATATTTTTAATCCTCTTATTTTTCTAAATGGCCTATGTTTACAGATTTTTTTTTTTTTGTCGTAAGGGTACTACCCATATAAGAAAATGAAATGATGTTTTTGGATAATGGTATACTTTTTTTAACTTTAATGGGTTAAATAAATTTTGCCTGATTTAGAATTTTGGATTATTAATTTTCTTATTTATTTAATATTTTCTTTGTTTTGGGTCACAACTCACAAGTCACAAAAAAGAAATGGCAGGCAGCTTTAGCCGTAACAGTTCTCTGATTTGGCTGACAAAAAAGATTTTGAAAGAACTGAATTGTTACCGCCACTTTAGTTATGTTTGCTTATTTTAATGGCTTTTCTCTCAACCTTTTTTTGCGTAAACCGTAGAGATTGGACAGTTGCAGTCTTTGCATAAATATAGAGTGTTCTCATTTAAAACCTTAACAGTCAAACATTTAATATTTTGAAAATCTTGAAAGCTCTAAAAGAATCAGTTTAGTACTTCAAATTGTTTTTCATATTCAATTTGATTAAAATATAATTTCTTAGCCAATTTATTTAAAAAAATTTATTTCACGGATAATTTTTGTTCAAAAATATGGGAGACAATTTCTCTCAACAAAATCACTGGTGCTTTTTTAATAGAGAAACACTTGTATTTTTTACATCAAAAATATATGATGAAAAATAAGTGTTGGAACATTTCTTGTAATGGCCCAAATACCGGGTTAGTCATAAACTGTAGTTTCCGAGATTGATCAGTATACCCGGGGGTCAAAAATACACATGTGGGTGAAAAATATTTTATTTGATCATCGGAAAATATAGGTTGTGACTAGTCTGAGGGTAAAATTTGGAGTGAAAATAAAGTCAAATAAGCCCTCAAAAGTCAAAATTAAGAAAAAAAGGACCCGATTTGATTAAATAGTTGGTTGACCATACTTTGATCGGGCTATGAAAAATAGCAAAAGATATCTAAAAATTTATTTTAAGACATGGATAGACTCTAAATAATATTTAGGATTATTTGACAGTGAAAAAGGAATTTTACGGTAATACCGAAAATTGAATTATCAGTCCGATTTAAGTGAGCCGGACAGAAAACAAACTCCGATTGAGTTGAAAATTTTTGTGTAGACATATAAAAATATTTTAGGAATTATGGAATTAAATTTGGGTGAAATTGAGCTTGGAAAGTGAGAAAAATAATTTATAGTGCATAATTGGGCCTAAATGGGTTGGGCTTTGTTTGGCCCAAGCCCACCCATTTAAGACCACTATAAAATGGACCCAAATTATCAGAATTCTCTAGAATTCTGCTTCATCTTCTTCCCCAAAATTCCCTCTTGGCCGAACCACATCTTTCCCATTTTCTTTTCAAATTTTCTTCCATTTTCTTCAATTCTCACACCAAAATCAACCATCCAAAATTAATTTCAGCCTCCCTAATAGCTAAAATAAGTTTTTAATCTTCATTTGGAAGGCTAAAGTAGAAGGAAATCAAAGGAGAAAGTTTAGGACTTTGATTGGAGGTAAGCAAAATTTATGGTTTTTAATTAATTTAATGGTTTAAATAGGTAGTTTAAGATATGTAGATAATGAATATGAAGTTTATTTGAGCTAAGGAAGTAAATTAATGGTGGATTAATGAAGGAAAAATATTGTCCATGGTAGGTTCAAGAGAAGGAGAAGGTTCTTCCAAGGGAAAGGAGAAGGAGAAGGAAGCTTAGGAAGACCAAGATAAGCAATTAAGGTTAGTGATTCCTTAATCTAATTATTTCCATTAATTAAGTATAATTTAGGGTTATGGAAATTTAGAAAATTGTGTGTTTTGTATGTAATTGTTAAATTAATGCTTAAAACATAATTAATGGATTATGAAAAGTGAATTAGAATGATTAATTTCAATTAAAAAAATTGACTAGTGGAAATTGTAAAATATGACCTTATTATGTGAAAAATGAATATTAAGGAATAAATATATTTTAATGTAAAATTATGATATATATGGAATAATGAATGTATTAATTAGTGAAATGAATAATTAGAAATTGAAAGAAAAATTTTAATGATGCAAATTAAATATAGGCCGAAAAATGAAAGTGGAGAAATTAATATTTTCTTTGCTAATTAAATGAAAATTTAGTTATGAAATGCAATATAATATGATTTTAGGTGTGTACAAATTTATTGAAAATTTTTAGATTAAATATTGCATATTTTTCTATTTATGGATGATATTATGTATGAAATGAATAATAATGAATAAAAAGTATTTAGTGAGTTTATAACTTAATTGATTATCCATAATGAAATATTGATATATCAGAATGAAAAATTTTGGTAGTGATAAAATTGTTATAAAAGAATAAAATATTAAGTGATTAATAATGTAAAAATAATAAATTTTATGAATTTAATGGAAATAAAATTAAAGAAATAAAATAATGCCCTTAGTTATTTTCTGATGGTTAAATCTAGCCCAGGATATAATTGGCTAGCCATAGGGACATTATTACCGCGGTGCGGGTCATGGCGACGCGCTTATGTAGACCAATGATGGTCTACTACAGTGATAGTGATTCAATGAATATTATATAGTGCAGTGCTCGGGTGATCTTTCGGGATTACTCTTCAGTGTAGTGGACTTTTGAGTCCACGTCCCATGTATCTGGTCCGAAGATTTTCTATCGGATTGAATCTAGGGGCAAATAAAAAAAAATGAAATGAAATGACAATTGTGAATGAAAAATGATTAAAATGAAAAAGATGATAAAAATGAAATAAGGGAAAAATATGAAAAAAATAATAAAAAGGACATAAGTGATAAATTTGGTAAATATGATAAAAGTGAATATTGTAACAAAAGAAAAAAAAATGTAAAATTGAAAAAAATGAAAAATAAGTGAAGATAAATATTAAATTGTGTAGAAAAAAAATGAATAAAAAAAATGAATAAAATGATAAATATTAGTGGCAAAAGTGAAAATAATATATAGTTAGTGGTATAACTGTAAATAAATGAAAATTTTAAGAATTAAAGTGAAATTGAAGCTAATTAAATAAATAAGAATGAATAATTAAAGAAACAGAGTAAAAACGGACTAATTTGAAAGAAATTGAAAGTTCGGAAAAAAAAAGAGAGAAATAAAGATATTCAATAGTGAATTAAGAATAATTAAAAAATAATGTATTGTTAAAAAGAATTATATATTAAAGAGAAAAATGGAATAGTATATTAAAAATATTATTGCATGTATAATTGAATGAAAATATTGTTAGTGAAAATTTTTAGATTAGTAATCACCACTGAGCATATTAATGCTCAGCACGTAGTTATTTGACTGCGTGTAGGTAGTAGCAGGAAAGGCAGGAGCAGACATATAAATTTTGGGAGCTGATGGAATATTGACATAATTGTAGGTTATTGTATAAAATGGCATGTATATATAAGTTTAGATATGGTGTTGTAAGAATAAAATTTTGTATATATTCTGATAAATGAATATTTGCGAATTATTATATGTGTAGAGAATTGTAGTTGAATGGAAATATATTACATTATGTGGATTGTTGTGCCCAATATTGGGCTGTGGATTGTTTGCTTTGCAGGTGGGTTAGTTAGTTTATAGCCGTTATGCTGCCGAAATTTTTGGAAAAATAAAAAGGAATAAAAAAAAAATTTCGGAATACATCGGCTATAATCGTATTTACCCACGTAACGTATGTATAGAACAAATGTTATAAGGGTGTTACATTTCTATTTGTTGAATTTAAACTTTCTAGCCATTAAAAGAGATTAAAAAAATAAAAGATCTTTAACCTCCCTGTATTTTCATTATCATCGAATTTGAAATTAGAAAAATGTAGGAGGAGCATTAAGTGTGAAAACTAAAAAATTAAGAGTGTGTTTATTTATAAAAAAAAAATTCTTTGTTTTATTTTCTAAATTTTAAGGAATTTTCATTTTCATAAAAACTTTCTAAAACATGTTTAGTTGCTATTATGCATAAAACTTGTTTGTTTTCTATTTGGATAACATTTTAAATTTAAGAGTTATACTTGGAATAAATGAAATGAAAACTTCTTGTTTTCATTTGAAAACAAATTATATATATATATATATATATATATATATATATATATATATATATATATATATATATATATATATAAGAAAATATAAAAAATATATATATGTTAAAACTCATTTTTTAAAGTTTAGTTATAAGTTAGAAAATATGAAAAACCGTTTTTTATTTTCATTTTAAAAAATAATACAAGTAAAAAAAACATATTTTCTGTTTTCATTTGAAATTTTTTTTACAAGTAAACACAACTTAAGAGTTTTTTTACTATTACTTATTACTTCTAATTTTTGGCTACCGTATATTAATTTTGTATCGGAATGAATATGCATATAAACCGCCCCTCGGCCATATTTTCTCATAGAAAATTTTCACTTTCGTATAGCAAATTTTCACTTTCATCAGATCCATGGAAAGCTGAATGGAAAAAATCAACCAAACAATCTATTTATAAACATATAAATTAATTAATGAAATGAATTATTTAATACATGAGGAAAGTTGCTTCAGCTTTGTCGGCTCAAAGGGTTGTTTTGGCAAGCTCAAATCGAGCTCGAATTCTTATAATAAATTTAAACGAACTGAATTCGAATTCACTAATATTCAACTCGGTTCGGTTTGTTTATAGTCTTACTTGCATATTTATCATTTTTAAAATTACAGATTTATTGTTTAGATTTTGCAGGTTCAATATTTACAGATTAATCGTTTACAACTTACAGATCCATTATTATGAACTTGCATATTCATCATTTTGAAACTACAAGTTTATTATTTTGAAATTTACAAGTATTACTTATAGATTTATCGTTTATAATTTATATAATTATAATTTACAAATTTATCATTTTTACCAAACTTATCGTCATCAATTTCCACCTACTCAATTTTATTTTTCTATATTATTCATTTTTAATTCAAATATCTTCACTTTCAATCAGTTTCTTTCAAAAAATCTAAAATAAATATTTTTATCCTAAATAATAATAATTATTATAATATTAAAAAATATTAAAATAAAATAAAATATACAAATTAAGAAATTATATCTCTCTAAAAATGAACTTAAAGTATACAATTTTTTTTTATATTTGTGAATAAGAAGAAAAAGAAGAGAAAAATAATAATAAAAAGAAGAATAGCATGCTGAAGAAGAATAATAATACAACAAATATAAAATTAAAAATAGTATTATACTAATTAATAACACACAAAATATCATATATTTAAATATGCTGCCAATAAAAATCACATTTTTGTATGAATGTAAATGCTATTAGAAGATGATGATGGGTTGGTGTGAGTTTGTTTTGGTCTGCCTTCCGTAGATAGAGACCAAAAAGTGTTTATCGATCACTCTTTTTAAGTTGAATCCTTGTTTGAGTTTTGAAGATAACAAGTTTTGCTCTTTTTCCTCTTTTTAAATTCCATTGGGCCAGCTGATAATCAGATCTCATTAGTCCACAACATGATTTGTTGTTATTATTATTATGATTTTTTGTTGAAAATCCACAATGCTGGCTTAAACAAGTACTTTTCAATATTTTATATATATAAGAAAATTTGAAAAAGGAAAATAACATGTCAATTAGAGTAATTTTTATATTATGAATCTAAATTTATATTACATTATGAATCTAATATATTTTATAAGTACAAATTATTTTTATTTTTTATATATTTGAAAAAAATAATTTATCATTTAGATAAATGATACACTAATTTATTGTATATATCCATAATATAATTTGCGAATTTGGAGAGGGTGGAGGATGCTTTCAACTTTTTGGGCCAGATTCTTGAGGGGAGGAGCTTTTCATGGGTTGAATAAGAAGCCCATCGAATCCCAACCTATACGGCACGCGGAGCAGTTGTCGTTGTTTACGGTCAATAGCGTTCTGTATTGCAATTTGCAAGTGGAGCGCTGCTTGCATGTCAATAAGGCATCGGCAAGAATCTACTATACATATCCAGCCCATCGTTATCAAAATACCCACAGACCTGGCGTTTCTCACATCCTTGATCTAGCGGGTCCCAGAGATGGGAGTCCGCTTAGAATATCAATATGCCACGTGGCGCAACTTGTGAGCTCAAGCACTTTAAACTTCCTTGTTCATGCTTACACCTAAGGAACTTTTTTATTTTCCAATAATTATTTTGTTTCCCTCATTCTTTTTCTTTCCGTTTACTTCTCCTTTCTTCGTCCTGTCTCTGTTTGTGTTTGTGTTTCAGTTTCCTGAAAGATTGTCGGTCAGAACCAGCGATGCAACAAGGAGACTACAATTCTTATTACCAGTTCCCTCACCCTAATCCTAATCCCACCCCCAATCCTAATTTAATTGATCATCACCAGAATTCTTACGCATCTGCGCCGCCGTTCAGCACCAGTTACCTTCCCTCCGATTACCCTGTTTATCCTCCTAATTATCCTCCCTATTCTCAAAATTTAGATCCTGCACCGCCTCCTACCGCTCCCTCATACACCCCAACACCGCCACCCCCACCACCATCAACATCAACGACGGAAGCTCTGAACCCTAATAATCTACAGTATTCTTTTAACCCGCCATCGCAATCTCAGCCATCGAATTTCCCTCCTTACGATTCCCATGTGCCTTACCAGCCTCCTACCACTCAGCAATCTTATTACTCACCGTTTGATCAACACCAGACAGCTCCCAATTATGCTCCTCCTTCTCCTCCTCCTCCTCCCCCTTCCTCAACTGCTCCGACTCCAAACCCTGGTACCGATCCACCATACTCCATGTACAATGCCCCGCCCTATAATTCGTTAGGATCATCCGTGCCACCTGCATATGACCATTCGTATGAGAATTGTCAGAAATTTGATTACGGCATTGGGTCCTTTGAAGATAAGTATGGAGGTTATAGTCGAAGCGGGTCTGATTTGGTGTCGGATCTATATGGTAAGGGGCCAGAGAGAAGGTACGATATGGGTCGGGATGATGGGTATGGAGATGGCATTTATCCTTATGAAGGGAGCAGAATTGAGCCATATGGAGCTAGGGGAACGGCACCAAAATCATCATCTTCGGCTATATTTGATGATTATGGGAGAGCAATTAACATCCCTTCTGCGAAGGATTTGTCAGCGGGTTCCGGTTCAGGAAAGATTGTGCGAGCTGTACCAAAGGCGGATACACAGCAGGATGTTAAGAGTGGGGTTCAAAAGTTCAGGGTTAAGCTGTTAGCTGAAAGCGGGGGCCAGAGTACCATGGATGTGCTTTGTCAGGTATCTTCTAAACAAAAATTTGTGATGGATTTGTTTTGGTTTGTACGTGGAACAATCGACGTTTGTGATAATTTCTCTAATTTTACAGACACTGTTTAGCGTTTGGATTGTATTTATGCTATTAAATCATGTAGGAACCTATGTATGATTTAATTTCAACCATGTTGGGCATTTCGGTTGGTTAACTCAAGTGCAGACTGTTGGTTGTGTTGTGCGACAATTAAGTAATGTAGTGTCCTTCTTGGATGATTCTTGATTGTATTGTTACTCTATTTTGATTGATATACATACATTTGGGTGCTGGTAGCAATCAAGCATGAAAAACTGTTCTAATGGCAGATAGGATTAGCTTTTCCGTTATTGATCAAATTGACAAGTATGACAAAGTTAAATGTAGCTAAAAGTGATGGGTCACATGACTTTCTAATACTGCACTTTTTCACTGATGTTAATTTAGTCAACTTATGGTTTTTTAAGTCTCTGTAGCCTGTGTAGCCATATTAATACTTACACTGTCTTTGTACAATACTCCACTAGGAATTTGTTCCATTAAACAGATTATAGTGTCACTTTGTTTGGACTATCACTCGACTAGGAATTTGTTCCATTAAACTAGTTATAGTGTGGGATACTCTGTTACTCCGACACTTCATTTTTTAAGACGTACCTGTACCTTTCGGGTATGATATTTTGGTATGGGTATGAAATACTTACTGGATTATTCACTTTAAAAGTGGGTACTTATAATTCCAGTTTTATTTAAATTAAAGTTGCATATCAAATAGATTTGAAGAGAATGATTTTGTGGAGTTAGAAGAATTATCTCTTAATGACCCACAATTGTAGACTATGATTTGTGGTGGTGACAAAAATTAATATAAATTATATAGCAAACTTTGGTTGATTTACAATTTAAATTGATTTAGAATTATCATTTTATTGTTTGTTTGATATTTGAATTTTAAACTTTAAGTTTAAATTTAAAATATTTTATCCAATTTTATTTTATTTAGCAATTTAATGTTATAATTTGATTTATCTTTTAACTTAAATTATTATATGTAAAAGTTAAATATTTACAATTATATAATATGGACGTATCCCTGTACCCTAATTTTAGGTACTTTTTAGCCATACCCACATATTCTAAAATTTAAAAAATAGAAAACCGGACTTCTAGATATGTACTCATGTTGGGTATTCGTACCGAGTCCAAGCAACATAGGTGGGATATAATAGAGTGATATGTCATGTATGTTTGAAACTGTTGTAAATGTTCGTCAAATATTTTTGCAATAACTTGCTTGTTCAAAAAAAAAAAATGAGTAGCTGAAAATTATTGTTGAAGATATAATAAAAAAAATGGCATGCTAAGCAATTCTTTTTTGCATGGTAAACTATCACACTGGCCAACCTGCTCATTTCTTTATTTACTTCTGTACACTGTCAACTATAAAGTACATGAAACCATCAAAGGAATGTGTTCATAATCTTCCTTAGGTCTTGTCTCATGGTGCAGATGATGGAAATTTTGTGTACTCACTCACAGCCCAAAACATTCATGATATATTACAAATAAGTATATAATGATGAGTGGGAAAAGAAAAATATAAAATAACATGGAGATTGCTGGTTTTTAATTAAATACATTTTTCCCTTTATCTTTGTTGAATTTATCAGTTTCTTTGATGACCTTTTGCCTCGATAGTGATATATTATACAAAATTGAACTGATCAACTTAATGGTTCCTAATGTACCAGCTTTGTAATAGCAACAAACTCCATAAGATTTTGTGTAATTTCATTTTTTTCAAACAGGTTGTTTGAGTTTTATCTTTTCTGATTTGATGTTGGAGCATCATAGAGCCCTTTTCAAGTTATGGGAAAGTGACTGAAATTTTGCAGTATCAACTTGGTTCTATTATGACAATTTTAACTTAAAATGGGTGTTCAATGCCTGACTTGACATTACATAAATTGCTGTGATTTCAATATGTGTCTGAAATTCTTATTATCATTGCTCTTTGAATTGTTCTCCCACCCCATCTCCCCTCATTCTCCCTCTCTTCTTACTTTTGCACTGTAATTCAACATTTTCGGTCTATTAAATTTTACATTTTCTTTCAGATTGGTTTGGATGGAATTTGTATGCTTGATCCCAATACCAGTCGGACTCTCAGAATATATCCTCTGGAGAACATAACAAGATGCGAAGTGAGTAAATTTGCCTTCCTTCTCTTTCTGCTTATCCTTTGAATGTTGAAATATTGAAATGTTCTTTCTACTTTTATAGGTAACAGATTCATCTACTTTTGCATTCTGGTCCAAGAGCTCTGTAGATATTGAACCAAGGCGAATCAGATTGCAGTCAAATAGTTACACTACCAACACTCTTCTTGACACAGTGACAGCAGCAACTGTGCAGGTGTAGTAAAAAGAACTTAACTATTCTTGATGTTGACAGTTATCTTTTTGGATGTAAAGTGACTAATCACTTGCATTATTTTTGGTTGCTTTTATACCACTGCTTCAGAGAAAATGAAATGAGGAGATGGCTTTGTAAAATTTTGAATGTATAGAAAAAGGAAAATCCAAAATGTAAAAGAAATTGGGTTGATAGTCTGGTTAAACATGCAAAAGTTTGTATTGCATTCACTGTCTGAAGATTTAAGTCTGGAATTGGAGAACATAGATATAATTTGGAAACTTCTTTCTTTTCTTTATCCTGAATATAGGATGGGTTTATTTGCTTGGGAACCCATAAAATATTTATCTTTTATTGGTGGAAAAATTGAATTTCTGAATTGGCTAGCACCGAGATTCTTAAATTGTGTATCAAAACTGTAATAGATTGGGCAATTCACATTACTACTGAATTAGTTGTTGACTACTTGTAATATTATTTATCTTTCCATCAGAGTTAAGTTGATAAAGCCCTCTTATATATATATATGCTCTGGTCTTCATTTTGTGTCAGATTCAGTGGTTGTTAAAATGAAGGGCTTATCTCTTTTGGGCAGCTTTGTGTTGGATACTTAAGAAATGAGTTGATTAAGGTGGCTCCAAGTGGAGAGAATTGAGTAGCTATGTTTAAGCTTTTGATAGTAAAATTGATAAATAAATATACAAATATTTTTTCAACTTTATCATATATATAACTCTTGAATAATGTGAATATTTAAAATTAAGATTTTTATGATATATATTACTAATATTAAAATTCTATGACAAAAAATACTATTAATTATATATTATTCATTTTTAAATGAATTTCTTATAAAATAAGAATAATCTAATTGAATTATTTTAATAACATGTATTATTAATAAAAATACAAATAAGTAAATGTAAGATAATAAATTATATATATATATATATATATATATATATATATTGGATGATATATTTAAAATAATATAAATAATAATATGTATTTAAGTATAGTAAAAGTTGTAGATGTAACAAAAGTTTGAATTTGTTCCAGTGGTTTATTGTTGTACCACTTCTGCTTTGTGCCGGAGTTCGAGTAGCAACAGGCACATTCTGTGCCCTTTTTGTCCAAAAATGCATAAGTTTGAATTTGTTCCAGTGGTTTATTGTTGTACCACTTCTGCTTTGTGCCGGAGTTCGAGTAGCAACAGGCACATTCTGTGCCCTTTTTGTCCAAAAATGCAAAAATTCTTCACCCGGTCAACAGGTTGGTCAACTGGACCGGCCTGAGGCCCGGTTCCTGGTTGAACTGGCCGGTCGAGTCTGGGTATGACAACACTGGTTGATCATCATTCCTTTTACCTTTTTTATAATGCAGATAAAGGAGATGGGTGGGAGAAGCAGGCCTACTGACTTTTCAAGGACAGTTGAGCAGCCTGCAGAGAAGAAGAAAGGGTTGGTTGATTGGATGAACTTGATCAAGCCAGGCAATGAAGAGAAAGATCATTGGGTAAAAATTGAGCTCTCTTATGAAATTTAAATGTCATCCTTCAAGGAATAGGACTTGTGATTATTACTATTTTTATTTATTTGGTTTTGCCTATATCAAATTCAATTTTACATGCACATTGATATCTGTTTTTTTGTTTCTGTTTTTAGTTATATTTTCTTGCTTCTCATACTGTGCATCTCTAGTTACTAGTGTTGCCTATGTTCTATTTTTTTTTTCCAGATCCCTGATGAAGCTGTTTCAAAATGTACAGCATGTGGTACAGATTTTGGGGCTTTTGTTCGCAAGGTAAATTTATCTCCAATTGTTGATGGACTCTGTTTGACCTATGAGCGTTTGTGTTTTTTTGTTAAGCCTGATGTCTTTTGTGCTTCCTTTTATTTGTCAGCATCATTGCAGAAACTGTGGAGACATTTTCTGTGACAAATGTACTCATGGTAGAATTGCTCTCACTGCTGATGAGGATGCCCAGCCTGTTAGAGTCTGTGATAGATGCATGGTATGCGCTATATATTTATGTATCCAATTTTTGCTATGTACACGTTGCGACTTGCCATATGTTTACTTCTTATTGTGGGATGGGTTTTTAGGTTTACTCCCTTATTATTTGTTTTAATGTGTTGTCCTAGCATAATATGGTCTTTTGGATGTAGTGGAGCTGATGTGTCAAATGGATTAGTTAATTTTCCTTTCAAATAACATTGATGCTTTCCTAGAGGAACATCAAACTGTTTTTAATGGTTTTACATAGGCAACCTATGGAGACCGTGGATTATATTGCGCCGGATGTCATATTGCACTGGATTTTCTGTTCCTAGTAGAACTCTGTTTTACTTTTAACATAGTTAATTTGGGTATTCGCGTTCATTCTTAAGGCTGAGCTAAATTAGAGCTCGTCTTATTTGGATGTGCAGTGGTGTAAGTGTATTATGTGAATATCATTGTTGTCTCACTTTCTTTCATTTATAATTTTATCCTCCAGGCAGAAGTGACTCAGAGGCTGAGTAATGGAAAGGAAGCTGCTAACAAACCTACAGGATTGCAGTCTCATGAGGATCTTGCAAGGAAGCTTCAGGTAAGCAATGTATTAATTTGGGGCATCCTGCAGTGGGCGCACAATGTTTGGCTCTAAACTTGTTTGGATTTCGAAGTTAAGATCTATTTCTTGTTTTGATATTCTATGAATGATATTCATCTTGTAACAGGAGGAAATGGAGAAAAATCGCAAGGCATCATCAGGTAATCTTGTTTATTGAAATCAATGTTTCTTTTTTCATTTGTTGGGAATCATTTACCTAGTGTCTGAACTAGAATGAGAGCGAATTGTCCAATTTAAAATCTTCACTTATGTTAGATATGGTATTTGATTCACGAGTCTGATGGTGATGTTAGAGAAAGCTTTTGCATTCTGTTACCAAGTTTAAAAATTCTGATTTGCCTTTGTCAGGATCCAAGTCGGATGTATATGGAAGGGGGATGAAGGAAGTTGCCTGTCCTACTTGTACCGTTCATTTGCAGGTTTGAATTCATTCTTGAGCAGGTGGTATGATATTAGTAATTTCCATGAATTTTATTAGTTCCTGATGGATGGTCATTAATGTTACAGGTCCAGGTTCCGAGCTCAGGTTCTGAAACTATAGAGTGTGGAGTCTGTCAACATCCATTTCTTGTAAGCGCTTCCTAATTTTGCACCGGGTTTGATCTCCTTTGAAGGTGCCGACTGCCAAGTCCCTGTATAAAAATTGCTATTCCAAGTTAGGACAAAGTGCCACACCTTTTTTAGGACTTAACTGCAAAGTTAAATTGGTTGAAACAGGCGCGAGAATTTGTATATGGTTTAATTATTTTGCCTATTTGTCATTCACAGTACGCTGCGGGAATGTTGCTTGGTGAGCTCATATGTTATTTTAAGCTTGGATTTGTAAATATACTGTGCATGTTTATAGTCAAAATAAAAGATTTTATTCATCAGTTTCTTCGGCCAGTTGTTATTGAACAGATATTAATTTTATGGTAAAAAAAAAAATACTAGTTTTAAGTTTCCTGAATGCTATGCTTGATGGATTCTAATTATCTAATCTATATTTATTTTTGAAAAAATTACTTGCTCTTCCAGGATCCTTTTTAAGTAAATTTATGAAAAAGATATTTGGGTTCTTGAACTTCATTTTAAGTTTTTAATTTAAATTTTTTTAATGTCAAATTTTAAATTAGTTTATTCTCTCAAGTGAAATCGATCAATTAACTAATTTAATATTAAGAATTTTATAAGTAGAGAGTAACTGAAATTTTGTTATTTAAGGAAGAAAAAAAGAAAGAAAATTTGTTCAATTTTTTTTTTTTTTATAATTTCTTAATTATTTATGGGTGCATAAATGATAAATATTTTATAAAGTTGAATATTTAATTTTTTTTATAAATGAAATGATAAATATTCTATAAATAAGTACTAAAATTATGGGTGTATAATGTGAATTATCTGAATATTCAACTTTTATGAGGTATTTGGATCGGTTTCGTCAGGTTTAAAAAAAATTAAAATAAAAATCATAAAAAATGAACCAAATCGAAAACAAGTTTGAACAACATTTACGGGGCGCATGTTTCAATTCTGGTCCCGGCTTGGGGCAATTATCTCTGGTATGTGGTTGGGAGAGTAAGTAAGTTTCAGATTTGGTTGGCTGGATTTGGTTGGCTTACAGTGGACCTGGGAGAATTACATTGCCAAATAAATAATCTAACCTACTGTTCTGAAAGCCATTTTGTTGCTCCAAAACCGGGATTTTCCATTCTTGGGTTCTACATGCAGACTTTTGAGGACCACATCTTTCTTTTTCAAGTTTTCAATTTTATATTTGAGGATTGTTAGCTTTTTTTTTTTCCATTACATTTTCATTTCTATTTTCATTTTCTCAATGATAATTACTCTTATTTTTTTAAAAAAAATATCTCATAATATTAATAAATAAATGGAGAAGAAAAAAATTAATAAAGAAACAATAGCTATCACAGGTCCTACATATTTTTCTCTCCCTGCAGGCTAACTAGCTATGGATTTCATAATCTCATTCTATATAAGATTTGAAATAGTTTCTGTAGAGAAGTGTTTAATTTTGCATGAAATATGGTGGAAGAAGCAGAAAATTAAGATAAATTAATAATTTATTATATATTGTATATCTGGCCTTAATATCAAGGGAAATAAAAGAATAGAGATGCCCATGATATGATACTTAGGATAGAAGCACACCAAAATAAGAGAGGAAGAAGGGAAGATCTGTCTTCATATGCTATATCCCCCCTATTTCTATTTGGATGCTTTGATGTGATCTGAAAGGAACCAAAAAAAAAAAAAACCCAGTAAAGGGTAGATAAGCTCACACAAAAGGAGAAATATAAAATTAAGAAAAAGAAATAAAAAAACTAAAAATAATTATTGGGGCATATATTTATCGGAATTAATCAAATAAATAAACACCTACACACCAATATATTTATATATCACATATTATATTTTGTTTATTTTAAAAAAATAACACAAACATCATGAGTGGTTGTTGAGCTAGCGGAATGTGCATTCATATTATCATATTTCTAGTTTTAGTCCTGCACCAACCCGCCACTCGGGGAAAAATTTTATCCAGTAGGGTTAAATTTCACCATAATTAAAAAAAATTTTATTCACATTAAAAGAATATAAAATTATTTAAAATTAGTCATAATACATAAAAATAAAATAAAAATTGTACAATTGAAAAAAAAAATTAATAGGGTCAATTTTTTTATTTAGTGAAGTCAATTAAAAAATTTTAGTGAGATTAATTTGAAAAAAAATAAAAAAAAAAAGTAAATTTAAATTTTTTTTCCTTAAATTCAGTGGGTTCCATTTGTCTCAGGTACGTCCCTGCCGCCACTCATTAATAATCCGACTTTACAGTTTTCAAAATTTCCATTATTTCCCAGAGAAAGAAAAATTTCTTGGAATTTTATTTATTTATTTATTTATTCTAAAAAAATTCATGCAAAAGATTCCGTATTTAGCGACAGCACATGAAAATAAAAATTGTGGTAGATTTCTGCTCAGAAAAAGCAACAGACGGTACTCAGGGGGGAATTTAATGAATTAAATTCTATACCACAAAATCATCGCAGATATTTATTATATAGTTGAATTATTGGATATTATATATATTTTGTTATTTATAAATGATGTGTCGGGGATGAAATTGAGACTTATTGCATCGATCATTGGTTTCCTGTACACTAAGGGCTCCTTTCTTTCGTGATTAATTAATGACTATTTATAGTACCATATATATATAGTTGCAAAATTAAATTTCATATTCAAAATCTAGTCCAATTGTCTGACTCGAACGACTTATAATAATAATAATAATAATAATAATAATAAACAACTAAGTCTATCATAAAATGATACGTACGGAGCAATTGGACAACTATGTAATTATTAATTATTATATATAACATAATAATAATAATTATATATATATATATAAATTTATGATTAATATAAATTTATTCATATACTTAATTCATAGGTATAGTCTAAATTTAATATTTTCATCTTATTAAATGGTGTTATTGACAATTTTTTGTTTGATATTTATGTGAAAATTTGCCCACTTGTATTGTTAGGTAACATCTTCCACAATATATTATCAATGTCTACAAGGCCGTACAAAATTGTGGGCCTACTTTCCTTAATGTTAAAAACAAAAAAATTTAATAGTAATAATAATTAGGATATTCAGGTTATGATACATATAACGTTGGATATTCTTATTATACTTTGTCTAATTTATCAATATTATTTTCTTTTCCGTCTCTAATTTCATAATTTAATTGTATTATTCTTCTGTTATGCAAAATGAAAAAAAAATCCATTTTTTCGGTCTTAATAAAGAATATATTTTTAAGAATTTACGATTAATTAAAAATTAGAATACACAACACATAATTTTATCTTCCAAATTAGAAATTTTATTTTGACACTCTCTATTCTACTATTTTTTTTCTTTTTAATAAGTCAAAATAAGAAAAAATATAGTAACATTTGTATTCCATTTCACAATCTTTTAATGGGGAATTCAGGAAATTAATGAATCCATATGGCAGAACTTTTACCATTTCTTTCCTCTTCTTCTTTAATTCATATATTGGTCCACAAATGTTAAGTATCTGTCACTCGATGTACGTACGAAATTAACCACCTTTTATTTTTTAAAAAAATAAAAATTACGATCATATAATATTTTAGAAATTCAGAGAAACTTTGGATATATACTGTGTTATATCTATATGTATTTGTGTGGAAAAAAGTGCACATGCTTTACTGCTTAGTGTCATTTATTAGTTGGATCGTGACAATATATATATATATAAATTAATTTGGACAAACAGGTTTGTCTTTTTCAATATAATAAAAGGGATTTTGATTTGGAGGGACTAGCTAGCTACATGTACTACTCATATATAAATTAACAACTATTTATTTATTTTTCTTTAATACGTAAAAAATATATAATGGAGTTGCTAATTATAATCCTAAGAACTTAAATTATTACTTAATGTACCATATAAAGCTCAACATAGATATATATATATATAAAGATAAATATTGGATGTGGTTGTTTACCCAACTGTATATGTATATAATTTCTTATCTCATCAAAATGAATTGGAGTTGGAAATATGGACATTTGTTCAAATTTGTGAAGAGTTGCATCTATGATTACATCAATGTTTACCCAACTCATGTCATATTTCAAGGTAGAGACTGAATTACTGGATAATTTTTCTAATAACAGTAAGAATAATATGTTTAACATTTTTTGAAAACAGCATATAATATAAATTGCATTTGGGGATTATTTTCTAATTGAGGTGCACAATTAAATAACTCCATAGATTACTACCTTGTGATGGAGGGTGTAGTCTACCACCACATGACTCAACAGCAATTCTAAATTTCTAATGGAATGGAAGTAATTAAGAGCAACTTTAAGGAGGAGGAGGAGGAGGAGGAGGAAACTTTTCTACCAACTTCACTATTAATAGACAAAACAAACCTTCTATTTTCAAGTTTCTTTATTTTGGGCAACTTATTTAAGGTTTTGATCATCTCCAAGTAGAAGACAATCCTCTTCCATCTTTAATTATATATATAATAACAACATGTTTTCTTCTGTCATTAAGGTTGATTAGGTTTGATTTCCTTATATAAATTATAAAAAATTTGAAAGACAAATTAGGAAAGTGAACTTCTATGGGTCTTTCCTGAAATGTACAGTTTCTATGTAACAAAACATGTTTCTATTAATTAAAATTGAATAAATGTTAGTGAACCCTTTTTGTCTGATTGATGCTTTATCGACCGGATGATCGCTTTCCTTTTAATTTTGGGAGGGGGAATACGTACGGAAAGGGCAGTTATACAGCCGTTGTCATTATCTTCACTTGGCCTACTAATTAATGATTAATTTATTGAATATTTCTTCAACAATCTAAGAAACAATAAAATTTGATCACAATATGGATATTATTTCAATCTTAATATAGGATAATATTTACTTAAATCATGGGTAAATTTATTTATCATTAATCAAATTAATCATAAGTTATGAGATTTAATATACTCTTTTTCTAAAATATATGTTTACTTTCTCTTTTCATTTGCCCCATTTTCCTTATTAAGAATCTACTTATTTATTAATTTTATATTAATATCCTATTTAATTTTTTTGTCATCAATAAATATGAATTTTTATTTTCTATTTTTTAGGTAATGCAAGGATATGTATTAGGTAAAATGCATATATAATTTCAATTTTATTAACTAATTTTTTTTAATATAGCGAAGATTAAAATAAGTAGAATGATTAGGAAATAACATATTAAAATTATTTTTTTTAATAAATGTGTTTATTATTAATTAACTATACAAATTAATTAATACATGCACCGGTTTCGGCAAGATTTTTCCTCAATTGAATTCGGGGAAGGGTGTTTATACAATACTTCGACTCTTTTGAAATTAAAAAAAAAAGATAAATGAAAGAAAAAATTACCAATGAATTTTAATTAAATTAGATTTTAAAAAAAAACTCTAATATATAAACAAAAAATTTAAAAAAATTCAAAATAATTGCTTTCTTTTTTGTTTTTATATTGAGCAAGGGGACACGATATTGTTGATGATGTAGCATAGCTAAACACGTCTTAGCTAAAACAAGTAGAACGAGTAGGTGAGAAAATTATGACGATTTATATAAACTATTATTAATATAGGTTTACGGCTTTCATAATAAATAATTATAAATAAGATAAAAACTTTTCCCTGTCATACAAAAAAATTTATTTTAATTAATTTATAATGCAAAATTGATAATAAAAATTTGAGTTTTATATAATAACATATTATCAATTCAATAATAAATATAAGTCAAATTTAGGAAAATAAAATTTAAAAGGGACATTATTTGTTGTTTTTTGCCCTAGAATCTACATGAATTCGACACAAATTCTTCAATTAAATATGGACTGTTTTATCTAAATTTGGTAATGAAAAAATATCATATAAATTATTTTATTTATATGATATTTTCTTATTAACTTAATTTATATAAACTTGATTTAATTAGGTAAATATTTTCTGCCGTAAATATATTTATTATTTCCTTGGTTGTTAGTAAAAATTAATAAATATAACTTTTAAATGTATATTTCATTCAATATATGCGTGAATTCCGATAAAAAAATTGCTCATTTTTTTTTTAAATTTTAATCATAATAAATTTATTTAAAGTTTAAAATTTTATATCTAATTATTTTATTTATTTATTTATTTCAAAAATCTTACATGTGAATTTGCACTGTTTCTGGACATATATAAGCAGGCATGAAGACAATAGGTATCAACGAGAATCAAAAAAATATTTTGGTTTAGGGTTTATATATTGCAAAAACGATGCAGTTTCATTCGTGGGAAGTGTCTTCTTCTTCTTCTTCTTCTTCTCCGTTGATAGCAGCAGCACTGTTATTTCTGATAACAGATATTCAAATGTGGAGTACTACAACAGCTTTGACAAAGCTGCCACCCAATGTGACAATTCCAGCAATGTTGGTGTTTGGAGATTCCATTGTTGATTCAGGCAACAATAACAACATCTTAACTGCAATCAAGTGCAACTTCCCTCCTTATGGGATCGATTTCAACGGAGGGATTCCTACCGGAAGGTTTTGCGATGGAAAAATTCCCTCTGACATTTTAGGTATATACCAAATGAGAAATGCTAACAAAATTTTCTTTTTAACATTTTTTAGACACTTAATTTACAATTGGTCCACATTATTAAAATTTTAATTTATAAAATTTGTTATTTTATTTAACAAATTAAACTTCATAATAATAAGTGTCCAATATATAAAGTATTTTAAAAAAAAGTGTTGTTAGCATTTTTCATACCAAATATTGCATATATATACAACTTTATTTATTTATTTTTTTCTATAAATCAAATAAATGATACATTGTCATATAAATAAAATAATATTATTTATTTATATGACATCTAATTACTGGTTTGATACATAAAAAAAAGACATGAATTAGATGTAGGCAAATAATTTCTAAAATTTTTATAATGTTAGTTAATTTTTTTTTCAGAAACCTAATTAAATTGAGCTCATATATGATCGATGAATCACAAAATTCGATATTAAGAAAATAATTTGTACAATCGATTTGTTTTTATATTTACTTGATGACTTATTATAAGAATATATATATATATATATATATATATATATATATATATATATATAATATTCTAATATATTTTATTTTCAAATATGATAACAGTGTTTTTGATAAAACTTTAAGAGATGTAAAAGATATATATTTGAAAATTGTTGCATGCATGTCACAATCTCTCAATTCAAGGCTAAACATTGAACTTTAATTTAGTTCTCAAAAAAGGTCACACATTTATTTCTCTTAAACGACGAATTCATTAAAAAATTAGCAACATTATTATATCTATGTATATTATCAGGAAAAAAAAAAGAAAAAAACATATCTAAGCACTAGTGTATCACATGTGCAGTTGTTTACATGGACTTCCTATATATGTATATATGTGTAATCTCAAAGTTGACGCATTACAAAATTACGAGCTCTATATATATATCTTATCTAGTTTGCCTAATTGAATGGGAACTAATATATATAAATTCACTTATTTGATACGCTTTTGTGAATATAAAAATTATATAATAAGGTTTTGTTAATTTGTTTAATTTATCTTAGTTTTTTTTTTGGTAAAATAAATTAGCAGCTTTGCCAAATTAAGCAAAAAGTTTAAGACTTTAAAACTCAGTACAATTCTTATATTTTTATGTTAAATAAAGTAATTTTTGTAATTAATTTTATTTTTATAATTTATTAGTATTTATTTTTGTATAATTAATATTATATTTATAAATTAAAAATTCTAAGCTTCTTGTAATAATATACTGTCAATTCTATCCATAAATAAAAACATACAACTGTTTTTGTCATATGAAGGATTATACTTATATATATAATAATAAATAATATATATCTATATATATATATATATATATATATATATATATATATATATATATATATATATATATATATATATATATATATATATATATATATATATATATATATATATATATATATATATATATATATATATATATATATATATATATATATATATATATATATATATATATATATATATATATATATATATATATATATATATATATATATATATATCTGAAATTATAGATCTTAATTCTAATAGAAATCTAATGAAAAACAAGTAGAATTATTTTCTATGAAAATAGAATTATATACATATTCTGATTTCTAATCCTAGTAATTTATTTATTCTGTAATTTTCCAGCGGAAGAATTTGGAATCAAAAACTTACTGCCAGCATATTTAGATCCAACAGTTACACCTCAAGAACTATTAACAGGAGTAACCTTTGCCTCGGGTGGCTCGGGATATGATCCTTTGACACCCAGATTAGTGGTAAATTAATTACTAAACTATTGATTTTATTACTATATTTTTTAATTAATGATCTTTTAATTATGTGAAATTTGGGTGACAGTCAGTTTTATCGCTATCGGATCAATTAAATCACTTTCAAGAGTATATAGAGAAGGTGAGAGGCATGGTTGGAGAAGAAAAAACAAAATTCATATTGGAGAATAGTATGTATTTAGTGGTAGCAGGCAGTGATGACATTGCCAATACCTATTTTATTCTACGTGCTCGAAAATTGCAATATGATATTCCTGCCTACACCACCCTTATGTCTGACTCTGCTTCAAGTTTCATTCAGGTTTCTACGTACCTTTTTTTTTTTTTTTAATTCTCTCTCTCTCTCTCTCTCTATATATATATATATATATATATATATAATTTGATAATACTCCCTAATTAATCTTTTTTTTTTTTTGTGGTAGGATTTGTATAACCTTGGGGCACGACGGATTGGAGTTTTTAGTGCACCACCGATTGGATGTGTGCCATCACAGAGAACAATAGCAGGGGGAATTCAAAGAGACTGTGCAGAAAACTACAACCAAGCAGCAATATTATTCAATTCCAAATTGTCTAAAAAGCTGGGTTCTCTTCGTAGCTCCCTGCCCAATAGCAGAATTGTCTATATAGATATCTACACTCCTCTTCTCGATATCATTCAAAACCCTAAAAAATATGGTAAGTTGGTAAACCCATTCTTTTTTTTTTTCATAATTTTATATTCTGTCTCATTTTAATAGACTTAATTTTCTTTTTTATTTGTCCAAAAAGATAGTTTACTTTTTCCTTTTTAAAAACATATTTATGTGTGTTTTTTTTAAAAAAATATTCTTATGTTATAAACAAATATGAATTATTAACTTAAAATTTCAATAACCCCTAATTAATATATGGTTATATTGGACAAAAGGCATATTTTTAATTATATTTACTCTATTTTTTTAATCTATATGGCAAAATACAAACAAGCCTATCAAAATAGGACAAAAGAATAATTAAAAAAATATAAATTGCTAAAGTTGATAGACTCATAATATATAGAGAGAATGAGAATGAGAGAAAATTTTGAGAAAGAAAATAATCCCATCTTTAATTCTTTCGTTCTATCTCGTGGTGGATCAATACTTGAGCCCATTTCATGATACTCGAGCTCAATAGCTTGAATTCTGACTTGCTAACTTCATTATTTACCTTCGGTGGAGCTTGGCATTCTGAGCAGAAGATGCAGCTAGCTAGCTTTTGCCTGTTAACTTGAGTATAAATAAAAATTAATCAAGATTATGTTGGAGATGTTAAAATCCTACATCTGGAAAACTAAAGAAAAATGAGCAATTTATAAAATTAAAGGGAGTCAAACTAAAATATCTTAGGATAAAATGTCTCTTCAACAATTTTTAAACCAAAAAACCTATACTTTTTCTATTTCCAATGTATTGGGTCCATCAATTTCAACAAATTAAGATAAGGATTTGAAATTTTGTATATTTTCATTTGTGTGTTTGCAGGTTTTGAAGTTGTAGACAAAGGATGTTGTGGAACAGGAGCTCTAGAGGTTTCTATTTTATGTAATCAAGTAACACCGGTCACCTGTGCCAATGTTTCAGATCATTTATTTTGGGACAGTTATCATCCTACAGAAAGAGCTTATAGGATTCTTAACTTGGAGTTACTTTCTAAGTATGTGGACAAATTCTTCTGAGCTTTTCATGTCAAACTTTTATTGTCTTTTTTCTAATATTCAATCATTAATTATATTACTCTAATTGTCCATTTATTTTAGCTTTTTAACTGTACGTTTGTAGTGATTATGAGCTTCTCATTTGCTCCTCCTTAAATTTTAATGTTATCACTTTGAGAAATAAATAACAGTTGAATCTTCACTAGTTATTGAATTCAAAATCATATATATACAGTACAAAAAATTCTTAACTAGGGATTTAAATAATAAAAGGAATGCAATTTAAAAACAAATTATCATAATATTTCAACAAAAAATTAAATATTTTTTAAGTGATAGCATAACAAAATGTTCCAAGGATCATGAAGGCATTGTTAAATGAAAAAACTAATGAATTTGATAAGTATTAGACATTATTGTTAGATGTTAAAAAAATATATTTAATTTTTTTATATATAATGACCGATTTTCTTTTTAATAAATTACTTTTTTCAAACTAGCTTATGGGAGAAATATTTATTTATTCGTTTCTTTTTAAAAACAGATTTCAAAACTCAAAAAAATTAAAAATAATATCAAAAAAACATTTTTTCCAACTACAATGCCTTAATAACTAGAAATTTTTTTCATTCTTTTCTCTACAGTAATGATGGAAAAGCTTTGAGTATACATACATTTCGTATTATATGGTGCAACAAATATAATTTTAAAGTTTAAATTGATATTCCTTCAAGTTGAATGGAATATGATAGATCATGTTTATTTAATCTTCCCTATTCATTACTAATAAATGATCAAAATTATATATTATAATCAAGATAATGTTATTTATTTTTTAAAAATAAATATATAATATTTAATCTTCACCATTTATTGATAACTAATAGTGGAGATTAAGGGAATATGATCAATCATGTATAATCCAACTTGAAGGATATTCTTAAGGTCTTATTTTTTCAAGAAACAAAAAAGTTTAAATAAAATTTATTTTTTATATTTCATTAATTTAATAAATATTTTTAAAAATAAAAACATTAATTGTCAAAACGTGATTTTTAATTTAATTTTTAATTTTAATAATACTTATTTGTTCCGAAAATCCTTTAATTTCAAAAACTTCAAAAACTGTGTCCTTTTATAATTTTTTTATGATTAGATAATTTAATCTAATTAGATTTAAACTTATCAAATTTATTTTATTTGTAATTTTTATGTTTAAGAAATAAAAATAAAATACAATTGTGATATGGATTCGATTAGGGTTTGTTTAGTTTGAGAAGATATTTTATGTTTTTCTTTTCCAATTTTTATTTATTTTTATTAGTTTTCTTGTTTTCTATTTTTCAAATAGAAAACTGAAAAATTATTTAAAATGGCTGTAGAAAATTTCATATTTTCTAAATTGAAAAACATGTGTACTTTTATAAATAAAAATAGAAAATCATATTTTTTGAGTTTTCTGTATACTATACTGCTTAAAACTTAATAAATTTTAAAAATATATTACAAATTTTTTAAATTATAAAATAATACAAATAACAGTAAATTCTATATAATAATTTTTTAGAGTATTTTTTTTAAAAAACAATTGGTATTATTTTTCACAACTTATCAACAATTGGATTTTATCCAAGGTGGGGATAAAATATTCGGGCTTTGGGGAGTTGAGCTTTTGTTGTCATCGGATGCTGATTTGGGCTTTATTTCTTCCGTTAAAAGTAAAAATGACAGGTGGGGACAGCTGTCAAGTACATGAAGGAGCAGCACGGAAAACCCAAGATACGAGCAGTAACCGAAGCACATATTAATATCATACTTCAGAAGAACCAAAAGCTTGATCTCATAGGTAATCAAAATTGCCTCTCCCGCTTTTTGAAGCCAGAGAGGGCGTCTCTCCCCAAGGGTGTTTCTTTAAGGATTTCTGTTGAAATGGAGCCTGTAGCTTTTGTTATAGGCAAAATTAAAGAGCTTGCTACATCAGGCAAAGATTTCGTTGGCGGCCTCTTTCATCGCCACGACAACTCCACTCGCTGGAATCCGGTACTTGTAATTTTCTTCTTTCATTTGTTATTTTATAAAATGGTGTAAAAAATGATATAATGTGATGCAGATAAATTTACTGTAATTACAACATTTTAATATAAAAGTTACAACATTTTAACGCAATGAATTGAAAATAGTTTTATATGGATTATGGATTTTAACGCAATGAATTGAAAATAACTTTATATGGATTATGGGTAAGTTAAAACTTAAAAAGTAATTTGAAAAATATGGCATGTGGTATTCTATTCCTCTTCTTTCTTCAGATCAGTAATATTTGAAATTCACAATAATCTCTCTCTCTCTCTCTTATCTTTTTGAACTAGGAAATTAGCATTTTGAATGCACATTTACGTGACATTTAAAACAGAAATCAAGAACTGATTATCTAGAAATTGCATATGTTTATGTGCCAGTTGTCAGTTATAGACACTGATTTTATTATGCCTCCTGTTGTTGTTGCAATTTACATTGACCAATTTTCTGGTTCCATAGGTAACAAGCTGAGCGATGGAGCTTTACACTGTTCCCATTATATTGTTTTCAGATTGAGATCCTGAAGCGGTTGGGACAAGAGGCATTTTCAGATCTGATGAGACTCAGGGACAGGCAAGATAAGGTTGAAAGAATGCTTTCATTTTACAAAACATCGAAGGGGAGTCCTTTTGCAGAAGCCAATATCCATCTTAGAGGAGAGGTTGATGTCCTGGGAGCAATATTATCATTGGGTGATGTTGATCTGCAGCATCACGATACTCTTATTAGAGCATGTATTCAGAATGTAATTAAATCAAGGTTCACCTTTGAAACGACTATCCGGGAGAAGGATGCTCTTCTTGCAGAGTTTGTGGCTAGTCAAGATAACACGAGATATGATAGTGATGTTTCCGGAAATTCACTTTCTCTGGCAAAGGTGTCATATATGGCAAATATTAGAGACTGGTTTTCTTTGATTGTCATCCCAGTAGGAGCTCAATCCCGAGATCTCCCTACAAATTCTTCAAACCAAGTATAATCTTACTGATTAAATTGATGATAGCCATCAATTTTTGTTACTGTACCTTGTCTAATATGGTATAATAAGTTCATTAAATTGAGGGCATATTTGGACCTTGAATCTTAATATGATGAAATTGTGAACCTTTACTGTAAATGTCTGACTTTTTTGTTTATTAGATTATTAGTAGGTGGCCCTTGCGTTGCGCTGAGAGAGAAAAAAACCACCATTGTTGTTAAGCAGAAGATCCACATTCCTCATACTCTTTAATCACGACCTGTAACTCCAACTCCCACTCAATTCCCACAACATCACCGACATCTATCTTTCCCTCTCTTTTTCTAACTATTGACATAAAATCCGTCGTAAATGTATTGATAGTTTTGATTCAAGTCGTCTCATTGTTCCTCATACTTCACTCTCCATCATGTTACCAATTCTTTTTTCTCTTCCCTCTATCTAGGCCAAGGCAGTTTTGGCTCCATTTTTCATGGGACTCTTTCAAATGGGCAAACAATCGCCGTCAATGCCATGGTGTAAATTTTAGGCGATCTTTGTTTCTTCATATTCTATGATTTTTTATGTGAAAGGTGAAATTCCAGGCCTAGGGTTTCATAAAATTTAAGAAATTCAAATGGGGACGGAGTAGAAAAAGTGGAGGTACAAGAGAGGATCCGTTTAATATTAAATATCGATAAACAAAAATAAAACGTGACATATATAAATTAATAATTGTTTTATTTATGTAGTATTTTATAATTGATTCACTCTATGAAAAAAAAAAAACGAATGTAAGTCTTTCTCTCAAAACTTAAAGAAAAAAGGTGAAGAATTGGTTCCCACAATCAATAGTGATATTTAATTAACTAATTCTCCATGCGTGTATCAAACCAAAATGAGCCCTTCAACATTTTATTTAGAGCGATATTTAATTATATGTCCAAATTTTATTTCACTTTTATTGATTAATAAAACAATTTCAAGTATCAATCTTTAATTTAATCAAATGAGAAGTTTTTTTGTGTTTTTAATAGCTAGAGAATTCTCTTCATTTGTACATTTAATTATTAAGCTGTCAGTTAATTAAAATCTAAAATGAAATTATTCAATATCCAGAAATGAATAAAAGACCAACTGAAAATAGAAATTCATATATATTAATACTAGTTACCCATTAATATAGATGGATCGCATAATTTAATATAAATATAATATATAATAATTAATAACAATAAATAATATATTTATTAAATAATATATAATAGTAATAATCAATAAATTAACATTAATAATACTTCAAATAAATTTTACTAAATTAATTAATAAAATTAAAAAAATTAAATTTGAGTTTGAATTTTATTCAATATAAGGAAATGAATAAATAAATTTGATTTTTGAATCTCATATTAGCCCAAAAATAATATTCCAAAGCTTTGTATGTTCTCCAGCAAGAGGGACGGGGGGGAGAGGAAAGGGGTTTTCATTAATTGTTATAGGTGCATTCTTCCTTTAGGAGTTCCTTATAATCTTACTCTTTACATAGGTATTTTGTAACTTAAATCCCTAGTTTGCTTTAAAAAAAAAAAAAAAGACTTTTTGTCATTCTCTTGAAGCATGGCAGCTTCCAAGTACCATTTGTCTCCAAGTCTATCTCCCACTTCCCATTAATTTATTTGTATAATAAAAATAGGAGAAATGGGGAAGTAATAATGATGATATGATTTATCATTATTGTTTTTATCATATAATTTATTTATTTATTTTAGTTATTTGAGCCCATTTGAAATTTATCTAATATATTCAAAACATAATAGAAAGGAAGCACTCAGAAAAGTTCAATAGCCTCCCCAAGATCCAGCTCCGCCGCCTCCACCTGCTTCTCCTCCATCACCACCACCACTATCGTAACCAGCTTTTTTTTCTTCTTCATAACCATATCCAGCACTGCCAACTCCTCTAGCACAACCAGTACCAATGCCACCAACAGCTCCTTTAGCATATCCAGCACCACCAATTCTTCTAGTATAACCGGGACCAGAGACACACTCATTAATGGTCAGGTGAGGCAGAAAATAGGGCAGAAGTGGGGGAAGGAAAACGGGAATGTTTTGGGCGGAGTGCGTTTACCAGAGAAGCTGTAAATGGTGCCGTTTAGTGGTGGATGTTACTTGAAACTTACAATGACGACGACGTCGTTTTTTCCTCGGACAATTTTGGAAGTTTACTGTAGTAACTATAGTACTTCCTTGTCTCACTTTTATTATACAGATAGATAGATTTCAAGAACAGTAACTTGAATGCTTGTTGCTCTAATGCTCCTCATCTGTTTTTGAATAGCAAATGATGTTTTAACTTTGACGTTCTGGTATTTTTTTCTTTATGTTTTCCCTTTTGGCTATTTGATTCCTTCAGTGAAATACTTTGATCTTATTTCCATTTTTCCTTTTGGCTCTCTGATTCCTCTAGTCGAATATGTCACTTCAAATGACCACATAATTGAGCATGGTGTTGTTTCCACTGTGGCTAGTGAGCTATTTTTTGAATCTTTAACTCACAGGGTGTATAATCTGCTTTAGTATTATGCATGTGTTACTTTGAAACTTATTTAACTTTCTATTACTAAAAAAAGCTCTTGATATTTCTGGATAAATTAACCAGTACTTTCTTAAAATATTATCATAGAAAAAGGGATTGAATGATCTATCATTTGTTGGACCGCCTATTTGAATCAGCATAATGGTAGTACCATTGGATTGACAGTAAGGAAATCAAATGTCATTGCTTCAATGGCTCAGTCGGTTTCTGGATTGGGATTGTAACCGTGTTCTTCTAATGGAGTTAGGCGCTGCTTTAGCACGTTTGGCCAAATTGTCTGTCAATTTTCAAGAAGAATAAAACTCTCACTTTTGGGTCTCCATCAAGTGCCAAATCATCTAGTCGTTAGGTTAATCTTGTTGTTCAAACTATACATGCACCAAAAAGTGCAATAAATAACAATAAAAATAGATAGTGCATCTTTTGTTGAATCAATTAATAATTAGTTAGATAAAATATTTGGTAGGTAAGACAGTAAGTGAAGATTAATCTTAATTAGTTATTTGGTGAATATGAATTAATTTTGACATCCATTTAGTAGATAAAATGATAGGTAAAAAATATCTCAATAACTTGCTATAGTGTCATAAAATTTGAGGTGGACTTGGGAACTGAACACAACTTTGTCTCAAGGATTGTTGCAATTGTAGCACTGAGTTTCTTGTTATTATGAGGGGTAAGGCCACTAATGGATACCAACTCACCGTAAGCAACTGGTTGCTCAGTTCCACCAAATGCCATGGGTAATAATCCCTTCAACACAATCATCACATACTGCATAATAACGAACATCACCAAATTTCCTAAAATTGCACTTAAATTTCCTAAAATTTATCCTAAAGCATAAAATAGCATAAATGTTGATACAATGCCAAAAAGTAGAGGCCATAACTATTCATATCCATATTTGCTTCTAGTAGAACAACATATCAATTATTTTGAGGACAAAGTCTTAACCTCAGTATCAATTAACTAACTATGAGTAAGTCTCACGTGTTAAGTAAGAATGCATTAGCATTATAGTCTGTATATAAAAAAAATCGCATCTCTAAAGATACACTTGTCATAACCACTAGTTACAACGAACACACAAACTCACATAGGCAATGAAACAAACACTGAGAGGGCAAAAACGCAACTCACCAGTAGCAACGAGGTACTCCATTAGGACAACATACATGTGGCAATTTGGAGAAATCCCAGATTCAGGCATCTCATTATAAACATCAATTGCCTCCTGCACTTTCTTGCCATCAAACAAAATCTTCACATAAGTTGTATAGGAAACCACCCGTTTTTCACTTCCTCCCAAATCTTTACTGCCTCGTGAACATCGTGAGTCCTCGAAATCCAGTGCATAATCGAAGTATAAATTTTTCTTTAATTCCAACAATCACCCAGTGCATAATTGAAGTATAAATTTCCATGGGTAAAGATTAATTCTCTTCGATTCCTAAAGCAGAAACAAAATTTCCTAAAATCGTTGCTTAAATTTCTCTTTAATTCCAACAATCATCATAAAAACCCTGAATTTTTTTTTTTTTACCAGCGCAAGTTCTCTCCTTTGTGAGTTTGTTTATGAGGACATGACGCCGATGGAATGAATACGATGAATCAGAGGAATACGAGTGCAGCCATTCCAGCCACCACCGCTAAGCCTTGACCTTTGGCGGCTGTCGCCTCACCCATGTCGTCAGTGCGTGGATCTACCTGTTCTGCGACCTCATAGGAGAATTTAATAGAAATTCGTCCCAAAAATGTTTACAGATTTTGGTTGATTAATAAAATATGGAAGATAAGAAGAGGAGGATGAAAGACACTTATGATTTGCGACATTGGTGAAGGCAAAATTGGAGAGAAAATAGGGGAAAATAAACCCTAGAATGGAAATGTGAGGTGCGGGAGAGGAAATGGGGGGAAGATTCACGATTAAAAAGTACAAACATAGAAGCAAAATCAAAACTCAATAAAGCATTAGTGAAAAAATCTATAAAACAGTGTCATCTTGTAGAACAAAACTGCGTCGCTTTGGTTTCAGACTTAGTGACGGATTTGAATCCGTCACTAAAAATAATAAAAAAATTAGCAACAGCCTCAAAACCATCGATAATTAAATCTATTAGCGATTGACTCAAAATCCGTCGCCAACTTTTACAAATATTAATAATATTAGCGACGGAAAATATTCTGTTGCTAAATAGTCTTAATAATAAAGAAAATGAACATTTGCGACGAACAATACATCTTACAGATAATAACAGCATAATAAATTTAGCAACGAAATAATGCCATCGCTAATCTTAAAAATTACAAATTAGCGACAGAGTCAGTCCATCGCTAAATCTTACTAATAAAAACAAATAAAAATTAGCGACGGTAATAATTTCGTCACGAATGGTATTTAAATTTAAAGCCATAGCCTGTCTCTAAATCTTACTAATAAGAAAAGAATATAAAATTAGTGACGGCCAAAAGTTAGTCACAAATATTCTCTCGCAAAACCATCGCTATTAGGGGGCTAATTATTACCGCCAAATTTAGGTAGTTTCTTTAGCAACGGATGTTATCTGTCGCAAAATTTCATCACTGATCTATTCCTAATGGATTGCTAATGTTTTTTGAAAATTTTAATTGAAGTCACTCATTTTTCAGCGATGGCTATTGATTCGTTGCTATTTCACACTTTTCTTGTAATGTTGCTCTGACTCTAGACACAAAACTTGATGAGAATACCAAAATAAGGTTGGATTGAAATGAAAAATTCCAATTCCAGGCAGTTACAGTGGGCTATAAATATGTTTGATGATTTGGAAGATGAATTCGGGTGGGGTATGCATGTGAGTGGGATGGTTGATGAAGCTCATTTACAGGCAAAGTCGTACCTAAAATTGAACTTGGGGAAGAAACTCACTTTAAAACCTGGCATTTCATATGCAGTGGATGACAATGTCAAGATGTTTGCCTTTATGCTTCACTCCTACTAGTGTTTCTGATTATTGTCATTACCTCTCTCTGAAAAGGAGGTGATCCAGTCGCACCTTCCAATACGGCTACCTTGTTACGACTTCACTCCAGTCACTAGCCCTGCCTTCGGCATCCCCCTTCTTGCGGTTAAGGTAATGACTTCGGGCATGACCAGCTCCCATAGTGTGACGAGCGGTGTGTACAAGACCCATGCTCCCTTTTTTGCCATGTATAACAATCTGGTTATTTGGGAGATCAAATAACAACCAAGGTTTATTGCAACGTTATTTTTCATGCTAACACGTTATTTTCCTAGATTTTTGCTGTTAATTTAATGTACATGGCTTTGCTTAAAGTTAACTCTTGCATGAAGGAAACCCATCCAATTGATTATAACTACTTCTTAGTTCTTACTTAATAATAGTCATGTTTTTTTTTTCCTTTAGTTTTTTTCTAGAATAATAGTGATGTTTAAATTTTAATTTCTAACGAATTTTTTTTTTTGAAGATTAACACTTTTTTTTGTGTGTGTTTAGAGGGTTAGATAATTGATAAGGTATAACGCAATATCTCAAAAATTATGTCATGTTCCAATAACCTTTTTTTTATTTTAAAGTGCATTTTTAGTAAAATAAAAAATATTTTTAAGTATATTTAAATATAGAGTAAAAATAATTTTACAAGTTTTATAGGCTCTTTATATTTTCACTATTCATTTTACTTTAATATTTATCAAAAGAAAAAAATAAATATTTTTATTATATGGAAAAAAATATTTTTAGACAAATATATCAATAAAAAGATAGAATACATATAGACAAAAAATGTATATTAATTAAAATTAAAATAAAAGAGTAAAATTCTAGAGAAGTAAACTCATTTTCTATTCTATATTATAAAAATAAAAAATATATTAAAGACTATTTTTATGAAATAATTTTTTAAAATAAATAACATAATTTAAATAAAAAATCTATTGGACATGCACTTAAATTCTTTTATTATATTTTATTGAAATAATAATAATAAGTGGCATAAGAACAAAAAAAACTAATAGTAATAAGTTAAATACTTAATTAATTCGACAAAAATATACAATTATTACACAAGCGAGTTTCCACGTGCAAACAATCCCGGTGGATCACTTAGATGCTCGTTTTCCTCCATTATCTCTCGTCGACAAGTAAGGATCAAGGATTTTCTCAACGAAAGCGAGCGGCAGCTTAATCAGCATAAACAATGTCAACGGGCAGGAAACTCACGTTGAAAAGCTCCGATGGGGAGACCTTTGAGGTTGACGAGGCGGTGGCACTTGAATCGCAGACGATAAAGCATATGATAGAGGACGACTGCGCCGAGAACAGCATCCCTCTGCCTAATGTCACCAGCAAAATCCTTTCTAAAGTTATTGAGTATTGTAAGAAGCACGTCGAGACACCTAAGTCCGACGATCGACCCTCTTCTGTCGATGACGAGCTCAAGACATGGGACGCTGAGTTCGTCAAAGTTGATCAGGCTACCCTCTTTGATCTCATCTTGGTTCATTCTCTTCTCTTAGTTTAATTGCTACTTCGCCGTCTCTCTTTGCTGCATATGAATATGAGGTTTTGGTTTTGATTTTTCCTCTTCCGGTCGCTCTTTAACTCCTCATAATTAATTTTAATCTTCGTTGTCTAGTGAATTAACTACTTTTTCTTCTGATGAATGAAGCGGAATAAGAACCTTAAGTTTTGAATTAATGGACTCTCAATTGAAACTGTTATGATAAATAATTATGGTAGGCTAGTAAAACTTATGTGGTTTCTGATTTAAAGATGCTATATTGCATGTATTCCTATTTGTGAAAATTGTAAAGGATCATATGTTCTATTTTCAGTGATTGTCACTGCCCACATATTTGATTGCCTCGCAACATAAGGTTTGAATTAGGCAATATGATTTGTGACTTTGAGATGGTGAAGCTTTTTCTATGGTTCCTCACCCTTCCCTGCCCCTGCCTCTCGTCCTTCTTAAAGATTTACATGGTTTAATGATCTCACTTATGTCTTTGGTGGCTCATTAAGCAAATACTAAATGGACATACCTGGACATTATCAATGCTCAATGCATCCAGTTATTGAGCTTAACTCTCTGACGGAGCTCTTTTCCATTACCTTTTACTGCTTGGGCTCTATTTTGTGACACTGAAGAAGAAATCAGCCAGGAAATTGAGAGGTTTTTTCTTTTTTATTCAATAATATGACATTCCAGCCAGATGCAATAGAATTCAAATATTCAATGGAGTGGGTCTGGGCACTTCAGTATAAGATTATAGAGTTTGGGCAACCCTAGGAAGCCACAGCAAGCAGGACTTGTGGCTGTTAGTTTGAAATCTCTGTCTAAGTATCAAAATTGTACAAGTAGATGCTTCTCATTCCCTCTCTCTACAAACCTAGTAATCCCATTCAAAATTGTACCTTTTAGTCTAGCCTACTTTTCTAACTTACTAAGAGAAAAGAAGAATGATTAGGTGGTGGGCAAGTGGCATTAGTGCTAGGTTATTGTTCTTTGTTTGCTCATTAGAATCTGACTCTAAGGCTAGTCTATATCATTTGACTCCATAAAAATGAAGTAGTAGGCATCCAGTTACTGCTGTAGTGTAGTGGTGGTAATTGTTGAAGTGCCTGTTGTTAGCTTCTCCTTTCTTTTTTTAGGAAGGTTTTATGGAACTCTGCATCAGAGACCTATCATGGAGGTGGTCTCTCTCCCTCTGATGAATGAGATTGACAGAACCAGATCTGACGAAAGATTCATCAATGATTCCAGTAATGAGATAATAATATTGATAGTAAGGTCATTCTGTTGTGACCTAAGTGTTCCAATTCAAATACAGTAAGCAGCCTTACTGCAATATATGGGAAAGATTGTATCTAACTAACTTCCTCATAGCCTGCACTGTGGGAAGTATTATACACTGAAGATACCTTTTAAATGATAGTATCAATGCACATTTGTCTTCTGTCAATATAATTTTGTGTCCTAGATGAATTGCCTTTTGATAGTGTTGTGTTCTGTCTTTGAAAATCCATTATGATGGGTTTGAAGAGGTTGTATAAGTGATTTGTAAGTACTTATGTTGCCTGTTAAAGGATTAGATATAGTTCAGTAAACTCCAGTATCCCAAGCACAATTAACATTCAAGAGGAGAGTGCTCAGATGCATTAAGCTATCCTCTTATAAGAATACAATCCTTAGAACTTTTTAAGGAGAACAGCATACTTTTTTTTTGTCCTAATGGAACTCGTGGCCTTGATATAGCTTTCTGCTTGAAGTGTTTTTAAGTGTCATTCTAGCATAGTTGCTTTACTAATCATATCAATCTTATGATTCACAAATGGAGGAAGAGATCTTGCATTGACAAAAACCTTTCTCTGGTTTTTAGGCAGCCAATTATCTGGACATCAACAGTTTGCTGGATCTCACTTGTCAGACTGTGGTCGACATAATTAAGGGAAAAACTCCAGAAGAGATGCGGAAGACTTTTAACATCAAGAAGGACTTTACACCAGAGGAAGAAGAGGAAGTTCGGAGGGAGAACCAGTGGGCTTTTGAGTGAAACACCATAAGAAAGTGTTTCTGTATTTTCTGTTGCCCGTTTTATGCCGGACATGGTTGTTTAGGACTTATCAATCTGTGGACAACTGTCTTTTCAGTTGCTTCATATTACATTACGAAGTAATCACCAACTCTAATGTTTGGTCGTGACCTTTTGTTATGTTAATATGATAAATGCAGGTATTCAAGGATTAATCTTGTGTTTCAACTGTCTTTTCAGTTGCTTCATATTACATTATGAACTAATCATCAACTCTAATGTTTGGTCGTGACCTTTTGTTATCTTAATATGATAAATGCAGATCTTCAAGGATTAATCTTGTGTTTCAAATAGTGTAAACATATCCCTGCGAGGGGGGAGGTTGAGTTGATATACTTGGGATAGATCAAAGTCCATGCCAGAATGCTATGTAAACTACTTGAATTATATGATGTTTTGTTATTAATTTGTTTCATCATGGATGAGGTTTATTTTTAGAGTAAATGTTTTTGGTTTATCATCATCACATTGAAGATCTAAAGCAGCAATAAAATTGGTGTTGACTAAAGCTTTAAACTACCAATGCTGTGATATGTCCATGGGAATTGCAAATTTCTTCCTATTATTGTTGATAAGTCACATGCCTTAAGTATTTTGTGATGCATCAGAAGTGCCGATAGATGCCTCTAGTTTGGGGTGAGTCAGAAATCTAAAAACCAATTAATGAGTAACCAATTAAGAATCAAATTAAAAATTTTGATTAGGATTAAACATTTGAAAAACCAATTTATTGTTTTAAATTTTAAGTCTATCACTAATTTCATCCTAAATAATTATTATTAAACTCTTTAATACAGGAATTATAAATAAATATTTTTCTTGAATTCGTGATTTCATTGTTTAATTATTAAAAATTAAAACTAATAGATTGGTTAATCGATTTAATGAATAATTTTATGATAAAATTTTTTTACCTTCATAGATCGGTTAACTAATTTTCTCACCCCTGGCTTTTAATGTCAATACAACTTTTTTAAATGTAAACTATATAAATAGTTAAAATCGAATAATACAAAAATCTAATTAATGAGATTTTTTCTTAGCAAAAGGGTAAATCTATGCGAGTACGTAGTCTGGAATTAACCTCTTTCCTAGTTTTAAAATTGATTTTTTTTTATTGCACTTGATTTGCTAGCGAAACCAATTATACTTAATCGATACACTTATAAAAAACTATTAATGATAAAAGAAAATGCAAGAACAGCAGGGAAGAGAAAATCCCTCTCTTCCTATGGAATTAGGGTTTGTTATTCCCTAGTTTTAGGGTTCTGTCCACATTCTCTTCTTCCTCTTCCCTTCTTCTCTACTCTTTCTTCTCTCCCTCCTGTCGTCTCTCTTTTCTTTCTTTCTTTCTGCTGTCATTCAAATTTTTGTGGTCGACCATGGCAGATAATGATGGTTTAGACGGGCTATTACATTTAGCCCAAGAAGAAAGGGTTGTTCATGATATTAATAATAACCCAACACGTTGGTGGCTTCACAATGCCATCATTTTTCTTTGGAACTAATAAAGAATTCAATGTTCCGGCTCTGAGAAACACTATGATTCGAAGTTGGCGTTTGCAAAAAGCGTGTTCCTTTCAACAACTGGGAGATAATGGTTTCGTGTTCCAATTCTTAATTGAAACGGGCAAGAAATGAGTAAAGGAGTTTGGCCCTTGGAGTTTTGATGATCATCTGTTAGTACTCCAAGATATGAAAGATACAGATTCAACATCAGTGGAATTCAATAGTGTGAATTTCTAGGTACGTGGTTACGATGTGCCTTTCTTATGGTTAAACTCAGACACTGCCAAACAGATTCCCGGGATAAAAAGGGCAGCACCTTCTTCTGAACACTGGCTAGCAACTGCCACTGGACCGTTTTTCAAAAGAAAGAAAAACAACTGGCCCAAATGTGTATGAAGAAAATGAGCAGAGCGAACGAAGCATGTCCAAAAGTAAACCAAACCCCTTGGACTGCTACGAAAAACACTATCGGATTTCAAAGTAGCATGATCTAATTCAAAAATTTAGCCCTGGTAATCGTTTGGAAGATTTAGTTGAAATCGATTAAGGAGATTGCTTGGGATGGTGAAACTATCTAAGATTTTGTGCTTCCATTTCCTTAAAGAAGGTGCTTCGTAGAGGCGTGTTGATGCGTTTTGGTCCGGATACGGTATGAACGCCTACCCATTTTCTATCACAACTCTGGATGCTTGGGACACAAAAACACTTACGGTGAGAAAGGGTTAGGGGTGGAAGTTGCGCAGTATGGGGAGTGGCTTAAGGCTTCACCAAGAAAGGGTTTCCAATTGAAAAATGTGGCGGAGAAGGAGAAAGAAAGTAAAATGTTGTCAGCTCTATCCATGGAAGGAGCGAAAGTTTCCACCTCATCAAATATAGTTGACGAGACGAGAGGGACTAGGGTATCATGTGTCAAATCTTTTTAAGTGCTATTTTGTTGGGGAAATTGTTCGTGTAAATTAAAAAATATTTTACAAATTTAGTGTTAAAAAAAAAAAGTATTTTAGAATCTGTTGGGACAGTGACAAAGTGTCGCATAACTCATAAATTTTTTTATTATTTCTATGAAATATTTTATAAATTAAAAAATTTACATTTGCATGTCAAAAAAATATTCCAAATCTGCTTTCCACCTTCCCCGTTCCCTTTTCCAAAAAATAAGTCTAAGCAATAGGCTATTTTTGGTTGTGGATTAGTCCGTGACGCAAAATTTGAGAAAAGGCAAATCTATAAAAAATTATATATATATATAAACGAACAAGCATTCAAGAAAAGAAAAAAGGCCCACCTCAGCCTTTGGGTCGTACAAGTTACCCAGACGAACAAAAACACCGTGGATTAAAGAGGTATAAGGATATAGGCATATAGAAAAAAAAAAAAAAAAAAAGGAAAGATAAGAGATTTGAGAAGCAGTGGAGAATGAGTAATTGAAAAACGTTGGTTTTGGAAATAGTAGAATTGGGTGGTGGAGAAGAAACCGAACTCTGTGTACCATTTAAATTGAAATAATTTTTTTCAAAAGTAACTTTGTGCACGGATTGAATTAGCGTACAGTGTCAATTTGATCAATATTCTATTTCTAAAATTGTGAATTTTTCAAAATACCACCCTAAAGCTATAAATATTTTTTTCAATCACAATAAACTAAGAATTTCCCCTATTTTATTAGAATTAAATAACAAATGGAGATGCAGGAAAAAACAAATTTGTGGATGCTATAGGGATTGTCCCTGATACAAATAATGGTGTGATTGCAGCTCCAGATGATGTGGTAAATGGAGCAGAATCTTTTGTGGGTGTTGTCTCAGGAATTGCACATAATGAGCCTCCTGTTAATACCCATGTTTCAACATTACAATTGGATAACCAGGTTTCCTCTCTAACCCATTCCACTGTTAATATAAGTGCTATTTTGAACGTATCTACATTACATGCTTCTCACCTTCTACTGATCAATCTGTTAATCTTATTTCTGGAGCTAGCGGTGGAGGGAATGAAATAGTGACATTAAATGTAGATGAAACTAAAAAGAAAGGATCATCGTGAAATAAATTGGCAAGAGATAAATTTGTCGTAAATGAAATGGGAATAGGAGTTTAACTGACAAACATATCTCTGGTAATATGGAAGTTGATGTTTTTGACACTGGAAATCAAAACAAGAAATCAAGAGCGATTGGCACTGTTTTTCTTCAAGATATTTTACCAGAGGCATCCGGTGGGGAACAAACCAGTTGCCTACGCTAATGAAACTCTTGAATTTTTAGTCCTTGATTGGACTAAATCGATTTTAAAAATATTAATTATATTAAAATATAAATAATTATTATATATAAATATAATATTCAGAATGAGTTCGAGACAAGAGTGTATAAACTATCTCTAATCCGTCTCTGTCATAAAAAATTTAATAGGCGAGACAGGATAGAAGTAAGCACCGCAAGAGTAAATCCAATTGTCATCTCTACTAAAATTTAGGTTCAAAAGAAAATTTTAAATTATTCAATGGATTATGGATAGAATAAATTATATAAATTTTTTTAAAATTTAACAAATTACAATTATAAATAAATTTTAAAAAATTAACAGTTTGCTCCTATCATTTCATAAAAATATTATTTAAAATAATAATTAGAAAAATTATGACTTAAATGTACTGTTTTTTTACAGTTACAATTTTTAGTAATAAATAGAAATTTTAAATTTTTATAAAATATTATTAAACTATATATGAAAATCTAAAGAATTCACATGAAAATATTTTAAATATAGAAAAATTATGTGTTATATTACACTATAATATTTAAAATTTATACAATATTAAATAAATTAGTATTATATTAAATGTGAGAAAAAAAACTTAATTTTTAAAAAAATTATTTTTAACTGTTAGAGAGAGTTTTATGTAATTTGCCATTAGCATGTAGATCTCACGTGTAATCGATCGCACTGGACCACTTTCTAATATCCCATATCAAGATGTGCACCGTGGATGATCTCCACCTACCTAGGGCTAACCACAAGTTGGCATCTCTCTCTCTCCCCTTATATTCCCAACGAAGCAGATGCAGAAGCAGAAGCAGAAGCTGCGGTTTAATAAAAAGTATTAGAGTAACAAATAAGAAGAAGAAACCATGTCAACGGGCAGGAAAATCACGTTGAAAAGTTCCGACGGTGAGACCTTTGAGGTAGACGAGACGGTGGCTCTCGAATCCCAGACGATAAAGCATATGATAGAAGACGACTGCGCCGATAACGGAATCCCATTGCCTAATGTCACAAGCAAGATCCTTTCTAAGGTAATTGAGTACTGTAAGAAGCACGTCGAGACTCCTAAGTCCGAAGATCGTCCCTCTTCTGTCGACGATGAGCTTAAGACCTGGGACGCTGAGTTCGTCAAAGTTGATCAGGCTACTCTCTTCGATCTCATACTGGTTCGTTTTCTATTTCGTTTTAGCTTTTTCTAATTTTTAGATCATCATATTGGTGCGTTATGGTTAGGGATCTTGATTAGGTTTTGCAGTGTATTGGTATAATTGTGGCTGATTAATGCCAGGTTCTTTTTTTTTAATTCCTTTCATGCTTCCTTACATCTGTGAATTTGAGATGTTATATTTTGAAGATTTGTTTGTAGTCTTGCACATAACCCTGACTTGAATTTTGACTAGGGCTTTGAGATGCTTTAGATGTTGTATTTTGAAGAATCTGTAGTCTAGATTGTTCCTTTCCCCTCCCTCTCGTATCGTAACACTATACTTCTATGTTATGATTTCTCTTTGTTTGATTATCCAAATTGGAGTTTGGAACATTAGCAACGATAAATAAGATAATAGCTCAAAATTTCTGTTTGCAGCTTATTCTTTTTGTTTACCCTTTTAAAAAATAAAAGGATGTATATGTGGTTGTTCCTCTGTGTTTATTAGAATCTAGCTACAGCACTACATTTAATCTTTTGTTTCTAGTGTGCAACTCACAATCTAAGGTATGGCGGAAATAGCAATCAGCTTTCCATTTCTAACAAAGAGTATAATATGCTTATTACTGCTTGGAGCGACATGCTTTTGTAACAAAAAGAAAAAAAGCCTGAATTGTTCCAAAATTATGTTACTATTGAATGTTTGAACATTGACATATTGGCACACCACCGGGAGGAAAAGTCTCAAATTGAACTGAACTTTTGTGTGTTCTCTAGGCTGCCAATTATCTGAACATCAAGAATTTGCTGGATCTCACTTGTCAGACAGTGGCAGACATGATTAAGGGCAAAACTCCGGAGGAAATTCGCAAGACTTTCAACATCAAGAACGACTTTACACCTGAGGAAGAGGAGGAAGTTCGCAGAGAGAACCAGTGGGCTTTTGAGTGAGTCTGGGAACTTGCGTCTTTATTCCCAGTCTGCTTTTGTGTTGGACTTGGTGTTTTTGAACACTGTTTGCAAGCTATTGTTAATTTACTTGCTCCATTCCCAATCCAAAACAATGACCAACTCTGATGTCTGGCCGTAAACCTTTTATTATATGTTAATATGGAAAATACTGTTCATTGATGTTAAGTTTGTGTTTTAATTGTTCAATTTTGGGTTCTCAATCCAATTTTATTATTATGATACAATGCACTAAAATTTTGGTGTGTTTTCTTTTGGATTTAGAAACAAGTTTCATGGGATTTAGAGAGTGCAGACCGCGGGTGATGCTTGGTCACTTGCAAGCCTAGTTGCCCAGAGATGTGTTAGATTAGGAAAGTCCGAAATCCAAATGTCCCATGTTAGAATAGGTAAAAAAAATTGAGAAAATATCAATTTTAGATTAGCAAGCATTTAGAGGAAACTCCGTGGAGTTTATGCTCTACAACAGTCATTATTATTTATAAATTAACTTTGCAACACATTGTTCTGAAGTCACTTCCTACTGCTTTGATTGCTTATAACAAATGGGGTTCGGACTTTGAATTTTCCATTGAACCACGTAATTGCTCCAAAACCCCCATTTTGAATGGGTGATATTGCCTTCAAGTAAACTTGGTAACTTAGTCTCTGTCCATTCCTCGTAAATTGCAGCTCAGCAGGAGTAATTCCAACTTCCATTCCATTTGGCACCAACATGAATGCATGATATGTTGAATTACCATATCCACCGACGTTTGTAAGAGTTCTGCTTACGGTCTTACTCCGGTTTACAATCAGGTTGGAAATTGCTATGGATGGATAGTTGATATTAGATATAAGATCAGAGCTTGAATCCTTGGGACAAGTAAAATTGTCTGGCATAGTTTTTGCGATGATTCTGATGTCGGATGTATCAAATCCATAATAACAAAGAAAGTTTAAGTAGTCAGTGGTGTTTGTCTCATAAACCAGCCCTGGTTGCAGCGGCCCAGTTGTGCTAATTTCTCCTGCCCCATAATCATAAGCTGTGGCAGTGACACCTGAATCTGTCGTTATGGGTTCCTTAACGTTGTTTGTTTGAGATGCTGCATCCCAAAAAACTGAAGTAACTAAATGCATCAAAAGGAATTTGAATTATCCAATTCATATTTTGTTCTTAGATGTTAACCTGTTGTCATAATGGCTGATTTGATTGCGGAGGGACCCCAAGTGGGGTTCTGCAATTTTACCTCTGCAGCAATTCCAGAAACGTGGGGGCATGCCATGGAAGTTCCTGATATCACGTTGAATCGAGGGGGTTCTTTACCTTCAAGAGCCTCTGCTGTGTCATTTCCCATCCACGCTGCAAGTATGTTAACTCCTGGTGCTGCAATATCAGGCTGTGAAGCCATAAAACAAGGTTAGAATTTATTAGTTGATCCTTAATTTCAGATCGAAGTTATTCATTCACTATGCTAATAGGATGATTGGGATGAGTAATTATGCCTTGAGGATGTTCCTTGATACAGAAGAAGGACCTCTGGATGAGAAGTATGGAATCCTCGGTGCTGGCTTATATTTTGTTACTGTTGTGGTAGGTAAGATAGTTGCAACTGGATTTCTGAGGAAGTTTTCAAATTTGTCAGTAATAAGTTGGTTTAGAGCACTTAAAACAAGTTTTTAGTTGGTTTAGCTGATCTTTCACTTCAGCTCAAGATAATAGCCTTTATCTTACTGAGTCAAGTTTATGTAGGAATAGATTTCATTTGCATCCTTTGAACTGACCACACTCATGGGGAATTTTATATATTTTGATGCAACTGCCCTCGTCTTGTCATCAACCAGAACTACACCGATTCCTCCCTTGCTCTGCACTTCTGCCATCTTCTCAGTTGGCGAGTACCCGTCATTATCATTATCACACAGCACAATCTTCCCTTTGATCACATCCTTATTCACCGAACCTTGCATGCAGTTCCTGAACCAATGTTTTAGAAATATAGATTTTAGTGCCATATAAGTTCAAAATTTATGCAATCTGTTAAACTTTTATGTTTTCTTTTCCGGAATTTAGTTACGAAGTTTTTGAAGAAATAAATATGCTCCTGGTGGCTGGTGGACTCCATAGATATCACATACCTTGCATAATTCTCTGGGACATCAGCTTCCTTGGCTGACTTTGCATATATCAAAGGGTGCACTGGATTTTTTCCGATATTAGCAAAATTTATGGCTTCACCCTGAAGTGAAATGAAACTGCATCTTATTTTTAGCCGCCAACATCAGGATTTAGTCAGCATACGCACAACCTTAGTGTTAAGTGTGACGGTGCTTCTAGTTGCCTAGCGGCAAAGTTCAAATAAAAGAAGATTCTAGTTGAACATGCATGAAACATGGTTGCTGTTAAACTATCATTACCTTGATCTCTTTGTTTCCACCCAACACAACATCAGACTCAAAATCCCTGTCGATGGTAGTAGCAGCAACAGTCAGAATCCAGGGGGCAGCATTCACAACTGTTCCTGATGTAGGCCCATCATTCCCTGCAGAACAAACCACAGTGATCCCATTCTCAACAGCATGGAATGATCCGATAGCAATTGGATCCGTTTTCAAATCAGGCATAAACGATGCAGGTGAACCAAGTGATAATGATAGTATATCAACTCCATCTGCAATTGCATCATCAAATGCTGCTAGTATGCTAGAGCCATGGCATCCATTCACTGAGCATACTCTATAGACAGCAATTCTTGATCCAGGTGAGCCACCTTTTGCAGTCCCATCAGCTAGACCATAGTAAGATGCATTTGAGACCGGAGATCCTGCTGCAGTTGCAGCTACATGAGACCCATGTCCAATCATGTCCCTAGGTGTTTGATAGATTTCATCTTCTTCATCATCTGGGCCATCATAGAATCTTGCTCCTATTACTTTCCTGTTAAGCAACAAAACACTTAAGATTTAGATACAAAAGCAAAGAAAGATCAAAATTAAGGAATTTTAGAGAGTTTTTGTTACCTATTACAATTGGAGGGGCTAAAGTTATGACCCTTCATGCAGGTTCCCTTCCACCGTGATGGTATTGGACCCATATCCTTGTCATTGAAACTCTCTGATTCAGGCCAAATACCTGAAATCCACCTCTTTGTTAGAGAAAAGAATTAGTGCTGTGTTTGAGGTTGAGTAGTGTTCAAGGTTCACCTGTGTCTATGATTCCAATGATTGCGTCCGACCCAGAGGAGGATGAGCTAGAGACTGAAGTTGGTTTTGAGTCGATCTCAACATCTGTTTGATATTTCAAGAAATCCCATGAATGAGTAGTGTGGAGCTGATAGACAGGATCAGGAAAAACTGATGCAACTCCAGGATTCTTAGCTATTGATTGTGCCTCCTCTTGTGATAAACGAGCTGCAAACCCTGAGAATCCATGTCTGTAGCTGCGTACTAGAGAAATCTTTTTCCTGGCGTTGAATAATACCATTGCTAAATTTTGTGTTTCTACTATATCATAGTCGAAAGAAAAGAATTCCAACAAAAAGGAAAAAAGAACTCCTCACTGTTTTGACACAGAGCTTAGAAGCTGGACGTAGTGGTTCTCTAAGTAAGCATTGCGGGCACCCATATAAACAATATAAACCTTGTCTTGCTGTGCTGCAGCTTCTGTTGTCTCTATAAGAAAAAATAAAGGAAAGAGGAGAAAGAAGAGTACTGTAAGAAGTAGTTTCATGGCTTTGATTGATACGGTTAAGGAAATGGAATTTGTGTCTGGTTTTAGTGATGCATCGCTATATATATATATATCCTGATAGTCATTGTCCACTTAACCTATTAATGATATTTATAATTATAGAAAAATGGTGGGTGGGTTAGTGTCTGTTCTGAAATTGCACACTCATCAACCTGATCCTTGTTTGACATCCACTTATAGTGCGTCAGTGCTCAGCTTTTGCCATTGGCAGGTTAGCAAGGTGGTGGTGGTGAGGTGAGGGTTGTTGCTCAGGGAAGTGGAGATAGATAGGTAAAGATGGAAGATATTTCTCCACTTGGCGGTGTTGATTATATCCTAATTTATTAGAGCTGGAAGCAACGAGGCATTTTAGCAACTGCATCCCTCATGCCATTTGAATGGGGAGCTTTCTTACCGAGCAGGGAGTCTTCTTTCTCGCAAAAAGAAAGGATTTTTTTCTGGCTTAATTTGATTTTTTCTTTTTAATCGTACTGCTCTGTATATGAGGCTGATTATTGTTGAAATGTTCATGATGAACTCGAGTTAGCAGCACGTTATCTGGATAGAAATCAGCATATGAGTTCATTTATGAATTAAACTAATCCTAAATTATTGTAAAAATAATGTAGTGCTTACAATCAATTGCATGTTTATTATGGACTGGAAGATTAAAATCATACGAGTTTTATTAAAATTCAAAATAAAATTATAATATTGAAAGCTTTTATTTAAAATGTAAAAAGAATTGAAATTAATAGAAGTTGTTAAATGATGGAGTTTGCACAAAATGGAACCCACTTCTCGGAAAGCAGTTCAGGATATCAAGCACATATGATTCTTTTGAGAGAGAAATAATCATTTCTTATACAAATTCATAATTTTGATCCACATTCTTGGTGACTTTTCATCATTATTTTTTGGCACAGGAGGACAAGAATTTGAATTGGGTGTCATAAATAGTCATTATTTTGTGTGTAAGTAGTTATTAATCTATGAAAATTCAGTAGATAAATTTATAAAGATTCAGTCTAAATAAAAATATTAAATATAATTTAATTAGCCGTTGAAGAAGACTTGATAAATTGATCTATAAAGATTCAGAAAAAAATAAATAAAAATTATGAAGATAAGATAATTAGGATTCCAATAAAGAAAGCGCATTGCATCACTTAGGCAACAAATGTTTATTGCTTTATTTGGCAAAGAAGAAACCATTAATATTGAGATCCACAACTTCCCTCACCACTCCATGCGTATGACCAGAAAATGTGGATTGTTATTGTTATGCTTCTTCCACTAAATTATTAATTATCTGCTGCATTTTGCTTATTTCATTATGAGCACTCAAAATTGATAAGATCAATTATTATTTGTTGACCACTAATTAATCCCCAAACTTCGAGTCATAAGTATAACGCCGGGAGTTTAGAATCAAAGATATTAGCTAGTAATTACTATTTACTAATTACCATTAGAAAACTTTGTTGTAAATAATAATAATAATAATGATAATAATCACATAGATCAAAAATCTAAATCAATTAAACGTTAATTTTATTTATTGTCCCTGAATTTTACACTCTGTAGCAATAATATCCATGAATTTCAATTTTTGATGGAAAAATCTCTCAATTGTAATATTTGACATTTGGAAAAAAAATCTCCAATTTTTTTATCTTTGCCTGTTTTAATTATAATTTTTTTCTCATAGCTTTCTCTCTCTTTCGGATATATGTGAGTTTTTGTTTTTACTTCTTAATAATCAAAAGATGGAAAGAATAATTTATGCAAATAATTAAGTAAGGACACCATTATTATTTAATACAAAATGCAAGAATGATATATAGCTTGGCCCAGAAAGCCACTTCATAAACTCTAATTCCTAACAAACTATTTTTTTTTTTAACATTAAGAATTGATGGTAAGATTCAAATTTTTATTGTTAAGAGGACTTTTAAAGTCTTTAATTAATGGAATCAAAAGGTAATTTTCTTAAAATTTTGATGTTGATAAACTATGAAAATTTTTGCATGCTCAACTGCTCAATGACAAAATTATTCGCTAAGGTAAAATGAGTAACGAGTTTTTCATCGAAATAACCAAAACTTCTTAGATTATCCTCTTAGGAAAAATTGAGTATTTGCAAGTTGAAACTAATGCTGTATACCAATCAGCAAATCTTGGCAAATTTTCTGGTTGTGGAAGGTTTTGAATTCAAATCTCATTGCTACCATCCATCAATATTGATAGAAATTTATTATATTTATGGTTAGTGCAAAGACATGATTACCCTCTGTTGTGCAATCGACGTCTATTTGATCTCCTAATAAACAAGAAATAAATAAATATAATAATTCAATTCAGATAAAAGGTTTCTTTTTTTTTTTTCCAGCAAGTCAAGAAACAATAAGTAACACATTTTTCTCGTATAAAAAAATAAATTGAAAACAAGAAGTCCAAAGTGATCCAACTCACCAACTTAAGAAGTTAATTAATGAAAAATAGAAGCAAAAAAGAGTTGGGTTTGCTTAGGTTTCTGCCATTCCATGGACAAAGGCAAGTAGAAAGCCACACTCGTTTAACCTTCGAGAGCTTTGAGGAAAAAGAGAAATTTAGAAATTCTCTGTGCTCTGACCAATAATCCCAGTAGAGACAAATAAAAGCCCATATACTTTTTTAAATTGAGGCCCTTATTACGAACAAATGTGGGCCCGAATCTTTAAGTAGCATCGTGGGCCCACTTAGTACGATGTTTCCCGGATACGACAAAAATTATGAGTCAACATGGGGTCACCAACATTCTTTTTTTATATTTACTTTTCACCAACCTTCTTACGTCTTTATCAGTATATGATTATTCTTTTGCTAAATTTAGGACCATTTTTAATCTAAATCCAATTAATATATTTTAATAAAATAAATTAATAATATATTATCATATAAAAAAATAATTATAGAAATATTTTTTAATATAACAATAAATTATAAGTTCGATTGCTAGATATCAATATTTTTACAAATTTTCTACAAGTGATAGCAAAAATCTGCGGATAATTCTACTTAAAAAAAATTCAGCAAATAGCGACAAAAAAAAGTCCTCACTAAATGTTACTTCGAGTCTCTCACAGAAGGATACTAACCTTTTCTCTTTAGAATCAGTTTTACCATTTTAAATCTATGACTACTTTAGTACTGTTACAATTATTATAAAATTAAATACATAGTCAGACAAAAAATGACCCATGCATCATTACTCATCCTATATCCTTCTCTCTCATTTAAACGAATTTATAAAAAAAAGTTACAGATATCAATATGCAAATTAAATTTAAAAAAAAAAAGAAAATATCTTATTATAAAATCATTTTCCTAGTAATGTTTCTACCTGTCCTTAATGTTATCAATGTGTCCAACCAACTGTGTCAGCAAAGCACAACTACAAATCATAATTACAGGCTCATAGACCAGGTTCTACCCTTCAACACAAGAAGAAGTGATTGAATCAACCCAAACCACAACTATAGATAATCAGAGCAAGGAAAGCAAAAAAAAAAAATTGCAAAACATAATTATTAGAAGGACAAACACCTATAATATTTTAAAAAATAAAGATATAGCAGTGGACATAGAGACCAGTAGCACTAGCAGCTCAATTACGAAAGAAGGGTATATGCAACAAAGAAATTAAGGGCAACCAGATACGAATGGATTGCGGTGGTGAAATCACATTCCCTAGAGACGCCAGCGGCAATGAGGACCTTTCAAAACTGCAGTTACTTCCTCCTGAGGATTTGGCGCTAATTTCAGGAGAGGAAAATGCATCGTTGTCGTTGCCAGCACAGGACGTGATCCAGTTCATAAGGTATCCCCAAAACCCCGATCAAACCAAACCCTAAGGGCCCTCAAGATGATAACGAAGGTGATCCAGTTCATGGCTTTCATACTGTCAAGATCTATACTTAGTGAGGAGAAATCAACTGTTTTCGAATCAATTATTCAAAAGAAAAAAAACAGATTTTATTAGATGCAATTTGATGATATTACATAAAAAGACTTACCTTCCTGCAATTTCTTGGTAGGTGCTGGTTATAATAAAATCTGCTCTATTCATTGCAATCATGTCTGCTGTGAATTGACAGGAAAAGTGGTACTTGAAATCTGATTGCTTCCATTCATTTAGCATCAGAATCTTCGTACTTAGTTTTCTCTAAAGCACGAGCTATAGTTCCGTCCTAAGTTTTCTCTGAAGCATGAGCTATAGTTGCCTGCATTCACAGCAGGGAAAAATTTAGAATATGATTAACAATTTAACTGGAATGATTAATTAAAGTAAGGTAAAAGTAATAGACGAAGGCTTGAACCAGAGCTATGCCAAATCCAGTGGTAAATTTTAAACTTCTTATCCACTCAATAGGAAACTCAAAAAAATTAAAAATTAAAAAAATCCAGTTATGCTGCCATTGCAGACAACAGATGCTTCATGAGTACTGCACCCGGGGTTCCTCCTCTCTTTCTCTCGCTCTTGTTCAATTCTTACGCTGTATATTTTCTATTAAAGGTGAAAATATAACTAATCTGTACACACAAAAATAATTTTTAAATGATAAATATGAAATTAAATTAAAATAATAAATTGAAAAACCATAAATGTATTTCATCTTTTTTTCCTCAACCTCAAGTCCATATGTGGCACTCTGTTCATACAGTCGCATAACAGATGAAAGAATGGTACACCCACCTGTACAACAGCATCTCCAATAGGTGCAAGCTTCCTGCAAATCCAATCTGGCACCAGATTTTCAAGAATCTGAATCTGCTATTGCGCAGAGCAAAACCAGTGCCATTCTGGGTTCTGAAATCACAGACAAAAAACACAATTTCTCTCCATAAGATGCAACTCAACGCCAAACAGTGAAGGGATTTATCAGTAATGAAATGGTTACCAGAAAGGTTGATCTTAAACAGCTTATAGAGCTTCTTCGTCATATCAATAGTCCGTGAATTCATGGATTTCGATGGGTTTCGGATTGGGGAATCTCTCGATGAGGCGGGAAAGGGAAGGAGCCACCTGAAATGAGATTAAAAGGGTGCGGCGGAACTGATCGGTGATTGAGAGGGTGCGAGTGGAGAATAAATAGAGGGATTCAAAGTGACGATGGTGACTGAGTTCTGTATCATTTTCACTTTAGGTTTGAATCAATTGAGAGATGAGACTAGAGAAGTGGGTGGGATGAAGAAAGGTGTTTTGTAAAGTTTTTAATTTTTTTATTAACTTTCGCGGGGAGCAGAGTCTTCGCCATTTTTGCCTTACAATAACATTATAGTTTTGCGTATGAATAAATTTTATCAAGACATATTCATAATGTAGTATTTAATGGTATTTTGCTAAGCAGATTTTGCCAACGATTTAAGTCGCTATTTTTGCTCTTCTTTTAATAGATTTTGGAGGACAAGGGTCGTCGTTAATTTTTCTGACCACCTTTTTTCGTCGCTATTTTAATGAGGACCAAAGCCATAGATATTTTTGCTGCAAAACAAAATTTTATTTTTTTGAATATATTTTTCACAGTTTTTACGATGATCAAAGCCGTTGCTATTTTTGCTTCAAAACAAAATTTTATTTTTTCGAATATATCTTGCGAGAACATGAATTGTCACTATTTTTGCTTCCCAACAAAATTAAAAATTTTATTTTTCTAAACAAATTTTGCGAGGACTAAATTCGTCGCTATTACTAATGCTATTTTTTTCAATGGTTATCCTCACTATTTTTTGCTTTACAATAACGGATTTTGGAGGATTTTTGTCCCTCGCTAATTTTGCGGCGAGTAAGTTCTCATTGGCAAATGATTTGCCATTTTTTACTATCAATTTTAGCATAGATTTTGAATTTCCGTCATTAATTCATCGCTAAATGTTATATAAATTATTTTTGGTGATTAATATCTTTATTACCCACTATTTTGCCACTTTTAGCGAGGAATTGTTATCCCTCGCTATTTTTCCATCTCAAATTGTAGTGCTAATCATCTATATCTTATTCATAATTTTTTTTATATATCAAACTAATTATAATGTGACATATGTAAAATAATAGTTATTTTACATATACAAATATTTCGTCCACAATTTGAGACAAACTTTTTCCTCTTATTCATTAGTTTTTTTTTTTTTTTTTTTGGTTTGCTTGCCCTTTTCTAGGCTGCTAAACTCGACTTTGTCATATAGATATTTTTTCTCTCCTCGTTGACTAACAAGGGTTCTTATGCTATTTGAATGATAAAATATCATAAAGAAACCATATACCGTTGACTTTAATTAGTTAATCGTGGATTGAGTTCTCGATTAATAGAAAATTTGATTATCTTGCTGCTCACCAACAGTGACTTAGAAAATGAAATTGCTACAGATCACATTAATGAGAGGTGCTATAAAATAATTACATACATCCCTTATTTTCATTCTTCTATATAAAGAAATTAAGTTGCGATGGAATTTCAAGCTAGAAGTTCTTTCTTTTAGCCCCATTTTATACCCCACGGCCACTTCACATTTTGTTTGGCAAGTTACAATAAACTTAAATAAATTTTGATAATTAATAGGATTTCTACTTCATGTTTAATTAGGATAAACCAAATATCTAGAACCAAAAAAAAAAAATTCATCACAACTTACTTGGAATCAATAACATATTATTAAAAGACAAAAGATAAAGAGAAGAAAAAAAAATAATTGCGAGAAAAGAAATTATGCTAAATTAAACATGAGAGATAAGTCATAAATAGACGTGATTGTGATATTGATAGCCAAACAAGTCTCATCTTATCTTACAATAATTGTACCTAAGTAAACATATTACAAAATGCTATTACACCCTTAATCACATTCTCTCATCTCTTTCTTCCCCCACCATATCCTTGGCATTGGCATTGGCCACATACACCATGAACAAGAAGACAAAGAGAGCCAAGGAATTGACTTTTCCTTTTTTTTTTTTTTGCCTTCCCAAAAAGAAAGTTACAAAATACCCACAATTTGTCCTCCAGCTCGACCTCCCAGCATTTCTTCTTCTTCTTTTTTTTTTTTTTGTTCAACTGCTTGATAGATATGTATCTAACAAAATAAAACAAAACATTGTAATAAGCTATTTTAAAGAAACAGTCTATTGCTATGATGCAGCAACCACCTAGAATGATCATTTTTGTTGTCTTGGTTCGCATCATGCTATCTTTTAAAGGAAATTTGTTAAGGTCTAAGAAATGGAATATTTGATAGCAAAAAAAAAGGTGACGAAGTAAAATAAAAATAGGAAAGTTAATCTTACTTCTTAAAATGGAGCAGTTGAAGTTCTATGGAGTCTGTTCTTTTTAGTAACCTGAACTTGATCTGTCAGGAGCTGCAAAATTACGAATATATATAACAAAGACAAAGATATCGTCTGACCATCAACCAATAGGAAAATGGGATTACATTAAGTTTTATTTTTATTTTAATATGCTAAAAGAATCAAATAAATAAATAAATAAATTAGAACACATATAAATTCTCTACTTACTCTTTCTTGTTGCCTTCTGAGCCTTGCATTCTCTTCTCGCAAGGATTTTAATTCGAGTTCCAACTCTTGTGTGTATGCCTGCACATACCAAAAACGAAAACTCTAAGAAATATAAAAAATTAATAAAGACAACCCTTTATAAATAAAAAATAAAAAAACATCAATATATTAACTAGAAAAGATTAATTATATATCTCTATGGAGATGAGAATATAGATAAGAGAGGTTCCTGCTTTCTAGCCCTGGACCGAGCAGCTGATTCTCTATTCTTGATCATCCGCTTATGCCTTCGATCACAAGAATTTTCTTGATTTTCTTGCTGTCTTTTCTTGAAAATGTTGGAAGGAGAAGCCGAAGAAGAACCCAAAATCCCAAATGGAGAAACAAGTGATGAACGAAAAGAAGCTTCCCCTAAGCTATTTAACTGAAAATTATCTGACCCCGAGTTTAAACTCAACAAAGTCGCAGGTAGAGACCCCATAGAATTAATAAAATCATCAGTAACCTCGGCAGAGGAAACTGAAACTTGAGCTGAAGTTTGGTCTTTTCTTGAAGGTCTGGGCAAGAAATCTTGAAGGATCATACATGGAAAAAAAGAGTGAAAATTTGTGGTGTTGGTGGGTTCGTTGTTTCTTCTTGGGCTGTCTAGATTCATATCTTTCCACATATCTTCCATGGCTTTTCTCGCTGATGATGACTTCACTGTTTCAGGCGAATAAGAAGAAGAAGATGTAGAAGAGGATTTTGGAGGGGTAGAGGCTCTATCTCTGTTAGTATTTTTACCATCCCCCACTGGAAATGATGGCTTCATACTCAGCACTACAGAGGTGTTGAGAGAGAGATATATTAAGAAATGAGAAATAAAAAAACTGGAGATGAAGAGATATCTCTGTACTTCCGATTCGTTGGGTGTGCATAAAAAACTACTGTACTATATAATTATATCATTAACTATTTAATTATTACAAATTAAAACTAATCAACTGCCAATAAATCATATTTTAACTGTTGTTGGAACTTAATTTCTTCTTTTATTAATGAGTTCGACATATTGACCTGATTGTAAAAGTAACTTTAAGAGTTCAATGAGATTATTAAAAAAAGGAAAAAAAATATATTTTATATGAATATAACAAATATTTATTTAGATTCTATTTATAATAAATTAAATTAATATATAAATTTTTTATAATTTGTACACTATTTTATTATTGATTTAGTTAATTAGGAAAAAGAAACTCAAACTTCTAAGAGGACAGTCACATGTGAATATACACTTTTTCTAAAAATCAATTATAGATTTTATATAACTTTAATTGAAACTAATTGCGTATACAAATAATTCTTAAAAAATGTATTTAGAGAAATATTCTTCTTAAAGTATGATGTACGATAATATTACTTCAAGAAGGAAATATTTATTGGTCCATAATTTCATGCACACCACATATATGTTGAATAAATTTTGTTTAGGTTAATTTATATATAATTATATAAATTTGAACAATCGTCATCATATGTTAAACCTAATCGATCGCTTTAGTATTTTTAAATTATCTCAGAATTTTATTTAATAATCAAATTGAAATTACTGTTATTTTATTAATAGGGTATGTTAAACATAATTTAAACAAGAGAAATTGACGTGTTTATTGATAAAGAATGTAGAATTAAAAAAAACTTACAAAATGTCTTGACCAAATCATACGTGACAATGTGTGTAATATACCAAAGAACCAATTCATCTCGATTTACAATCAAACTATAATTTAGTAAATATGGTAAATTTGATAGATTTGTACTTTTTTTGAAACTGATATTTTATGGATTAGATTTAATTTTTTATATTTCAATTTATAAATTATCTCGTAATTCACACAATTAATATATATATATATATATATATATATATATATATATAACTCAGTATAGATGATTAATATTATAAATATATATATTTATTTTTATATAGTAAATTAAAGGGCTATGAATATTTGTGAGTTTGATAATATAATTTTTTAATTATTAATAAATAGTATTTGTAAGGCAGGTTCATCTCATGTGTTAGTGAATTTATTTTTCATGAAAAAATATATGATTTTGATATGTGTTTATTTTGCTTTAATTTAGTTTATTGTATTTTTTGTGGATATAAGTGTTATTGTTTTATTTTAGTTTAACACCAAATGGCCGTTTAACTTATTTTATTATTATTATTATTATTATTATTATTAAATAAAGATAAAAAAAATATAAAGCTAAACTGAAAATTGATATAATTCGATCAGATTGGATTTATTTTTTTATATTTATAAATTTAATTGAGTGGATAAATTTTAAATTTATAAATTGTGAATTATATTAAATATTATGTCAAATCTGTATCAAATCCATGAGCGAAAACCCCTAATAAATTTTATTTTAGATTTGTAAAATTATGAAATTAAAATTTAAAATATTGTGATTTTTGATAAATCATATCATCCAATATTATTACTAATATGGGCCACAGGCACTACCGCAAAATTAAGATGGGATTGGATCAGGTAATTTTGCATATTGACATGTGGCACACTGGTTCCTGATATTCATTTTATTTTTATTTTATAGAATTTTACCATATGTATGCTTTGAAGTTTGAGGAACCAAATCTCCTAGAAAAGGTAATTCAAGCAATTTTTTTATATTTACATAATTAGGATAAAATGTTTATCTGTCTTTGCGTATATAATTACTAAATTTTTTTTATGTCTAAATAATATTCATAGATTTATAATGATATTAAATGTACCCTAAAATCAACTTTTAAGTTAAATTAGCATGAACCTTTTTATGTTAAAAAAATTCTTTTTTATCTTTATATTTAGCATTATTAATTATGAGATTGTAATAAAATTTCATGAAAAAGTAAACTTTGTAGAATTTTTTTTGGGATAAAATCAAACAAAATAATCATCAATTAAAGTTATGTATTAAGTTGAACTAAAAATTAATTTTAGGATGATTGGCACTCATAAAAAGCTCGAAAATCAAATTTATTACTTTACCTGTTTATTATTGTTTTTATTCATAAATCATCTCATGAATAATATTTTCCTCTAATTATAAGCTAATAAAATATATTTTCAGTTAAAAAAAGGAATATTATGTTCAAATTTATTTATTTGAAGTACTGAATTCGATATATGGATAATGAGTGGCAGAATCTCAAAATTAGAGTAGTCCAAACAAAAAAGATATGGTTAATTTAGTCAAAATATTATTTATTTAGTTTCAAAGTTGGTACCATTGATACAAGGGGATGTTATGCTTCATTTTTCACCTCTTGTACGTAGTCATCATGCCTACTTTGACGATGTTATCCTTTACATTTTTTATTTTTAAATCATTATATTGCAAAACAATTTTTTTAACAAAAGTATGCACTTTGTAAAATATTTTAATCTATTCCAATTGTATATTTAATATTTTTCATTAGTGTGTATTTTTTTATATACTTTTTAATATTTATTTTTTTTATTAGTTGATGATGAAAGATAAAAATTTAAAAATAAAGAAAGAGAACTCATCAACTAATCAGAAAATAAGTATCGAAAAATATTTTTAGTTTCTATTTTAAATTTAAATGTATTGATGTTCAAAAATGCATTATATAAATTTTTTAAAAATAGATTATTTGTGTAAATCGTAAAATTACCTTATTTTTAAGAATTAAATTTAAATAATTAGGAGTTAAATTATTTGAATTTCATGAGATTTTAAATTAAAATCGAATCAAAATTTTCAAATACATTTAAAATGAGTAAAAAATTACCTGATATGATAAGGGTGAGGTGATGCTGAGTTTATGTAATTAGATAGAAAAAATTGATAACTGAAACAAAATCCAAAGAGGGTAAAAAATGGAGAATAACTGAATAAGAGTGTCATAAACTCTCTGCATCAGTAGGAAGAGAAACAAGTTAATATGCTTAGACTCTCTGCATCAGTAGGAAGAGAAAAGAGAAAGAGTGATTGGTCTTATCAATTGAGAAGACACTAAGACAGGCAATATCCAAAAGCCTGGAAAGATAACCAAACGTTTTTTTTTTTTTTTTAACTTTAAAAAACTTTTTCAAAGTTTAGAAACTTATGAACGGACACATTCCTTTCCTTATCCCAACCAAACTAGCCATTTTCCTTTTTGTCTTATGGTTTCTTTTGTCCCTTTCAGTGATTTAATCTACAGCAATATTTTTTATTTGGTTAAAGGTGTAATTTCACTTTTAAATTTTTTCTGGTGATAGTAAATTTTAATTTACCATCTTTTTTTTTTACATAAAATAAATCCCACCTAGAAATACATTAATTTTAAAATAAATAGGTATTTCAAATATGTGAAATGGAAAGATTTTGTCTTAATAAATAAATACTTGGGATCACTTAAGTATTCAAGTATAATACAGAACTAAAGAGGAATTATTAAATAAAAAGCGTATGAAATTGGATTTACACATCGTGGTTTTGTGGTATATGTTCCAGAAGTGGGAGCAGCTCGTGTATGGGTAGATGGTATATGTTTCCATGGCAGAAGCAATAGCCAATAGTGGTCAGACTTCAGAGTCAGACAGGCTTTAAACAGAACTCGGTGCTTCAATTAAGGTTGTTATTGAATCGGATGCTAAAGTCGTTGTTCAAGCTTTAACTTCCCTTTGCTCTGATTCCTCAGATTTGGGTTCAATTCTGCATGGCTGTAAATCTTTATGTAGGGATCTTATTGACATCAAAAGGTATGTGAATTAATTATGCTGCTGATATGTTAGTTCGGGCATCTGGTTCTTTTCCTGATCTTGTTGTTTCAACTGCTTTTCCTGCTGAATTATTCTATGCAGGTTTGGCTGTTGAATATACTGCTTAATTAATTACTATTTGACTTAAGAGATTTGACATAACACACTAATATTCCTGATATTTTAAAATTATATTATTTGTCATCTTCATTTTATCATATTATACTAATAGATTATTCTATTAAATTTACTATTGAAAAAATGTTAAATTGTTGTGAAATGACAGAATGACTCTTTTATAGTAGTTTTTCCTAATAAGAGAAAATTATTAATTATCATATGATATTTGACATATTATATTAGTATTCCCACTGATATTTTAAAATTTATATTGTTTATCTCATGAGGTTAAAGGTAGTTTTAGATTTTTTTTTAATTATTTGGCTCTCCTATCAAAGGTAAAACTATTAAAATTGACTGAAATACTCTATAGTTTGACGAAAATAAAATTGATAGTACAAATAATATAATTTTTAAATTTCATGAATACTATTTTATTATCTCAAACTTTAAGCGATAAATAGTAATTATTAACCCTTTATTTTACTTCAAAACATTGAATACCACTCCCCTAATATTATTACAAAATACACGTAAAAAAAAACAATATTAACGAGTCCCACAATGAAAAAGTAATATGAAGAAAATATTTAGTACTCCTTGACTAATAAATATATGTTTTTTTTGTAAAAAAAAAAAAAAGTTATGCCTTTAAAAGAAAAAGTATTCCTCAATCATAATTATTTTTATAACGAGTTTTTGAACTTAAATTGTGTTTTATTAGATGTATAAATAATTATCTTAACATATATTGAGTTCATATTTGATGATTACATAAAATAATATTATTATTTTAACACATAATGGGTTCTTAAACTGTAATTTTTTATTAAATCTTTGTTTAAATTTAAATTAAACTAAAATTATTATGTAAGGATTCAATAAAACATAATAAAAAGTTTAAGTACACAATAAGAAAAAGTAATGGTTGAGAGGTAAATGGTATTTTTACCTTTCTTTTCCAATGAAAGTTCTCTTGAAAAAAACCGGCCAGCATTTTTGTCTAACAAAAGATGGACTATAAGAACATAAGAATTTATCATTACATAGCGACCAATACTATTATGTTATGTATTTATCTAAAATGGAAAAAGTGTGTTCTTTGGTGGTGCTACAGCCTACAAACAATATTAATGGCTAAGTTTTTCATGATAGAAAACAAGCTTTTTTTGGGGAGGGAAGTGGAGTCAAAGGTAGTCTTGTCAAATTTGATTTTTGATCAAACACCTGTGGCTAATAATTTTTGTGTTCATTTCTTTTAATTCTCTGTGCCTTTGTTTTTTTCTTTGGAATCGTACTAGAAACATGATGCATCCCACTAGATGAGCTAATGAAACTCAAGCACTTCCAATTCTATTCTGACCAGATAATGACAAACACTAACCAGACCAGACCAACACTTCCATCCTATTCCTTAATTTTTGCCTTTTGGTCGAAAATATGTTTTGTTGGAACGAAGAAAATTGGGGGAAAAAATGTCAAAATAGTAATCAAAGTTACGAAAGAGGACCCATTCTATTGACTACATTTTTGTTAAGAAGAAAGAGTGCATAAATTTTGGTTAGGGTGTTGGGGTTTTTTTTTACAAAAATGTGAGCTAAACTCACAAAATAATTAACATGAATAAATCATTCCACAAAAACCAACCAGAAAGACCAGTCGGAGGATGTAAAAGACTATGACTATCCATTTCAAAATGGTGGGCTGCATTGGTAAGGAAATCAACCCTCTTGATAGACATAATAGAATTGCACAATCTCAAAATGCTGCACCAAATCTTTAATTGCATAAACCAGTGAGTTGTAAAAAGTAAGAACCTCCCATTACCTTGAATCATCTCCACCACGACGCCTATTATCCTACTCCATTATTAATTTGTCAATATTTAACTGTCTTGCAATCTTCTACCCTTTGTAGACAGCCCATATTTCAGCAGGAATTATAAGCCATCACTTTGCCGCAAAAGACCTCCACAAGCTCTACCATTTCCATGGTTTAAAGACCCATCAGCGTTCAGTTTTATAAATCTTCTGTGCGTGTGTGTTTTTTTTTGTGGGGGGGGGGGGGGGGGGGGGGCACATTTTTAGCAATGATCCAACCTTTCACATATAGCACAGGCTCTAAAATTTTTCGAACATTGGTGTGCTCGAGGAGAAAAGCCAAAAAGTAAAACAATGTATAAAATAAAATTGACTCTTTTTTTTAAATGTAGAGGAATAACAGACTCACAGAGCAGTAGAGCACATGGGAAGGAGGTATACACAAAACAGCCATTTTTAGCAACAAAGCACAAAAATGGACTAAATTGCTTTTATGGTCTCAGATATTTGGTAACACAGCACGGCCTTGGAGAATATATTCAACAATGCCAGCAAGGAATTGGGAAAAACAACTTAAAAGAGTAAGGAAGAAGTTATTAATAATCCACACCAACACCAAACTATACAAGAACAAAAACCTTACAATTCTGCCCAATTAACGACCTAGTTCTTTCTTTCTTCTTTCCCTTGAATAAATATTCTATATAATTCTTATTATGTTTTTCCATCATACGCCTCAGCAAAATTCTGTCAAAAGCAGGCACAGCAATGAACGAAATAAAATGCAAGGGTGCTTCGTGACATGGTGGCATAAATTATGTTGATTTCAACTTAAACTTGCATCCTCAATTCCTTCACATTGAGAGCTTTGTAAATGAGCCAGCACCTCAGATGAATTTGCTGGAGCATCCTCCGAGTTGGGGAATGACTTTACTGTCATACTATTTTGATTGGCAGTCGCTTCCTCAACTGTCATCTGCTGAAATGAATTTGTCAGCATGTCGTGGCTTGATGCACTAGAGGCTTGTAACCCTGAATCAGCAGGAAGCCTCCTAGAACTGGGAATCCACTTCAGCCAGTCTTTGTGCCTTCTCACTTTGTCATCCTGAATTATAATTTCAGAATTAGAGTCAAACCAAACTGTAAAAAAAATTAGGCCATTAAAGGTACAGGTGGCTCTTGCACATCAACAAATATTACACACTGCTTGATTAAAATTTAACTAAAAATTACTCAACAATAGCTTTAAATGTTAGATTGATATCAGAACAAATGAAAGTACCTGCACTTCTAGAACAGTCGAAGTCCTTAACGAATCCAAGATTAACTGGATGTCATTAGTCATGTTCTTAACCTGAAAAAGTTTATCCACAAAAAACACCTGACTTAATAAAGCATATGGGACTCAGTTCTAATATGCCATACAGTTAAAAGTTTCAGGGTGGAAGATTTGGTTTGCCTGAGAAACCCATCCAAGCTCTATCCACCCTTATGAGGATACAGGTTGTCCCAGTACATGAATGCCTTTTTTTTCTTTCATTGCACACATGGGAACGTTGTAATTTCCTTGCAATAAGAAAGGGCTATTTAACATGCTTTAACCCATAGTATGTAAGTCAGAATCGAACAACTCTTTATTGTATCAATACTCACCCTTGATAGTTGTCTCTTTTCTGAGGATGTGAAAAATAAGAGTACTAGAACATATACTGCCAATTTAGGTTGATGAAAGCAAAATAAATAAAGCAGCTTAATATGAAGACAAGTTTGCATCCTCATGAGATCAATTGAGCAGCCTTACTAATTTCCAAAATTTAAACCCATAATCTCTAGGTCACAATCAAATAGTATTACAAATACATAAAAGCTCACTCTCGTTAGGTGCCCCTTTGAGGATGTGAAATTTGATGTGCTAGTTTACATAAACCACCATTAGATTGATAAAATCATGATAAATAAAGCAACTAAGCATAAAGACAAATTATTGCAAATCAATATTTGGAGGTCACCAAGAAGTCAACTTCCAACTGAACAAGTAAATAAGCATGAGATTGGAAAAAGACAATGACTGCAGCAAGTTTGGGTAGCAATGAAGTTATATTTCAATAAGAAAATGATTGGCCACAATATGAGCTCAATTCAACGAATTAATGATATCATTATTAGTGATAAATCATGAAACCATTAGCAACAACCTAAAATCAGTTCCTGGAAAGATACATAAAACCTAAATAAGTGGTCTTTACCATTGAATGGATCCAAGTTCATACAGCATAAATCTTGCTAGGAACTAGAAAAAGCTATCAAGCATCCACTGGACATGCCAGTAAAACCGTGAAGTTGAAAGTCATCTCAGGTGAGCAACTTGTCATAAGAGTTTCAGCATCAGACCACATTTTCAGAAATAATCAAATAACAAGCTGCTAATGAGTCCCACTCAACAATTATCTCTCATTTAAATTAAGAAAAAAGATCAGATCTCACTATCTGTCTGACATCGAAACATATGGACCGAAGTACTAGACAACAGAGGGGTTGCAGCAGCAGCATATGGATCATGTTTGCATTCAACTTGGTAATGCAAATTTGAACATCAAGAAGTTCCACTTGCACTGAAAAAAATAACTATTATTCAAAATTATAAACAAGGCATATGCTATTCCACTGATATCTATGTGCATCTCACAGTAATGAAATACCACAAGGAAAAAAATCAGTGCCTTGAAAGACAAAGAATGGATGGAGTCAAGAAGAAGATCAACAAGGTTAGAGGTCTGAAACTGCAACATCATGCTTATGAAGGATAATGCTTGTCACAACTCAAATTTACTCTAACTAGCTCTAAAGTTCTTAAAATTAATTGAAATTAAGCACCTCACCCTGAAGATGAGGAAGCCAACATCAATAGAATAAAACCCAACCTCTTAGACACCTCATGATCCCACTATTGCATTAAATAATTGCCCTTTTTATCTGGGGGAAAAGGAGTTTGAATTAGTATAACATGCAAGTTAGCTAGTAAATCAATCTAAACTTGAAGACAGAACATCTTCCATGGATATTGGATCACTTCCTTTCTCTCTCCATAATCAAGGAAACATAAAAAGCACTGCAAAATAGTGCGCTAGAAGTTTGTCCAACCTCAAAGGTAAATCATTTCAAGCTACAAAACTTTCAGACACTGTGTTGTGGGTAAAAGACATACCAGAAACCGATAATGAGAAAGCATAGAGCTTAGCTTAGGGCATAAACCTTGCCAAGGTCCTTTTTTGGCAAGCATGTGCACGAGTGATGGGGGACACAGAGTCTTGTTGTACCATACGGCTGTCACACAACCCAAACAACTTGGTTTTCAAAACTACAAATTACCACATGGCTGTGCACTTCACATGTGCATGGTAGCAAATGTAGTATTGCAAGTGGAACTCCATCTCTGAGGATCAAGCCTGTTTGTTGGTGAACTATGCATTCCAAACATCTCCATTTACCCTTTTTTTCTCCGCTAGAATCTCACTATTCCAATCTTGAATACCAAAGCCAATACCAAGTGTCCTCTATGTACCAATCTGTAACTAATGGCCCATCCCGCAAATCTTTCTACCTTTTCGCAACTAAGCTTACAACCTGAACTATACTCTCTAGCAATGAAGATTCAGAAGTCCATAGATAATTAGTGAACTTTTGAACCCTGAAATTTACAGAACCGTAAACCAGCAAACCTCAAAAGCTCTCTAGACGATTGATGAAAGGTAAAACCATAAGCCATCTCCAGGCTGCCATATAGATCATAAAAGCATTTGCGACATTCTTAAAAACCCAAAGAGGAAAAAATTAGCTATTGTGGGAAAACAGCTTATCATATCAACGATAGTATGTCGTTTTAATATGATAATAATGATCCTGTCAAGAATAAAGTAGGGGATCAAATGGAAAAATGGCAAATTCCCAAGAACAATATTTACAGCAATTCACCTATCTCCACAAGTAATTTTTCTATATGCTATATCTTAAAAGAATTTATCCACCGATACTGCATCTGTTATCAAAACAAGGCATTGACCTTTTAGGGTTAGTTGGGAGACACAAATTCCACTCAATTGGAAACTATTTTGAATTCATCATCTCTCTAGAAAGAAAATCTCCAAGCTTTTGAATAGGCCCCGGCAAACAATAACTCATAAAGAGAAATTCATTTGAAAGAAGTAGATCATGCAAGCTGGTGAGGAAATATATGTGACCTTCACAACATACCTTGACTTTCATAAAATCAGCCTCTTCATCAAATTCCCAAAAGAATAATGAAAGATGCACCTAAGATAATGGCTATTGCAAATATGACCAAGAGTCTAGATAGAGTCAATTGGATGAACAAAAATCTGCTTCATCATGAAAATAGATGATAAAGGCAGAGTTCTGTTCTAGAAATCAATAAAAATAAAAAGAGAAAATGGGAGAGAGAATGAGACAGGAGGTGGAAGTAGGCAAGGTTGTTGAAAAATTTAAGAAGAAATGAACAGAGCAGATTATGGCATTGTCTGATTCACCCACTTCAAGCAGTAAGATCATAAAAAATTACACATCAAAGATATGCTTCTTTAGAAAAGGATTGGTCAAAGAAAATGCAGGGAACTAATTATTACTGGCATTGCAAATGCAGGATTCAGAAATAAAATTTTATATAACTACATGAATAGGATTGGTCAAAGAAAATGAAAAAGAATAACCAAATGCATAAAGGAAGACAGGCCACCTTCAAATCAGGAATTTCACTTTGAGCTCACAAGAAGTTTTTAAACAACCACCACATCAAAATTAAGATATTAGAAGCTTAGAACTTGACAGAAAGGGTTGACCCAGAACACACCTGAGCAGAAAGCATAATTTCTATTTCAACAAATCTTTCCCATATCTATGAACTTCAAAATAATGATTTTCTAAATATTTTATCTAATTATTATAAGATCAAATGTTTTATGATCAATTCAAGAAGAAACTGTCATTATTCAAGAGTAAATAAAAATTTTGTTTGACACGGATAGACAAACAACAGAATCTTAGAATTTGCTCAACTTCAATGGAATTTTAACGCTACAGAAGGCATACAACTAGAAAGTGCAACAATATAGACAAAACAAAGTATATGGAATGGGCAGACAATTTAACACCCAAAAATGAATATGATTCTCAAGCTCATGTATAAATTTAACTTACTCGATTAAAGCCTGCTATTAAAGTAATTGGTACCCAGCCCTGATCGTCCATGTTTGATTTTAAATACTCGTCTTTAATTAAATTTCCATCACTGCAACAAGCAACCAACAGTTACAGAAAGCAACTTAGTTAATTTAGCTACAAATCATCGCTAGAAGGCATACAAGAATGTAATATACCTGAAATAATATTCTATCTGATGGACTAACTTAACAGGCAAAGGAGTTTCAGGAACAGGCACAATCATTGCAGGTGGGGCATGTGTGATGAAAGACATCCCCCTAAAGGGCTCCAAAGGCAGTGTTGGAATATATACCAAATCTGTAGATAGCAAATGGATTAATTTCAAATCTTTTTTTTTTTCATAAAAAAGTAATGTATTAATCAACATCACTTGCACACTGATGTCAAAGATAGGAGATCAAAATCGTGATAAAATATTTCTCATAAGAATCTATCAAAGAAGGAAAAAAAATGCTATGAAGTTGTGCCTGAAATTTTGTTCAAGTCTAGGATTTTATCAAATCCAATAACATAGACTTGAGAATAGGGCACAGGTTCATTAGAAAAAAGCTTACCAGGATAACCCATGGGATTTGCAAAAGGTCTAACAGACTGAGGTGGAACAAATGCGGCAGTATTTGGTGGTGGAGGCCTAACAAAGCTCCTTGGAGATCTCTGTGATTGCACAGGAACATCTCTGGCATTCCCATAATGTCCACGGTCCTGATCGCGCCTGCCCCCAAAATTGTTATGGTAGGGACCATCTCCACGTGGCCCAAAGTTGCTTCTCCGGGAAGAATGTCTGTTATCATTTACTGCAGGTGGCTGAGGCACAAATCCCCCAACTGGTCTGGGTTCCCAATTGCTGCCCCTGTATGGAGGCTCTCTTGGAGATTGATCTGGCATTGTTGGTACCATATTTCCATAACCATTGGGGGGCGACATAAATATAGGAAAAGGAGGTGGTGGTGGCGGTGGGGGGGGAGGTTGAGGAAAACTGTTTTGAGAATGCCCACCTCCAGAGCCACTACCACCACCACCTCGCTTCAAGGACCTTTGACTAGTTGGCAGCACATGGTTTGATGTAGAATTAGACTTTGCATCGCTAGAAGTTTGCTTGTGAGGGGAGTGAGGCATTACAGGTCCCTATAACAAAAGAGGCATAAGAAATGTTTAATTGATTCTAATGAAAAAATAGCATCTTCATTCTATTTAGCTAAAATATCGAATTCATCGATATTAGGAACTGAGAATATAAAAGTCCGCATCAGTTCAATGGAAAAGCAATTCACGAAGGTACCATGGAAAACACAATTCATAAAATGTAGCTATTGTTGTTTCCTAAATTTTTTTTCTCAGCAAACAAACGCTAACGAACATAAACAGACAAATGGAATAAGAATGACACCGAAAGTATACCTGGGGACTGGGCATTGATCCATCAGAAACGACGTTCTTAGTAGAAGAATCAGCTGCTAATGATTTAGGAGAAAATTTAGTGGATTCAGATAAAGCAGGCCAGGAAACAGCTCCCATCACAGGACTAACCTCAGCTACGCCGTTTGACGGCTTCTTCCACGCTGGCTTCTTAGGCCTGCCCGCATTGTCGTTATTACCTTCCGAACTATCAGCTACCGCCACAGAAATCTCCGCCGGCGGAGGCAGCGGCGGGGAAGAGGCGGCCTTACAAGGGGAGCAATCAGAAAAAGTAGATTGCTCCGGTGAGGAAACTGGAGTTACGACGGAAGTCGGTGAGGTTGATGGCGGTGGTGATGGTGATGGTATCTGATGAACGGCAGGGATTAATTCGGGTTCACCCCGCACAACCTGAGCCCAAGCTGAGGGCAAATTCTTCCGTCTTTGTGGACTGTTAATACCATCAACACCACCACGCGGAGATTGATGACTTTGAGACGAATCAGCTGTCATCGCCATGAAAATTAGGGTTTCCGAGACAAAAATTGAGAATCGATTAAAGATTTTGATCAGTATAAAATAGAAACCATCAATTATCAATTATTAAAAAAAAATAATAATAACAACAGATTGGTCAATTAGTTATTTAATTAACCAAACATTGAAAGAGAAGATTGAGTGATATCAGAAGAATGTATGAAAATGGTAATACTGGGCAGACTGATCTAATATATAAATCGGAAGCCGTCACAGCCTCACTTCCACTCTTTTCTTCCTCTCTTTCTCTCTTATGTGAGGTTTTTGTTTTATTTGTTTTCCCCTGCTTTCTTTTTGGGCTTGGTTTTCAGCGACTTCTAGTACAAGACGAGGGATTTGTTATATTATGGGGACTCTCTTGAAATTACCATAATGCCCTTATCTTCGAATATAATATCCCTTTCAGATTTCATCACTTCTGTTTAAGAGTTTCCGCTTCTTATACTAATACAAAATTACGCTCTCCTTCGTATTCCTTTCGCTACGTATCCTTCTATTTTTCTGCTGACGATATTACCTTCTCCCCTTCTCACTACTCTTGTGTCGGGAATTTCCAGGACTTACAATAGGGTGGGTTCGAAATTCATTTTACTGTTTCTGTTCCTTAGTTCAAAATTTTTATTCCATCTCTGATTATATCTCGTTTTTCTAAGAAAAAAACTATTTGTTCCCGTTTCTCAACGGAGATTTCAGTTCCAATTTCATTAAAAAATTTCCTTATTTTTATTATTTTAGTTAATTATATATATATTTTTAATAATTATTTAAAAATTTATTATATTTTATTATTTTCAAAATTTATTAATTATGTTAAAAATGTAAATAAGTATTATATATAATATAGTAAGGCAAGACATATACATACATTCATTTTCTCATCCATGCTAAAAAATATTTCGAATTAGAGGCGAGACATATTAATGATAAAAAAATCCTTCATGTTTGGAGCATGTTCAGATCAAAATATCGCTAGAATTAGTCCAATTGTCATTCCGGGAATTCTAAGCTGAATATGCAATTTGTTTCCTAAATTTTATAGGATTATCCATTTTTTAACATTAATTTTAAAAACTAAATTAATACATAAATTTTAATTTTGATTTTGTGATAATATTATTTTATTTTATTTTTAAAAATAAGATAAAAAGGAAAAAAAATAGCAATGACAATGGTCCATTTTAGCATGCTAGCTAGCAGTGAGTTTCATTGATCTCAAATAATTGGGAGAAAAAAGATATTGGCTTGAAGATTCCTTAATATTTACTCGTTAAAAATTATAAATGTGATATGAATAAAAAATCAAGATAATAAATTTAATTCCTAAAAATTAGCTTTTTTAGTATTTAAATCTCACTATAATAATTATATATGTATAACAAAAAAAAGAACAATAATGTATTAAATTTGACCCCAAAAAATCAAGTAATAAAGTAATATCATGATCGTTTTTTCTTATGACAATAAATTAATTTTATTCTTAATCTCATTAAGGTAAATTATTCACTTGCTATTCGAAATTTTGTAAAAAAATCAAGAATTGTAGGTTTAATTTGACCTCAGGATTTGAACTATGATTGGTGTATATAAGTTGAGAGCAAATCTATGTTTAGAGTGTTGAAAGACTACATATTTATATTTTATGTCAGAAAATAAAGGTATATGTAAAGAAATATAATAATGTTAACATATATTTATTAAGGAAAATTACTATTTTCTATCTAAAGTTTTACTAGTACTATATAAATTTTAAAAAAATATATGATTTACTTTATATATTTTATTATATACTACTAATATATTATTTCGTTAATTTTTTTGTTCTAAAGATGTTAGATTGCGGTGAAATAAAAAAAATTACTATTTTTCTTTTAAAGTTTGACTTATTATATCAATATCTCATAAATAAAAAAGAATATTATTTTTAACTGATACTTTAAAATTTAATAGAAAAACCATATAGTTTAATATAACAGATGAACTAATTATATAAATTTTAAATCTTATGGATACTAGTATAATATGTCAAATTTTAAATAATAAAAATTATTTTTTTCTTATTTATAATTATATTTAATAATTTAATATTAATTTTCTTTATATTCTATTAAAATTATAAATAAATTGGAAAAAGCGAGAGGACGAGAAATGAGAGTCATAAAATTTGGGATTTTTATTTCTTTTTAGATAGGAGGGCAAAGGAACAAAAAAAAAAAAAAGTAATTTGTTATTGTTTAAGTTTTGTAGAATTCATTTTGAAATTTCACTTATTTTTACAGAGGTTATGGTAATTACATTGAATTTTTGTGAAATTAAAATTCTTATTTTTCCATCACAAAACATAAGAAATTAAAAACTATAAATGAGTTTTACAAATTTTTGTAAAATTTATTTATTCAAAAACATTATGTTAGATTACTGCAAAGACCAAAAAAAAAAAAAGCCAAGTTCGCTTATAGAAATTAATCATACAGTTTTGTTTTTAAAGATTCACATTTAGTAATAATTAAAATAATTAAAAACGTTAGATACGATGAGATATTGAAATCAGATATTTCCATTTAAATCACTTTTTAAATTTTAAAATATCACCTAAATCAATCGTAATGACACAAGTAATTTGACATAAATTTAAGGTGTATTTTTATTGCATTTCTCTATTTTTAATGATTTTTTTACATTTTATTGCTGCTAATTTTTTAGTCAATAAAGCTAAAAAGTTTGATATTAGTATTTCTTTCATTGATATTACTAAAAATTTTGTGGCTTTTTTCACGATACTTGCGATATTTTTAACTCTTATTAGTCCAGCTCTCTTGTACATTTTGCTCACATTTTTTGTGGAAAAAAAATAATCTATTTATTATGTAATATATTAGCTTCTAACTAATGTTGTTAGGGTGATAATATATTCACAACTCTATTTTATAATAATAATTATTTTTTTATCAGACTACTAATATTCTCAGTGAGTTAATTAGAATCTGAAACTAATTATACTTATATCGGATATATCTCGTAAGTTTTAAAATAATTGTATAATGAGAATTTGAATTCTGATTAAACTGAAACAAACTCATATCATTTTATTTACACCTTTATAATATAACAAATATTTATAATCAGTGAATTAGAATCCCGTAATCAAATTAATCTTATTGTTACTAGGTATGAACTCAATATCTGCAAAACATTCGCTCTCCACACCTTATGATATAGTAATAATATAATAATAATAATAATACTCTATTTTTTAATAGAATGATGAAGGGTATATTTGGAAATTAAACTTCATCGATCGCAAGGCATGACGCATGGGAGGGAGTACGGGCAGACGGAGTCGGTAGGAGGAGGAAAATGTGATGATTGGTCAAAACACATAAAAGGAAATTATTAATAAAAAAGTAAATGAACTCATCACAATTTCATTAAAATCCTTCAAATTTCGTAGTAATATTGTTGATTTATTCGATTCAGCTAATAACAAAAAAAAACAGAAGCATTCAATAGAAATTTATTTGAAAATTTGTCATAATGAGACTCAACCATATCAAAACACACGCTAACAGTTTTGTTTTTGTTAATATAAAAAATTGTTAAATTGAAAATTAAGTTTATCCACTAAGTGGGTGGAAATCAATAGTTTTGCTGTGCGTCAATATTTAATAAATTTATGGCTTTTGACTTTCTTTTTTTAGGGTGTACGTAATATGGATGGCATTTGCCATTAAATAAAAGAATTCATTGTATTTGCATGCCTATTTTCTCGTGCTTTATTTAATTCAATGACTCATAAATTTCTGTTTATTATGGACTACATGAACTCAATTACATATTTCATTAATAATCCAACTGAAGAATATCTTTATTTTTAAAAATATTTCAAACAATAAAACAAGTTTGTAACGAATGAATCATAATTCATAATCTTTCCTTCACTGGTCGTAGGCCTTCAGCTTCATATTGTGCAGAAAGCCCATTAGTTTAATTATGGGCTGAAATTTCACGGAATGGGCTCCCTAGAACCTAAATGGCATCTCATCCATTTACTCGCTGCTTGCTTTTTATCGGGTTAAAGTCCAAAATTATAACAAATATATATATATATATATATATATATATATATATATATATATATATATATATATATATATATATATATATATATATATATATTAAAAAAATGTAAATAAATGTAGGGGAATAGGTTTGCGTCATGGGTAGGCCCGAAATTGAGATTTATCCTTACTCTCTGTTGGTTAAACTACACATGCACCATAAAATAAATGACAATAAAGATGGATGGTGCATCTTTTGTTGACAAAATATTTAGTAGGTAAGATGGTAGGTGAAGATTAATCTTGACCATCCATTTGGTGGGTGGGGATTAATCTTGACCATCTATTTGGTTGGTAAGATGGTAAGTGAAGATTAATTTTAACCATACATTTGGTAGGTGAGACGGTAGGTGAGAAATAATCTCAACCATCCATCAAAGTAGGTGAGAATTAATCTTGACCGTCCATTGAGGAGGTGTAGGCCTATATATAGCCTTAGAAATTCATTTGTAATGTATTCCATCAAAAAGTGAGAGAGTAGCATTAGTGAGAGGTTGTGAGTTGTGAGTGTTTGTAAACACTCGGTAAATTTCTCTTCTTTCAGTAAAAGATCTGCAGCAGTCCGGAGACGTAGGCATAATTGGCCGAACTCCGTTATCAACTTGTCTGTCTTATTAGTTCGCATTTTCTTCGCTTTCTCATAAATCTGACTATAGGGAAATTGGCGTCATTTCCCAACAACTGGTATCAGAGCATTGGTTGCATTTTTTCTGTCCTTTTTTCGGGCGATTACTATTCACATGAATAGTAAATTTTGTGAATAGTGAAATTTGGTCAGTTGTACCAAATTATCCACGGAGGTGTTCTAATACACAGAGGTTCACAAGAATTGTCAGAAACGATCCAAAGGAAGTCAGATTCGAGTGGGAGCGATGGCCACAGATGAAGGAAAGGTAAAAATTGAGAAGTTCGATGGAGCGGACTTTGGCTTTTGGAAAATGCAAATAGAAGATTATTTGTATCAAAGAAATCTGTATCAACCTCTCTCAGGGAAGAAGCCAGAGGCTATGAAGGAAGAAGACTGGAGTCTTCTCGACAGACAAGCTCTCGGAGTTATCCGATTGACATTATCCCGTAATGTTGCTTTCAACATAGCAAAGGAAAAGACCACGGCAGGTCTTATGATGGCTCTCTCTAGTATGTATGAGAAGCCTTCAGCTTCAAACAAAGTGCACCTCATGAGGCGCTTGTTCAACTTGCGAATGACAGAAGGTGCATCTGTAGCTCAACATCTCAATGAACTCAATACAGTCACAACCCAATTGAGTTCGGTTGGAATTGAATTTGATGAAGAAGTACGAGCATTAATACTTTTGTCTTCTCTACCAGAAAGCTGGAATGCTACTGTCACTGCTGTGAGTAGTTCGTCGGGAAGCACTAAGTTGAAATTTGATGATGTTCGTGATTTGGTTCTCAGTGAAGAGATCCGACGGAGAGAGTCGGGTGAATCATCAACTTCTTCAGTTTTGCATACAGAGTCAAGAGGAAGAAATTCAACCAGAGGTAATGGGCGAGGCAAGTCAAACTACCGAGGTAAATCAAAGGACAGAAGGTCCAAATCTAGGAATCCAAGTAATTTCCATAGTTCAAAAACTGTCGAATGTTGGAATTGTGGAAAGACTGGACACTACAAAAATCAGTGCAAGAGTGCATCGAAGAACCAGGAAGCAAAGGTAGAGGCAAATGTTGCTTCCACCTCTGGAGGCAATGACGCATTGATATGCTCTTTGGAAAGCAAAGAGGAGTCTTGGGTGTTAGACTCTGGAGCATCATTCCATGCTACTTCACAGAAAGAATTCTTCGAAAGGTATGTCCCTGGAAACCTTGGAAAGGTATATCTTGGTGATGATCAACCTTGTGCTATTATTGGCAAAGGTGTAGTAAAGATTAAGTTGAACGGATCTGTTTGGGAGTTGAAGAATGTCAGACATATTCCCGACCTGAGAAAGAACTTAATCTCAGTAGGGCAATTGGCTAGCGAAGGCTATACTACGATCTTCCATGGTGATAATTGGAAGATTTCAAAGGGAGCAATGACGGTTGCTCGAGGCAAAAAGAATGGCACTCTTTACATGACAGCGGGAGCACGCTGTTCAATCATAGTTGCAGCTAGCAATGAAAATCCCAATCTATGGCACCAGAGACTAGGCCATATGAGTGAAAAAGGAATGAAGATTATGCATTCGAAGGGGAAACTTCCAGGTCTACAGTCAGTGGAGATAGACACATGCGAAGATTGCATACTTGGAAAGCAGAAAAGAGTCAGCTTTCAAACAAGTGGCAGAACCCCAAAGAAAGAAAGGCTATAGCTTGTTCACTCTGATGTTTGGGGACCAACGACTGTCTCATCCATTGGTGGGAAACACTACTTTGTGACTTTCATCGATGATCACTCTCGGAAGGTATGGGTTTACTTTCTAAAACATAAGTCCGAAGTGTTCGAGGCTTTCAGAAGATGGAAAGCTATGGTTGAAAATGAGACAGGTCTGAAGATTAAAAAGCTCAGAACTGACAATGGTGGTGAATATGAAGACACCAGATTCAAGAAGTTTTGCTATGAGCACGGTATCAGAATAGAGAGAACCGTGCCAGGTACACCTCAACACAATGGTGTAGCTGAACGAATGAACCGAACGTTGACAGAAAGAGCCAGAAGCATTCGTATACAGTCAGGTCTACCGAAGCAGTTCTGGGCAGAAGCAGTCAACACAGCAGCTTACTTAATCAATCGAGGACCATCGGTTCCATTAGAGCACAGAATACCAGAGGAGGTATGGAGCCAAAAAGAGATAAAACTATAACATTTAAAAGTTTTTGGTTGTGTAGCATATGTGCATATCAGTGATCAAGGAAGGAATAAGCTTGATCCCAAATCCAAGAAATGCACTCTCATCGGTTATGGTGAGGATGAGTTTGGCTACCGTATTTGGGATGACGAAAACAAAAAGGTCATCCGTAGCAGAGATGTGATTTTTGATGAAAGGGTGATGTACAAGGACATGCATAAAACAGTCGTCAGCAACTCAGAACAGAATGAGTCAGTATTTGCAGATGCAGATGATGTCCCAGTTAGTTCCGTGACGGAACCCATTGTAGCAAGTCCTCAGCCAGAGGAACTTGTTGGACCAAGCAGTGCGCATCAATCCGACACACCACAGCCTCCTACTTCATCTCCTGTATTAAGAAGGTCTTCTAGGCCTCATGTGCCTAACAGGAGATACATGAACTATCTGTTATTGACTGATGGAGGGGAGCCTGAATGCTATGATGAAGCTTGTCAGACTGGAGATGCTAGTAAGTGGGAGCTTGCCATGAAAGACGAGATGAAGTCTCTGATCTCTAACCAGACATGAGAACTAGCTGAGTTGCCTATGGGAAAGAAGGCACTTCATAACAAATGGGTGTACCGGGTAAAAGAAGAGCATGATGGTCTCAAAAGATACAAAGCCCGACTTGTTGTCAAAGGATTCCAGCAGAAGGAAGGAGTTGACTACACCGATATTTTTGCTCCCGTTGTGAAGCTCAATACTATCAGAACAGTATTGAGTATTGTGGCTATTGAAGATCTTCATCTTGAACAGCTGGACGTGAAAACTGCATTTCTTCACGGAGACTTAGATGAAGAAATATACATGCATCAGCCAGAAGGTTTCTCAGAAAAAGGAAAGGAGAACATGGTGTGCAGACTTAAAAAGAGTTTGTATGGCCTGAAACAAGCCCCAAGACAGTGGTACAAAAAGTTTGACAGCTTCATGCACAAGGAAGATTTCCAGAAGTGCAATGCTGACCACTGTTGCTACTTCAAGAGATATAAATCCAGTTATATCATTTTGCTACTTTATGTCGATGATATGTTAGTAGCAGGTTCAAATATGAATGATATCAGAAGGTTGAAGCAGCAATTGTCAAAAGAGTTTGACATGAAAGACTTGGGTCCAGCAAAGAAGATTCTTGGAATGCAAATCACAAGAGATAAGCAGAGAGGGTTCTTGCAGTTATCTCAAGCAGAGTACATCAACCGTGTTTTGCAGAGATTCAACATGAACAATGCCAAGCCAGTTAGCACACCCTTGGCCAGTCACTTTCGCCTATCTAAAAATCAATCCCCTCAAACGGAGAAAGAGAGAGAATTCATGGTTAAGATTCCTTATGCCTCAGCTATTGGAAGTTTAATGTATGCAATGGTCTGTACTAGACCAGATATTGGTCATGCAGTGGGAGTTGTTAGCAGATTTATGTCAAATCCAGGAAAAGCTCATTGGGAAGCAGTCAAGTGGATTTTGAGGTATTTACGAGGCACCACGGAGAAGTGTCTGTACTTTGGTAAAGGAGAGTTAAAAGTACAAGGCTACGTAGATGCAGACTTTGGAGGAGAAGTAGATCACCGAAGAAGCACCACCGGTTATATATTCACTGTTGGAACTACAGCTGTTAGTTGGATGTCACAAATACAAAAGATTGTCACTTTATCCATTACAGAGGCTGAGTATGTAGCAGTGACTGAAGCTAGTAAAGAGATGATATGGCTTCAAGGTTTGTTAACTGAGTTGGGATTCAGAAGGGAGAAGAATATTTTGCATAGTGATAGTCAGAGTGCGATACACTTGGCGAAAAAATCAGCATTTCATTCCAGAACCAAGCATATTGGGCTTCGTTACCACTTCATCAGATCTTTATTGGAAGATGATGTGTTAGTACTGGAGAAGATCCAAGGAAGCAGGAATCCAGCGGATATGTTGACAAAGGCGGTGACTATCGACAAACTGAAGTTATGCTCAACTTCAGTTGGTCTGCTAGAGTAACAAGACCAGAAAGGCTGCTGCATTGATCGAGGTGTGAAGACAGATTGAAACCAGTCTTCAAGTGGGAGATTGTTGGTTAAACTACCCATGCACCATAAAATAAATGACAATAAAGATGGATGGTGCATCTTTTGTTGACAAAATATTTAGTAGGTAAGATGGTAGGTGAAGATTAATCTTGACCATCCATTTGGTGGGTGGGGATTAATCTTGACCATCTATTTGGTTGGTAAGATGGTAAGTGAAGATTAATCTTGACCATACATTTGGTAGGTGAGACAGTAGGTGAGAAATAATCTCAACCATCCATCAAAGTAGGTGAGAATTAATCTTGACCGTCCATTGAGGAGGTGTAGGCCTATATATAGCCTTAGAAATTCATTTGTAATGTATTCCATCAAAAAGTGAGAGAGTAGCATTAGTGAGAGGTTGTGAGTTGTGAGTGTTTGTAAACACTCGGTAAATTTCTCTTCTTTCAGTAAAAGATCTGCAGCAGTCCGGAGACGTAGACATAATTGGCCGAACTCCGTTATCAACTTGTCTGTCTTATTAGTTCGCATTTTCTTCGCTTTCTCATAAATCTGACTATAGGGAAATTGGCGTCATTTCCCAACACTCTCAACCCCGAATTAGAAAGTTAGATTGTTTTTTTAAAGACTAAGAAAATTGTCTTGCAAATAAAATAAAACTTGGAAAATCTCGATATTGGTGCATCAATAGATTCAATTTGATCATTTATATTACAAAAAAAGTGATTTTTTTTTGTTTTATCAAATATGATTGAAAATTTGGAGTTAATTTTAATTATCATATGTAATTATTTACGTGTACCAAAATCCAATTTGTTACCAAAAAAATATTGATGAACTTTTTTTAATTACAATAATTTGGGTTCTCGTATTTATGTAACAATAGTAGATATTAAGTGCATTTGTATTTAGAAATGATTGAAATAGTTCTAAAATATTTGTTTTTTCAACAAAAAAAGGTTGTTATTATTAAATTTATATTAAATTGGTTGCGAATTCTAATGTTTGAATTTTACAAAAGATACATAGACAGATCAGAGTAGCAGATTAAGTTCTCACAAATAGATAAATATTTGGTGAAATTATTTAGTTGATTAAGTATGGATTCTATAAATTTAACGTAATTAACTTACCCAACTAGTAGTTGTTCTCACCTAACTAAGTACTTGAATTTTTTTTAATAAGAAAAGAAAAACACTAGTTTATATGCATGAATGAATGGTTCATACGAGCTCTCAACAAACAAAAACTTGTAATTTAGCAGAGTATTGGTCAATATTATTATATATAAGCCATCTTAAGTCAAAAGGATGTTTGGATTTCACGGTGGAACAGGAACAGGAACTGCTGTACTTTCCTCCAAACTTTCTCTTCAATGTAAAACCTTCATTGACTGTTGACTCCATATATTTTTTTTGACCTTAATTCTTTAAACAAGTGTGAAAAATACTGTACCTGTAACAGTTTTCGAGGTTTCCATTCCAAAAAATTATGCACCACAAATAAGAACTAATAAATAGACCAGCGGTCCCACGTCACGTTCTGGAAAAAAAATTATTTGTTTTTTTCGGACACTGGTATTCTTAGTTAGTCTAACAGTATAATCTAATTATTCAGATAAAATTTCAAAAGCAGTAAAACATTCACTTATAAAATTTTAAATTAATTATATATATAAAATTTAAATTCAAAATTTTTAATTAAATTAAAAAAAATCAACATCATTGCATCTACACTTCCATAAATATTCTTTTCTCTTTTTTTAATAACGGTTAATTATTGTTTTGACCCATAATTTAATACCAGTAAGAAATTTCTGAATAAATGTTATTTTTCCAGATTGTTTTTTATGAGCGAATCATGCACGGATTGATCCGCACCGTTCCATTTTCATGGATTCCATGTAGAGTTTTATGTAGGATCGGTCGAACATATGATAAGGACACAATCTGTGAAGAATTATTCTATTATTTATGCAAGATAAAAATAAATTTATTTTTTTTTGTTAAAAAATTATTGTTTATAAATTTGACGAGTATAAATAGTTTATTTTTTTAATACGTTCATACTTATTATTAACAAATACAAAATTTTCCTAATATCCTAATTATTGTAAAGCATATAAATGATACTTTTTTTAGATTTTTTATTTTTGGAAGGTTCTTGTTGGAATTTTCAATGGGGTCTCGTGAAAGTTCTTGGGATTTTGTTGGGTGATTTCCTCTAATTTAAACCACACAACTTCCATGTTTCACATTTAACATTTGCCAACTGACTCATTAATTATAAAAGGAATTCAATGACTTGGCTAATAAAAGCCAACCGAGTGAAGTAGTTCAAGCAAATCAATTGCTTCACTTAAAGTTTGACCCATTTTTCCTCTTCTTCTTATTCTTTTTCTGTTCTCTTGTGTCCTCTCATTCCCATATCAAAATTATCTCATGGCTCAAACAACTCCAAACCACACGCAGACTGTTTCTGGTTGGGCAGCTCTTAATTCTTCGGGCGAGATCACCCCTTACATTTTCAAAAGAAGGTAAGCTTCTTTTTTTAAATCTATTTTCATTAATTAATTTATCATAGCTTTAACTGCAGAATAATTAATACTGATAAACTGTGTATTGTGCAGAGAAAATGGCATCAATGATGTGACCATAAAGATCTTGTATTGTGGGATTTGCCATACCGATATCCACTATTCCAAGAACGAATGGGGCATCACCATGTACCCTGTTGTACCTGGGTAATTTACCATATACAATAACTTAGTTTCATGGGTTACAATTGGGTTTAGAAGTATTATTTTTCAGAAATCTAATTTGAGTTTGGATTATGTAAATATGGATGTGTAATTAGGCATGAGATTACTGGAGTAATCACCAAGGTAGGCAGCAACGTGAAGAACTTCAAGGTAGGAGACAGAGTGGGAGTTGGTTGCTTGGCAGCTTCATGCTTGGAGTGTGATTTCTGCAAAAGTTCACAGGAGAATTACTGTGACCAGATACAGTTTACATATAATGGCATTTTCTGGGATGGTAGCATCACCTACGGAGGCTACTCCGAAATGTTAGTCGCAGATCACAGGTAAAAAAATTTCATTAATTAACCGCTTTGTTTTAAATTCGATTCATAGCTTTTTTGGTCGAACCAAGGTAAAACGCATATAAATGGATTAGTTGTTTATTTATTTATGCGATATTCAATTATTGGTTTGCTCTATTCAAAAAAAATTATGGGCTAGATTTGAAATGAAAATTTCATTTCTGAGTATGATTAGATTTCTTCGTTAACAGTCTGATAATGTTTGACCTTGTGAAGGTATGTGGTACGGATACCGGAAAATTTGCCGATGGATGCGGTGGCGCCTCTGCTGTGCGCCGGAATTACGGTGTTCAGTCCGATGAAAGACAACAATCTGGTGGAATCGAAGGGTAAAAGGATAGGGGTGGTGGGTTTAGGTGGTCTGGGGCATGTTGCTGTTAAATTTAGCAAGGCATTCGGTCATCATGTTACCGTTATTAGCACCTCCCCTTCTAAAGAAAAAGAGGCCAAAGAACGTTTGGGCGCTGATGATTTCATTATCAGCACCGATCCTAAACAAATGCAGGTTTGCCCATACTAATAACAGTTTTACTCTCTTTTTTTTTTTCTAGTATCTGGGTATAAAATGGATTAAAATAATTATATATACTCTGAGATGAGATGGTAGATATATATTTTTTTGAACTAGAAATTTCAAGTTTCACCCAGGTGAATCCAATATTAAAAATTTCATATTAGTTAAGTCAAAGATTAATTTTAAAATATATTAATAATAGCAAGGAATATTGGGAAAAAAAATCAAATTAACTTCATCTTTCGTCCAAAACAGTTTGGACGCATAGAGCTTATTATTATTATTATTATTATTATTATATTTAATTGATTTTGTGAGTGATATTTAATTATTTGAAGGGTGGGAAGAGAAGCCTAGATCTAATATTGGATACAGTGTCAGTGAAGCACTCTCTTGGGCCAATCTTGGAATTGCTCAAAGTAAATGGGACGTTGGTGTCGGTGGGTGCACCAGACCAGCCCATTGAGCTGCCTGCTTTCCCTTTAATATTTGGTAACCAAATTAAATTCCCTTTTCTTCCCCATTTGTCAAAATTGAAATTAGATGATGCTGAGATTAAAATATTATATTGTTGGCAGGGAAGCGATCGGTGAAGGGTAGCATGACCGGAGGAATGAGAGAAACACAAGAGATGATGGATTTGTGTGGCAAATACAACATTACTTGCGACATTGAGCTTGTTAAACCTGATCAAATCAATGATGCCCTTGATCGACTTGCAAGAAATGATGTCCGATATCGTTTTGTCATTGACATCGCCGGAAACTCTTCACAACTTTAGATAATCGAAAAATATTTATTTAGTTCAGTTCAATAGTTTAATCCTAGAGTAATTTAATAATTATTAGATTGAGTTATGAATAAATTTATAAACTCTACTTAGGTTATAAAATTTTCTCAAATAATTGTATGTGTATTTTCTCGAAAATTTCTTATTTAAATTCGGTTTATATTTTTTTATTAATGTATTGAGCAATAAAATTATTGCAAAATGAGAAAAGTAGAATAAACATATATTCTTCTGGGCTTATCCGGTATGCAAACCAAGGATTTTACTTTTATAAATAAACTAATGTCATAACTCTTGATTGCAATTTTATCCCCTTTTTTTTAACGATAAAGTTTAATTAACTTAACTTCGTATTAGTGTAAGTCTATAATTTTAAACTATTTCAGAATTCACTTTATTTTGGACCTGCTGAGACACAATGATAAGTTTACCACTCATGTAAATACAGTATACCATATTTTGATAAATGGTACTGTTTATGTAAATATTATATTGGATTATAATTTTTACTGCTTAGAGGAGTCGCCTAATATTCTTATTTGTTTTATATGCTATCCATATGATACTATAAATAAAATAATATTTATTAATAGGAAGACTCTTTTTCTTTTTACTTTTGGAAATTTTAGCATTTATTTTGTTTGTGGTCATTTAAAGTTATAAGTGAAGTTACTCATATTTTCAGTATTTAATTTTCAATTATTTTTATTATATAATTTATTGTTCTAGTATTTTTAGCATTTATTTTTTAAGTATTACTGTTTGTTGTTGTAGCAGCCTCCTTTCATTTTGCCGACCTTCCCTTGTCTCCAGACCTGAATATATGTCTATGATCGCCTGCTTGTAAAAGTCAACTCGAACCAATTACTTATTTGAGACTAATCTCATACATATAAATTCAAGACATACTTTTTTAGAGTGTAATTTATATTGGATTTTATTATTGGACGGTAAACAAAAGCTCAAGCCTTCCCAATCCGACATTTTAAAATTGGTTTTTAAACTCTTTCATTTTTTTTTTTCCATTTCCACTAAAGTCCACATGGCACCAGGGTGGGTTTGGAACAAATTTTTTCATCTTTGTCCTCGATCCTCCATTCCCTTATGGAAATTTTTTTTGTTTCTGTTTGGAGATCCTTCACCCAGTCCTCGATTTTATTAAAAATATTTATTATTTTAGTTAATGAGTTAATTACGTAATTTTTTAAAATAAAAAATTGTTTTTATCTTTAAATAAATATTATATTTTTATTTTATTATTTTTAAAAATTAATTATGTAAAAAATATAAATAAATAAATATGTCGGAGCAAGTTTAGGGTGTAACATGTACAAACCATCCTTGCCATATAACACTTTGAGTTCTAGAAGGGTTCAGAATGGGGTAAAAAAATTTTAAAAAAATCGCTCCGTTCAAATTGGATTCGAATCGAGATCCACGAGTTCGAGTCCAATTGTCTTCCCTTATCCACAGTTAAAGTGAACAAGCCTTAAAACTTTTCTCTAGATGATTAATCTGATATGAACATAAAAACTTTTAAGAAAAATATTGTCTGAATTTTAATATATAATTTAAGTATTTAAATATTTAATTAGACTTAATTAGAAATGACAATAAGTTGAATACCTGTGAAAAGTGACATATTCATTCTAAAACCCGGTTATGTATGCTCCATTCCGAATTCATTTCGAATCTATTTAAAATTATAATGTTAATACTCATACTCATCCCAAACTAATTAACATTATCCGATTAATACTCGAACTCACATAATTACTCATTTATTATTTAAAAAATAAAATAAAATTCAATCTAAATAAACAATTAAAAATTTAAAAAGATACAAACAACTCACCATAAATTACTACAAAATCAAATAAATCAAAATAAAATAAAACATAAAATCTAATTCAATATATCTAAATTAAAATAATTCATCAAATTATTCAAAATAAAATTAAAATAATAAAATTAAATATTATTTATCATGATAGAAAAATTATATTTCAAATCTTCAACTTCCAACTATATTTATAATTTGTCAATCTATAAAAATACAAAATAAATAATTATTGATATCAATACATTCAACAAATTATAATGGAATAAATTGCACAATATAAAAAAATTCTAATATATATATATATATATATATATAAATTTGTGACAGATTTAGATATTAATATCTAAAATAATTTAAAATTTTAATAGAATTATCCATTAAATTTAAAAAAGTTCAGATGAAATCAAGTACCCAAAAAATCAGGACCCATTGCTACCCCTATGCTTAATTCATATGATAAACATTTTGATACTTTTTAATCGTTTAGATGATTTGTAGCAATTTGTGCAAAAAAATATAATATAGCAATTTTTATTTATATGTGATTTATATGAAAAATAAAAAATACGGATCATTAAAAAATAAAAAAATAAAAGAGAAAAAAATAAATAGAAGATAATTAGTCCTCTTCCTCTATTAGGATCATTCCGATAAGATCTGAGCGAATTATAATTAACTCGTTGAAACTGTCCATCTTAATTATTCCTTGAACTTCCTAATTGTAAAGTAATTGGCCCATTTTTTTTTTTAAAGAAAACTTTCGTCGCAATTACTTTGTGAAAACTTGTGAAAATGGACCGAATTTTTTGGGATTTCTTAGAGGAAATTGCTCAATCATTGTTAAAATTAACTCCAACGTATGAACTTTATCCTTACCCCCACTTCTAATATATAAATAATTTATTCATTAGAAAGAATATCCTTTCCTTCTCTCCCTTGTAAATCTCTTTTCCAGGCACCTCTGTAGTCATATTATGTTTTCACAAAACATAACTCGGACTGCGTATGGAAAACAGACCTAAAATTTTGTAATTCTCAACTAAATGAAGTTTGCATGCATCTTCATATAAAACTAGTTGGAAAATATTAATCGAAATGAATCAAATTAATGATAAAAATTAGATTGAAATTTAATCTTGAGATTCATAATACTAGATTAGTATTACTAAATAACTTATTAATTTAATCCATTATTGATCGATTTAAGCGAAACAAATTCTAATTAATTGTTAAAAAAATATATTAATTTTCTTTCATTCATGCACCTTTTTTTTTTTTAATGGAACTAATTATGCTTATCTACCCATTTTATATTTCGGAGATCTTTTCCCATTTCTTGTACTCAACATGCTTTGGTTTTAATTATATTTACAATATTTTCTCAGGATTGTATAATTATAGCACAAAAGAGGGACTATATATATGGAAAAAAATAATCATTATATAGAAGAAAAACTTGCCATAGTCAAATAAAGGGCCAATAACTCGAAGCCACATCGGATAGTAGAGAGACTCCTTACTCTTGTCAAAGCATATTTGATGCATTATGCGAATGTATATACTTCCTCTATTTCTGCATGAATTCAGTCTTGAAACTCTTAAACCTCACTCTCTATTCAGCGATCTTACTCACTTAGAAGAAGAAAATTTATTATAAAGAGAAGAAAAGATGGCAAAGGAAGTGGCAGAAGAAGGACAAGCCGCACAGCAAGAAGTTAGAGACTATATAGAACCACCCAGCGCCGCTGTTCTACCCGGAACTTGGTCTTTTTATAGAGCTGTAATCGCAGAGTTCATAGCCACTCTGGGGATGTTTCTTATGCTCTTTATTTTTGGAGTTGTTTCTTTGTTCTCAGAGAAATTCAGGTTCTTCCTCAATCTTTACCTTTTAACTTTGTAGTTCTTGTTGTATCATTATATCTTTGTTGCCTAAGAATTAGTGTGAGATTTAAGATTTTCAATGTTTAAGTTTGCTGAAATTTGAATCTTCATCCAGTTGAACCTCATCCAAAATAATCTTGGACTTCAAATTTTATTGTTCTACAGTAATAGAGATCAGTATTGGAGAGGCAGTAGGCTATTAGTGAGAAATGAGAAAGCTGAAGAAGTTGATGACAATTCCAAAAATCTCATCCTCATTACTCCCTTTATTAAAAAGGAGTAAATTTATGAATATGATACAACTAGTTAATATTGCAATAGTTTTATAGAAATTTAATTGGAAAAATATGGTTCTATCATAAGATATGATACTTTTTTTTATTTTTCTTTTTTGATCTATATATATGGTAGCTCTCGGCCCTCCTAAGAGTTATGTATTTTTTTCCTTTATTTTTTTTATTTTAATTTAGTTACTTATAGCCACCTCGAGATTTCTTAAAATAAACTTTTTATCCATATAAGTTTTTTTTTACTCTTTCAAAACATCGGTTATATTATAATCCTCCAAAATTATTTAGCCATTACTTTAGCTATCAGTGAGGGCAGCATAAATTTTCTATATAATCTGTAATTTAATTCCTGTATAATTCTTTCAAATCACTGAAATACATAGAAATAATTAGTTGAATAATAAGATCATTCTCTCCAAAATAGAATGATCTTGACATAATGTTGTGATGGTTTCCTTTGGCAACTTCTTTATTTAAAATGGATGGAACTAGCTCTTGTGGAAGTTTTTTGGCTATTATTTGGAAGCATTGAGTTCCTTTTTTGAATAACTTTCAGATGTTGTGGGCAGTGTTATTAATAAATTATTTGAGCTTCTGACTTCACTTCCTTCTATTGTTACGGTTTTCTTAAAATACAAGTCAAAAAAGGGATACAAATTTCGCTATTGATTGATTTTTGATTTGCTTGTTAGGATCCTTCAAAAAGTAGTGGGTGGCTTGCAAGGTTACAGATATGTACATCATTCATTTGGTCTCCATCCATATATTAAGCATTACCTACAAAATTGAAAGTTGTCATGAACGAAAGTGATGTTAAGAAAAATATGCTCTTCTTGGAAGTAGGGAACCTCAAATTATATAAATGTAAATTATTGGATATTTATCAGATATTTGTAAATTTTTTAATTACATGATATTTATCAAATTTTGATTTGTAAATTTAAAAGTTAATTTTTAAAATATTTTAATATCTATTTCATGATTCACTTAAAAAAAATATTTGCATTCCATCAAGTTAAAATTTAAAACTAAAAAAAATTAAATTATAAAAATATAATAAACTGAAAAAAACAAAAACATAAATATTAGCGACGGATTTTTCCATCGCTAAGCTAAATTAGCAAGGAAATAGTGACTGGATTCTAGCTACATTAGCAACAAACTATTTCATCTAATTTACGACGGAATATCTGTCCTAATTTCGTTGCTGATTTTGTCGCCTTACTAGTTGCTGCAACACAATATAACGACTGATTGTCCGTCACTAATTTCGTTGCTAATTTTAGTGACAGAATTATAATCCGTCACTAGTAGCAAAATTGCAACGGATAATTTCCGTCGCAAATCCGTTTCTAAGTTAGATATTTCTCACCGTTAGTGATGGATTCTATTTGTAATTTTCCTGTAGTCTTTCTGGTTAGATCGAATTTGGATATAACAAGCTAAGTGAAAGAGTCTTAAAACTTTATCTTGATGATTAATATGATTTGGACATAAAAAAATTTTAAAAAATATATATTTATTTTTTGAATTTTAATATATAATTTAAGTATTTCAATATTTAACCATACTGAATCATTATAATACTTTTTAATCATTTAGATGATTCGTAGCAATTTTTAACAAAATATAATATAACAATTTTTATTCATATATAATTTATATAAAAAAAATAAAAGTACGTATGATTCAAAAAAAAAAAAAAGAAGAAGAAGATAAGTAGCACTTGCTCTTCCTCTACATAAAATATGAAAGGATTATGGCGATAAGATTTGAGCGAATTATAATTGTCCATCTTAATTAATTGGCCGAATTTTACGAAAGAAAATTTACGTGGCAATTATTTGTGAAAACCTGTCAAAATGGATCGATTTTTCTGGGAACTCGATCGTTGTTAAAATTGACTCCAACGTCAGTTCAATTCGTACGAACTTTATCCTTATCCCCACTTTTAATAGATAATTATATAAATCAATTAAAAATAATTTATTCATTAGAAACCACCAAAAAATTGGATTATCTTTTCCTTCTCTCACTTGTAATTCTCTTTTTCAGCCACCTCTGTAGTTATATTATGTTTTCACAAAATATAACTCGGACTAAGAGCAACTCTAACCAGTACCAAATTGGTATAAAAATAAAGAAAAAAATAAAAATGATGTCAAAATTTTCATCTCCAACCGAACACCAAAATGATGTAAAAAATGGTGCTAGCTACAGTACCGCGTCATATTTGGCGTTGCACTGTAGCTACGCCATTTCAGATTAAAAAAAAAAAAAGATTTACCAGCAGAAGAAAGAAGAAGAAGGAGGAGGAAGAAGAAGAAGAAAAAAGGGAAAGGGAGAGGGAGAGAGAGAAAAAGTGGGCACGGTGGTTTTTTTTTTTAAATTAAATAATTTTATTTATATTTAAAATAAAATTTTTAATTTTTAATTACCAAATTTTTGCTTTTTTATAAATAATTTGATTATATTTGAATAAATAAAATTTTAATTAGTAAATATATTTTAATTAATATTAAAATATATTTAATTGAAAAATTAAATAAAAATAATCTTAGTAAATTGAAAATTAATTAATAGTAAATTGATGTTTAATTAATAGTAATATTTAAATTGATTTTTTTTCTTGTTCATAATTAAATTGCAATTTAATTAAATTATATTATCCAATTAAATTATATTATAATATTTTTAATATTATGTAATTTTAAGTGCATAACAATTTACTTTCTTAATTGAATATAATTGAACAAAAAAAATTAAATAAAATGTAAAAAATATATAAATATAAAATGCATATATTATAATTTAAAACAATAATACATTTATTACTAACACATAATAAAATTACAAAATATTAAAACTAAACTAATAACGGAAATTTAAAATGTCTAACATAAAACAAACAAAATACAATAATTAATTATTTAATAATCTGGAAGACCGGTTCCAAATCCGCCAATATGATTAAAATAATCTTCAAACTCATTAGATGCTGAAGGTGGTTGTGTTTGATGCTGTTGAGATCGTTTGTCTAAAATTCGTATTTGTTCAGCTTCGATATATGCACGAATTCTTGGATCGCTAATAGTATTTAAGTCTCGCATCAAAATTTTATTTTCTTCTTTCAATTCTTAGCCGTCGGATGAATTTCATCATAATCTTAGCCGTTGGATTCATTTATTCCTTATCTAAATCTTATCACAATTGTTGTCATAATCTTAGCCATCGGATGGATTTCATCATAATCTTAGCCGTCGGATGGATTTCATCATAATCTTAGCCGTTTGATTCATTTATTCCTTATCTAAATCTTATCACAATTGCTGTCATAATCTTAGCCGTCGGATGAATTTCATCATAATTTTAGCCGTCGGATGGATTTCATCATAATTTTAGCCGTTGGATTCATTTATTCCTTATCTAAATCTTATTACAATTGTTGTCATAATCTTAGTCGTCGGATGGATTTCATCATAATCTTAGCCGTCGGATTATATTTTTTAACCTTAGGATTTCATCAAATTTTTTCTATAAATAAAACCATTATTTATGAAATTGATTCATACTGATTATCATTTACGTATCAAATATTTGTATTCATACTCTCCAAATTACTCAAACGATAATCTTTAAAGATGAACTTCAATATTGGAGGTCCATCAAATGTGCAATTCGAAAATTCATCTTCATATTCAGATGACAATGAAGATATATCAGTAATGAGTAATTTGATTGCTGAACAAGAAGCAATTTTTCATGCAATTCACAATAACAACATGATTTTGGAGTCTTACATCAATCAACAAAGCAGTCAGAGTACTCATGGTGGCTCTATTCCAGGTCATATTGTGATCAATCGTGATCGTGAAGGTGCAGATCATAATTTATTTAATGATTATTTTTCTGATCGTCCACGATACAGTGAAGATATGTTTCGTCGCCGATATCGTATGTCTCGGAGTTTATTCTTACGTATCATTGATGCAATTAAAGATCATGATAACTACTTCCAGCAACGAAGAGATGACTTGGGTAGAGTTGGATTATCAACTTTACAAAAAGCCACAGCAGTATTTCGAATGTTAGCGTATGGTTTACCAGCAGATGCTACTGATGAATATGTTAAAATTGGTGAGTCAACCGCAATTGAAAGTTTAAAAAGATTTTGTCGTGCTATCGTAGAAATTTTTGCAGAAAGATATCTTAGATCACCTAATGCTAATGACATCGCTAGACTACTCTATGTTGGTCGTCAACGTGGTTTTCCAGGAATGTTAGGCAGCCTTGATTGTATGCATTAGAAGTGGAAAAATTGTCCAACAGCATGGGCCGGACAATATGCAGGTCGAAGTGGATCACCAACAATTATTCTTGAAGCTGTAGCGGATTATGATCTATGGATATGACATGCATATTTTGGTATGCCGGGCACAAATAATAATATTAATGTCTTGGAGTCATCACATTTATTTTCTAATCTTACTCAAGGTATTGCTCCTCCCGCTCATTATGTTATACAAGGAAAAGAATATAATATGGGTTATTATTTAGCTAATAATATATATCCAAAATGGTCCACCATTGTGCAAACAATTCATGAGCCGCGCGGTCCGAAGAAAAGGTTTTTTGCAATGAGACAGGAGACTTGTAGAAAAGATGTTGAACGTGCGTTTGGAGTTCTGCAATCACGATTTGCAATTATTGCAGGACCAACACGATTTTGGAGAAAATAAGTGTTGCATGATATAATAACTGCATGCATTATCATGCACAATATGATAATTGAGGATGAACGTGATCTAAACGCACCAATTAATGAAACAGTGAATGCACCTGATCCTATAATTGAAATGGCAGTGGATGAAAATTTCCGATTTCAACAATTTCTTGCTCGACATAAACAAATCAAAGATAAAGATGCTCATATTGCGCTTCGTAATGCATTAATAGAGCATTTGTGGGAGCAATATACTAATTCAGATGATTGAATCAATAGTAATATTATTTTTTTTATTGTAATATTGTATTATTAATTATTTAATGTCAACTTTTTTTATTGCGTTTTTAATAAATCTGCATTTTATTTAATATTTTTTTAATTAAAAAATTTATTAATATTTGATATTAAATTGAATTTGTATTTTATAATAATATTAAATAATAAAATTTTTAATATTGGATTAATATATTAAAAAAATAATTATTTTGTAAAATAATTATGTAGTCTAAAATTAATATAAAATAATATAAAATAAAGTATAAAGAGGAATATATATAGAATATTCTTTTTAGTGTAAAAAATGGTGTAATGAGTTTGAGATAAATTTACTGTAGTTACACCATTTTAATGTAAAAGTTACATCATTTTGGCGCAATGGGTTGGAGATGGCCTAAGTATGGAAAACAGACCTAAAATTTTGTAATTCTCATCTAAATGAAGTTGGCATGCATCTTCATATAAAATTTAATTGGAAAATATTTTTCGAAATGAATCAAATTAATGATAAAAATTTGTGATTGAAATTCCAAATTCATAATCATTATCATTAGATTAGTATTACTAAATAACTTATTAATTTAATCCATTATTTATCGATTTGAGCAACAAAAAAAAATTCTAATTCATTGTTAAAAATTAATATATTAATTTTCTTTCATTCACCTTCATTTCTTTTCTTTTTTCTAATGGAACTAATTATGCTCATATACTCTTTTTATATTTCGGAAATCTGTTCCCATTCATTGTACTCCACATGCTTTGGTTTTAATTATATTTACAATATTTTCTCAGGGGTGTATAATTATAGCACGAAAGAGGGACAACATATATGGAAAAAAATCATTATATAAGAAGAAATACATGCCATAGTCAAATAAAGGGCCAATAACTCGAAGCCACATCAGACAGTATAGAGATTCCTTACTCTTGTCGGCATGACTAAGAAAGCAGATTTGATGCAATATGCGAAAGTAGGGTTTCATAAACCGCCAACTGTACAAACTGAATCCATTCGCACTAATATGCCATCAAATTATAATTTAACAAATATGGTTGATTGAATTATTTTGTATTTTTTTCAAATTATATTTTTGTGAATTTAATTGAATTTTTTACCTACTCTCAATCTGCATAATCTATATATATTTATATAGATCACCAATATTATATATATATATATATATATATATATATATATAAAACATATGCATATAGTAAATTAAAGGGCTATGGATGTTTGTGAGTATGATAATCTAATTTTTGATTGTAAATTCTTATTTGGATAAAGAGTTAAAAGTAAATGATGTTTGTATGACATATTCTTCTAATATGTTAGTGAATTTAATTTTCATGAAATTTTTCTGACTTTGTCATATGTTAATTTTGCTTTATTTTAGTTTGTTATATTTTTGTGCGTATAAGTGTTATTTATTTATTTTAATTTAATATTAAAGTGTGGTTTGATATTATTATTATTATTATCAAAATAATTTTATTTTTTAATTTTAAATATATATACTTTCAATTTCATATAAAATGTAGTTTTGTATGGATTTAATTTATTTTGATAGTAACGTGACACTCCAAATCTATTTTTTTTATTTGGCACTGTTGACATGTATACGTGATATTTAGTTTTTTTTAAATAGATATGTGTTGATTTAATTATGTAAACAACTTTTATACTAAAATTACGTATACACTGATTTAGTTATATCTACATAAATTTAGTCCATAAAAGACTAGTTCTGAGTAGATATATTTTATATTTACACATATCTATATTGTTGTTGGATTAGCAAAGTCTATGATGACTAGTTCTCCGCAAATCTAGATATATCTATGAAAACATAGTTTATTTTGAGTTTTCAGGTAGTTCTATGCAAATTTAGGTTTTTTTAACTTATTAATATATGTCAGTAGTACCAAATAAAAAAAACCTTCGGAGTGTTATGTCATTATTAAACTAAATTAAAATTCTTCTGAACTATATTTGTTATGAAATTAAAAGTATGTATATTTAAAAGTTAAAAAAATAAAATTATTTTGATACGAAAGTAAAAGTACATGATTTATTTTATGCAATTTTCCCTCATTATTATTATTATTATTATTATTATTATTATTATTATTATTAAATAAAGGTAAAAAAATAGAAAATTAAACTGTAAAATGATCCAATTAAATCCATAATTGTGGTTTGGATAAATTTAGTTTTTTTATATTCATACGTTGGTTTGAATTGATGAATTTTTAATCCATAAATTGTGTATTAGATTGAATATGTCTAATCCACATCAAAATAGTCCACGAACACCTCTATGCCAAAATATATACTTCCACTTAAAGGTGTTCATAATTCAGTTTGGTCGGTTTAAATAAAAAATTTATAATCAAATCAATACAATCATTTTTAAATATTTCAATTTCTTACCAATCCAATGTTATTTAGATTCAGTTTAGATAGTCGATTTAATAAATGAATGAACAAAAAATTAAAATATCATAAAAATTCATCAAATATTAACTAAAATTCATAATCAAAATAACAATATTTTCATCCAAAATATTAAAATTTATCACAACACTTAAACTTTTAGAAAATTCAAATTTTAATTCGTATGTTATAAAAGTAAATTTTTGCGCAATTACAGTCTCCAAATCATTCATCCATCAAAAATAGTTTACTTCAAATTGAATTTAACACTTGATCCTGAAAAATTTACAAGTAAAAGAATAATAAAATTAGAAAAATTTTATGCATATATATTAAAAGAAATCCTATAATATTGATTCGGTTCGATTTTATTAAATTTATATTTTATTAATACAAAACCTTAACTATCCATAAAATCATATAAACTGTGATTTTTTATTTGAATTGAATCAAATCAATTTGGTTTGGTTGGTTAATTATTGTGCAGCCCCTACTTCCTCAATTTCTACATAAATTCAGTCTTGACGCTTGTAAATCTCACTCTCTATTCAGCGATCTTACTCACTTAGAAGCAGAAAATTAGAGAAGAAACGATGGCAGAAGAAGGAGAAGCCTCACAGCAAGTAGTTAGAGACTATAGAGAACCACCGCCATCGCCGCTGTTCGACCCGGAAGAGCTGGGTTCTTGGTCTTTTTATAGAGCTTTAATCGCAGAGTTCATAGCCACTCTTCTTTTCTTGTATGTAACTATTGCCACCGTGATCGGATACAAGAAGCAAACTGACCCCTGTCAAACTGTTGGCCTTTTAGGCATTGCTTGGTCTTTTGGTGGCATGATCTTCGTCCTTGTTTACTGCACTGCTGGAATTTCAGGTTCTATATAACCTTTTACGTGCTTTTTTCTTTAAAAAAAAAACTTTCGTTAATTCATTCATATGCTGGATCAATAATAAACCGTCATGTAAAAAAATAATTACTCATGGTGGCAATTTACGATTTAATTTATTCATGTGATGAAGTTAAAAACAATATTATCAAAATTGGATCAGACATCAAACCGGATTAATGATTGAGTCACCATTTAATTGATTCTAACTGAGTTTTTTTATATTTTGTATAAATAATTAAATATCTATAAAAAATTAAAACCACACAAAAAAAAACGTGTACAACTAATATATACATAGTTTGAGTGGTTAGTCTGGTCCAATTTTAACAATATTGACTGAAATTGAGCTGTTGAAGCTACAATACTGAACTACAAACTAAGCATTAAATATAAATGAATTCAAGAACCCTATTTAAAAATAATATTCTTGCGTTATTCAGTGACTAATTTAATATTGGAAAAAACATATGTTAGGTGGTCACATAAACCCAGCTGTAACATTCGGTCTGTTGCTGGCGAGGAAATTGTCATTGGTGAGAGCAATAGCTTACATGGTGGCTCAGTGCTTAGGAGCAATATGTGGAGTAGCGATAGTAAAGGGAATTATGGAGGACATTTATGAGGCACAAGGAGGTGGAGCTAATACTGTGGCTGCTACTTACTCCAAAGGAACTGCTTTAGGAGCTGAGATTATTGGCACTTCTGTGCTTGTCTACACTGTCTTTTCTGCCACTGACCCCAAGCGCAACGCACGTGACTCCACCGTTCCTGTTAGTGCCCTAATCATCTCACTTAATCCTAATTTATTTTTCCAAAATTCTTACCTAAATCTTAATCCATTTCTTCGTTCATAGACAAGCAGGGCGAAATTACTCATTGTTTTCGGATGCATATGCTCTTCAAAGCTGTATATATATATATATATAGTAACAAAATTTTGAGTCAGTCTTTCATAGTTGGCTATTTACGAATGAATATTCATGTTTTCCGCAATCTCTCAAGTAAAAATTTCTAATTTCATCACTGTAAACGAATTAATAACTTATTTTTATGTCAAAAAAGTAGTTCCTATTATTAATTCGATCAATAAATAGATATATAAACATGGTGTAGACAAGAATTTTTTTTTCTAATTTAGTTAATATTTATAATTATATTTGAAACTAACGATGAGTTTGGATTGATCTAGGTTTTTTCTCCATTGCCAATTGGGTTTACTGTATTTATGGTGCATCTAGCTACCATCCCCATAACAGGGACAGGAATCAACCCAGCACGTAGCTTTGGGGCTGCCGTCATATATAACAAAGACAAAGCTTGGGATGACCAGGCACGAACTTCCTATAATCTCTGTTGCCTTGATTAAAATTAAAATTTATGTTTAACTATTTGATTGTACAATTAATTAATTTGTTGATTGTGGTGATGAACAGTGGATATTCTGGGTGGGGCCATACATGGGAGCACTGGCAGCAACAATTTATCATGAATACATACTGAAAGCCACGACCATTAAAGCTCTCGGATCCTTCGCCAACCTCTCATAAATTAGTAAATTTCCTCACAATGGCATGGTTAGTATGATCTGGATTGCAATCTTTTTATGGATTTTGCTTATTTAAATAAGGGTAATAAATTAATTTTTCAATCGAGTCAATGAAAATTTGTCATCTTTATAAAGTTAAAATTACTTTATATTTATAGCAATTGCAATTGAGTTGGTTGATAAATTAATTTAGTTGTGAATTTGCTTTGTTGTGTGGTGGTGGGACTTATTTATCTTTTCTTCTTTTCATTTATGTCGTTCGTTTGATGAAATGTCGAAACTATGTATTAAAGTTGGTATTTTTACTATTCCAAATTCTATTGTTAATTTTTAATTTTTAGCATTTTACTTTTAATTTTTTTTATCTGAATAAGATATAAGTATTTATTTCTAAATAAAGTTAATAATACAGTGTCATATAAAAAAATACTCTTACTATATAAAATTGATTATAAAAATTAAATTTTAAATGAAACAATAAATTACTAATATAATTTATAAATAAAGATATGAAAAAAAATCTAAATTAGAATCTTTCATCTTTTAAATGTAAACAAATAATATTCATCGATCAATAATCACTTTAATGGATAAGATCAAATTCCTCTAAATCGAAATTTCATGTACTCAGTTTTCAAATTATTGGAACTAAAACTTTAATATATACTTCGCAATCCATTACCAAGGAAAAAAAAAGATAAAATAAAGATCAATATCCTGCTTTCATTAGAGAGATTAGAAGATAATTCTTTTAATTAAGGATTTTTGCTCAAGAAAAATCAAACCGTAGGTTTAGAAATTAACACTTCTTTTGGAGGATGAACATGACAAAGGGCAATATTTTTATTTCTAAAAATGAAATGAAAATAATTAATAATTAATGAATATGCACAATTTTCTTTTGAGTTAATATATTACCTAGCTAGCTAGTTCTAATTTTCCATTAAAAAAAATTGACAAAAAAAGGAATGTATTGGATTAAGAAGCAATTACATCATTTATGAGCAGAGGTGTTACAAAGATAGGGGCCTCTCCCCAAAACATAGGACTAGCAAAAAAGGTAGCAGCTTTAGCAAATGTATGGGCTACCTCATCGGCTTGTCTCTTATCAAAAACAATTCCATAAAAATAAAAATTGACAAAAAAAGGAATGTATTGGATTAAGAAGCAATTACATCATTTATGAGCAGAGGTGTTACAAAGATAGGGGCCTCTCCCCAAAACATAGGACTAGCAAAAAAGGTGGCAGCTTTAGCAAATACATGGGCTACCTCATTGGCCTGTCTCTTATCAAAAACAATTCCATAAAAAAAGAAATATGATTCTCATACATATCTTGAGATTTTTAACTTATTTCTAATGAAATTCTTTGAAAGGCAATAGAGTGATCAATTATTTTATTTGTTACAAAGATAGGGGCCTCTCCCCAAAACATAGGACTAGCAAAAAAGGTGGCAGCTTTAGCAAATACATGGGCTACCTCATTGGCTTGTCTCTTATCAAAAACAATTCCATAAAAAAAGAAATATGATTCTCATACATATCTTGAGATTTTTAACTTATTTCTAATGAAATTCTTTGAAAGGCAATAGAGTGATCAATTATTTTATTTATGTAGTGAGATAGTGACAAATGTCATATAAATAATTTAATAATTATTTTATTAATATAACATTAACTTTATTTTATAAATAAAATCATTAATAAAATCTAGAGAAGAATTATACAAATTGTTCTAGCTGAATAGGGTTTAATGTAGAACTTGACGGATTGCAGAATGAGGTCTAAGAGAGAGAGAGAGAAAGAACTTTTTATTTTTATTAAGGATTTTGCCCCAACTTACAAGTTTTATATAATTAGGAATTTTTCTTGGGAGTTATAAGCACAAATTGTTCTTCTTCAATAATTATTGTGAAAAAAAATATAATAAAATAAAGTTCAATTATCGCAATGTAACATTGATTGTTCAAACAACCATTTGTTAAAAGTGTATATATATATATACACATTAGAATTTAAAGAATTAAATTCTAAAAACATTTTTTTTAAAATTCAGTAAAATAATTTTTATTACAGTATTTTAAATAATATATACTAGCTTTATAATCTACGCAAATAATTATTTATTCAAAATAAAATGACATAAATTTATAAAAATAATTTTTTTTTATGTAAGTGAAGCATGCAGATTAATACTTCATCCAATAATAGGCACATTAAGGAGTAGGAGACAAATGGGTTAGGTGGCAAAAGTTCCCAAATGCCAGAAAACACCAAACAATATGCACCACATTTCTTGTTAGATCGAATTTGGATATAACAAACTAAATAAGTGGCTATTTTTCAATTATATAAACGTTGTTTTTATTCTCGACATGTATATAATAAATATCAACTTAATATTGTCCAGAAGGAAGATGCCAAGGAGTGGAAGCAAGAATCTCTTAAGATATTTTTTTCAGGCAAATTGGAGCTCATTAAGTAATATATAATGCATTATCATATTAAAGCTTTAATTTTTATTTCATAAAATCCAAAATAAAATTATAAAATAACAAATTATTAGTTGGATTTATCATGGAATATGTAGATAAAGAAAAGGTCTAATACAATGTGAACTAAAGCAAGTTTTTGAACTTATTTGCCCACAAAGTATGGTTAATATAGAGAGAAATCGGATAATATTTGTTCAAAATCGGTTAATAATATATTAAATTAATGAGAAATTATCACATAATTAAAATTTATTATTATCTTAATTTATGATATATTGAATCCAGGGAAAAAGTTTATTTCATGCATCTATTTCTTTACAAAGTAGTGCATTTATGCAACTGACCTAATTATCTTCTTGCCACCGGCGACCCGTGCACTGCAAATTCATATGCACCGCTCTTTTCCTCTCCCTTCTTTCTTTTAAATTTTGGAAAAATGACACTTTACAAGGAAATGACCTTTACACGTTCTCTTGTCCCACGTCCAATTCATTAGGGACCGATTTGAGCTTCACTTAATTTCTTTTTATTTTTCCTTTTAGAGGCTCAACTTGTATCTCATCAATCCAGATAATAATATTATCACGTCACAGCATAAGTTTTATAATTAATTATTTCACTTTTTAAAAATAAAAAATAATTTTTTTAATTTTCAATATATTAATAGTTGGATTTGTACATAACTATATATATTAAAAAAATTTGCATTGTTTCTTTCAGTTTTTTTTTTTAAAAAAAAAGCATGTTTCTGTGTTATCCTGGCATTCTCCCTGTCCTTCATCTTTTTGCTAGCATTAGAATTTTGGGTCTCAATAACCCCAGCCCCTACTCTATTATTGTGCATGCCTGTACCTTTATCTTTTTGCTAGCATTAGAATTTTGGGCATCAATAATCCACGCCCCTACTCTATTATTAATAGGACACAGATTTCATTTATAGAAGACGTTTCGATTATTGGATTGCCCCTTTTCAGTTGATTTGATTGTTTTTTATTTGTATACCGTGAAAAACATCAGTTTTGGTGAAAGTAAATAAATAAATAAAATAAATTATTATTTTAAATATAACTGAGAAAAAAAAAGGCGAAAAGGGGAGGAATAAGAGTTAGAAATTGAACTGATCAAATAAAATTTTATTAGAATATAATATTTAATATGTTCATATACAATAAAATATAAAAATAATTTATAATAATAATATATTAAAAATATTAATATTCATAATTTAAATTAATATATAATAATATTCAAATTAATACATTCTTAAATATAATAGTATGCAGATTTTATTTATTATTTAAATAAATAATAAAATTTATTTTTTGTCTTTATTTTGGTTTTTTAAAGCAATTTCAAAGTCCCACTCTTAATTCCCAAATGGAATGATGTATTCAAGAAAACAATCCAATTTCGATTATACACCAATAATTTTCAAAGTTGTAACATCATAACTCCATAACCTAATTAGAGTTCTATAAGAATTAAAAATGCTAAGATAATCCTAACATATATACAAAAGAAATAGAGTATTTGATTCAAAAATATTAGTGTAAGAAATAACAATATAACAAACTACAATCAATTGTTTAAACTTTAAAGTACAATATTCAAATGAAAATTGCTAAAACAAACAATTATTTGAAGCCTAATTTAAAAATAAAAATTTAATAAAAAAACTCTAGGGTGTAAATAGAAATAATTAAAGAAAAAATAAGATAAAAATAAAATTGAGAAATGAGTAATGGGGTGAGAGAGAGAGAACATAAGAAAGTGATACGTGATGTGCTTTATGCAATTGAAACAGGGGAAGAAATAATGTGCTCTATGCAATCCCGCATCGCTTAAATAAGTAGAGAATGGGCCAACAAACTTTTATAAAAAAGCAATGTTGGATGTGTTGCACAATTATCACAATCTGGCAATCCGGTCCCTGGCCGAATCATTGGTTTTGAGCCGAGGTTGTTTTCTCTTTGGGTTTAACGGTGAAACCTGTCCGACTTGAGGTCTGTTTCCGATTAAACTAGTAGAATTGACTGGCTGTTCTCTCTGAGTCTGATTGTGAAACCTGTCCGAATTAAGGTCTAAACCGGTTGAATCGATTGGGACGAATTAATTTTTACCACAATGGATAAAATAGAAGGAAGTAGTAGGTCTTGCAATTTATTTTTATTAAAAGAATTAACTAAGAATCTGAGGTTTTGTAAGAAAAAAATCCTATTTCTTCAATTCCTTTTCGTTTGATTGCTACATGTCCTCTTATTATATTCGGATTGTCCATATCTTCCACATTTATTACACAAAATATATAAAACATAGATTTCAGTATTAATTAAAATATTTAGATTTATTAAAAATATGCTGCATATATATATATATATATATATATATATATATATATAATATTGTATATATAAGTGTCATATACTTAATATATATGATCCATTTGTCAAGTGTAAGAATGTAGGCAAATAAATTAAGAAAATAATATAGGTAAGTGGGTTTGTGTCTAGAAGGAGGCAATAGAGAGTGATGAATATAATGGAAAAAATACTGTACACACTATATAGTATAACAACTTAAACTTAATTAATAACACAAATAAAATAAAAATGTATTGGGAAATGGCAAAGAATTACAATAATATATTATACTTGACTGAATGACAATTGATTATTATAAGGGTACTTGACTAGTTACACCCTCTACTGTTATTTTTTAATTATTTAATATATTATAGGTATATAAAAACAATTATGATAGAAGATAAAGGTACATGTAAAGTATATTTTTAGTATATGTAAGATATATATTTAATATATATAAGGTATATATGTAAAAATGAATATATTTGAGCTAAAAAAATCAGTCATGAAGTCTGACTTGTACATTAACATACATACAACGCGAGGAAGTAAGAGTGAAAAAGATGCATTTAAATTTAAAGACCAAAATTACAAGTTTTCTAAAAAAGGTAGATAATAGGGGTATTTGACTAGTTACACCCCTGCTGTCATTTTCTTTATTATTTAATATATGTGAGATATAGGAAACAATTATAATAAAAAATAAAAGTATATGATTTAGTATATATAAGATATACATTTAATATATGTAAAAATGAATATATTTGAGAAAAATATGGGGAGAAAGTAAGAGCGAAGAAGATGCATGCAAATTTGAAAACCAAAATTACAAGTTTAAAGAAAAAAAAGATAATAGGCTTTTCACTAAAATCTTATCTTTCTTGACATTTTATTTATTTAGTAAAGTATAATATTCAGATTCAAGGAATCAATTTGAGTTGTACACCAATGATTTTGAGATGCTTACCTTTCTTAAATGGGAAAAAAATAAGATAATTTGTTGTTAGCATGTGAAAAAAATAATAGATTTTTAATGAAAATAAAAAAATAAAAAATAAAATTCAATTTTCCCATCTCTGACATTACAAGTGAAAAACCCAGAACTCTAATCACCGTTCTCCCATTGAAGCAATAATAATTCTTCAAATTACGGATGGGGGCCAAGGCTTGATTTCTTGCAATAAAGGTTCTGCAGAGCCCACTTAGATTTTCACTAATTAATGATAATAAAAGTTTTTGAATAATGGTGACAGAACCACATTCTCTCTCCACCCACTTTTTTTTCTTCTTCCTTTTTATTCCTTTTCTTGTCCAATCCTCACTCTCACTCTCACTCGTATCTCCTTAATTTCTCCGGCTCCTATTATATAATATATCAATGGTTTCTCTCCTTTCTGCAAATTTTTTGCTTCAGCAAGTGTTTTTTGTGTCTCTGTTTCATCTTAATTCCTCTGCAAGGCTAGTGGCGGATTTAACAGAAACCCATCAATTCCTTTTGCTACTATACAGAGATCCACACTGAACCCAAACGTTCCACTCTTCAGTCCAGCCTGTGTACTGTCAAGTGGAGGATTTTTCGCCAGAATAGTGGGATCTAGCAAAAACTTCGACGTTGTTTCGTGACTACTGGCTCGGCGAACATGCGGAGAGGAGTTTCGACGGCAATTGTGATTATGATGACGACTTTATTGATCGGGAGATTGATCTTTGGAACCCTTTTTTGGAGGTTGTTAAAATGGAAAGTGAAAGTGGGAAAATGATTATTTTGGAAGAGTTTGATTTCTTAGGTAAAAATCCTTAACCCTTTAATTTTCTCCTTGTTATCATTAATTATGATTTTATTTTGATATATAAAATAGAAACAAATATCTATTTTCTTTAGTTCATAAGAATTTAATTGAAAATTCAAATTTCAAGCCTTATATCTAATATGAATTATCTGGCACAAATTAAATTCTCAACAAGTTGTATTCAAAAATTAAATCTCAACTAAACATTTGCTTCGATATAAAATAAATATTGCCCAGAAATGAGTACTAAAATTCAATTCTTTAGCAATATTAAAAATCTCCATTCTTTATTAATGCTAAAAGAAAAAAAGAAAAGAAATTGATTTCTGCTCCTTTGCTGGAAATAAAACTAAATTTGTTATTGGCGAAGTCTAGTAAGATTTTTTTTTCTTTCATTTTCACTTATTTGATTATATAATAGTTTATTTTATTAAAAATATTATATTATATTTTATTTTTTTAGTCTATATAAGCTTCATAAATATAAGAATTTATCTCTTAAAAAAATATATAGCATTTGTCGCAAGTGGAATCATGACGGTCCAAGAAAGAAAAAAAGAAGAAGCTAGCTGGCTAAAAAGTCAAGGGTCCAAGAAAGAAAAGAAAAGAAAAAAAGAAGCTAGCTGGTTAAAAAGTTACGGAATTATAGGTTTTGCTCGGAGAAAAGCATCGAGTTTTCTATCATTTGTCCAATTACAATAGCACGAACCAAAGTTGGGAGCGTTGAGGAACTTCTTTTTTGGGCCTGAAATAATTTAGGAAAATAAAAGACTGGCATCAATATAATTTGTGAGAATCTAAAGAGTGCAAAAAATCGAAGGAAGGAAAATAAAAAGTTCAAATAAGAAAATATTTTTATTTTATTCTGTTTGGAAATGAAAAAATAAGGAGAGGATGGAAAATGAAAATTATTTTTCACCTTTAAGTATTTAAATAGAAGAAAAAAAAGAAAAAATAAATAAGTATTTTTACTTTACTCTGTTTACAAAAGAAAAAAATAAAGATAAAAAATAAAATAATTTTTATTTTTCACTCTCATTTTCTCTTTATTTTAGAGAGAAAATATAGAAAATTGGATTAAAAATATCACTGTTATTAAAAAAATTATTATTTTTAATCATTGATTATTATAGTAATGTATTATTGTTTTATAAAATAATATGTAAAATAGTAAATATGTAAAATTATCCAAATAAAAAAAATAAATTTTATTTTTTTGCATCTCATTTATTATTTTACTTATATTACTTCAATCTAAAATATAATAAAAAATAAAGAGAAAATAAAATTTAATTTTCTTCCTCTGCAAAGAAAAATATCCAAATATGATTAGAAGGAAGAAAAAATTGCCAAATATGAGTAGAAGGAAGGAAGATAAAGGAGAAAAATAAATTTATTTCTCTTCCTTATTTTCCCTCCCTATGAAAAGTTGCCAAACAAGTTCTAAGTGCACATATATTTTTATAAACAAATAAAGGCTGACATCCAATACCCTTGTTACAGCTCACCCGTGACAATTATTAGAGAAACTTTTGATTATTTTCAAAAAATAAAAAAATTACTTGGATCTTTTTATTTTTATTTTTATTTTTCTCGCTACTTAGCTAGTTAGCTGAGTATGTGGAAGAAAAAAGAGGAAATATTTTTAGGGAAAAAGGATTTTAATAAGGACAAAACTGAATCTTAATTAATGCTTATTTTCTAACTATATATTTTTAAAATATAAATAAAATACAATATTATATGAAAATTTTATTTATTATTTTATAAATATGAATTTCAAATCTCAATTTGAAATTATAATCAGAAATAAAAAATTTTATAAGAAATAAATTTTAAAAAATTAACAGTTTAATTCATGTCATTAGATAAAATGCATATTCTTTTGATACTGTATGAATTTCAAATATTGTAATGTAACATGTTATATGATTTTTCTATATTTGAGATATTTTTTTGTAAATTTTTCCGGATTTCATGTATAGTTTAATAATTTTTTATAAAAGTTCAAAACTTTTATTCATTATCAATAATTATAATTACAAAATAACCCGTACATTCAAATCTTAATCTCTCAAATAACATTTTTATAAAAAATATAAGGGTAAACCGTTAATTTTTTAAAAATTTATTTTTATTGTAATACGTTAAACTTAATAAAAGTAAATTGTAATTTGTTTTTTACAAATATGAAACTGATAAAAAAAAATATTTTTTTGACATTATACCTATTTGCTGATTTGCTAAATGAAAATATGGACTAACCTTCAAGAGTGAAGGAAAAAATTAGAGTTTGATAGAAGTTTTGTTGCATGATAAAAGGGAAAAAAGCAAAAGGAAAACAGATGAAAATAAGGATTAGAGTTGAGATATATAAATTATAAGGTAATAGCGTATGAGCAACTTCAAAACTAGATCATCACTACTTGTAATTCCTAACAGTATTTTTGTTCAATAAAAGCTTCGTCTAAGGGCATTACACGTAAGCATAAACAACCGTGTGAGGGACATTCAACACTGAATCGTGTGACTAAAGCTACATCAATGGCCGAATTCCAGATTTTGATGAAGAGGCGGTGCTTAACTGCCAACTCTGTTTTCCCTTCAAGCCAAATCCTTTTCCTTAAATATGTCCACATCTGCCTTCATTTACAAAAATCCAAATCTATTTTAAGATCAGAAAAAAAAAAAGATTCCCAAGAAATATCAGTTATGGTTCAGATGAGAAAGCTTGTGTGGGCCAAATTAAAGTCTCCCTTTACAGGGACTGGTATGTATCTTTCTTTTTTTTTTTTGAAACTTCTATGGTTTTCCCTACTTTTTCTTCAAACTTTAATGGGTTTCTCTCATTTTGCAAGAATATTCAGTTCCGTTTTTTTTTTTTTTAAATGTTGTTAATCTGTTTTCTGTAACTCTGTTGTCTCAGGCAGATCAGGGGATGAATTTGCTAACACCTTCAGCAGCAACCTTAACGTAAACGAAGAGTACAAGGAAGCTTTCAGGACAAAATCATACGAGGAAATGTGGAGCAAAGTTCAGGCGCAGCTGAGAAGAATATCTGTTGATGGAGTTGATGGACTTTCTTCTTCTTCGTCTCTTCCGTTCCATGTCCATCTCTCTGATTATCTCTTTGAACCCAATGACCACAAATCAACCTTAACAGAAATGGCAGATCAAATGAACTTTCACCACCTTCTCATTGATTACTTCGAAGCCAGCTTGGATGCCTGTAATATCTGTGATTTACTCCTTCGAAGCATCCATCAAACACGTGTTAATTATCGAAGAATCGAGAAGGCGATCAAGCTAGGCAAAAATGTGCAAGACTCTGCAGATTACACTGATAAAATCTGTGGAGCTATATTAAGAGAGCTTGCATCTTATGCATTGCTCAGAAATCCTTTGTCCTTCGTCAGCCCTGTACAATTCCGCGATGTTCATGATACCAACCTTGTGCTTCTTCATAGATTGAGTTCAGAGCAGAGAAAAATTAAAAGAAAAGCAAGATTTAACAGAATTTGGAAGAAGATTGGAGGGTATTGCCTTGTGATTTCACATACTGCAATTCTAATTGCATTGCTAGTCGTTGCTCTTCATGGGTTTGTAGGCATTATTGCTGCACCAGGGCTTTTGAGTTGCTCAATGTGTTTGTTCAGAAAGAAAATGAAGACCAGCTTGCTTGAAAAACTATGTGGGCAGCTTGATCTCGCAGCCAAAGGAACCTTCATATTGATCAATGATTTTGATACTGTGAATCGATTGGTCAAGAGTTTGTACGATGAATTAGAACACAAGAAGGCGCTTGCTGAATTGTGTGTCAGAAGTGAGAATCCTGAATTGTTGAAGGAAGTAGTGAGAGAGTTTTATATGCATGATTCTTGCTATCAGGAGCAGCTAGATGAGCTCGAAGAACATATCTATCTCTGTTTTCATACCATAAACAGATCTAGAAGGCTTGTTATACAGGAGATTATGGTTGCACAAAAAAAGTAATGGAAAGTTAATGATTGATCTCCTCCTTCACCGAAAGAAAGTTCGAGGTGGCGATTGCTTTGAAGCTCAACAATGAGCCTGTTAGTCTCAAGGGAAAGCTTTGATATATTCTTACTTTCTTAACCTTATTGTTTTAATTTTTTTCCTAATTCATGCCAAGCATGGCATCTTCAATGTTTGCATATTGCCACTCAATAACTACAGGCAGAGAAGCCTAAAATTCCATGTCTATGTAAAGTATCAACATATTTTAATAGCAGACTAGATAGAATGTCAGCATTTCCGAGAACTTTAAAGAGACAGAAAATTCAAGATAAATTAAATCCACTTATTACCAACATATAAGAAGCTTATTGCCTTATTCTTATACTCAGATTATTATTCTATTCTATTCAAGCCAAAAAAATCGATGATATAATCTAACACAACAAAAATGGGACAGCATTATGGTTCACCCTTCGCCCACTGAGATATGATACCTCCGAGTGGGTGGCAACGGCCCACTTTAAGAATCCATCAGGGTGAAATTTTGATTAATTGAACCTTGCTGAGGCAGTATGACTCGTTTTTCTCCAAGACCAAGAATTTGATCCAAGCATTCCAATCCTCAACTCCCTTCTCTCAATTTCCTGTATTCGTCAAGGCTCAGTAATGAAGACTTGACCTTCAGCCAATCTGCTGGCTTTGGCATGATAATGGCAATATATCCTTCTCGGTCCGCCTACAATTTAGTCCAGAAAATCAATTCTGAATGTGAGTAACCAAACAGCTAATGACGAACTACAAATGGTAACAGTAATATCAAATCTGAACCAGATAAACAAATTGATCTCATGGTTGTGTCGATAAATAGATTATGCATATTAGCTGCTGGTATTAACATGTCTACCAAGATATCCATTTCTTCCCCTGGAAACAAAATGCATACAACTGTGCAGGCTCCTCTTATCAGTACCAGACCATGGCTACGATCAGTGCCATTGCCATGAACCCAGTAAAATGGATAAGATAAGAATGTTCTTATCCTCTAAAGTATTGAAATACACAGGTCTCCAGAACCTTAGGCATCCATATCTTCGCCTGATCATATATGCCCATTACCCCCTCAGTATGAAAAACAGTAAACCATCAACAATTTCTAAAAGAGGCAAAACTTATAAACCCTCTTATCTGATATACTAGCGAAAATTCAACTACATGTGTATGAATAAATAAGAACCACCAAGTATGTGCAATAACAAAAGCAGAAAAACTCTAAAACCTGGAAAAAACCCAAGATTCAGACCTATATGGACATGAAACCCACTAAAGCAGTTCCACCAGAGGAAAGATTTGAATTTGGCTGAAGCCAACAGTGTGGTATCAATAAGATCAATTAATAATAAAATTTCATATATACAACATCCATGCCTGTCAAGCAATTGACTGACCTCCATTGAAGGCCAAAAGATGGTTATGGTCAGTAATAGGCCTGTCCTAAGGATTCAATACTTCAACGGAATTCAGTATGACTAATTTCAAAACTACCATGTATGTCATTATACTACAGTGTCACCATAGTCATCATAATAAAGGTGATAATACAACCCCTATGGACAAGAATATAGCAATATTCTTTGTAGAATGTAAATCTGTGTATACAAGCTACAAGACTAGCTCATTAACTAACATATTTCAAAATGCAACCAAAAATGACGATGTAGCATCACTAGCAGAAAGATGTGTTGCCATTGGCTACAACAGAGTTAAAACCCTATGCCATACTGTTAGGAATTCTGTTTTCTCAGCCAACAAAATTAAGAAAAAAATATTCCTATGTGCTGCGGCAATAATACAAGTTAATGATGTTTGGCATTATAGTGCTCTTCTTACCGATGTATTGAGCAATCCTGGCTGTTTGATTAATCTATCATTCACTTCTAACAGCGAGCCTTTAACACAACACCTGTCAAAAGTCAATGATGAACATCTGCACGGAGGAGGGAGTAGGGAGGACAGAGTAGTAGAATGAAGGTGCTTGAGGCTGACAATTAGTTCTACCTGACAATGTAGGAATCCTTCTGAGTGCAAATTTTACACAAAGCTGTGTTGGACTCGAAGTGTTGGGCATTCTGCAAAACATTCTCCCCAGTTCAATAAAATCACCTATATGAATGGATAGGAGATTAACTAGCTACAATCAAACACACAATTGCAAAAAAAAAAAAAAAAAAAATCTTATTTAGATTTGGTTCATATTAGACCAAGCCAATGATAAAATGGCATGTCAGAAATACGTGACAAACCGTCATTTGCATGGTCTATTATGAACCGGGTTTGGACAAGAATTTTTCCATTGCAAAAGGAATCAAACAGCCAACAATAGGTTTTTATACGAAACCAAGCAAGACATTAATCAAACTCGTTAAGTCCTAAATTAGGGACTTTAAGCTTGGCAGACTAAAACCCTAATCAGCATTTGGATTATATAATATCACATTCCATCAGCTAAAACTGCAAATAGCATTAAAAGAAGAACAAGGACCAGTACCTTTTTGCGCTTTCCGGTGACCTTAAAGCCACTGCGATCAGACTTACCAACATTGAAATCAACGGCCGTGATTCCCCCTTCATCCTTAAATGCGACGTGGGTAGAAGCCAGGCCAATCACGCACAACCTTCCAGTAAAGAGAACATACAAAATATTATTCAACGTTAATAAAATCCCAACACATTAAAAGTCAAAACAAACATACAAATTCAAACTTTATACCCATTGGCATGTCGATAAACGTACTGGTCGTGCCCTGGCTTGATAAAATCTGATCGAAATCCATAAAAAGGAAAGATAACTTAAGGTTGGCGTAACAATTTGCTCAAGGCTTATGCACAATAACGAGCATTGAACAAAAAGCAGAGCAAGTCAAATTGAGAGAGTAACCTGGAGCAAAATAGGAGACGAAGTTGGTTTCAATTGCAGAGGGAGGGACAGGAGGAAGATCGTGGCCGTTAGGTAAAAGGAGCTTATACAACTCTTCATCGGCGGCAACTTTATCTTCTTCTCGAGCTCCTACTTGCTTTGGATGCTGTTCTTGTTCTGGTTTCTGGGTGGTCGTATCCTGTAGAGTAATTCCCACGGTGGCTGATTCGTGGACGTTTTGGTTGCTCATTGATAATCGAGTGTGAAGAGAAGAGAGAACCGATTAGGTTGTTGGTTTCAGTTCAGTTAGAACTTAGAAGTGTATTCCCGACGACGGCTGCCTTTTATTTAGTGTTAGGGGTAATGTTGGAAATTGAACATTAGTTTGGCAAAAAGGACGTTAATATATATTTTTTTATTTATCTTAATATGCTATCGATTGGTTCTAATTCAATAAAAGTTTGGCAAGGGCTTCTCTTAGGGCTACGAGGGCCTTTGCCCTGGTGGCAGATTTGATATTTGAGACTCCCACCACACCTAGCTGGTTAAAATTTTCCTTTTTCCTTCGTACCATTATAAAAAAAAATTATTAGAGTTTAAATTTAACAAATTGAATAATTATTTATGGAATCAATTTGTTATCGAATTTTAAATAGCTATTTAATAATTTGATAAATTAAATATAGATTTAAAAATTAAATAGAAAAAAATTTATAGATCAAAAAATATATTTTACCTTTTCATTTTTATGATATTGGGCTTCGAGTTTGGGCCTTTTTTAAAAAAAGAAAGAGATGAATATCATTAACAACAGCCAACGTAAATTACATCAGCAGTAACAAGATGGACAATAATTCTTGTGTTAAATCAACACTAACATTTCCTTTTTTTTTTTAGCACTGATATCAAATTCTTCCAAAATATCTTTTCCTCCCCTTCAGTTTCCATTTTTACCGTCAGAGAATTTAACTTCCACAATTGATTATTAGGCCCCACAAACAATTCCCACGCACGTTTTCACGAGCTTTCCTTCTTTTCTATTTAATTATTGGTCTTTTTACTCAAAAAATTATGGGAATGCCTAGAGTTGTTGTTTCGAGCTTAGTATTCATTTGCGACGCGTGACAAATGTCCATGCAAAATTCTTTTTTTTTTTAATGAAAATTAATCAACTTTACTTTATTTAATTCTTTCGGTTGTTAATGAAATGACACTCTCCTAACCAAAAAAATAAATAAATAAATTCTTCCCTTCCTTCCTATTTAATTATTTAATTATTTATTTTTTAATTTTAAAAATTACGTGAATGCTTAATAATAATAATAATGCAGTATGTATAACCCTCTGTTGTATTTTCTCTAGATAATGCTCCCCTTAATGTATATGAAGTATGTATAACTTTCTACTACATTTTATCCATTGTATATGTAATCATATATATTATGTACATAGCTTATATGTGAGGTATATGTATGCAATAAATTATTTATGAAATGCAACTTCAATTGGTTGCAAGTTATAGATATATGTTATGTATAAATTATATTCATATTTAATATAATTTATATTTTGTGTATTTATTACAACATGTGATATATGTATTTAGTACAACAAATATTATATGTAGATTATATGTTTAAAGGTACATTCAATTATATTTATTATGTAAATATAATTTATATCTAAATTAGAAGTTTTACATATAACATTATATATTATTATTAAAAAAAAGATGGTAAAAGTATATGAGATTTATATGTAAGTTAGTTCATATTTGATACAATAAATGTTAAGTGCAATTAAAACAGTATCTAATATAAACATTGAGTACTGTAAATGTTATATGTATATTATATGACTATTACAATTAAAAGATACAAAAACTAATATTTGTTGCAATTTTTTTTTTATATATATCAATTATATATGAAACTTATATCTAAATTATTCGTGATATATTAATGTGTAAATTGAATATGAATGATTTAATATCAATGTACTAAACTATATTATTTGAAATATAAAACCTATATCATAAGGTAACACATAAAGCGTGTATGTACTTGTTACTAAATAACCTGATGTGTAACACCTCTTACCATTTTGTATACCCTTCTGTATACTAGACGAATAAGAAGTGTTATAGAAATTATTTTTAAATATTTTTTTAAAATATATCATAAATAAGAATTTTGAAATATATAAAATATAATATTATGTATACACTCCCTAATCACAAAATCATTTTCTTACACACACACACACATATATATATATATATATATATACATGTCATAATAAAAATTTAAAAGCTTATATATAACAAAATACACTAAAAAGACCAACTCACTCGAAATTATTACCGTTGTTACCACTAAATTTCATCATGTGGATCCACAAAACGATGTCTTTATTCTATAAATTCCGACGTTGTATGCTACTCTTGTAATCTACGTGAAAGAAATGAAACTCTCTTGCTGAGTATATAGTTCAATGGTGTAAAAATCTTATAAAAATAGTCATTGCATTACAATGTAAATTTAAAATAAAAACAATTCAAATTTTAAATTTCTTTTCATAAAGATAATAATATAATATATTTTTATCCACTTAAACTCATAATATATTATATCTCTGATTTCTTTATAATAATATTTTTATTTTTTCTACCCATATATTATAACATCCTAAACTTGTTCATAGAAAATCAAATGGATATTTTATTACATATCAACATAGAATCCATAGAAAATGCACATGATTCAAATATAATATTACTTAATCTACAGAAATGCACATGACTGTAAAAATGTATTAGGTGATCCACAAAAATGCAGAAAATCACAATATCTTATTAGTCCACAAAAATGCACATAGCTGTAATTTTTATTTTATTGGCATAGTCCACAAAAATGCACATAACTGTAATTTTTATTTTATTGGCATGCCAATAATACCATAGTTCACATATAGGCTAACATGTGGATAAAATTTTTATATTCATAAATCAATTCATTTTTGCATTTCAAAGCATTAAAAAAATAATTTTCACAAAATAATTTATTACTAATTTCTCAATCATTTTTCATAAAATTAATGAATATTATTTCCATGTCAAAATAAATATCATCGTATAATATATTTAACATCTAAATTATCTCAAAATAAATAAATTATTTCAAATTTAATAACTGCAGAAACTCAGAATTTTCATATAAAATATATTTTATATAACATTATAAACTGTTTGAAGCTAAAAATTTCCTTATTGCTTCATAATTTACCAAAAACCAATTACAAACAATAATGACTAATATTATAAGGACAATTACACTAACATTTTTATATTTTGCTGGTATCTGCCGGCTCTTTTTTTTATTTCTAACTGGTGTCTGCCCCGATGTCGTGACTAATAAAAGGATAATTTCAATTAGTTACTGAATTTCGCACGATATAAAAGCTAAGAAGATTTAAATTTATCGATTATCTCTCACTCTCACGTATATCCAGATTCTATAATTAATTATACACATTTAACTCATAATTCGAGATTTTAGTCACCAACATATTTTCTGACATAATAAAAAAATTCAAATATTATTTTTCTTATTTTTTCTCCTTCAGAATTTATTTTTCTCTATTTATTTCTATTATTTCTCTAATTTCCATTTTCAACTCAAAATTCCTATTAATTCAATAAATATTCTAAAAATTCCAAATAAATTTCTATAATCACTTTAACTCATTTTCTTTCATTTTCCCTCATCAATTTCACCAACTAATATTCAATAATTCCCAATAAATTTTTCCATAATTAGGCTAAAAATCTAAAAATTCACCAAAAATTACTATTAAAATTTTCTTCCATTCCAAAAATTATTTTTATCTCCAAACACTCCATTTAACTCCATTTTCACCATTTGAAGTCACAAATCTTCTAAAATAATTTCTCAAAAATTTGGCAATAATTATGAAAATTTCCAAAAATTCCAAAAAAATTTCTAAATATTATTTTCATTAATTTTCCACAATTTCTACCATCCTCAAACCTTATTCAACTCATTTTCCATTTTTATCTAATTGTTTTCATAATTTTTCTATAAAATCATAATTTTTCTATCAACCAAATTAAAGCAATATCACCCAATAAACTAAAATCTACTCATAACAATCATTAAAATCAACTTAAATCCATGAAAATTTGAAAAAAAGAAAGTAAAGAAAATCTCACCTCAAATTTTATTGGAATTTTTAGCCAATAGTTGATTTTTCTTCAAAAATATTTTCTTCACTCCCACTTAATTCCTTATATTTTTTTATGCTTTGATGATGGTAATTTGTGAGAATTTTCTTATACTTTTTTTTTTGTATATAACTAATGCATTATACATAAAATATTATATGTTGATTATATGAATCTTATCGGTCGGTTATATGTATACTATATGTTATAAACGAAGTAAAGAATCAATTGGCTGCATAATATAGATTTTAGTTATGTATAAATTAATTCCATAATTAACATAGTATATGTCAAATGTATTTAGAACAATATCTGATATATAAATATATAACCCATATATTATGAATATAGTATATGTAAAAGGTAAAACATATAACTCACATATTATGTATGACTCACATATCTATGTTGATTTTTTTTTTACTTGTAAATATACATAGAAAAATGCAATTATATGATTATTGTAGTGCAGTATGAGAAATGACATTAGGTGACACATGTAGAACTACATAAAATGTTGTTTATGCGAGATAAAAACTATTGCATATCATAAGGATAAGAGAAGGAACATTACCTGGAAACGGGAACCGATAGAAGAGAACTTTGAAGATTTGCTCGTCTCTTCAGGAAGTGGAGGGAAAAGTCCTGCTACAAATGAACAATAGGAAGCACTCAATAAATCCTGGTGTTTAGGAACCACATAAATAATCCTTGTTCTTGTCCAAAAATTGGTCCGATTGATAAAGGACCTGAGACAAAACAAAAAAAAAAAAAAGAAGAAAAATTAATGAAATAAAACTAAAATTCTATAATTGAAATTTACTTTTGGCAATCAACTCTGCAGGTGATGTGATAAATAAAGCTCATACATCAGTAGCTCTGCTGTCATTTTAAGATGAAATTTAGCTTTATCATCTTTTTTTTAGGAAGAAATAAATTGTCCAAGCATGCTAGTACATTACATAAGTGTTTTACAGTTTCAATTTCATATTTGCAAGCTAATGGCTGTCATCAATTGAGCTGGAATCTTTCAAGAGCCTATAAGCCATTACATCTGACTCAAAAGACTATGGCATTCACTTTTTGAATTGCACATTGCTTTGTTCGTATAACTTTGAGTCAAGTACTTGCTTTCCACACATTGCACAAATCCCTTTGGTATAAGCGCAAGTGTAACAGTATTTGGCATCTTGGTGTACTTACTGCTTGCAGATAATGCATTTGGTAGTTCCAAGAGGGGTCAAACTTTTCTTCTTAGAAAAGAGCTTGTTCTCGTTGATCTTACGGCCACCGCCCTCGGTGGTGTTGCTGGCTCCTTCCTTTCGCTTATCAGGTACTATAACCTTCCATAACTTCTTTTTGCACACCACTGGTTTTCTCTGATGAAATTGAAGCCCAAATTGGAACTCGCTGGAATGAAACTTTGTTATCTTTTGGAATTGATGAGTCAACTTCTTTTTTCTTAGAGAAACCAAAATTGCCAAAATGAAGGATTGAAGCAACAACTCTGAAAATTACTTCCTGAGATGGAGAAAGTGAGAATAAGATGCTAATGCCACTGAATAGCAATCAAAAGCATGCTTGAACAATTACAGTTTGGATAAACTCAAACGAGAAGGTAAAAATGGAAAGAAAAAAAAAAAGATATTGCTGCTAAAAATAAACACTGAAGATATTTTTGGAATTAAAAAAAAAGATATAGAGGTTTTTTTTACATAATTCGCATATTATGAACTCATATTCCTGTTGTATAATCGATCCAATTTCATTTACAAGTGTAAAAATATCTTTATTTTTTACATATATTTCAAAAAAATATTTTATTATTTAAATAAATGACACGCGATATGAACACGAATCATGATATAATTTGGAGATGGAGAATGGTTGGGCCTAAAAATTAAAATTAAAACCAATGGTTACTAGTATCCACTTGCTGTGAAAGTTGAAAATAATTGAAAATTTATTGAATAATTAATTTTTAATTAGATCCGAAACATGTCAGTTTGCTTGGCTTCATTTGTTTATATACAAAATGAAGACAATTAGCTTCCATACCAAAGTATGGAATTTGTGACAAAGTGGGATCAAATTTACTACTCAACTAATAGATTTACTCAAATTTACTTCTCAAGAATTTCCGTTTAGGTTTAACTCAATGATATTAAGTAGTCGTCTTTATCTATTAAAGTTGTCAATTTATTTTTCTTTCAGCAATATTGAAATTTCTCATACACTCAGAAATTAAAAAATTTAAACTCGATTTCTATTAAAAAAAAAAAAAGCCCCATCGCTAATCGATTTTGTTGTAGACAGTTAATTGGAGTAAAATTTCAATCTCCATAATATAACTGATTTTCGATGAGAATAATGTCTAATAAGATTTAATTTTTTTTTAACGAAATCTGAGGTTTTATAGACCAATCCAATGAAGAGAGTATTATTAAATTAATTTATAATAAATTTTGTCCTAATAAGTATTATCTTGTGGTAAAAACACATGATATCTAATAATCTTAATGTGTAATTTTAACTCACTGGCTGAAAATAAATGTGATCTCACAAAAAAAAAATTCATTTCAATAAATTAAATTATAAGAAAGCAATTTTCAAATCCTATAAAGAATGTCAAATCAAAATGACATGATGAATCAAATTCTACCATTGACTTGGATGAATCATGAACCGGATTTAGCTAGACAAGAAATTATGAGAAGGCATAACTAAAATAACATCAATCAACGTACTAATTAACAACTTTACAGTCAAGCCTAATCTCTTGTCCACCAGTGATGCTGCTCATCTTGATCATTGACTTAACAAAGGCCTTCTGGAACTCATATTGGGAGGCAGCAAACTTAGAAACAAGTGCTGTGGTTACAGGGGAAGAAAGCAGAGCTTGATCCGAGGAGAAAAGACTCTTGCCCTGGAGAAGGAGCTTGTAGTAGGAATTATCGAAGATGGTAGCTGAAGAATCCAATGAAGCACCCGCATTTTTAACCTTGTTGTGCATCGGACATACATTCCTTAAACTGCTTGCAAATGATGGATTCATTGTGGGATCTATGTCTACGCTGCCATTGAAATTGTGGATTCTGTTCTGGAACGATGAGCAGTGAGAAAATCCAAGAGTGTGCCCTCCTGCTTAATTTTCATTTGCAAATTTTCACTACTGTTTTGTATTTATTAATTGAGCAATGCTGTTATATGTATGTGTATTCTTTTAATTTTTTTAATTAAAACTATGTAAAATTATTGTGTCAAATTTTGCCAGAGATTTAATGTGTGGATGTTATCTAATAATATAAATTGTATTTAATGTATGTTATGACCTGAGAGAGCCACAAGATCTTGGAGGGAAAGTCCTCTCTGAAAGAAGCTTAGCTGTAATTGAGAAATGTCGAAGAGTGGGCTTGGTAATTGCCTTGTTTCACTTGCCTTTGAAATTCTACCATCTTTTCTTCCTTTTGGTACATTCCAACTTGGACCTCCAGACTGCAGCCACACATAATCCCAAACCAAAGCAAAAACGATAAGGAAAAAAAACTATAAGCCTGGTTTAGTAACGAGCACTGTGAGATCTCGAGGAAGAAGTTGTTATAACAAAAGAAAAAGTCAGAGAGAGAAGAGACCAAAGCAATAGCGTCCCTGGCAGCCAAAGCCAAAATATCAGCACAAGAGACAACGCCAGGACACATAGCTTCGACTGCTTTCTTTGCGTTGTCAATGACGTAAAAGGCGTGCAATGATATGTTAGGAGGTCCATCTTTCTCTGCCTTCTCTTTTCCTTTTGTCTCCAACAGCACTGACCCATCACACCCCTTAACATCATATCAAACAAAACAAAAAAAACTTTATTTATATACTAACTATAAGCAGCACAATAAAGACCATATATACATATGAAAATTTTCGAATGGATATATATATTTTAAGCCAATGACAAATTATTTAATTTTTTACTATTTTTATGTAATATTGAGTATATTTAATATTTATATAGGGAATTTATGCAAGAGATTTCCATATCACCAGATAGAAATGGATAATTACTCGAATAAAACAGTCATGAAAATGCATCCTAAGCAGTGCAGCTGGAACTGTATTGTCATTCTTCATTGCTTTTGTAACTTCACCGACAACGACCGACTCCAGCTGAGGACAGGTATCATCGTAGTAGTTTAAGCTCAGTGCACCCACCACTGTAGAAATTGGAAAAATCAGAAGAGCAAAAGCGAGAGCCACTAAGGCTTCCATATCATGAACCTTTTTAGTTAAACTCTCCTTTAATTTCTACCTAATTTTATGAGACAAATGAAGAAAAACAGCTTATTATTTATAGAACAAGTTTAGGACAACCTATTAAGAACATTGGAGTTGTTAGTGAAGGATTAGGTTGTTAGCATATTTGGTAATCAAGAATGTTAGTGGAGTAGTATTGAAGCATGCACACAAGAAGACAATCCAATTATCCAATATCCATATGTCTCAATGAAATTTCCATATTAATTAGCGGGACAATAATATTTTCTTAAAATACTAAGTAAATAAAATAGCTTTTAATTTTTTTTTTTAAAATGTGATGTTAACTTTATGTACTTTAATTTTGAATTTCACATCACTGCACTTAAACAATAAATTATTTATTTATTTTGGGTAAGAAAAATTTAATTATTTTAATGTGATTTTAATATTCGTGCATTAATGTGACATAAGAATTATTATGTGAAGTATAAGGTGATATATTATTTACATATAAGGATAAGGCCAATTTAAAAATTAAGCACTGAACAGAATTGATAATTGACTCATTAAAAAAGAGAATTGATTAAAGAACATATATTTGGTAGATGGGGTTGAACTAATACAGGTATTCATTCATGCCATAATTTAGTGCTTTGGTCAATATTCTTTCTTCATCTTCAATGAGAAAAGAGAAATTGAATAAACTTTTCATTAGTTGATTAAAATTAAACTATATCATATGGTATATATGAACTTAATTTCAGGATGAATTTAATTACAAAACATTAAAATTGTCATTGCTTTTTTTTTTTCATCTCTTGTTATTCTAGGATGATTCCTCAAGTACTAAAAAATACATGCCTCGGAACTAAAAGCAAATGTAATAATATACAGACGGTCATTTTAAAAAATCAGTTCTTATTTTATAAAAATTAATTTATTAATATGATAATAAATTATTAATTCAATTCATAAATAAAATATATGAATCTTAATATATATATATATATATATATATTTTTTTTTTTTTTAATTTTAGACATGTTATGCATAAGACTGAATTTATATGTTTGCCCTAAGACTTAGATGACAATTATATGCATGTCAAACCACGATTGTGATGATCGATCAATAATTGGATTTATATATATTAATTACAAATAATTGTAGTATAAAGTTCAGTTGGAATCTGGCCAACAACCAAATCGGTATCCTTATTGTCCTTCCATTCTGTCCAAGTCCCATTTATTAAATTAAAAAAAAAACACACACACACACACATACACAAGCTGAATGGAAGTAATAGAGTGAGTAGGATAAAATTCAAATTTAAAAATAATTTTATTTACATGTACATTTGTATTTCTCTGTCAATAACAAATGAAGTTCGTTTAACATCGTCAATATTCCTTAGCATGTTTAATATGAATTTTCTTACTTAATTTCGATTTATAACAGATTAAGTTAAGAATAAAATATCATATATATATATATATAATATTTTTTATAATTTTTTATATATAATATTTTATTATTAACTTGAAATACTCGATTCATAATAAGTAGGTCTAGACAAATTTCTTCGTGTCAAAGAATTTTTTTTTTTTTTTTGACAGTTTGTTTAAGTGTAAAAGAAATAGGAAGCAGATGAGGTCTGACATGGTCCAAAAATGAAAAGTTAGAACAGAGTTTCTCTGCCCATGAAATTGGATGATTATATATGAGAAGGATGAAGAATGCACGTTTTCATAGCAACTCGTCGCCTGCCATCTGCCTATGTGAGTGAAATTGGAACTCACAATTTCATTACTTGTTGGCCTCTATTGCAATCTTTTTATTTATTTTTAGTTTTATTTATCCAAAACTATAATATATATACTAATAACAGTTTGTCATACTCTTTCTTAACAAATCGGATTGATCAGGCTGAACCTTTTTTTAATTGGACATATCACATAGAGCTATTTAGATTAACCAAGTCATTCTTGTGGGTTATCAACATTTAATTACAACAATAATCTCTAGAGGCACATGTTTTAACAGTACCATTAATATAATTATATACTTTTAAATATGTAATCGAGTGGCGTTATTGGATCTAATATATAAAAGAATAGCAATTAAATTCTAAGTTCTCATTGAATTATCATTATCAAGAACTCTTTGCTTCTTAAATCATCTTTAATTTTCTTTCCATTCATTGCCTCAAGTATTCAAGTGCATATATGTAGGTGAAATCAGCCCCCAGTCCTCTGTTTTTCTCTCCCTTTTCAAGGTTTCAATTCAAAAATAGTTATCATATATGATGGATGACTAATGTAAATCCTATCAATCAATCAATCTTATTGAGTCATATCATAAAATTTTGAATCACTATATATCAACTCATGATAATCTAAAGACTAATTCATAATATAAAAGTGTAAATTAAAAATTTTAAAAAAAAAATTCAAATGCTCCTATTACAAAGCTTATACGGTAACAAAGGAAGAATTAAATATAAATTTAACAAGAAGATTTTAAAAGGAATTCGAATTCAATTCGTGTGCTTTGTCGACCTCAGATGCAAAGCACAAAGCCAAAGGTAATATTAATTAGTAGCTTAGAGTTCATGAATTGAACTAGTAATGATCTCATCCATCAGTACCATATTGGTTTTATGATGAATTAAAGTATTACCAGTGATAAAATGTATCATCGGCTCATATCCTTATGACCAGTAAAATTAAGAGAATGTGGCGGGCTGCTCCGGCAAAATTATGAGCACAGCCTCGGCCAAATAGAACCCTGATGAACTCCAAAGCTGCTAATTTAAGGATTGGCTTAATTAGAATTGTACAGTGCTAGAGAAAGCCTGGCCAAAAGCCCAGTTTGAGGGAACAATGTCTGAAAAGAGTCTGGTTTCCCCATCGGTGGTTGTGATCTTAAAGGACAAAGATTGGCCATTAAGATAAGAATTAGATTGCCAATTAGCTCCCCAGTTTCTGGACATTGGCATCCACCTAGTTTTTGAGCCTTTGATAGATACAGTTTGGATGGATCCTGCACCTCCCACATTGCTTATCAACACCAGCTCAAAATAGTCTCTTCCATTTATTGTGAATCTAACTCCACCATGTTTCTTACATGGAACCCTGCAATGTTAGCTCGCTCTTTATCACTAATTCAATTCTAATCATATCTATGAATGATCATAAATTATTTATTATTTATAAAATATTTAAAACCTTATTAAATCGTGACCATCTGATTTGATATCCGATTGTTTTTTTACAACATTACATGTATCATAAATTCGCCACTTATAATAAGATGAAGTAGAAGTAATTGTTAGTACCTCTGAAATAAAACAGGCACGATTCCACCTCTATAAATGCCCATCTTTTCCCAAGCAGGCTGAGCCATATCAAAATGTTGGAGGGGAGGGTTGCACCAGCCTCCATTGTTATTTGGTTGGGCAAAATTAGGAGGACAGAAATTTGTTGCAGTTATGGTTACAGAGCTGCCTTTGATACACCATTTTGGGTCAGATTCATAATCACAGATAATCCTGTAACACTGCCCACATGAAACTCCATCATTGAATAAAGCTGTACTTAAAGCAGCAGTCCTTGTCCCATACCCAGTTGAATACAAGTTGCCATATCCACAAGCTCCCCCTGTACCCATAAACATACAGCGTACAAGTTCTATCTTAGCTTCTTTAATAATAATAATAATATTAATAATAATAATAATCATATAGGTGAATGAAGCATACCCATGGTTCCTGAAGCATCACTTCCTCCATAAAAGGTAGCATGAGCTTTGGTCCACCCAGAAGGTGAAAAGGCAGAAACTTTGATAGCTAAAAGGCAGACGAATTGCAGCAAGAATGGTAATGCAAACACCAACTTTGCCATTTTGTGAACACCAACCAGAAGATGAATGAAGGTGAAGCTGTAGATTATAGGCAATGTATTTACATTAATTGACATTTTTCAAGAACAGAAATGGGTCTATAAATAAGGGAATAGAGTTGCTTAATGCAAGAACCTCACATGTGGCCTCTGAAATAAGAGAGATACATGAAAACAAATTATTATTTTTTTTTATTAAATTATCTTCTGCAAAACTGAAGAAATTCTGACTCGCATTCAATTATTCCCACGTTCTCTTACCCTCCCTATTGCATAAGCTCACATGGTGTTCCCCTACACAGAGCCGTGAAAATTTCAAATACCCACAAGCCAGTTTGCCATTTTTCGGGTTTCTTTTAATCTGTGGGTTGTTTCTAAAACCTCATATTTGGATTAGATCAAGTACATGCTACTTCACATGGCATTGTTTTGACCCATTTGATACATGGCATTTATTTAATGTTTCCCATGCACATGACCACATATTTTTTTGACATTAGGCGGTGATGGATTGGTAACAGTTACGATATATTCTGTTGTAATCTAATTACACAAAAAAAATTCTATTTCTCTTTCAAATCATATTGATCCTCATCACCGTTTATTGCGAGTGCAGTTACATCATTGATGGACAACAATCTTAATTGATAAATCAATCCATCATTGAGATTTCTAGAGTATAATCATGATCGCCTAGTTTGGTTTTCTAGGGTTGATGAGCCAATTTTGTATTTCACTTAGCAAAAAATTACAATTAGGGTCTAATATTTCTGAAATCCACGAGTTTCTAAAAAATCTGATATTAACCAGCAAAATCATAACTGAACTGATTCTATATCCCTTTGGTGCTCATTTGGCTGAAAATTATTCGGACCATGTGGAGAGGCATGATTTTGAGTATGTTATTATATATCAAATGGAATATGGGCACAGGTGCACAACTGGCCATGACTGGTTGGTAAGAATCAAGTGAGGGAAATATTAAATTGTGGCAATCATATGGAGTCTTAAAGTTTCATAAAATTGCATTTGGAGGTGGCTGATCCCATGTTTATTCATATGAATTAACTAAAATATATAGCATAGGCTTTATGATAATACTAGGAGTTTGTCATGGGGCAGAAAATGGTAAGGATTGTAAATTACTGCACAAGATAGTGCCAAATGGAAGATGGGTTATATTAGAATTTGGGATCTCTTGGCTTTCGTTTTATCCTAATTCAGTTCTTTCTTAGTGTGGTATGAGTTGAGAGATTCTTTGCCTTAAATAGGCTCCTTAATTAGTAATTTATTATTACCGAGTCAATCATCAACCAATCTTAATTAATTTGATCTACCAAACACAATTACAATAAAATTTAGAAAATTTTGATTAGATGCAATCCCAGAAGGCAAATGAAGGATCAATTTATCATTGGAATTTTTTTTACCATGGTTAATTTTATCTCAAAATCAACTTTTAAAATAAATTAACAAGTAATTTCCAATTTATGACCATTTTATCTCATTTTATCTTCATGAATTTCTATTGCAAGAACTTTTTTTTTTTAAAGAAAGTAAAATAAAGCTAAATGGCCCAAAATTGATATAATGGTGTTGAGTGCCTTTTCTGTTTCCCTATATGGAATCATTATAGATAAAAGAGTCCAAGTTTTCTCAATTTCTGTTCCATTCCCCATGCGTTTATTGGAAGTTATGCAGATTTAACTATCGATACTTTCAGCCACAGCCAACAGGTCTGCAAACTTATCAACAAAACTCACCCCTACGCAACTAAGATGATGTCAGATATTTCAAAATAGAAAGTTAGACCCAGTAGTGATTCATCATTATTAATTAGGCACTTACTTCCCATAGGGAGTTGTTAGAAAAAAGAATTACATCAGAAACAGAGAATACAAATTCTTGAAGAAAAAACAGTTTTCTCACACACTAGATTCAACTAAAAATCAGCCTTTAAGTAGGCTTACAAACCTAAGGAGAATAGAACTCAGAAAACTAAAGAATTCTAACTAAACAATAATAAGAATTCTAATTAAACTAAATAAAATCTAATCAACTTGGACTAACTAATTCCAATCTAATTAGAATACTGAAAACTGAAACAACTGGGAAAAGAACACCTATCTTTGACCATATCTTAATTTTTCTTATTGTTTGTCATTGTTCCGACAGGAATTCGAACGAAATTGCATGCTTTTCATATCCTTGGCGGGGAAGATGAAAAATGTGGACGCGACTGTCTGTGCAGCCAGAAAAATGGCGAGTGAATCATTAAGCAAGTCCGTGCACTTCTTAATGAAATGCCAAAACTACAATGACCTGAAACGGGATGAGCATATTGCAAATGAAAATAAACATATAAAAAACAAACAATAATACACACCTCACAGAAGATATCTATGGCTACAAATAATTACTTCAACGCAAGGAAATTGGTTTCCAAGCGAAAATCAACCCCATCTTATTTGAGACTTCCAACTCTTTTTCTACGAAATTGGTTGAAAACAATGAAATTTAATCCTTTTCTCTTATTTAAGAGAAATAGAGATGAAAATTTATTAAAAGTAAGAACTTTTCCAAATTGATTTGTTTAATAGTTCTTGAACACTGAGAAATTTGTGTTTTTTTTTTAATTGGGCCTAAAACTTTAGCACAATATAGCTACATTTTGAATTTAAAATGCCGAAGAGTCATGGGTAGAAATTAACTCTACCCAATAATAATTATGTAATTTAAGATTTTTTACCAGAGTGAAGCTTATAATTTAATAATATCTTGGAACAGGTGGAAGTACGAAAGAAAACCTAGCATTAATATGCAGGAGATTCATGGCACCATAGAGGGGAAAAGATTGAAAGTAATTATCTTTACCAAACTGCGCAAAGGACAGAAAAATAAAAGAATGCACTGCTCGGAAGAAACAAAAACAATTACAAATTGTTAAAGCAACCACATCTACGCCTACAACGCCTCAATGCAACAGTTCCAAACTACAAAGATTAGTCTACGGGGTTACACGGCCATATGTCCTAAAGTTAAACTCCTAGTTCGGACCAAGAAACCAAAAAATAATAGAAAAGGAATAAAATATGATAATTTTATGATACTGGAGAAGACATTAAACATAGCCAACAACACTGCACTCCGTTCAAACGCAAGCCGAACCGGCATCTCATGCAACTGGCTGGATCGGCCTATTAGACCAAAAATCCACGGCCCCTTCCACGATTTCCCCTTCCACGACCACGGCCTACAAACAAACAGATCATGGTTAACATTCAACAAAGCACGTATACATTTGCAGAATAATTTGACATAAATATGCTGTTGGCCTCAAAATTTTGAACTAAAACTGGGAGAAAAATGCACAAAGAGAAACAGCAACAAGTAGCAACTCTGCATATCTCAACAATTACAGTAAGACAAATCTGATAAAAGGATTCATAATGCATCCCATCTCCATCACTTCAAAGTATTCATTTAATCGTCTTCAAACAGCTTTTAAAATCATTCAAATTTCATCGGAAGTTGTAGATGAATTAAATAAAGAACCAAGTAGTTATCTAAAATAATTCCTTAAATGTTTTCACCAATCATCTCAAACCACTGGCATTTGAAGGTCACTTTTTATCCAAACTGCAGAAACGTTATCTCATGCCACTGACCACCAGCTTTTATTGTCAATTATCTTTACAAGTCCTATTGTTCAAGGACCATTTTGCTAAAATTGTACTCAGAGAAAGGAGGAAAAAAAATAGCACTAAAATGCATCCTACTAAACACACACAAAAAGAAATAAACACAAATACTCATCATATGATAAAGAAAAAGAAAAATTACCCCGGCCTTGAGCAGGTGCATCATAATTGTAGCCTCCATCTTGCTGCAGATCAGAATGAGGTCCATTATATTCTCCCCTCCCACGGCGACGGAAACCACGTCCCCTTACTTGACCCCTACCCCTACCCCTACCCCTACCACTCCTATTCCGATCCCAACCACCATCTTCATATTCTGCGACAAATCCATTTCCTAAAGGAAAAAAGTGACTGTGAATATACTTCAGCATCAACAATCAAAAAAGAGAATACCTAAGGTCAGAAGCTTCCAAGTACTCAGATTTCAAATTAAAATAGAGAACATTTCATGACCAGTTTTACAATACAAATTCTTAGTAACCGCACTCTGATACAGGCTGCCAATTCAAATAAACTAACCAAAACAAACACACAAAAAGGGAACTAGGTTTAAGTGCATGGCAGAATATTCAAATTGTTGATTCCACAGCAATCCCTCAGTTAAATTTTGAAAATAAAAGAATGATATCAACACCAACTTGGACATACCTCTACCCTTTGGCCTTCCTCTACCACCCCGACCCCTACCTCGATTTGGTGAGCCCTCTGCATAAAGCAATTGACTTTAAATAAATGAAAAACATCGATAATGGAGAAAGCGCTTAGAAGATAATTAAGCATCACCTCCTTCATAATCATATTCTGTGGACCCCTTCACCTGTTCTGCAGCCAATGGAGGTTGGTATCTGAAAAGGTAACATTTGTGAGTAATAAGAGAGATCTAGAATTAACATTCAATCCCATGGAGCAACTACATGCAGAGAATTACCCAAATGGGATTAATTTCCATCCAGTCACATGTAACTACTTCATAAACAATAATGTAATGACATCTTGAACATGTACTGTATACAGAACTTAATATAAGTTCATTCAACTTGACACTTAACATGTATTTTCCAGGTCAACCAACTTCTCTAATCATTAAAGAACAATAAAATTTTTAGAAAAGGCATTATCCAACAAGCCAAACTATTATTCTGATAACAGAAGATAAGAAATATAATATTCAACTAAAACCATTGCAATCTAACTTGTTCTTCTAAATCAATTATACTAAGAAAATTTGACATGAAAAGAATTGATAGGGAAAAACAAATAGAAAGACAAGGAAAAAGTACAACTATGTCAAAACCTAAATAAGCATAAATGCTTGGCTGAAGGGCAGCATGGCTTACTACAGATTAAAAACCAAATCTAGAAAAAACTGTTTAACTAGCATAGCATTATTGTGCATTTATTAACAATAGACAAACTGGAGTATGAAATCTACATAAAAAAAAAAGAATGTCATCATGACTTTAAAATCACCATTAGCTTCTGACATAACATCTATTGTAGCATAAATCACACAAAATCAACATAACAGCCAGGAACCTAGAGCTTAAAGCCTGACTAATTATATTTTATATAATTCCATTGAAAGAAGTGAATCATCAAAAATTTTGAGCAAAACAAAATGCTTTATATTAGCACCATAAAACTCACCCAATAGCAGAAGTATTCAGTTCCTTCTTTGAAAGGGTAATTGTAATCATCGACACATGCCTTGTGGTTTCCAAACTGTAATGACAAGAACAGGGCTCATTGTCAGAATTGTAGCAACAGAAACCACATGACAATCTACAATAATAATATTAGGCATTAAGGTTTTCATCTCAAGATTGTACATACGGAAGAAGGCCTTCCTCAAGGGGTTCCCATGTATCAGTTATGTCTGTGGACCCAATTGCTGTTATCTGATGGAGACCAACAATTCTTCGCTGCATCAAAATAGAAAAAAGCGCATCACACCAACAATGAAACAGCAATAAACACTTAGTCATACTATTACTAAGTGTGAATAGAGAAAACAAAAATACCTTGATTAGCTCCACAATAGTCACAGTCTTGTTAATGGCTCTTCCCATTGCTTTAAATACAATTTCATTCGACCCTTTTTCCTGCAAAATCGGCATATCAGGGAAAAAACTCATAAAGACTAAAAAGGAAATTTAATTATTAAACCAAGATAATCATTAACAGTCTAATCATTTCCCATAGGAACATGCACAATAGGCAACACTTTTTGTTCTATACATATTTGAAGTCGTTAAAACGAGGGAAGGTCGAATTAATTAATTAAAGCAAATTCTTAGCAACTTAAGGACGCTCAAATTGTGGCCCTAAATTATCATAAAAGCTCTGAATTTATCTGTAAGTATCCAAGTTTAAGCCTCAAGTTATGTGCATACATAAAACCAAATTATATATCATCAGTCCACAAATTGCATCCCACATCAACTGAAAATATCATTGAAGCAAAAAATAACAAAAATAACTTAAACACATAAACATACTTGAAGCAGACTCATGGCATATGTGATATAACTTCGCATCCTTCCCTGACTAGTAATACGAATCTCATTCTCATCAATTGGTGTATCCGCTTTCGGCTTCTCCACTCTCTGGTACCGATCCATCTGCAGTAACAATTTCAAAAAAAAAGTCAAGGAAGCTCAGAAAATTTTGAAGATGAAGAGGTTTGATAGAGAAGAATCGAAAAGGAAGAGAAGAACTAGGGTTTGAGCGGATCAGAAAGACGAATGCCTTGGAAAATTTAGAGATAAGTTTGTTCGGCCAAGAAAGAGCCCTCTTCTACGGCTTCGTTTCTTCTTTTACGCCCTAAACCGTTTGCAGAGAAGTCTTGTGTTTTATATACTACTGGCACTTCCGAAACTACCCTAACCAACTCATCCCAGCCCGGTTGGAACCGGATAATGCTTGGTTCGTCTTTATATGCTGCCACGTTTTTTACCACTTTATTAATTTTGCCCTAATTATAACTCACTTTTTAAATGCACTTTTTTCTTTTTCTTTTTCCCTTTTTTTATTACTTAACTTAAATGCACAATTTATTTGGTCCTAAAAGAAAATTGGTGAATTTATCTAAAAAACAAATATCATTTCCCATTTTGGCTCAGTTAAAATCCGTTTTAAGGTCTATGAAATTATGAATGGATTTATTAAGAAAGAAGAGTGTTTTTAAGAGAAAGTGAAATAAAATGATTATAAATTAAAAAATTATATATTTAAATAATATAAAATTTATTGATACTAATATAGTAATCAGAGTGATGAAATCCTAATTCAAATATCTAATCAAACTTTTTATAATCAAAAGATAAATCTTTTTTGGATTTTTAATAATTCTATTTATTTATTGAATAAGTGATAATACAACAGTTATTACTCGGAGAATCTTTGGGTTCAATTTGATGGTTTTATCAAATCATCACGGTTCTAGTGGCTTGATTAAGGGAATCCATGGGAATCGTAGCGAAACCAAGTCTTTATAGGTCAATTATCACAACTTACATATCTGAACTTGGGAGATCTATAGATGAGAAAAACCCTTTGTACCAAAAATTAAATTATATATTGATTTTCAAAATTTGATTTTGTGAAAAAATGACCGTCTAAAAAAACAATTAAAGGATCAAATTGATACTGGTCCCGAATAATTAATGCCCAAACGGTCTAAAGCTTAAAGCTGCGCATCAGACAGAAAATTGCGTTTCGCGTGGAGAAAAACAAGCAGTTGAGCCAATGATAAAATTAAAATATGACAGTAATACCAGACATGAAATCCCACAAGTTATTTGTTTTGGACTTTGTCAGTCATAGATTTTCTTCTATTTATTTATTTTTCTCAATTCTGTCGATAAAATTAATTTTGATCATGGACTGTGTCAACCCAACTAATTTTACAACCTGCAAGAGAATATATTGAGCTAACAGATTTTGAATTACTATGACCATTTAACTCAATTATTCACACCGCAAGCTCGAATTTTGATGGCAACCAAAATATATATAAAATCAGAAGTACAGCAATAACAAAATATGTAGTGGTCTTATTCAGCATTGAGAACTTTTCATTGCATCAGCACTAGTTCCATCACTCTCTTTACAGTGCTGATTCCTTCTTCTGAGTTCTGATGATACACAAAATGCAAAATACAGAAGGATTATTCAAAAAAATCAAGGCAGTAGATTCACGCTTTATTTATCCCTCTTTTCCTGGATCAGTGGATCAATGATTTTTTTCCAGCCATTGAAATCTATAGCTGAGCCAGCATCAGGCAATACAAATCCATTGACATAGAAAGTTGGCGTAGCATACACCCCTCTTGATGTACTATACTGTATCACAATAGATGTTCCGCATCAATAGTATGCTTAGGCAGGATATTACCAAGAATAAAAAAAAAAAATATTGATGTGCAGATTGCAAGAATATTTATCTAAACTTATAACAAGTAGCAGAAAATTATTGAGGTGAATGCCAACGTTCCACCTCGTAATCTCTTACCTTGAAGGAAACTCTTGTTTTCAGATCAGTTTGTCTGTCATTAATGCCAGATTCAATTGCAGAATAATATGAATTTCCAACTATTTGAGCTGTAAATTTCACGATTTTTTTTACAACTGAAGCTCTCGATAAGTTGTGTGTTTGAGCATTATAGAATATCTCCTGAAATTAGCACAAGTGACAAGTTAGGCCGCATCAAACTCAACCGACTGTAAATACACAAAACCAAACTCCATGATTGAAAAAGTTAGCTTGCAGCTCTGTATTATTCCCAGTGGAAGGCGGGGTTTAACAAACCTAATCAACAATCAATATCCAACCTTTCAAAAGAATCATTTTTTCCTGGAGACAGAAAGATGACTTTAGTCTGTCATCTTGGTCTGTAGTGGTAACACTGTTCGATCATTTTGCTCAAAAATCTGATAAACATTCAGGAGGAGTTCTTCATGATGGAGCATTGATGTGAGTGGGTAAACAGGTTTCCCACCAGGAAGTTCCCAGTGGGAAGGAAATAAGATTTATTAAGGCATAGTCATTGGGATACAACAGGCAACAGGCATAGACACCAAATCCCACAAGACAGAGGAGCAACAAGCCAGAGTGAAGTCCACATAGGGATAAAAAGGAGTAGACATTGTTTGAAACAAAGCACAAATAGTGCAATTACAATTCAGTACAAAGCACAATATGAACAGACTTGATTTGGTATGAAGCGCATAAGGAGTGAAACCAGCAATTCAATGCACAAAATGAGTGAACTCGTGATTATACCACTCAAAAAGACCTTGGCATAGATTTCAAGCAAACCACAAAAAGAGCAGACCTGGCTCCATATGAAGTCAAAAATAGTATGCTTCACAAAAGATGCAAAGGAATACTGGACTCCATTCTACATAAAGCATAAAGCAACAGATAAAAAAAATGGCTCTCTACAAAGGACTTGATTCTATATAATGCACAATTTTCTCAAAAGCAGCCTCGCAGCAAACTTTTTGTTTCTTTTCTATTTTCGGTAACTGACACTGGATATATATATCAACATTAACGCAGCACAAATTGATTCTCAATAAGCAGTCCACAACTTGCATAATAAAAACATAAACAAAAGAAGCCGCAATGTGTTTCATGAAAATGAACCACCTAATGCAAAACATGTTGAATTTGCACTTTTCATTGTTGCAGAACATTAACTTAAGCTGTAACTAGAGGAAATAAGAGCAGCAGCCACATTAAGATTAGTTAATTAAAAGGTGGGATCAATCAAAACTCCAGTATAAGATCAACCGTGGAGTAAATTGACTTTAGACCACTAGAAGTTCTGATGGAACAGCATTAAAAGTCATTCAGAACACATCCTTCATATTTCAATAGATTCTTACAAAGATGCAACAAACACAATTTAAATGCAGGAAACAACCAAGTACATGGAACAGAGATATCTGCTATTCAAATGAAAAAGACTGGTGCCTGAGGTTATTTTCCTTCTACAAGTCAATGTTCTGGCTAATCATAATGCATATCCTGCACATGAGATAAAGAACTGGAAAGGGGGTTGAAGAAATTGTTTACAATATCCACATCCTGCTGATGCAAATATAACAGTATTGATAATTTGAAAGTGGAAATTCTAACCTGGTGCTTAAAGAACTGATCTAACAAGGGGAATGTAGAAGAAGCGTTTAGCGCATTAGCAATATGTAGAGCACGAGAAGAAATATATGCATTGTCATGGTATCTGCAATTTACAGAAATGATTACTAAATCAATTAGGAGTAATGAACTGGGATGGTACACAATACAGTTAAAATTGCAAACTTGATAATGACAATTGAGAGGGAATTAAAAAAACATGTTTAAAGCATATAGGAGAAAATATATACTCTTCTCTCATTTGCATCAACATCCCTCATTCTTTATCTACACAAGAGCTGGGAAAGATGAATATTTGAACTTTAAATCATAGATTACTAATTAGATAATAAATTGGGATGGAACTAATTTAGCTAAAAATTTCAAACTTGATAATAAAAGGAAAAAAAACATGTTTAGAGCAAATAACACAATAAATAAGAATTGGGCAACGATTAAAAATTCAAACGTTAATCATAGAGTATAAGCAACAATCAATTCTCGATAGAGAGAGCATGGGAATACTAACGGTAGAGGGAGAAGGTGAAGAACGAGAGAAGAGCGAGAGCCGTAATAGTGAAGGATTTGCTTGAGAGGAGGCCAGGAGTCTCGGCTATCCGGGCAAACAGGGTCGTAAAAGGCTTCAATTAGAATGGAGTCGGCGTGAACATGCCTATTCTTGTACAGGAACCCATCGTACCTTGCAGGTGGCAGCAAGTTCTGCGCATCAGATAGGCTAAACACAGAGATTAAGATGATAATCAGAGCAGCAAAACGTGCACTCCGCATCCTATCACTGATGCTTCCTCTAACAGTCTTCCTCTCTGCGTACTGGTGATGGGTTTTATTGATAAGATCAATATTTTATAAAAATGTCAACTTTTCGTCATCTTTTGCAGTAGCGGTCTTTTGCAGTAGCGGTATTCGTGGACATTATTACTTTCGAATTTTGGATGTATTAAATTTGATTTGTCATTTGCGTGTGTATTTATTATGCAATTATCTACGAATGTCGTAATTAAACCAAATACAACCCTTTCTGCAGTCCAATCCCTCTTATTGGGCTTCTCACAAATAAATTAATGGATCGGCCCATTGGGTCCATTTTCATAATTTCTTCTCTGCTGTGTCTTGTCTATATGATAATTGTTGAATTGGCCAATATCAAGGCTTAGGCTGCAAATGACTTGTTTAGGAGAAAAAGGAAAATTCTTACTATGTTAGATGGGGAAAAGAAAAATGAAAATCATAATCGAATTTATGGTTTTAGAGGAAAACGAAAATGCTGATTTTCACTGAATTTACTCGTGTGTGAGGAAAAAGGAAAAAAAAATTAATAAAGCAATTATGTTTCCTCAAAAAATAATTAAGTTTGGTCATTATTTACACCAAACTACATTATAATTTAATTTAACAATAAAAATAATATAATTTAATAAATAATTTATTTAAAAAAACTAAATTATAATATTAAAAATAAAACGTTAATAGAGGTAGTTTTTCTAATATTTTTTTTTATTTTTTTCCTTATTTTTTTATCATTTTATAATAATAATAATATAATTATTTAATTATTTAATATATAATAATATATAATAATAGTAATAAAATGTTATATGATAAAAATAGATGTATTTATTATATTGGGATTAGATATTTAACATAATTTTTATATTATTTTATATGAATATATAAACATATCATTTTATATTTTTTAGTTACATTTTCAGTTAATTTTACCAAACACTTTTAATTAAATAAACTAAATTATTACATATAAGATTTTCAATTACAACTAGATTATCAACTTAAAACTAAATTATCAGTTGGATTATATGACATCCGCAAGTTAAACCCTAACAGTATACGTATAATGCGGTCGTTTATACTGCAGTATAGAGGCGTACGATCGAAGTCTAAATACGGATAAAAAATATAAAAAAATTATATTAATATGATAAAATGAATAGAAATTTTATCAAATTAAATAATGTAATTTCGTGTTATGCACGCAAATCAATACCACGATCAGAATTTGAGTTTTTTGTTCGGTAGTGAAATTATAATTTAAGCATACCGAAATATATAAAATATTATTTTAAGGTCATAAGTGGAGTTATAAGGTGAGATTTTAATATTAAGGACTTGAATTGTAGAAATATTATCTTCAGTACAGGTTTACAGCCTAATTTTTCAGATCGAGAGTTAAAGAGATGTGTTCACAATTGAAATGAAGTCGATGTGATCGAAATTTAATTTTAATATTTTAAAAACTGATAAATTAGAAATTGGACGGCGGATGAATTTTTACGGGTCAAATTAAAAGAATGATTAAACTATAAAAACGCAATTTTCTCATCGGTGATCATTTCGCAAAATCGAAAAGATTATTTCAAAAAAAATTATTTTATAATTTTTGGAATATTTAATTTGATAGAATTAAATTGTTTGGAGGTTGAATTTTGGAGAATAAATTTTAATTATGAATTAAAATGAAGGAAAATTTGTGATTGGTTGGAAATTTGTAAAATCAAAATTAATTAAATTGTGATTGTGTCATGTGTCAATATTAAGGGATAATTAATTGTGCTATTAGCCAATGAAATGATTGATTAAGGAATTAATTAAAATTAACTAAGTTAACTGGGATATAAATAGGAAGTTAATTAGAATTCTCTACCCAAAAGGACTATTCTTCATCTTATTCCTTCTCTCTCCACCATAGCCGAACCACTCCAAGCTCCAAATCCCTTTATTCCTTTAATTTTTCGTCTTTAAAGCATAATTATTCAACAATCAAAATAATTAAGATAGTATTGGAGTGAAGAAAAATAGTAAATGAGGAAGTTTTGGCAAAAAGAAAATTCAAGCTTAACTTAATACGAATGTGATAATTTTATTCCTTTCTCCATTTAATTTTGTTGGTTTGATTATTGTCATATTTATTCCGTTGAGTTGTGGTGTAATATTGTTGAATTTGGTTGATGGAAAGTTAGGATTTATGGAAAAAATATTGAACAATTGGATAAAAATAGAAAATGAAAAGAATAAGGTTTAAGAATAATGGATCTAGTGAAGAATTGATGGAAATAATTTTTAAAAAATTTTGTGGAATTTTTAGAAAATTTTCATAATTATGATTAAATTCTAAAAAATATTTTTGATGAATTTTGCCTTAAATTGAAGATAATAGAATTAATTGAAGTGTTTAGAAGTGGAAAATAAATTTTGGAATTGAAGAAATATTTAATAGAATTTTCAGTGAATTTTTAGATTTTTAGCCTAATTATGGAAAAATTTATTGAGAGTTATTGAAAAAATTTTGAATTTGAAATGAACATTAGAAGAATAAAAGAAATAAATTGAGAAAAATAAATTTGGAGGTGGAAAAATAAAGAAAATAAAATATTATAAAAGAAATTAGTAATTGAATTTTTGATCGCACCGAAAAATGTAATGACGATAAAAACCGTTATATATGCGTTAAAAACGTATAATAAGAAAAATTTTAATTATAGGATCTCAATATACGTGAGAGTGGAAAATTATAGAAATATTTAAATTTTGTTAAATTTTATATCGTGTGAGATTCAGTAACTAATTGAAATTGTCTATCTTTAGGCGTGATATCAGGGCACGCACTACGACGAAATAAGGAAAAAGAGCCGGCAAACACTGATAAAGTATAAAGAGGTCAGTGCAATTGTCATTATAATATTGGTTATATATATATAAGTAAGTAATTAAAAAAAATCGGAAAAGTATGAAGTAATAAAAAAAAATTATATTTAAATGATTTATAATATTTATTTTGGCATGAAAATATTATTTTATCGATTTTATGAAAAAATGAGTTGAATTACGAATATGAGAAATTTTACCCACATATTAACCTAAACATGAATTAGGATATTGTTGGCATGCCAATATAGTAGAAAATATGGTCTTGTGCATTTTTGTTGACCAATGAGATATGATTACCATGTGCATTTCTATGGATCACTTGATACATTTTTCAGTGTTGTGCATTTATGCGGACTGAATAATATTATATTTAGATCTTGTGCATTTCTATAGATCCTAAATTGATATGTGATATTATACCTCTTTAATTCTCTATAAGCAAATCTAAGATATTATAATATGTGAGTATATAAAAAATATATTATTAAGAAATTAGAAATATATTGAATTATGAATTAAATAAATTATAGAAATATTACATTATTGCATTTGCAAATAGATATTTAAATTTTAAATTGATTTCACTTTAAATGTATGTTTTATTTTAATGACTATTATTATAAATATTTTGCACTACTGAGTTATATACTCAACACGAAAGTTTATTTTATCTTGCGTATGTTACAAGAATAGTAGATAACGTCTGAATTTGTAGATAAGAGACGCTGATTTAGGAACTCGCATGATAAAACATAGAAGTAGCAATGGTAGCCAATCTGAATGGGTTGATTTTCTTATTGAATTTTAATATATAAACAAATTTTTAAAATTTTATTATAGCATGTATATGTATATGTAAAAAAGAAAAGATGTTTGCATAATATTTTATTTTATATATTTTAATTTTTTTATATTATATATGTTTAAAATTAAATGAATATTTTTGAAATTTTTTTGATTTTCTATAGCACATTTTATCCGTCTAATATACGAATGGATGTACAGAAAAGAAAAATAAAATGTATTACAAATTAGGTAAAACTAGAATATTGGTAATAACACTTGTAAATCTAACAAATATATTTTATTATATAATTATGTATATCATGAACATTATATAAAGTTAATTAATGACAAATGAAATGTCGGTTTCGTTTAAAGGAAAGAGTTGAGTTGAGCATTAAATTTCAAGGACAAAGAACACCATTAAATTTAATAATATTCTATAATAATATTTTACATGGATATTAGTAATTAATGATATCTAACAAGTTAGAAAATTGGTTTAAGCAAAAATAATACTATTTCCGTTCCGTTTTATATAGATCATGTAAAAAAATAAAATTTATTCTACTCTAATAGATATTTTAGATTACTAATAAAAAATAAATTATTTATTTTCAATTTTATCCTTGCTTATGAATAAATTATACTGATTACTATTTTGAATCTTTTTAAAAGAAAATAATATAGTCATTTTAAAAGAGAATAATAATCATTTTATATCTATTATTATGCATATTTAATGACATTTTTAATTTTCGCAAAAAAAATTTAAACAATAAATAAAACAGAGCGGATGAAATAATAATATTCTGATTCAAAATTTTTTTGATAGAAAGTTATAAAATTAAGATGAATTTATCTGATCCATGCGATTCATGTCCTAATTCCTGTTGCCATAAATGGAATAAATAACCTTCATTGAATTATAAACCAAAAAGGAAAATTTCGTATTATCAATTCCACCATTTCTAACCAGTTTAATTTTCCTAATGGGGAGTAGAAAATGCCTTAGTCAAGAATGACAGAAAGAAGAATTGTGCAATCGTTTTAAATCATTATTCATTATGCACACACCAATCACGACCTTGCCTTTTTTCCTTTTGTAATTCACATGTCCACACTAGATTGCTGAAAATTAGTCAATAAAATTTCCATTTAATAATAAAACTTGATAATTGAGGTTCTAAAATGTAAACACCTTAAGTTAATTACGTTTATTTGAATTGGGATTGAATTGTTATCATGCTAACTCCTTTTTTAATTAATTTATTTTCTGCAAATATACTTTATATGTTTAATTTTTGATATATTATTTTTTTCTGATATTAATATTTTAGTATATTATATTATATTGTTATTTTTTTCTTTTCATATTTTCTTTTGTTATGTAAACAATTATTATAATTAATATACTCCCAAAATAAAGTAAAAAGGTTAAAAGGCGAACCCAAACCCGAACCCACTCCCATTATGTTGCTTTTATCATAGTGTATTATCGTAGGGTTAGTACTTTAGTTGGTGAAGTCAGTTCTCTTCATAATTATGTTATACAACCTTATTCGAATGATATATATATATATATATATATATATATATATATATATATATCATAAACTTTAGATTAAATTACATTAAATATTTATAATTATTATATAATTAATTTATCTAAATGTTAAAAAAATATTATAACGATTAAAACATTGTTCATATATATATATATATATATATATATATATAAGCTATCGACAGTTCCCACAGCCCAATGGTTCATTATTTATAGCAACGACAAATTCATCATAATCAGAATTATGGAAGACAAATTAACTCAAATTGGTCAATTAAGCCCGGAATATGTTATTTAAATTTGTTTTGTATTTTGATTTATGTATCAAATCAATTATGTATTAATATAAAATATCAATAAGACAATATATTATTAATATTAAAATATATTTTAAAATATATAATTTATTATATTAATTTAAAATATTAGTAATTTTTTTATTTATTTACTAGATCTAAATATCTATCATGAATTAATAAATGACAAAAATTAAATAAAAATAAAAATATTGTATTGAAAATAAAATAAAAGAATAAGTAATAATGAAAAAGAAAAAAAAAAAAAGAAAAAAATTGCAACGTGAGCTTATTTTAATATTTCTTCCTCAGGCAGAAGCGTTAGCCCCGTAACTTCCTTCTCGCCATTATCTCCGTAAAAATAAAAATAAGAAAACCCTTCAATATCTACGTCACCATCCTCACACACACTATATACCTGAAAGACCAACGCCACCCCACACAGACCTCATTCTTTTTCCCATTAATTTTCCTTCGCTTTCTTAGAGCACCTATAATGCGCGATGGTGTGCCCTACGCACCCCTTAGTGCACCAATCCTCCTCTCTCCCTATCTGCCACCAGCCCCCTTGAACCATCCTCTCTCATACACTGACCAAAACATGCTTCTTTCAGTGTTTTTGGCCCTTTTTCTCCCCTGCGTCGGCATGAGCGCGGTGTTTCTCGTCTATATCTGTCTCCTCTGGTATGCTGCCCATAATCACTCCGAAATTGCGCAGCCTGTAAAGCCGGCGGCTGAGAAGGGGTTATCAGTGTCGGAGCTAGAGAGATTGCCTAAGATGACGGGGAAGGAGCTGGTGATGGGGACGGAATGTGCGGTGTGTTTGGACGAGATAGAGAGCGAGCAACCGGCGAGACTCCTTCCTGGTTGCAATCATGGATTCCATTTGGAATGCGCTGACGCTTGGTTGTCGAAGCATTCTGTTTGCCCTGTTTGTAGAGCCAAGCTTGATGCGCAATTTTTCAGCGCTTCCGATGAGAATCCTTGCTGAATTGAATTTGTTGAACGAAAATAAGCAAAGAAGAAAAAGAAGAAAGCTATTCTACTCCGATCTTTCATGGTGATAACACTGCAGTGGACAGAGCTGTTTATCTGTGTACGAGTGGGCACAGTTTCGTTTTTAAGTTATTAGGTTATTGTAGAAAAATTGTGGTTTAATTGTATTTGTTCGTGTTTTGGATTGGTGATTCGACGCTGAGAGGTGAAGATTGAACCCATATGAGTTGCAAATTAATTGAAATTAATCTCATGCGCTTCTCAATCAAAAATCAGAGAAATGTAAATAATCAAGTCAAGAGCGAGATACTTTGTCCAGCATTGTCGAGGCTGCTTTTTCGGTTTTCCAGTATTGGCACTTTGGCATCGTCATGAATGAATCCTTGAGCAATACGCCGTCGGTTTCCCCTTTTTGTCCTATTTGCGTCAGGTAAGTTACATTCTGTAAAACGCCAAATCCGAATTACCAAAGAAACCTATTTAGGAATTAGGATGCGCAACCCTATACGCTAAAGAGCTATAACACTGAAAGGAGATCGACCTACAAAATTAGTAAGAATATCAACTCCTGATTGCTTTCAATTAATCAACTTAACTAATATTTCATTGTATTGTGTCTAACAGTAATTATTTCATATACATTAAGTAATTTATGATAATTTAACTAAATAATTAAATTTGAAAATAAAATGAGCAAAAGATGCACAATGTCAGCGTGCATGGTGGTGACTGGTGGCAGGCTGGCGGTGCATAGATAGATGAAAAGCTGGTGCTGGAACTGCCTCTTTTAGCTGCCCACAGTTTTCGAAGCTGAGTGTAATTATACTCGGAAGCCAAGTAAAAAATCTGTCAATTTATTGGATGCCCACCTGAATAAAGTTCACCACCTTCACATCTATATTGTCTATATTGCCAGGGCCAACTATTGTAAAAGACAAATTTACCACCATTGTTCCAATTTTCATTTACAGATTGGTAACCTAATAGTTGATAGTGTAAGGGAAAAGAAAAAACAATTTGATTACTATCTTAATATATTGACATTTTCCTTAATTTTAATGATCTTTCAAAAAATTAAATTTCTTTTTCTTTTCTTTTACACCGAATTCCAAATCAAACAAAAAGTACAACTTTTAGGTTTCGGATCAGCAGTAAAGGTAACCCAAATTGGCTTTCTTCATGTCAAGGAAAGCTTTATTTGGCATTTGATGTAGATGGCCGAACTACTATTAGTAGTCTACTTCTGATGTTAAGGATGGCCTGCTGCTACCGACCAATGTCCAAGTGAGATGCATTCATTTTCTGCTAATATTATGACAAAATTATTTTTCAGGAATGATATTAATGCCAATTCTTTTCTGCATCAAATTGAAGCTATTTTAGGCAATTTCCTGTTCGTGATGCTAATAGGCTAATCTATTCAAAATTTAGCTGCAAATTGGTAAATTAGAAGGAAACTACTAGGAGATCAAAACTAGCTTCATATATATCAAACTCTTAGAAATAATATGATCGTTATTGTTTTAATTTAGTAATATTGATTTTGTTTTCAAATTATAAGGCATTTTTTTCGAATTTCAATCATATTACTTTAAAGTACTTTCTGAAAAAAATGATATGTTGCTAATTAAAATAAAAAGAAGAAATCAATGTAAGGTATGCAAAACCTTAGACACTTTTTTTTTTTTTTGGTCTTGATATTTCTCCTTTTCAAAAGGGAAATGCAACTTTATTAAAGGAGATGATTAGAGTTCATCAATCAACGTCCGGATCAAACGTGAACCTCTTGATCTGATCTGGCAAAGGAAAAAAAACAGAGACATACAACTACTAATTATTTATCGAGCTGGGACAGAAGAAGCAACAACCAAGTCTAAGTCTTAAGAGCTTGGGCAGTGAGGATGTCTAAATTCAGCACTTATAATTTATATCTGAAATCAAGTAGGTGAACAACTACCAATTATTTATCTAACTTATAACTTTTTGGGTTTTTTATTTCAATATTATTCGTGATAGAAAATAATTGTGCTTTCCGCATCTATATATAGAGAGAGAGAGATGGAGAATTATAGGATCAGAATTCAAAAGTTTGCACTATAACTTTTTGGTACCTAATTACTAAATCCACTAAGCTACTGCTTTAGTGACAAATAAAAAATTTGCATTCCATAAGCATATCTAATCCTTATCTGTTGTGCGACTTTGCAATTAATTAAGTTCGTTTAAGAGATTACCATTATTATTTAAAAGAAAGACCATTATTGATAGTGCATGCATGGATAGAACAAATTAATGACTACTTTGGTGTGCTGAGTTAGATTCAAAGTTTCTATAAATTGAAAACAACCACCACGTATAAATACAATGATTAAACTTCAAATTTATCCATTCTAAATTATAGCGTACTTTTTTTTGCAATAGTAGATCTATATCTTAGAAAAATAGAACTAAAATTTATCAGATATATAATAGAGAAAATAAATTATGGGATTCGAACTTGAGTTGTTGAAAAATTTTAAAGCTTTTCCAATTAATCTATCGAGCCACTCAAAATCATATAATAATTAAAATCTTTTTTATATGAATAAAAGTAAAAGTAAGCTTGTTTTTATTAAAATTAAAAGGAATATTCTCTAATTTAGGATCATTATTTAAGTTTAATATCATTACTTATACTAAGCCACCATATTATCATTTGTGTTTTCTCGTAAAATATAAAACCGAACCTGGGAAATGCTTAAACGAAATAAAAAGCCCACTGGGCTCATGAAATTTTCTGAATAGTTCTCAATATTCATGTTTCACCAAAGGAAGAACAGCGACAGGTATCAAGCTTTGTGCCTGAAGTCTAAGAGAGAAAGACCTATTACTTGCGGCTTGTCATATGTTCTCACTGTAATTTTTTCCCTCTCGCCACTGATCGCTCTGATTTGTTGAGATCTTCTGATGGGCTTTGAGTGGGCTTAGCCTACCCCAGTGCTCATGGGTTTGACTATCCATTCTTCTTAATCTATCTATATTTTCTTTACAGGCTCTGAAAAGGATATTAGTGTAATTCTCTCTTTTTTCTCAAATATTTTTTTCTTTTTGGTCCCTTAAATAATAACACTTATTATATAATTAGTTCATATTATAAAATTTTAATAAATTAAATTTGAAGATGTAGATTAATAATAAAATAAGTGTCTAAATAAAGTGTCAAAAACAAAAAGAAAAAAGACGAGCATGAATCAAAGCTTTGACTTTGTCTTGTAAATTATAAATCCATTAATCATTGAGATTAGAAAACCAAATTCACTTTTGCTTTTGTAAACGATGAGAGAAAGGCGAAAGTAACCAATTGCTAATTCTTCAAAAAGAAAATTTTAAAACTAAAAATAGTACTGAAGCCACGTGTTAAAAAGTAGAAGCGTACACGCGTGCTTGTAAATAGCTGGAATGCATGCAGCAGCAATCTATTATTCTTGCTCCATCTTCGGCTCCTTTTTTCAGAAGGTTTGGACACGGCAGAATGTGAGATACGTGTGCGTCGTCCCGGGAGCTGCGGGGTAAGATGGTGGGTCCCAAATCTAGATTCGAATAATTGAAGTTATTCAAGTAAGCCAACTACTTTTATACGGCATCATGTGACACTTGTCCTTTTGCTTTTTACACGTGTCCTTCCTCTTATGGTCTGTTTGTTTGCCTCTTCAAGTCCTTCTCCCCCTTCAGTTTCAAGACATCTCCCCCTTTCTCATTTCCCAAATAAACTATCAAATTTTTAATTTTTTTTATTATGATTAATTTTTTTCATGTAATTTTTTTCAACAAAGATAATATATAATTTAGTTTAAATACATGTTGATTAATTTTATTTTTAATATTTTTTGAATTACCAAAAATATTAAAATTTAATATGAAATTTATGAATTATCCAAAATAACATGTAAATAATAATATTTTTATTTTTTTTGGTATTATCTATTTATTAAATGATTGCATTTTTTTTGGTAGTATCATATCAATATATATTGAATAGAAAGGAGGCAATAAGCCTAAAAAACATCATATAATTTAAACCTTAGGGAATGCAACACCTAATTACATCAGGAGCATCATGAAATTTATGGTATCCCAAAGGCATAGTAAAACACATACTGAACAAGCGATCAATACAATAATTAGTATTTTTCTATAAATATGATTCAGTGGGATCTTTTAATTCCAACCTATCATATAATGAATATCTTGAATTAAAATCTTATGGCGGCAAGAAGTATCATATCAATATTGATATACTATTGTCGAAACTCTATTGGCAACAACTAACCAGATATTCATATTGCAGAATATGAGCTCCATCTTTTTTTTCCCACTTTTTTTTATATATGGGCAGCTTTTATTACAAGAAACAATTAATTCATGTACAATAGGTCCATTATTTTATTTTTGATATGGGATTTGATATTTCATTTGATCCCATGAATTTTGGAAAACAACTTTCGTACTTGTTGTTACAACTTTTGAGTTGTCTCAATATATGATTAAAAAAAAAAAGGCCAATTGATTCTCTTGCTATAAAATTTGTTGCATGTTTGCTTAAAGAAAACTTGCAATGAAATAAAAACACTTTTAAGGTTGTTTTCGAGGAATTAATTATCCAAATAAGCATTGTAACTTATAAATAAATAAATAATTAATATTAATAGACAAATATACATCGTGTTAATTTGTCAAACACATACACATGAGGAGATCTTAATCCGTTTCAATATATTATCACAGCTCCTTCGAATAGGAATTATCAACAATGTCACCAATTAAAAACATGATTTTCATGTACCTGATAAAAAAATATGCATATTATCTAAATGAGAAACTACGCTTCCTATATCCATTGATATAAACGTGACAAATAGGGGAGCATACGCATGTCTATACTTATCCTATAAATATAATCCATTGATGTAGAAATGACAGGGGCTGCATGTTACCTATCCTAACAGGCAATGGAAATTTAATGCCTACTAAATTAAATAAATTATATAGAGTTTTTTTTTTTTTTTAAAAAAAGCAATGTTTTTATATAATAATTCATTAATTTAATTTAAATTAATATTTTCCAATAAGAAATATTCAGTTCAGCTAATATATATATAATCATTTTTATTTATATGCACTCATAAAAAAAAATTTAATAATATTGAAAAGTTATTAATCTGTTGCCCTTTTTAAGTGGCTCTCATATATAATATGTATTATTAGAAGTTCTTTTGTAAATTATATAACATATAAATTTGCATTAACTAAATAGCAATTATATGCAATCATCAGTTTTCTTAATAAATAATTAATTTAAACATTTTATTTTAAAAAGTTAGCTCTTATTTTTTGTAAACTAAGTCTCATAAATATTTAAACTCAATTTTCGTTCAAATTTATGAACTTGTGTCATGGATATATGATATTGAATTTGATTTTGTCTATGGGGATTTAAAGCCAACTTTCATTTCTCTCCATATCATAAAACTTATTTTTCTCTCTCTAATTGAAGCATTGGAGTGGTCGTATTGGAGCACCCCTAGCATACTATTCTAACCTCGGAACAAAGTTGAAATTTGGTATTATCAAATTTATAAACTGTTGACATACATATATGATATTGAATATGATTTTGTCTACGAGGATTTAAAGTCAACTTTTATTTCTCTTCATATCATAAATTTTAGCTTCCTCTCTAACTTAAGCATCAGAGTCGTCGTGCCGAAGCACCCCCTTCCCCATATCATTCTAACCTCCTTTGATTTTGCAAAAACAAAGATTGAAAATTGGTATTATTAAAGATGATCGGATTTATCCAATAAAAATTTTAAAAGTATATTCAGATAACACTTTAGGGCTGTTTAATTGTGGAAAACACCATTTATTTTTTGTTCTTCAGTTTTTATTTTATTTTCTTTACTTTTTTTATTTTCAAATAATTGAAAACCACATCTATTTGCATATGTTCTTAATAATTTTGTTTTCTGATTTTTTTTATGAATTTTGTTATTATTATTATTGTTGTTATTATTATTATTATTATTATTATTATTAGATAACATGAAATTTTTTAATTTTTAAATAATGAATGGATTTGTATTATATTCACACTACACAAAAATAATATAGTCATGGAATATGTTGCATAGTGTATAAAATTTTAAATAATAATAAAATAAAATATAAAATAATTTTAATTTTGTTAATTTTGTCAAATTGTTAGTAAAATAATGTCGTATAGAAAATCTTGTATTTTCCTTATAAAAAAATAAGCTGTTTTTTACAATAGAAAAATAATAAAATAAATTTTTTGTATTTTCTACATAATACTTATAATTTGAAAACTTTGAAAATAGTTTTCTAATTTTCTAAACAAAAAAATTCTACAACTAAATAGGTAATTCCATTTTTCAATTTGTTTGGAGTAATTTACCAAAAAATAATTTTTTTCCACAACTAAATAAAATAGTGGGTTCATTTACTTCACTAACTTAGGAATTTTTTTTTTACTATTTTGTAAATTTAGTAACTAAATATGAATGGAATGAAAATATTAAGTACTCTGATTTTTAGCCATATGTTAAATAATTATTAAGAGCATAAATGATTTTAAATATATTTTCACATATATTATGTTTTTTCCTAATTAATGTGTAATATAATGCATATAAAAATTTAGATTATATTTATTATATATGTATATTTTTATCATATAAGAATTAATATTATAACCAATTTTATTACTGATATGTTTGTTAAAAAAATAATTATTGTTATTTAATCAATTAAATAAATAAAACTTTTATTTGATTTAATAAACAAAATTTTATTTTTTTAATATTTTTCAAATAAAATTGATTTAACTCATGTGATATTTGATATCATTCCATTTATAAAAATACAATAATATCAATTCAAAATATTTAGATTTCATCTAATTATAATAAGAAAATTAAGATTAATTTTTTTGGATTACAAATTGATATTATTTTTTTAAAACGAATGGAGTACGATTTTTTTTTCTTTGTAACTTTTTTAAATAAAATTTTAAGAAATTTTGTAATTCTCCTTTACTAAAACTGTAACAAAATAATAAAAGGAATATTAAATACTTTTTAATTTTAGACACTCGAAAAATGTTTAAAATAATTTTTTTCTCTACTGATTTTAAGATTTTTTTCAATAATAAAATGAATATTGGAAATGGTTTCTACATTCGTCCAACAGTAATTATATAGTGTACTTGGCCAGGTGTAATTGAATCAAATTTATTTATTGATTGGATCATACAGTACATTATCTGGTGAATGCCGTTGGATTAGAATTTGGTATCGTGATGGGGGCCTCGTACGACCGTAAAACCCATCATAATTTCCAAATTCCAGGAAAAAAGGAAGAAAATTCAGAAAAAACAGACAGGTGTCCCAAATGTTTCGTTTGGCCATCAATAACATCAAATTCAAAGTCTTTTATGACACCCCGCACCATTCCAAAGCTACTAAAAGCGGCCAATTTTCCAGTGTTTACACTCACACCAAACAAACATCTCTAATCACCGTCAGTGGCTATTGTTACAAACTCGGGCCCATAAGTTGAGATATTAAGTACAGGTGGTGGTGGTTCGCGAAGCTGTATTGGGTTATCGTGGGTATGGGAATAGACTACGCTAATTGCCCAGCGAAGGAGAGAGAGATGAGTGACTCAGTGAGTGCTACGTGTGAGTGTGGTGATGTATGTATGATGAAGGGTGCAATATTATGATGCGGAGAGGCAGAATATGAGTACTCCTTCGAGAATATATACGCAGAAGGAAGATAAAAGGCTGTATTTTTTTAAAAAAAATTCTTTTCCTTTATTTCTTTCTCCTGAAAGAAAAAGTAGATGAGAAAGGAGGTTGCCATGAAGTTGGAGGAGGAGGAAGAAGAAGACAGAAATGGGGATTCTCAGAATATTTCAAGCTCTAGGAAATTCTTCTCTCTTTTGGCTTCTAAAGATCGCGACTTTCTTCTTTCTCCTGATGGAACTCAGGTTTTCTCTTATTTCTCCTTCTATATATATTTTTTCTTTGCATAGACTATGAAATATGATTAGATTTACGATAAACTCGGTTTAGATAGACATTAACAAATATTAAAGTTGGATAATTTTAGAAGGACAGGTTCTTTAAAATTCACTCCTAGAAAAAGAAAAGAAAAACAGATCTATGCTTGCAATACTTTTTTTGTTTTCAATTCTTGTGTGTGTGTGTGTGTGTGTGTATATATACTTTCTGATCTTAGGCTTTGGATCAAGCTATGTTTAGTTCTATAATCGTGAATAAAATGGAAGGATAAGAAAATATGTGTTTTATTTTGGAAGTTTCTAGAATCATTATCGCCTTCGATAATTTTCTCATTTCGTAAAAATTAACCTTTGTTTTTTTATAGTTAATTAAAAGTAATTAGAACTTAGAACCGAAGATGGCTTGAGTATTCAAGTATGTTAATTTTGCTCAGACGGTTTGATTATTTCTTTTCAATTTCTCAGTCATAAAATTATATATTTTTGTTTGAAACTGATTCCTACTTCTGTTTCTGATGATTAAATACGAAAAATGATAAGTCGGCTTTTGTTAATAAACTTTGATATTAATCAATAAGATGAGCTTAATTGATCTCCGAAACTTAACTTTATTATTATCTTATGGTGTTTGATTCAAGCTCCCCTTTGTGATTTTTTCCTTGCCGTTAACGTTGTCATTATTATTTATATCCAATCTTGTATCTATTGTCGTTTTTATCTTTTCGTACATATATAGTTGACTTCATTGACAATATTAATATTATTAATACCTGACTTGCAACTGTCTGCATAAATAGCTAGCTTGCTATCACTTAAAGAACATAAACTTGCAGGTGTTACCATATAAAATATTGTCGGTAAATTATATATATATATATATATATATATATATATATGTTGGTTCTTGTCTAGGATTAAAGGACTGTGTGATGCATCTTATGTCTTAAACTTTAAACCTTTCTTGAATTCTTTTACATGGTAGTACTTAGACTGAATTGATTAGGAACTGATTCTAGTATTACTGTCAGGAGGAACAAATAAACGTTGTTTTTAGGATATGGGATGATGTGTTTTGCTCACTAATTATAAAGTTCTTTGAAAATTATTTTTTTATTTAAATAAAGTATATGCATGCATTTATTTTCATTCAAGATCATGTAAAAAATTTAGATTTTATTTTATAAATATATAAAATTAATTATGGAAATTATTTTTTTGTTTATATAACCGGACCGAATAAATGAATATTAAAGATAGGAACAGATAAACATCACAAATATTAAGTCTTAATCAGTATGGGTTCCCACCTCATACACAGTGGTTGTCCTTGAGGACATCTGTCGCTACCTAATTTTCACTTTAGGCTTACGTTAACTCTATATTTGTACAACACGTAGCCCACCCACAGCTAATGTGCCCATTAATTCTGGTAATTTTTTTTTTCTTTTAATTTTGGTTACATGTAAGAGATTTTTGTTGAACGAAATCTTTAAATTCTCATAAGAGAAAAGTAGTTTCCGCAATAATTTCATATCTACATAGTAAAAAATATTATTATTATTATTATTCATGAGAATGTATTTTTAGTGATATTATTTATTTCATGTGTCATTATTTGTTAGATTGTGCGGCGTGTAATCATGATTGATGTAATAAAATTATTTGCAATTATATTAACGGAAAGAAAGAAATTTTTAAATTTATGAGTAAATATAATGTGAATGTTTAAAGTCATACGCGGCATTTGTTTTTGTAGCAGGTGAAGATTTCTGATATTGAAGGCAAGGTGGTAGGGCTTTACTTCTCAGCCAACTGGTACCCACCATGCAGAAACTTCAACCAGGTGCTAGTAGGAGCATATGAGCAACTAAAGAGCAATGGGTCCAATTTTGAGGTTGTGTTTGTGTCATCTGATGAGGATTTAGATGCCTTCAACAGTTACAGAGCCTCAATGCCATGGCTTGCAATCCCATTTTCTGATTTGGAGACAAAGAAAGCCTTGGACCGCAAATTCAATATCGAAGGTATTCCTTGTTTAGTAATAATGCAACCTAAAGATAGTAAGGAAGAGGCAACATTGAATGATGGAGTTGAACTCCTTTACCGATTTGGAGTACAAGCATTTCCATTTACTAAAGAGAGATTGGAGGAATTGGAAATGCAAGTAAGGGAGAAGCATGAGAGCCAGACCTTAACCAATTTATTAATAAACCATGATAGAGACTGTCTTTTTGCTCATCCTGCTTCTAATCAGGTCTGTCTTAATTTCCCTTCCCTTCCTGCTCGAATTTGAAAATAACATAAATCTTTTTTTTTTTTTTTTAAATGAACCCAGCTATTTAGAGAGAAAAGGTAACAATAAAAGAATATAAAATATTTTTTTGTAAATTGAGACTCTTAATTAATACAATACTTGAGAAAATGAAAGGTGAAAATTAAGGTGTGTACTAGAGAAAAATGAGGTCAATTACGTTGGGAAAATGTCTGCAATTTTTGGCAAAAGTTTTAGCTAGAACAGCACCTAGCTTCTGCATTTTAGGATGGACAATTGAGACACACATATTCCACTTCTCTTTAACTAGATAATTGTGGTCTTTGCTAACCAAAACCACTTGTCTGAATCCTGGGACCATATTCTCCACTGTCATCTAAAAGGTTTTTTTTTTTTTTTCACTTGTTCTGTCAACGCCACATACAGTTCTGCCCACTAGTCTCTCTTATCAATTACACAGTAATGGCCACCTCTTCCATCAGTGAAGTTGCATCTCATCATCTGATGTGTCGGATAAGATTCAAGAACCTCATCTTACAGTTGTAATTTCCCAGAGTGGATAGATTGTGGTTGAGGGGTCCATTTTACTTATTCTGGGGAGGTATGTCCACTCTAACAACATTTGTTGGTCGAGGCTAGAAAGTATTTATCTAGACTCGATTCATGATGAATTAAGCCAATAATAAATTACCATATAAATAAAGTTCTTTATCATTAGCTTGGTTCATCATGAACCGAATCTAGACAAGAAACGTTGACATATATTCAGTAGTACCCCTTGCCTGGGAGGCACCTGAGCAATTCAGTTTATTCTTTGAAATTCGAATGTACAATCTTAGGCAGCTTTAGAATTAGATATCACTAAATTCAAACCTATTGATAATTCTACATTGAGCTTGGCATGTGTAATTGTTAATTGTAGGTCCCAGTTGCATCCCTGGTAGGTAAAACAATTGGGCTATTCTTTTCAGCCCAATGGTGTCGCCCAGGGGTGAAGTTCACTCCCAAGCTAATCTCCATCTACCATAAAATCAAGGAGACACTGAAGGAGAAAGAAAATGAAGACTTTGAGATAGTGTACTTGTCAAGTGATAGGGATGAAGAAGGGTTTGAGTCCTACTTCAACATTATGCCATGGTTGGCATTGCCTTATGGGGACTCTACCATCAAAACCCTGGCTAAGCATTTTGATGTTCAAAGTATCCCTTGTTTGATAATTTTAGGCCCTGATGGTAAAACTATTACCAAGAATGGGAGAAACCAGGTAAACTTGTACCAAGAAAATGCATATCCTTTCACTGAAGCAAAAGTGAACTTACTAGAGAAACAGATGGACGAGGAAGCTAAAAGTTTTCCCAGATCAGAATTCCATGAAGGCCATAAACATGAGCTCAACTTGGTATCAGAAGGAACTGGTGGAGGGCCCTTTATATGTTGTGATTGTGATGAACAAGGGTTCGGTTGGGCTTATCAATGCCTTGAATGTGGCTATGAGGTTCACCCCAAGTGTGTTAAAGCTGTGAATCGTGGTTCCATTCATGAAAGATGAATAAGCTGCAGGCCAGAATCTATACATTATGCTAATCGAGCTTATAAGGTGTTCTTACCGTGTGTTTGCATGCCTTTTGACTGTTGATTTCGCTTCTAAGTTTTAGCATTGGCAGAAAAGTTTCAAGTTTGGTTCTATTCTAGCAGTGCTTAGCTATTACAATTTCCTCATCAACAGAAGCATCCCATGAGAATTATGGGAAAGTCTTGTTCAAAGCTAGCCAAAGTGCTTACAGTTTCCTTTGTTTTCTACTAGAATCAGTGACTTTAAAACCTTAACTAGCTTTGCCTGAGGAAATTATAAGTTGTAAGTTGAAACTGGCAACACCAAATCCATTGATTTCATCTATGGATGTCCATGCTTTTGACTTTTTCAAAATGTTCCAATCCCTTTTTTCTTTTTAAGAAAACAGATAATATATGCTGCCATGATTCTATATACAAAATGTGCAGCACTATGAGAAATTTTTTTTAACACTCGAAATTGCAGGTTTATTTATAAACATGAGCATGATAGGCCCATTTACGTCAATACCCTGGCAAGCCATCATATATAGATAGCAATGGACATTTTTGCTATTTTCTTTTTAAATGTTATATGAAAAATTATTATCTCTGATGCCTGCCATTGTCTTGTGTACCCTTTCGCATCATATCTGCAAACTCCTGATAGTTGATTCTTCCATCCTGCATAATCACAGAATCGGAGTCATTAGTCATTACAGAAGAAGAGGCGAGATCGCAAGCAAGAAAATGGCAAGCATTAGAAAGAAATTACCTTGTCAGTATCAACATCATCAATGATTTCATCTATAGTAGCTTCATCCCCCATTCCATATTGAGACATGGCTTGCCTTAGTTCATCTCTTGTGATAAACCTGTTAATAAAATAAAGTGTCAGGTTTCACAATGTTTATGAATTTTGTTTAGAACATACTGATTCAGACTTTATACTAACCCACTGTTATCCTTGTCAAAGTATTGGAAAGCCTGGAACAAATGTTCTTCCTTCTCGAGTTTATGCCGATGCATTGTTGCTGTAATGAATTCGACATAATCAATAGTCCCGTTCTTGTCGACATCAGCCTGAAAATAGAAAATCCAACTTATTAATAAGAAGCTATAAGCAATCTGTTTCAGCAACTTCACTGATAAAATTAGTAAAATTAAATGTCTTACAGCCTCCATCAACTGTTGTATTTCTGCTTCGTTAAGCTTAGATCCTAACCTCCCCAGTCCTGCTTTTAGTTCTTCATATGTGATGGTTCCACTTCCATCAGTGTCCATGTTGTTGAACATCTGCCTTAAGCCCTTGATTTCTTCTTCTGAAAGGTTTTCTGCTATTACCTTCAAGCAATTAAAAGTGCAGATTAGAATATTACTAATTGGTCGATTTCAGAATCCAGTTCTTACACAGCTTCAGAAAGTAGATAGTTATAGATATGTTAGTCATACTTTTAGCGCGAGCTTCTTGAGCTTGTTCATTGCTCGAAACTGCTTCATTCTACTTAGAACAGCACTGTCAATAGGCCTGTCAGACGCTTCACCGTCCACCTTCAGCCATGGATGTTCTGTTTTATATACATAGAACATAAATGATCAGAAATACCATTCTAGGATCAGCCAAAAAAACTTGTGAATTGAAGTTTTGATGAGCAAGTATACACTTGCCGAGTGCCTGGGCAGCAGTAATCCGTTTCTTGGGGTCTCTTGTTAACATTTTCCTGATAAGGTCCTTTGCCGAAGAAGAAATTTTAGGCCATGGAGAGCTTTGTAAGTTAAGTTGGCCTTTTTGAATAGCTTCAAATATTCCCTTCTCATTCTCTATGACAAGGTAATGATGCAGGCAGGCATCAGTCAGAGGCAAAACTAGATTTAAAAGAGAGAAAAAAAAAAGAGTCAATTTTGTGATTTGTGGTAAGCTAACGAGAAACCTGCCCAAAATGGAGGCACCCCACTTAAAAGAATGTATAAAATGATTCCAGCACTCCACACATCCATCTCCTTCCCATAGCTCCGATTCAATACCTCCGGCGCAACATAGTATGCACTTCCAACAATGTCCTTGTACACTTTCCCTGCACAATAAGATTAAATTAAAACTTAAACAAGTCAAGGAAACATAGGTGCATTTGCACTCAAAATGCCATTACTGTTTCCCCACATTTTTCTTATAAATAGTCTATAATTATTCACATCAAATATCTGATAACTCTCTTAAATTATTTAATTTTTCCTGATAAAAATTATAATAAACTCAATGTAAATCACTAATCACTGTTCAAGGAAGATGAACATGAATTTCGGTGCCAATGTGAGATGGTGCACTAGTACTTGATAGGATAGGGGAATTATTTAGTTGATAATGCTAATTCGATTAGTTTTCACTTGTCGAAGTCACTCATGGGAATTGGGATTTTAAATCAACCTCAGATAAGGACAATAGATCATTAGAAAAAGTTTTGTTATTCATTGACAAGGTGGTGTTTAATGGTGCTTTCCTTGTCACCATAACGTGTTTTTTGATGTTAAAGGGCAGTGGGACAGTGCCTTAGCCTACGCAGGATCTCTCCATTTCCTATGTTTTCACATCTTTCTCCTATAATAATTAAAAACCGTTGACGCGGTTGACCAGTCCCTTTCTTCATTGACTCGGTCTACTTGACCCTAAATGACACCAAGAACAAAAAAAAAAAAAAGTTTGTTAACTTTTACAAGTCCAAATTCATACACCCAACAATATTAATTACATGTCAAATAAGAAAAAAAAATTAAATATTTGTCTACTGAACTTATAATTTAATTATATTTTACAATATATGTAAAAATATACTCAAGTATAATGAAATTAATACATGAAAATATGATTTAGGTTAAAAGAAAAAGTGTTATCAATCAGTATGTATGTTTATAAAGTAAAACAGAAAAAATATATTTTTTGGATAACTCAATTATTAAGTTTTAAAACTTCAATTTTATTATAGTAGATTCCTAAATAATTATTTTAGTACACGTATTTTTAATTTTAATAAATTAAAAAAATATAAATATTATTTTATTATTGAGTTCTTCAATTATCTATTTTTTTTATTGATTCCTTACATATATTAATTTTGAATTCAACATGAATTAAATTATTACATACATACATAATAAAATACAATAGAAATATGAAAACTCAATTAAACAAAATAATCAAAGTATTGCTTTTTGCCAAGTAAAGAAAAACTTTCTATACATAACAATTGGGAAACGAATTATGGACGCGGACAAGAAATTTGCAATTTGTAAACTGCCAAGATTTCTCCCAGCTATTACGCAGTCAGAAACTAAATCTGGTTAAATCTTTTTTTTTTTTTTAAATGTGTATATCTTTGGAATAGTTGTAATCTTTACCCAATAATATATATCTTTAAATCAAAATTTGCAATTATCTTTGGAGTCAAGCTAAAACAGAATTTGAATCTTAATTTTAAAAACTGGGCTGATCATATAATATAATCTTTGATTTAAAAAAAAATGTTCAATGCACTAAATTTAACAACAGAATAAAACTTGAAGAATTATGTGGAAACAATACTAACCTTCTTCAATGAAAACCGAGAGTCCAAAATCCGTAGCCTTTAATGGAGCATCCTCTGCTTTACTAACAAGCAAGAAGTTTTCAGGCTTCAAATCCCTATGCATAACCCCCATAAAATGACAAGCATGAACCACATTCACAATCTGCCTCATAATCTTTGCTGCTTCCCTTTCTGAATAGCTTCCTTTGGCTATAATCCGATCGAAAAGCTCCCCACCAGAACAGAGCTCCATCACCAAATGCAAATTCTGTTTATCCTCATAAGCCCCCTTAAATTCCACAATGTTGGGTTGCCCCGTCAGATGCTGCAGTATCATAATTTCTCTCCGTACATCTTCAATGTCCTTCTCATTCACCAGCTTCCGCCTTGCAATGGATTTGCAAGCATACTTCGCCCCTGTACTCTTCTCTGTGCAGAGATAAGTAATCCCAAACTGGCCTCTCCCCAGTTCTTTATCAAGATCGTAGATTGAGGTTATATCAACATAAGGCTTCCCAAGAATGGGTCCGATGTTTGAAGCAACAGAAGAAGAAGGAGAAGGAGGAACTGTAGATCTCGGCGGCGGCGGGTTGTAGCGTTCTTGAGGTGGTCTTGTGGGTGGAGGATGATAAGGACGAGGAAGAGAGTCTGATGAATAAGAGATAGGAATATCATGGGAACGTTGTCTGGTGAAGCAGAGTCCCATTATAGCAAAATTAGAAGAGAGATGATTTTTATGTTTTTCTTTTTCTTAAGCGGCGAGTTTTGTAAGAAGAAGAGACAGAAGATGATAAATATATGTAAGTTGTTAAGGTTTAATGTAATTTACTAATTTTTGTATTTGCAAATGTAAGAACTTTATGAGGTGCTTTGCTTTAGCGGATTGGAGGGTGTTGAGTATCATTTCTTTGCTTTTTTGATTAAATACTCTTACTGTTTTGCGTTTGCTTTGGGTTTAATTTGGATTTTCTATCAAGAAAGAGAGAGATGGAAAGGGACATTCTTTCTTGTAACATCCTTATCCAAACCCATTTGTATTTTTATTTAGGCAAAAGATGCCAAATTGCCAATTGCATCCTATGGTATAGTGCCAAAAATAAATAGCACTGGCTCAATTAAATCTCCATGGTTAATAATGTGTACAAATTGACCCATGACCATCACCCACTGTTCACTCCTATTGTCTTCCTGCTGATTGGATATTAATAACTAATGATTATTTGACACGTGACCACCCCACTCCCTTCACTCTGCCAAAAAAAAAAAAAAGAAGAAGCAAAATAGAGCCTCCTCTGCTAATGTTGAAGGAGAAAAACACAATTGCCTCACCTCCTGCCACCGGTTACCCATCACCACTTCGCCCATCCGCCACTAACGACTAGAAATAGTTCATCATCGAGCAATTTCCTTCACTCCAAACCAAAGTTCATCTCTATCACAATCTCAATCTCACATAAAAAGAAAAGAAAAAACAATAAAAACCAAAATCACACAATCTCCAAATCAAAACCTAAAACCTAAAACAAACAAGGTTGATTTTCTGGAAAATTATATGAAATTAAGAAACTAGCATACCAGTAAACTGGGTCATTTCCATTGCAAATTTCACAAATTCAAAGTTAAATTTATATTGTACAAAAAAACGCAAATGTTAATGGAACTGGTAAACAATCTCTAGGTGGTTCTGCTTCTATTATTAGGTCTAGTTCTAATTTGAGTTCTAAAAGAATTTCTAGTAATTCAATTAAAAGTAGAAATGGAGAATTGAATGGTTTGAATAATCAAGATTTGAAAGATTACACGGTGCTTCCTTCTCCAATTCCATGAAGATCAAAATCTATAAGAATGGAGATGAAGGAGCCCAAAGAAGAAACTGATAGTCCTCCTCTATATACACTGCCACCTTATTCCATGGATGAATATGAATTCAACAGGTCTTTCGGTGCCCAAGTGTGTCAAGCACCAACAACTTCATCCACAAAATTGTCCCTTTCATCTTCAATGTCTTCACAAAAGAGGGCTGGAGAAGATGTGTAGCTGACGAGGAAGACAAAGAAGATGTCAACTTTATTTCTCCTTCTACCTCTTCTCCCGCTACTATTCTCGAGATTTGGGTTGGCGGGGAGCGAGAGCATTGTCCAGCTTTGAACTTTGAAGGCAACAGTGGAGGGCCTTGTCTGATTGTGATTCTGCGTCGCCGCCACTATTGTTTTGGCGTTTACAGGAGTAGAAATCGTAGCTACCAAACCACAACCCCAAAACTAGCGAGGAGAAGCTCTGAGTACTGGCAGCTAGCGATGAGCTGCCATAAGAGAACTAAGGACGTAATGAACAACGTTATGAGGGGGAAGAGACGATGGACAACTGCGGCATGAGGAAGAAGAGAGGAAACAGGGGATTATATCTAATCAATCAATTTATGTCAAATATAATTGACATATTCTCTGGGTCTAACAGAGGGAGAGGGAAAAGGGAACATGGAAGAAGAATGACAATAGTGTGAAGGAAGAGAGGGAGAGGTGAAGGGGAGAAGAAGAGAAGAGGAGAGATGAGAGAAAGATAAAATGTATAAAATAATATTTTTAATGAGCTAAATAAACTATGGATGCTAAATTTGATCCTGGAGTGATATTTGATTTTTAGCCTTTACTTTACAGTGCAATTTACTTTTGTTAACTTTTATTCATATATAGAGCTACTAATTTATTATTAAAATAAGATTTTTTTAGTTTTTTTTTTTTTAACTCTGTTAAGTTAAAACTTATGTATAATAAAACAAAATTTTAATCATTTTATCGAATAGATAAATAGAGACCTGAGTTTTAGATTTTTTTTTTTTTTATCTTGAAAGAACCTGAGTTTAGTATTTAGTACAGTAACTTTTACTCGTTTTATTTATTTATTTTTTGTTTTCTTATGGTCGAGTTCTATGCAATGGCGAAGTTGCAAATAAACCCACTTTTACAGTCTCCCCAGTCTTTCTCTCAGTATGTTTTTCTTTTTCTTTTTTGTTTTTCTAAAAAAAGTAAAGATATCAAATTGAGATGAGCCCATCTAAGATTACCAAATTTTCATTACTCGTACGGTCCAATTTTGGAATTACCTTTTACAAAAAAGCAAAGCCCAAATTGCATGCCGCGAATAAGAAAAAGAGAGTTGTTCAAACTTTTATAAAGGGTTAGGGGCATTGTGGTCCAATGATTACAGGCTTATACGTCGGACTGAGTCGGGTTTATATTGTTTTATATATTCGTTCTAAAATCTTATTATATGTTGTGCACCGTGGCATAAATCCCCCTCCTATCCTAATATCTCGGATTCGAGACTCAATTAAATAAAAAAAAATTTATTATATGTTCATAGCTTGTATAAATAGAATGTATATATATATATATATATATAACTAGACATTGTACTTGATTATAACAGTCTAATTAAATTAAATAAGATATCATAAACGTATAATACAACTAAATATGACTTTGGTGAATGGTATAATTTCCATTTAAGTTTTCAAAACTGTAATTCCTTTCTATACATTACTTGTATGTATGGAAGAATATTGTAGACAGGAATTTATCAGACTAAAGACTCGTGTGTTGAACCATCTAAAGGCTAATATTACATGAAATTTTGTCTCATGGACCGGTACAAAATGTGGCTCGTTTTAAGTAAGTTGACATTGTCCTATGGCGTCAAACAGGACTGGTTTGGTCAGATTTTCTTCTCAAGGCGGCTGCTTTATATTTATAGTTCAACCCTCATTTCTTCTCTCCATACTTCATTTGCTCAATTTCCTTCTCTAAGCCATCCCATTTTTAAGTTATTTTTACTTATTTTTATAATTTTCACTCAGAAGAATACAGCTAAGGCTCGACAGACCAGCAAATGGAGATATACCCATCTTCTTCTTCTTCTTCTTCTTCTTCTTCTTCTTCTTATGCTTTAAGGATTTCTTCAACGGTTTCTGCAATTTCTTGCAGCTTGTTTTTCGCAGTCTCCGCCTTCATATTGACAGTAGGTGAGTTTCCTTTTCTTTTCAAAATTTTTTCGTTCATATATATATATATATAAGCTTAATTGAGTCGCCATGAAAGGGGTGGAGATGTAGCAGAGGCACAGGTAGAGAGATGAAAGATTCGTGGAAGTTAGTATTGCTTGAGAGTTGAGACATTATTTAATAAAAATTAATTAATACGTAAAGCAATCAAATTCCTTTTGCCTTGTCTGAATTGGATACTTGCTGGACTGGACGACTAGTCGTCTCTTTCCATGGATGTGTAGCTGAATTCTCATACTTAAGTTAAAAAATATTTTTTTTAGGATTATTTAATTTAATTTTAAGACATTCTCTTCACCATTTGGCTGATTGGCTGCAAGAAGACCGCTTTTGAATGTTTGACGAAGACATGTGACTTTTTATCCTATCAAATTCGTTTTTGGAATATTCTTTTGGGACCAACGCCATTTCTTCTATCGTTGATTGGATATACATTTCTTTTTCTTTTATATGTTTCACACCATTTTAGTTTAACGAGCATACTTTTCTCCCCAAGAGGACAAAACTTGAAATAATATGCACATATTTAGATGTTACTGTAACAGGGTTTAAGTTTTTTCGAAAGTTTTTGTTTTAAATTAAATTTATTCATTAACGTAGCCAATAATGTATTTACACATAAGAACTTAATTGTAAAAAAGTCTTGTTTATAGTTGGCACAACGTTGGGAGGCATTTCTGGAGCTGTGTTAGGAGTGAGAAACAAAAGTGGGATTTTTCATGGGGCCACAGTTGGAACTATCATGGGTTGCATTCTGTCCGCCGAAATCTTCAGAGTATCATTTTCTACGTTGGATTCTGATGACTCAACAATTGCTTGCTTCATTTCAGTGGTATGTAAATGTTCCCTACCTTTCTCGTAACTAATCTAGTAATCAATTCCAAGACGACAGTTGCCTATGTTGAATCTATTATAACCCATATTTTATCATTAATTACTGTTTCTTATATATATATGACATAATTGAATTAATGTATAATGAAATTTCGATACAAATAAGAAAAATCATCAGTTCAACTACTTAAAAAATTTATTGAACTAACGTCCTTAATATTATGGTCCTTTTCAAGATTGAATATGGTTCAAACCGCCTAAAAGAAACACTCCTCCGGGGAAGGTTCAGTCCAACCATCCATGTTCTGCAAGAAAGTCAGGTGATTCTCAACTCTACATTATTGATACTAATAAATTGCACTTATCTAAATTAGGTTTCATTACTACTCTTCCGATATGACAATTTATCATTAATTTCTAACCAAATAATTCAATCTGAATGCGGTTGACAGGCAGATGTTGTTCATAAAATGGAGGATGAAATCCACAAACAACAGCCAATTCCAAAGATTACACTCACAGACAACAACATAGTGGATACTCTATGGAGCGGATCATCTTGTTCAATTTGTCTTCAGGTTTTCAATTTTTCTTTTTTTTTTTATCAGTATTAATTAGTTTCCATATTATTGTTCCTAAATTCTTCCAGACCTGATGAATTAATGCAAATGGATGCCCAGGATTTCCAATTAGGGGAAACGGTTTGCAGCTTGCCCAAATGCCACCACACTTTTCATCTGCAATGTGTTTGCAAGTGGTTTATTGTACACTATTCTTGCCCATTGTGCAGAACAAGATTATCAAGAAACTGGATAGCCATGGTCTTTAAAATGCGAAAAGAAATTTGAAATGTAGGTTAGCTTAGAATGCGATATGAGAGAATTGAATTGAATATTTGTGCGTGGAGGGAAGCCTGATTGTGAGCTTTGATTCTTTATTTGTACATATTCAAGATTGAAAAAAAATTATTTTAGGATGCAACAAAGAGAATGTCTAGCTTAGACCTGATTCATAATACAAGCAGCCGGTAATAGAATGTACGTACGTAGAGAAGTTTCCTTTGTGGCAATTTGTCATCACGAATCACATTTAAGCAAAGTATTGTCCACAAACAAAAGGGTACCAGGTTTTATAAATGAGATTTCTCGTGAAAGATTCTGGTTCCTCACACCCCCAAGTTATTTGCATAGCAGGAATGATTTACATTCATTTTCTTTTATTTAAATGGGGGCATAAATTTAATACAAATGGCTTTTGTGTTTGTAAGGAATTTCCAGTCAATTTCCAGCACGCCAAAATGCAACAAAGGAATTACCAAATAATAGGGCAAAAGATACAATTCTTACAAAAGCTTCCCGGTTCTTGAACCAAAAAAATCTCCATATAACTATTGAAACCAGACAAACAACTCAATGCACTCTAGTCGAGATGCCATACCACTTTCTGCAAGTAAAGTGGCCCATTCAAAACAACGGCTGGACAACTGCACAACTCATGCCTGCTCTTGTTGAAAAATGGATTGAAATAAGAGAAGGGAGAAATCACTAATTTCATCAACTCAGTTTGTTGCATCGCGACTGTAGTACTGGTCTAGTGTCTTCGCTGGAATTCGGTGCAGAAGTTCACGAGGGAAGATACGAAGTAGTGTCCATGCCAGATCAAGTGACTGGAAGATGTTGCGGGTGTCATAGGCCCCTTGTGTCACAAATTTTCTCTCAAATTTATCTAGAAACTCTAGATAAAGCTGGTGATCAGAAAGGGAAAAAAAATCACACATCAGCATTTATTGATGGTTAGTTGCATTGGAAAGAGATTTTTTTGCATCTACGCTGAAAGCTGGCAGCCTTTCCTTGAGTACATTGTACCAAACCACCTGATTTCCCATTGTATAAAAGTTCCAAACAATAAAAACAGACGTGCAGGAGGATAAGGCGAGAGAGAGGTTACCAAATCCTCAGAAGAAAGTGCTTCCTCTCCAACCACGGCTTTCATTGCTTGGACATCTTTTCCAATAGCATAATTTGCATATAACTGATTCAAAACCAAGAGGAATTAAGACACTGTGAATATAAATATTAAGTGATTAACCAAAAATTATAACTCCCAAAAAGAAACCTGGTTGGACACATCAGCATGGTCTCGTCGAGTCATTCCCTCCCCAATAGCACTCTGCAATGTATTGAAAACGAGAAAGCTTGACAAATTAATTTTCCAACTCAGTGTATATCAGTATCAATAGCAGAAACTGAGCATGAGGTGGCATGTCTTACCTTCATTAGTCGAGAAAGTGATGGTAGCACATTAATAGGTGGGTATATCTGTTCAAAAGAAGTATCAATAATTACACAGCTACTAGCAACTTGCATAACTATTTGTTTTTTTATTTTTTTGAGCAACTTCTGACAGAATAGAACCAGATTCAGAATTTAGAATTTAGAAGTCTATTTCACATGTACATGCCTAAAGATGAATTATAAAAAATGAAGGTGCACACCCATTTTTCCAGAGTGGATAGTCATGAATGCCGGACAATTAGCAAAACAAAAGTTCAAAGCATTTGTACCGGAAGTAATTGGCATAGTTAATATTGCATAACAACCATACAAACATTCATGTTAAAGAAGTCATAAAGTGTATCATCCCCTTCAGCACTAATACCTAGAATATAGATAAAATTGTTTAGGCATGGCCGATATCTGTATGCATCTACAAAGGAATAGGCCCCAGAAGACCATTCAGATATATCTTACTAAAAATTAACAAACTCATATATTAGCACATCCATATAGATTTTAAAGATTACTGTGCCAAGCCAAAATGAGCATGACAAAGCCTATAATATATGCTTATCATTGAAAGAACAGTAAGTGTATATCTACTTCTGCAAAAGGAATGGGTAGAGGGAATAAAAATCACGTTGGCATAAAAGCTTACAAAGTTCACTTATTAGTATGGACAAAGGGAAGACTCCAGTAGAAAAGGATGATGCTTAATAAAGAAAACAATTTTGAAGAGAAATGGACAGAAATTAACTGAGCGTAGGTTTTCCAAATCACCTGTCGATTATGAAGTTGTCTGTCAATGTATATCTGACCCTCAGTAATATAACCCGTAAGATCAGGCGTAGGATGTGTGATATCTGTTCAGATCAAAATCAACCATAAATAATACAACAATGAGAATGCCAAGACAGGCAGAAGATTTTTGTTAAATTCAAAAATTACCATCATTAGGCATAGTTAAAATCGGAATTTGAGTAATAGACCCCTTTCGCCCTTCAATACGCCCAGCACGCTCATATATTGTTGCTAAATCAGTATACATGTACCCTGGATATCCACGCCTTCCAGGCACCTCCTCTCTGGCTGCAGAAACCTGGAATCAGAGTTGATAGTAGTAAATCACATTAATCAATTGCACAAAAGTCTGATATAAACTGATGAAGAACAGAAAATTCAATGATCCAAATGTTGCAAGATATGTCAACTTAAAGTTTAAAAGGTGTTATTTTACTGCGCACAAAATATAGTGAAGAGGTATATAACATTTCAAAACTTAATGAGATGAAATTCATTACCTCACGAAGAGCATCAGCATAAGAACTCATATCAGTAAGTATAACTAGAACATGCTTCCCACATTCATAGGCCAAATATTCTGCAGTTGTGAGGGCAATTCGAGGAGTGATGATTCTCTCAATGGTGGGGTCATTGGCCTGCAAAACAGCATGCGAAAATACATAAATACCTATAGCAACAACTATTCTATAAAGCAAAGGTATACAAAAACCATAGCAAAGGAAGAATCAGGGATTAATTTATTTAAAGTTACCAAGTTCAAGAAAAGGGTTACTCTCTCCATTGACCCATTTTCCTCAAAATCACGCTTGAAAAATTGAGCTGTCTCCATGTTTACACCCATGGCTGCAAATACAATGGCAAAATTGTCCTCCTCCACATCCTACAGACAAAATGATAGCACAGGATAGAACAATTAAATATGTCTCAAACCCTCTTAGAAGAAATACAAATAAGACAAAAGAAGAGGCAACTAATGTCCTAATTCCAGATAAGAAAAGGCAAAACTACAGGAAATAAACATCTATATAATTATGTTCAACACCATAAAACCTTTTTGTTTCCACCTCAATAGATCACATCTTAAGAGTTACACTAACTTAAAATGGCATTTCAATCAAGTGGGTTATTTGTCATTGAAATGAAGAATAGGTGGTTGGGTTGATATTTTAGAGAGACGGCAACTGTGACTTACTTCTGATGGTTCAATAAAGAAACAACAACATTGAGGTCAGGTGAAAAGAGATTCAAAACAACCAAGGGGAAAAAATTCGGTCTCAACTACACAAAGTGGACTAATTGAACTCCTTGGGCATATTTTCAATTCATGAATCATCATTATCAGCACCAGCAGACAAAATATACATACCTCCAAGAGGTTTCCAGATTTTTCAAGCCTCTTAACAAGACCTGCTTGGCGACAAATCTGAGCAGCTATTTCATTATGAGGAAGACCAGCAGCAGAAAAAAGTGGAATCTTCTGACCACGAGCAATAGAATTCATGACGTCAATGGTAGAGATCCCTGTCTGTATCATCTCTTCAGGATAGGTTCTCTCACTGGGGTTGATGGAGCTTCCTGAAAAAGACAAGGGTTGCAATTACAACTAAAAAAATAAAATACAAATTCCAGCATCCGCTGATAAAATCACAATATCCATAACATCTCTCACCAGAAATATCCAGGTAAGCCTCAGGCAGAATTGGAGGACCATTATCAATGGGTTTTCCAGAACCGTTAAATATGCGCCCAAGCATATCCAATGATACAGGTGTTTTCAAAACCTGCACAAACTCCAGTTATTAAAGGGCCACAACAGTATCAAAATAACAAAGTAAAGAGAACAGCCCATACATCAATGTCCATCCACCAATGGGTCATAAATATACATAGCAGCAGAAAAGACAGAGTCAATGTGTGTTATGCAACCTGATTGGAAAAAAATAGCCCGCAATGCATAGAAACCCTAAACTTTTACTGGTTTTAAAACAATGAAGTTAGCTTCTGCATGAACAAACTCTGCTCCTTTCTCCTTAAAAATCCTAATTTCATGAATTAAAAGACAGTAAATGGAGTTATGAAAATTCAGTACCCCTTATCCACAATAAATCAAAATTTCCTAGTTCAAAGTAAATGCAATGCCTATAATCATTCTCAGAATAACATCATAAGAGACAACAAAAAAACTTGGCTGTAAATTGTATTTAATTCCATCATATAAAATGAAATTCATATGTCATATGTGTGCACAAAATTTAAAAAATAAATACAAGATATTTCTTCTAATCATGATTCCAGGAAACTATCAATGCATACACTGATCAAACAACTAATAATGTGGAGTTCCAAATTTTTTTGCATTACAAGGCATACTTGGCAAACAGTTGAAGTTTATGCCTCAAATAAATTCCAAAATTGAAAGGAAAAGATAGATTTGTACCTCTCCTGTGAACTGCACAGTCGTGAATTTGTTGTCAATACCAGATGTTCCTTCAAAAACCTGCAAACAGAAAAACAGATATTAGAGATGGCCATGGCTCATCTCATCTCACAGAGGAAACAAGAAGCAAAGTCAAAGCCCATGATGTTAAATCAAAGAAAATGATCAATTTCAATTGTTTAGAGTGAATGGAAAGGCTAGGTGTTCAGTAGAAGCCTTCACTCAGAAAGGGAGAGGCCTTTCTATTAAGACCGATAAGTTTGTCAAAATTTATCCCAATATAAGGATACAATATTTACACATAAGAATAAGGATTAAGGAGGGAAAAAAGCATCATTTTACTGAAAAGTTAAGGTCTTTTACATTGCATTAAAAAGAGTGGACATTAAAGTCTTGATTCTATCTGAAGCATAAAAAGGTTGGTCTTTGACTCCACATAAGGCACACAATTGTGTACACACAACATGGGAAGAATGAACTTCATTCTACATGAAACACAAAAGAATAGAAGTTGAAGCTCAAATACCAAATAGAATAATCTCCCCACCCTTCTGACATTTTTTTGCCTTTTTTCTGATAATAAGCTAAGCTAATGTAAGCTCATACAACTGTCAGATGCAATGAGTAGGTGAGCAGTCAGCCATTTTCCACAGTAGGCTACTGCTGGTTAAACAACTATTGATACATGCACCCTCGCTCAAGGCTGCAGCAGCGGAAATACAACTGCAGCCTGGATACGAGTGCAAAATACAAACTTAAAAAAAATTATAGCAAAAAGAGGAAACCCGTCAGTAAGGGAAAAGAGAACGACTAGAAATGTGAGATGGAATCAGTAGAAGAAAAGCAACTCTAAAATCGATGCCATCTGCAGGTGGATCCCGTCTTTCTAGATTTTCTTTCTGCACCTTGCTCAGGCAACACTCAACTAAGTTATGTTTTGAGAGACGCCCATGATTTAGGTGCAAATTACAGTCAAATAAGTACAAATTTGCCAACAAGTCTAGAGAAAAAGCAAAGATTAAAGTTGCTAACTCGTTAAAATCGTGTTCAATTAACTACTGATTTTCTTACAAAGGGAAAGGAGGAAGCTTCTTTGATGTTTTGGGGCTTTTCTCTAGAGGTAGGTTAAAAAAAAAAGGTGGTCAAACTAAGCAATAAAATGAGATGACCCAAACACATGACGCAACAGCAAATATAGACCTGCACAACAGCTTTCTCCCCATCAACTTCTAGGACCTGACCACGCCGAGTTGTTCCATCTCCCAAGCGAATATTGACAATCTCCTGGTATTTTGGACCCTGCAAATTTTGAACATTATGGTACCATGGATTTCATTCAACGTTAAATCCGGCAATCAAAGTAGAAGACTGCAAATAAGGATATCAACCTTGACTTTGTCGAGAATAACCAGTGGCCCGGCAACTCCAGAGACAGTTCTATACTCTGCAAATGGAAGACCTTATGATAAATATCGCATGAACTACTAGTAAAAATGAAATGTCAGAATTTGAAGAGGGAATTTGAAAAAATTCAAAAATACTCAAATGAGCAGCTTAATTGAACAATTGTATGTTATCTCTCTGCTTTCTCTGACTATGTTCTCTCTCCCTCTGTTTTGCTTCCTTTGAGCATTCCGGTGGTTTCATCGGCCTTTTGGCCGGTGAAAACCTTTCTCCTTGCCTATTTTCTTTTTCTTTCTTCATGGTTTTGATTGTTTTCGCTTTCCTCTACTTTGTGGGTGTTTTTAGTAGCCCAGATGGGGACTTTTGTGCTTCCCATCATCTCTCCATGGCTTGTTTCAAATCCATAAATTCTGAGTTTTGCTTGTGCTTCGTTTTTTATCTGTCCTCAGATGCTTTGGTTTTGAAAGAAGATCCAGATCTATTGAGATTGGCCTTGCAGATCTCGTAGTTGTCTTCAGCTTCCTTACAGTTGGAAGACCTATGGATCAAAAATATCCTCTGCGTTTGGCTCAATGGCTGCCGGTGATTGAGGAATTCAACCACCATGGAGGCTACCTTGATATGTAGAATGTTAGGGTTTGCTCTGGGCTGGGTACTCCTTGTCTGGGTGGGTTTCCATGTACGTTTAAAATGATCTATGCCACTATGAGTGGCCTCGTGATGTGTTGATGGTTTGATCTTAATATGTTTATACTATTGATCGAAAGAATAAATCAAAGAAGACGAAAGAACTCACCCATGCCAATCTCGAGAGTTCCCTCCTCCATTTCGAAACTCTTCTCTGCCGCTCCCATTTTTCAAGCCAAGTCTAATCTGATTGATACAAAAACAGAGAATTTGACGCCTAATATCCCAGAAATGAACGAATTCAAAGACAAATCAGTGCTTTAATAGATCCAAACAAAGGAAGGAATTCTGTTGAGCGGAGAAGAATTGAAGCCTTAGAAAACAAAGTTATATAGAAAATGATAAAAGAAATAAAGCAGTAAGCTATGGACATGAAACTAAAAATCAAGGAGATTACAAACCAAAAAAAAATAAAGGATAGATCTGATCAGAAAAGGCACGTACTAGTAATTTGAGCCTGAGTTCAGTCGTAGAGTCGTGAAATCGGGAAATTTTAATTAAAAAAAAAAAAAAGAACTCGCTCTATCCGGTTCGCTTTCTATCCGATTCATTCACCGTTAGCAATCACGCGCACTGGTGGGTCGCCATTGGTTTCTATCACCTTCTCTGTTACCATATATATATATATATATATATATATATATATATATATATATATTTGATTTGACAGTTCATACTTTCGTGTGGAATAACATAATTTATCTAAATATTACGTTTAAATTGTATTGTATTAAATTATGGTCTTTATTTAAATGAAAAAAAAAAACTTATAGTCTGTTGGTTGAAAACCGTATAAATATTTTTTTTATAATTAAATGAAAATATCATTAAGAACAACTCAAAGGTACATAGCGGAAGCAAATTTGACAGAGCTTCCTCAATCCAGACCGTTTCAGTAATGTCCATCCGAACGATTTTGCTAAAACATGAATGGGACGATTACAATCTCTAGGAATATAAGACCAGAAACAATAATGAAAACTATTTTAGAGATGCAAACAATCGTTCAAAATCACATTTAATTCATTTTGGTAACTCCATCTCGCACAAAGTTTATCAATCAGCATATTGCAATATGAGTTTATAATAATAGCATAGAATCCAACATCTAATTCAGGAGAGAAATCATATCAAACATTCATGGCTTTTGTATATAGCATGTGCTCAATTGTCGGGGATAATTTTCATTACACATGTCATTATTTCACCTCTTGAATTACGAAAAACTACTCATAATCTAACTATATCAGGCCCAACAATATTAGCATTTGTATTAGAAATGACAATAAAACAAGTTTGAGGGAGGAGTTTTTCATTTCTAATTCCGATTCTATCGAGAAAAAAATTATGGATGCTGTACCGCTTCACATAGGGAAGGAAATTCCTAGTTTTCGATTTTTATTAAAAAAAATTATTTTATTTTAGTATTAAAATTTTTATTTTTTTAATTTAAATAATTACTTGATTATATAGTGGTTTAAATAAAAATATATTTTTTACTTTTAAATGAGTGTTGTATTTTTATTTTTAAAATATTAATTATATTAAAATATAAATAATTATTATATATATAATATTTAGAGTGAGGACAAGAATAGAAATGAAAGACATATATATAGTTCTCGTCCCATCTAGTTATAAAAAAAATTTCAAAATTAGGACGGAACGTAAAAATTATAAAAAAATCCACCATGCGTAATCTATATTTTTCTTTATTTGTTAAGTGCAGGTGATTTTCAACGAGGAGTAAAAGACAACATGGGAGTAGACACAACATTCAAGCCATCATTAAAAAAGTTAAGGCAGATCGGTTATCATGCTGTTAACTAAGCACCGTACCTTGACCGAATTGAAAGGGACATGATCATGAATCACTTTGTTTAGCATAAATCGAATATTACAGCAAATCAGACGACATTTGGGAACCTATTCCACTGTGAAATCCTTCATCCAACTCAAGAGCCAAAGCTCAAAAGAGAGCTTCTAAATTGCATATGTGACCCAAAATAAAAATAAAAAATCATACCTCTTTGACAACCTCAAAATCTCTACGCAGATATAGGACAGTTTCCTTTTAGTCACAAAGTACACAATCCGAAGGGATAGTTTGCATGCATCAATGAAGTACGACCTTATAAGGCAAAATGTAGATAAAATTAAGTACATTCGGGGTGAACATTTAGTTTCCAATATGTTTTCCATAAATTCAAGCCAACTGAAGGAGCTGCTTCATTAGAAGTCTGAGGATGAAGAAGGCACAAAGCTATACGATATCCGGTCTTCACAAGTAAAGACTTAATGTTACACAAAATATCTTTTATAGCAGTATTTTAAATTTTATCGGCATCAATGGATACATAATACATGTTTTTTTTAATATATAACGTTTCAAATTACTTAGAATATTTTTATAAAAAACCTTAATCTCGATTCTTAAAAAAAGTTCCGATAAATCTCCTTATTAAAGTTTTTATCTAAAAATGCTGAACATGAATCCTTTTATTTTTTGAAAATAATTTTGGATATAAATATAATATTATATATTTCTCAAAATTTACATTTTTGCTCTAATTTTTTATTTAAATTAAAAATAAAGAGGCCTAGTGAATTTCATGACAAATTGTGTCCAGTAGCGGATTCAGAAAATTTAGACAGTGTAATCCATATACATAGCATAAATTTTAATTATAAAAATATGCATGTGATAATAAGACAAAAAAATTACAACATTTCTCGATGAATTTTTCATAATTTGAAAATAATACATAATCACACTATTAATAATACTATAAAGTACATCCTTTTGCAACCGGTGTTTTTATTATTTTTTATCATTTTTTTATGAATAGCTAGAAAAAAGTAGGATTTTCTAAATTTTATTGTGGTCTACTTTATTTTCTAATACATATTCAAAATATTATACCTGTTATTATAGTTTTTGAAGAATTATTAGGGTCAAATGATCCCACTATTATACACTTGCATCCGCCCCCTGCTTGTGTCTTAAATCTACAATATTATGTTACCAACAACTTTTATTTATTTATAGACACATTTTTGGAATATTGGACTTTATGTTTAACCTTTGATTAAATTTTTATTTTATAAATATCTTAATTTTAAATTTAAATGGAGGAGATTAGTAAAATAATGCCAAAAGTTCGAGGAAAAGAAATTGCTTTTCATTTTTCACCTTAACCCAGTGTTTGGATTGTGGTTTAATGTGGTGGGATATCGGAAGATATGGTTTCAATCTCTGTCTGAGAAGAATAGTAATGTTTTCTCATAGTTTGTGATGGTGAAGCCCATTCTCATTCTCATTCAGATGCAGAGTTAATTCACCAAAATATTTGTATATTATTTTATTTTAATCACTTGTCATTTGCTATCTATTTTTAATAATATATAAATTTATTAAAAGTTAGGTTTTAAAATATATATATATATATATATATATATATATTAAGTAAAAAAAATTATAAAGTATAGTTGGCGGATAAGAAAAAAATTGAATGAGTTTTTGAGTATTATTATTATTTACTCATAAATAAACCGTTACTATATTTACATCAGTAAAGAGTATTTAAAGGAAAGTGCAGAGAAGCTTCTGAGCATAAACTATAAAGATGCGGCCATTACATGACAAACGAATCACGACAACTGGAGGACAACGAGTTCGATTTCTTTTAATTATTATTTTTTGTTTCAAGATTATTCTTTAGATACTTTATGAAGGAAAAGCCACATCAATTTATTAATATACTTACAAATCTTGGACCTCTCATACACTGCTATACTGTACACTATAATGTAGTTGGTTTTTTCTTGTTTAAATTTGATGCACGTGCGTGCATGTTCACTCCATGCTCTTATTAACTTCTTTTTTTTTAAAAAAAGAAAGATTGTACGAAATATCAAAAATTACAAAATACAAATAATAAAATTCATTTTGATATTGTATGAGCGGCTGAACTGAGGAAAAATCAAATAACTTGTATTCGGGCGATTATCGTGTCTGTTTTACAGTTTCCTATGAGGAATGATGCCCCATCCCTGTTGCTATCCCCAACTAAATGTTGTAAGTATATATATGTATGTGTATGTATTTCAACTAAACTTCCAGTTAGAAAATAAAGGGGACCGTAAAATGATGGAAAAATAAAATAAAAGAAAAATTAGCTAGCCTGTGTTGGAAAACTTTAATATGATGTCTTCAAGGGAAGAACTGCCATGTCTCTGCCATTGTATCATCATTCACTACTCCCCTCACCGGCTATGACCCATATAATTGATAATACATGTCCCATCCTGAGGAAAAGAGATTAAAGGAAAAAAAAAAGAGTTTAATTATGCCTGACAAATTATATAGTGGAAAGTCAACTTTCTTTCTACGAGCTCATATATAATATCCAGGAGCAGATTTTTCTTGCCTAAACTAGGTTTTCATGATCAATCCAACCATACTCGGTCATATATGCAAAGTGCAAAGTAATTTTGCACACATGGCAGTGTGTGATTGAATTGCTTCACATAAATTACATTGTTAACTAGTTCAATTAGCACATCTTTTCCTCAACTGTCGCTTTTCAGTTTTCATCCAATCCAAACACCCTTATATTCATAATAAACAATTTAACACTGTCCAACACATTGACTCTCATCCACAATCTGCAACTCCATATTATTCTGCTCAGAAAAATTCCTATATCTTTATACTAAACAAGATTAGGGATGAATTGGAAGATTAAATGATTAAAAATAACAAATATATCAGGAAAAGTATAAACAAAGAATGTCTTCCAATACCATCAACTACCATATTAGGAAGTAGGAAGTACCTTCAATAATAATGGTTTAAACGTTATACTCCCCAAGATGCATCCACTTTGTAGCTGACCACTTGTTCCCTCTAATCACAGGACAACTACCTAACATAAGGCATCAGATGAATTTAAGAATAAGTGAAGGATTAAAAACCAACTAATAGGAATGAGAGATGGACTTTGGTCACATTAATCTTTTACTTGAAAAATAACTTCCGATCCCGACAGAACAGCATAAACTAGGCCCAAATACTTTTCGACTAAAATGTAAGAAAAACTGCAGAGTTGTTTATTGATATCAGTTAAAGCTGCCAACCATTTGTTAACTGAATGATCACTGACCATGTAAACTTGAAGGATCTAGTGTAGCATCAGGCCTTGTACTCCAAAACAGCAACGCATTTCCCATTTTTGGTTTCACAGAAAGACCCTGTTTGCCACATTCAGACAACTCATTCCACCATGGCACCGAGCTGATGTTTGCCCTGGCAACAGGAAAGACTGTCTCACCCCCTTCTTCAACATCTGACCTGGATCAAGAGAGAAAAAAATTGAGAAAACATGTAAGAATTAAATGCATGAAAACATAAATTTAAGTGTCATGTGGTCAAAGAAGGCATTCTTACAGATAAATAAGAACAGTTGCTGTCCGTTGGCCCCCATTCTTAGTGTTGAACTCATCAAGAAAATAGTCATAGTGAGCCTCATATTTCTGTCCAACTTCATAGTGAAGAACTTGAATTCCTTCCCCATGCTCTGTGTCAAAGTTTAAAGAGAATTTGACTTGAGAACTAGAGCAACTAGCTATAATTCAGAACATAGTAGGATCCCAAAAAATTAATATCCTTTGATAAACAGAGATCAAATCACTTCTTTAACTAAATATTTTAAAATAGAGCAGACAAGTTGAACTATTGAATCAATCACTGTAAAATGTCAATGTCTAGTCAGCTTCCTAATTGACTATGAAAGATTTCTTAGCCACTGTCCTCATTTTGCAGGCCAAATTACGGTAATATTTGCAAAAATTTTGAATGCCATACCTACAGGAATGAAGGAGAAGTCTGCTATCCTCTTTTCAATATTCCTAATAATTTTATCTCTTCCTCTCCTCAGGAACATTCCAGAACTTGTACGTACCCTGCTAGAAATTAACATGAGATGCAAAATTAAGAAGACAATACAGCCCCCCATAATTCACTTATTTGATGAAAAGAGAAGTGATGGGATATAAGAACTCATACCTGCTATCTTTACTTTTCCCTGTCTTGCTATCTACCACAGTTGACTTCACCATATGTGGTTTGGCCAAAGCTATGAGGTAATCACATTCTTCTTTTGACTGTCAATAAATTAGTCCAAGATCAAAATCAAACTTTTGAATGACAAGCAAAATTATGCTTACCTCAAGTTAAAATGTGCTAATCACTTAGTTTGGTACAGAACATAATTTCATCATTCAACTTAGCTGTTCACTTGTAAAGCAAAGTAGATGTTACACGACAAAACAACTTAAATGCAAGTAAAAAAAAAAATTATAAGAGACATTTGATATTTGCAACTGTTATATCATTCAGGGAAAAATGAGACAGGGATGTGAGGTTTGACAAAAGGAATTCCTTCTCATTAGTGAAATTTGCACTATATTTTTTTCACTCCCAATTTGATTAGCCAATATAATAGCAGCAACTTATAGCGTCTCGTAAGTCCAAAGTGAAGAAAAACTCAAGTAAGCTATCATCATGTGGATCATTCTTACTAATTCAATCTCAAGGCTTTTTTAAGAAATTAATAAGATATTACTCCTAATAACATTACACATGGAGATCAAGATTTTCAGTATAATACATTTTATCAGTCCATCAACATTATATTGCATCAGAGGAGAGGATTTATGTATCACACCAGAGTTCATTAGCTGATAAGTTTCTACTAAGCTGAAACTCAAAGAAAATAATATTCTATAAAGCAATCATAATCACAAAGACTCGAGTATGCCTCTCAATTTTTTACTAGAGAAAAAAAAAAGCTTGACAATGTTTCATTTATGAAATTCAAAATTTTAGAAACAAACCAAAAAATTGTGATATAGAAATGCTCGGGGCTCCCAAGAAATAATTTCTGTCCACTGCTCTCCTCTCTTTCCCAATCCATCACTCTCACTGCATAAAGACCCACCAAAAATTTCATAAAGAACTTACTTTTTTTCCAAAACAGAAAAAAAAATCGCTATCAATTCAACAATTGATAAGAGAAACAGATAAATACCTTTGAACAGCCATACGCCGATAGGAAGTAGTGAGATCATTATGTGGGGAATCATCGGTGCTCATAGGAAGGGAGAAGACACCCAGAGTCAAAAGCATCAAAAGAACCACCGTTAGCGGAAAGAGCATCGTTAATGCCAGCTTCAATGTAGACCATTTCCTTACTTGAAACCTAGAGTGTTTAACTTTAACCATTTTCTGATCAGTTTCTAAACCCTATATAGTCGACCACAAGGAAAAAAGAAAAATTATATTTCTAACTGAATGAATGGAATTTGTCTATCTTTCAATTTGGAAGCTGTGAATATAACGTATCGACCGGTGTCTAAGACCGGGGTTGGGGGTGATGACGACGGTTTTAGGACGCCCGCTGAATTTGTGACAGTCTGGCTGGTTAATTTTTCAAACAATGATTATGTCTTGACTAAATTAACCTTCATTTTATATATTAATTGAGTTTCTTGTGGCTATGTTTGTTAGTTAATCGTGGCTTTTTTGTCATTTCGTAAGCTCGCAGTTTCTGTTTATGTTCAGCGAGCGGCACAAAGTTTGACGGGTGGACTTTAATAAAGTCTGCCCTTTTTGGTTATTTTTGCTGAAATAAAATATGGAATGGAACGCCAATGGTAATTTGATCCCTAATTTTGGATTTGATTCTTTTCAAGTCAAAATTAATATTATGTTGGGATATGCCAATGAGTTTTAATTCGATAATATAGTCTGATAATTTTTTTAAGGGATGGCATAGCTGAATTAATAATTCAAAATCTCGACTGAATAAATTTTATAGATTGTCTTTTAATTTATCATAAATATTAATTTATAATATAAATATTTTATAATTGTAATTTGTGTAGGTCTGGCCACGGATTAGTTGGATCCGTTAAATCAGTCTGGTCCAATTTCAAACCGGACCAAATTATGCCAGTTCCAAGCCTAATCCAAATTGTGGCTCAGTATAGGAAGTATTTAGTATGGGCTCTTCCGCTTACAACCCAAAAAATAATAAAATAGTAATAATAATTTTTTTTAAGTATGACCATTACACGCCCACCCCTGACCCCTCTCGAGGATCTCCTTTTTTGCTTTTTTATTATTTTAATTTATTAAAATATAAATGCAATGAGAAATAAAACTTTATAATAAAAAAATAATAATAACTAGAGATATTTTTAGAATTTCAATTTCAAATTTTCTATATAAATATCAAATTTATTTCAATTTTTGTATTTAATTTATAATTTCAATTCTTATTTTTTTCAATTTTTCTATAATTCAGTCTCAATTTTTTCTATGTATATTTCTAATTTCTCTCTATTTAAACTTTCAAGTATTTTCTCTTTATTTTCTTGCTAATTACATTTTCTACATAATCTCAAAATTTTCTTAAATTTTTTAATTCCCTTTAATTCTCAAATTTTTATTAATCCTACAATTCTCTTTTAATTATTTTTTCTACAATTTTTTAATATACTCTATTTTTTTATAAAATTTAATTATAAAAAATAACAAATAATAGTAGAAGAACCAAAATTTTTGATGAAAATGTTGTTTTAAAATTTTTTATTGATAATTTTGATGAAGAATAAGAATTTGAAATTTCAACTAAATAAAACAACAGAAATAGGAGTGATAAACAACCAGATCCGGATCCAGCGACATTATCAAATTCAACTAAATGAATTTGATATTTTTTAATTTCATTTTAATAAAATTAAAAAAATAATTGATCATTTGATAATGTATACAATTATTGTGCACAAATATGCAAATTTAAAACTGAAAGTGGTTATAACATATTTTAAAAATATTTACAAAACAAACATATTGCTCAAATTGGAATTTAAAAAAAAAAAGACAAACTCAAATTTTTGGGTACGCAATATTTTTTTCTACTTTTTAATTATTTTCAATATAATAATAATAAAATAAAATAAAATAGTCAAAAATGATAAATATGAAACATTTATATTTTAGTATTGGTTAAAAAGTAAATTTTTATTAATTATTATCAAAATGCATTAATTTCATCTGCGAAATGTGTACCTAAAAATACTTTTAAACATGCTTTATTTAATTTATAAAAAATAAAATTTAAATTTGCTCAAAATATTTGTTTCTTTTAAAGGATATATTTGTATTTGTAGTGTTATTTAAAGTGATCATTAACAATTGTATTCTTATATGAGTCTTACATATCATTAGATTGATAGTGAATAACATTTGCCAAAAATATTGTTTGCATTTAAAGTTTTTGATGATCGGTATGCCACTGGTAATAATTTTACAATGATAAAAAATATTTTGGAAAAATAAGGATTAATTAATAAAAATGTTTCAATTTCTTTTGATAATGTGACAACAAATACCGTTTCAAATCAAAATCTTTAAATATTATATCAACCTGATATTGAAAATAAATTTTTTTATGTTATATATGCATAATTGAATTTATATATTTAATATGATTTGATATATTTGATTGATATAATTGCTTTAGACAAAAGAATAATTTCATATTTATAGTCACATTCATAAACAATGAAATTATGAGTTCAATTTTATTGTGAAAAATGCAAAATATCCAAAATATTTTCAAATGATATTTTCAGTCGTTGGAATTCAACTTATGAATTATTCAACGAGTCATATATATATATATATATAATTATTATGCCTATTTATTTTTAATATTGTGCCGCAAATTAATTTATATCCACAACTTTTAAATATTTTAAAATTTTTTAATGATATACCATATATTTTAAGTAGTATTTATTATCCAACATGTCATTTATTATTATGTGAATATATTAATATTATTTATGCATTTCAATAATATATTAATAATATAATTTTGTATGATTATATTTATATGATGAAAAATAAATAATTGAATTATTTTAAATTTATTTATTTGATTAATTTTGTATGTTATATTTTTTTATCCTATATGTAAAATAAATTATTTATATGATTATTTGAGTGTTTATTATTCATATTTAGATTTAATTAATGATGTTATAATTGATTATGTAAATAAATTATCTAGTGATTTATTTGTGAAATTTAGTATGATTTATAATATTCATAATAGTTTGAATTATTAGTCAAGTTGATAATGAATCGATAAAAATTAGAGAGAGTGATTCTTTGATGTTACAATAATACAAAAAACTAATATCATATTCTAATTCATTTGTCTAATTACTATATTTAAATTTGTTAATAATAAGACAAGTAAAAAAATTTCAGCTTTTTATTTGTGGAATCGACATAAAATACTTATTTGGTCATTTTCCAATTACAAAGCAAAAAATTTCAAGTTTAGTATTAATATTAATTTTTTTATTAATTTTTATTTAGTTGAACTTGAAAATTAACTTTGAAAATATGGTTGCCATAACAAGTTTTTATGTTTGTTTCAATTATTGAAGGAAAACTGATAATTTTTTGAATCCAACAGCAGAATAGTGTTAGCAACAATAACTGATAGCTAATAAAAAAGTTAAATATATGTTGATTGAAAAAATTCAATTTTGAATCTTTTATCAAACAATTAAAATTTTTCATAATAAAATGACAAAATTAATTAATTTAAAATAAAATACATCATTTATAACCTTCAAAATGAAATATATTAGATTAAAAATATATCAAATTAATTGATTATATTTATAAATTATAGATATATTTTTGTGAATTTTTTTATAATTAATTATATAATTATATTGTTGTTATTATTAAAATGCATAATTATATCAAAAAATCACTATATTTTATTTGTTTATACATTAAAAAAATATATATTTCATTTATTTATACATTATAGAAAAATATATATTTTGAAATAAATTATGTTTCTATTAGTAATTTTACATTCAAAAAACAAAAAATTAATTAATTTTACCAAACATTAGTATTAATTAATTATCGGCTGCTACCAGTTATAAGCTATCAACTATCAACTACCAAATATATTTAACAACCAAATTAAATACCTCCTTAATGCATAATGTACTATTTTGGATGATAATTTTTCAATTTATTTTATGAATTGCTAGAAGTTTAAATTAATATGCATTAATGATTGGATAAAAACAACACTAAGATAACAAAAAACGAAGAAAGATAAAAATAAAAACCTGTATAATTTCACTACCGAATAAATGACTGATACATCCGACACCGTCAGTTACATTAAAAAAAACGTAAAATGAGTGGTCAACAAATAAAATTTAAAAGATAAGAGATTTACATGAATTTTGATTCATTTAAATCCCAATATGATACATAAGTAATTTAATTAATTTTAAAAAAATAAAGTTCAAATCCAATAATTAGTATTATTATTTTTAAATATAAAATAAAGCTTTTATAATTAAATTATTTTTTAAAATAAAAATATGAAATTGATTAGATTTTAGGCCTAATTATAATTTTTATAATTTATTACTTTATGAAATAAAAAGAATCATTTCTAAATTATAACTTATAATTTATCAAAATAAAATTATTTTTTTAACAATCTAACTTATTATTACACACAAAGTCACAAATTAATATTTAATATGTTAATTTATTTTTTCTCAAAAAATTTACTTTCTTTATAACTTAATAAATTTATAATTTACATAATACATAAATTAATATTTGATAAGCTATTAATATAACTTATTCTCCAATTTTTTCACTTTTTTATAATTTAATATTTTTTTTACTTTATAAACAAATTAATAAGATGAATTAATTTTTTAGTTTCAAAATTACCCACAATTAAGTTTAATTTATATAAATAAAAATTATAACTAAACTTTAATAATTTTAATTGTAATTATTTATTGAATTAATTGTATATTTTTTATTAAAATAATTTAAAATTGTCTAAAAAAGTTGTTAGAACCGGCCAAACTAGGGCGTCTAAGGTTTCAGTTTAGTTCCAAATTTTTTAGACTAGGAAACTGACCGATTTAGAACCGTGGTCAATCCTAAATTTATGTAACAAAAATATCATTTTATTTATTTTTACAAATTTAGTATGTTACCCTTAATGATTAGATGCAAGTGAATATGAAATATACAATAATTCTTATTGTTTTTTTAAGTATATTTAAATGAATTTGTTTCTCCACATAATTATAATTAAATGAATTTAAAAAAAAAATCGTGCTAAATGGTATTGTTTATCATGTACATTTTTTTTTTAAATTTCATTTAAGCAAAAAAAAAAAACCCAATAAGAATCAACCTATATTTTATGCAAATAGTATTTGTGACGCTTAATTATGTATGGTAACATGGAAACATACAAAAATAACTCATAATGATATTTTTGTTAAAATTTAAAATATTTGCATTATAAATTAAAGTTAAAAAAATATTATCTATTTATATGATTAAAAGTGGGTGGGACATCACTGTAATAAGTACAGTAAATTTCCAACTTTACCCTTAATGCATTACATGAGATAACTCTACCGAAACGATACTGTTCCATATAAAAAACGTCGTTGTCCCACTTATATCCACAACAAACACGCCACAGGAATGACGCCATATTTTATGTAACACCACCCTTCCACAACAAATTTTTATTGTTAACGACGCTGAATTTTACGTAACAACACCCTTCCTACATCAAAACGCCGTAGCAGCAACAATTGCTTTTGTTGGAGCTTTTGACCTGAGATATGAGTTGTTCCTTCGAAGAAGCGGGTCAGGCTACGACCGCATCTTTCTTTCCTTTCTTTCTACACCCTCTTTACTCTTTTGAAGAAGCTGTAGAGTTGATCGTGCAATATGCCCGCAGCAATTCCAAAAACATCTTAGATCCAAATGATGTCGTCCCCTTTTGGCACGCTGGAAAGAGGTAATTAATGTCTCTGCCATGAATACTTGGCAATGCCAGGGCATTTATTCTCCATGCTCCGGCGATAGATTTTTTACAAATTTTGTATAAATGGTTAACAACATATATATGGGTCCATTATGATTTACAATAGGCAGTTGGTTGCCATATGGGTACGTCATATGAGTGGGCTGCATTTCCAAAAGGCCCAAATTATGTATGGGTTGTCTTATTTAAATTTTAATTAGTTACTTTTTAATACAGTATTTCATTATATTATTTATTTTTAAATTTAATACGATTACAATATATATTAAATATTATTTTCTGTTTTTCAATTATTTATTAAACTTAAATTTTAAAATATTAATTAAAAATTTCATTAATTATTTATTAATATTATAATTTGGTCAGTATTATTTATTTAATAATATTATATTTTTTTCATGATTTATTACTATTAATTTAATTTTATATGAATATAATATTATATCTTTATTATTCTGTATTATAACAAGTTTTTTTTTCTTTCTACTTTATTTTTTATGTTGTTATTTTATAACTGCCTTTGCTATTTATTTCGTTGTTAAGGTGATTTAATTTTTTTCTTAAATTTTTTATTATATTTATATAATACAATATATACTTATAAATTTTATTTTAAAATAAATTTATTTATTTATTTATTAAAATTATATTATAATAATAGTATTCAAATTTTTATCAGTTATTTATTAATATTAGATCATGTTATATTATATATTTTTTTATGTAATTCTAATTTTTTTAAAATTTTTTTTATTATTTATTTATTAAAATTATATTTAAAAAAATGATTTAATTTTTCATTTTTAACAAAATTATATTTTTATTAGTTATTTACTAAAAATATTTTCTTAATTATTTTTTTATATCATTTTTTTATTCTATTTTTATTATTTTGTATTATTACATTTTTTTCTACTTTATCCTTTTGCTGTTATTTTTAATCTACCTTTTCTATTTATATCATAGTTTTTTTAAACAAACTTTTCGTGTGTTTTACTTGTTTTTTTTTTCCTTTTTTATATTTTTATAATCTCTTTTTTTTTATACATCTACCAATTTTGCAAAATTAGAAATATCCATCATTTTGTGCTAATTCATTTTTTTTTTAATAAAAAAATATAGCATTGAGATATCTGTTACTAATTGAAGCTTTGCGTGAACCATCGTAGATTTATAATGGGCCATTTAACTGTGTAAATTAGTTGCAACATCAAAATGAGACTATATACTTTTTTTAATGTAAATTTTAATTTGTAGTTATATTTTTTTATTTTACTTTTATTAATTGCACATTATTTTGATCATCTACTTCAGTTCTTTTCTAGATGTTAATTTATTTCTTCAATTATGAAATATAGAGCTTTGATGTGCACTTATATAAATACCTTTTTTTAGTATGTTAGCTGTTAATTGCAGTTACTTATATTAAATTGTTGCTATTCAATTATGCCTTTTTTTTTGGTTTATTATGTAACTATTAGTTCCATCTTTTTACAATAATCTGACTGCTGTTCTTTTATTATGCTGCTATTAGCTCTGTATAATTTATTTATAATGTTCATTTGTATTAATAATTCTTGCATTTATCAAAAATTAATAGTTATTTGTAATATTAGTTTAAATTATATTACCAAATTCTTATTTCTTTATAAAGTCAAATGATGACTTTATCTTTTTTTTTTTTTTATTGTTGAAGCTTTTTATGAGTTTAAATTATATATCATATTTTTGATACATTTATATATTATTTACTCCATTTATTATATAAATTTTATATTTCCGACATAGTTAGAGAGCTATATATTAGTTATGCATTAGAATTAAGTTGAGAGATGGATGAGTAAAATTTTTAAAATATGATTTTATAACAAAAGAAAAAATATATATGTATTGAAAAACCCTTAGAAGAAAGATCAAATGTACAAATTACAATTTAGTGTCTAAATCAGGGATGAATGCATACACAAGACCTTTTCGTTTTTTTTTTTAAATTTTTCGCTGGACCAATAAAACTTGATTTCCTTTCGCTTTTCTATTTTTCACTAGACCAATAAAACTCGATTCTTTGCCATATCAACGCCTTTTGCTCCATGTACGGACAAGTTCAAGTTTATTAATCGAAACGTTAAAAATCACTAATCTAAATACTTGTCAATTGATTTTGATCAATATATATATATATATATATATATATATATATATATATATATTTTCAACCTAAATTGATTGGATTTTTTGATTTTACAAAATCACTAATCTAAATGTTTGTTAATTGCTTTCGACCAATATATATATATATATATATATATATATTTTCAACCTAAATTGATTAGATTTTTTGATTTTTGATTTTTCAGTTATTTGGTGAACTCCTGACTAGCCAATGGCGAAAGGATGTAATGTTTTAATATTAAATTCAGCAGCTGTAAATTGTAATAGGAAACAGAAATAACGTGGGCCAATTGCGAATAATTTTGGAAATCAGGGAAATAACTGCAAAATTCGAAAATTCGGCTCTCGACTTTTCTCCTGGCAGTCGGGACGTTTGATCGTCTTCTTCCGCCCATTCCGTCGTCTTAAATTTCGCGGTCTCGGATTCATTTTCCTCGTTAAAAAATGGCGTCTCCAGTTGCTTGGCAACCCAAGGAAGAAGGTCTAAGAGAGATATGTTGTCTGCTGGAACAGCATATCTCGTCTACTTCTGATAAGTCTCGTATTTGGCAGCAGCTTCAGCACTATACACAATTTCCCGATTTCAATAACCATCTCGCATTTATTTTTGCCCGCGCTCAGGTACTTTTTTTTTTGTGCGTTTTCTTTTTAATCAGAAGATTAGTTATCTGAACCGCTATGCAGCTAGGGGTTTGTTAATCATCTAGCTCAAGTTGATTTTTTTTTTGATTTAAAAATTGATATTCTTGCTAAATTTATGGTCCATGGTCATTTGAATAACTGACGTTTTCTCCTGCTGGCCTGAAAAGAATTATCCATACATTCTCTAAGATTCTGGTCAGAAGTTACTAATTAATGTAGTTAAAAAGAAAGAATAAGGCCATATGCCGCTTGATTCCTGGATCATATGAAAAGATGGATGAAGGAAGATACTCGTTTTTAAAGATGCTACATTGATAATAGATGTTTTTGCAATTGGCTTTGGTAGGATTTTAGATATGTCAAAGGGAATGGATTTAGCGAAGACTGAAGTTTGGAAGTTCACAACGTTCTGTTCGTAAATTATAAGACTGACATTATGAATGTTTCTGGTGCTGCAAATTATTAGATTATAGAACACTTTATGTTAATTTACATAATGTCTTTACCCAAGAAGTTGGAACCAGGAAATTAGAGCATGACAACTAGAATTTGGTCCGTGAAATTGTCTAAGCTTTTTTCTCGGCCATGCTTCTTTCTTCTCCTTTTTCTACTTTTCCACTGAGCGCGCTTTTAAACATATCATAATTTAGGTCTATAACTTGCTTGAACTTCCTTTTTTTTTTTTTTTTTTTTCTGTATGTTCTAACAGTTATAAAGTGGTTTGATAAGGTTCCTGAATCTACACATGTATAGCATGTGAGGACATGAGACATTGGCACCAAACTGTTTGTTGTGAAATGCCAAACTTATGCTGTAGAATCCCAGTCTGAATGCTAAATGCTGTACTGGAAGCTTTTAACTTCTATTAAAAACCAAAACTCTTGCTGTGTAAGATCACTAGTTCTTCACTTAAAAGTACAAAATGAAAATTTGATATATAAGATCCATAAATGTGAACTTTGTTGGTCATTAATTTTGAATGTCGTATCTCAGTTGACAGTTTAGTCATTTGTTTTGCTTTCTAAACAGGGAACATCAATTGAAATTCGACAGGCTGCTGGTCTATTGCTGAAAAATAATCTAAGAAATGGTTTTGGATCCATAGATCCTTCCTACCAACAATATATAAAATCGGAGCTGTTGCCTTGTTTAGGAGCAGAAGATAGGCACATTAGGACCACAGTTGGAACGATAATCAGTGTTGTTGTCCAGCAAGGGCGAATTCTTGGTTGGCCAGACTTGTTGCAAGCTCTTATCCAGTGCTTGGACAGCAATGATATCAACCATATGGAAGGTGCCATGGATGCATTATCAAAGGTGCAGCTTGCTTACTGTTATTAATATTAATTTAGAATGAAATGAAAATGATGCGGATTATGAAATGCCAATCTATTTATGGTGTTCCTTACTTTTCTAAAAGAGGTTATTGAAGAGCCAAAAGGAAAAAAAACAAGAATATGTAATGTTGTGCCCTTATATCCTTGTGCATTATGGACTTCAGATCTGTGAAGATGTTCCACAAGAGCTAGATTCTGATGTACCTGGCTTAGATGGACGCCCTATTGATATATTCCTCCCCAGATTGTTCCAGGTGACTGAAGCACATTATTCATTTGCTTCTTTATTTAGTTTAGTGGTGGAAATCCATCTTCTTTTATATTTTTTTTGTGGACTTTAAAGCCTTTGATGTACACTTTCCACCTAATTTTTTCAATATTTTGATATCAGTTTTTCCAGTCACCGCATGCCTCTCTGAGGAAGCTGTCTCTAGGATCAATAAATCAATTTATTATGTTGATGCCTACAGTAAGAATTTATTTTATTCTTGTTTCTGCTTAATGAAACATTATCGCATTATTGGTGTAAATGCCTCTCTTTCTTGTGCCTATATAGGCTCTTTATCTCTCCATGGATCAGTTCCTTTGTGGCTTGTTTGTCCTTGCTCGTGATCCTAATGCAGAGGTTCGAAAATTGGTAAGTAGCTCCCTTCCATACTTTACAGTTGGTTGTGTGCATCTGACAATATATAACAAAACACAAAAATTTGTTTCTTGTTTCATTTCCATCTATATGCTTACCGTGAAAAACCTCAGTTTTTAGATGTTGGTTGTAATGTAATTTGTCAAGGTTTTGGTTTTTGGTTATTCCTTATTGGTCTTTTATGTTTTTCCATGTCTTGTATATCATAAATATTTTGTACAAATTGTATAAGTGTTGAGTTAGACTAAACAATCCATTTGGAGGAATATTATTAAAATCGAAAATTTAGGCATTGAATAATGCAATTTATTGTTGACATGGTTTTAGATATGTGCTTGTTACTGATTTTTTTTGTTCTGAACAGGTTTGTTCAGCATTTGTTCAACTCATTGAAGTTAATCCTACTTTCTTGGAGGTGAACATCGTACTCTGTTTCATACTGTCCACTATTTCTTCTCTTTTCTATTTTGATTCTATAGCTGTTACCTTATTAAGTTACAAGGTTCAAAATGTTTTTCATTGTGACACGTATTTTCAATTCTTTGATACTTTGGAGTCATTTTTTATACTTGTCTAAAATGAGATAATTTAATTTACTCGTTCATTTTTTGTTACATGATTCCTCCTTTTTCTGTCTGCAATGCTATTTGGTATGCTCATTCCTTTGCTGATGCTTATCATCACATGGCAGCCACACATGAGAAATATCATTGAATTTATGTTGCTAGCAAACAAGGATGCTGATGATGAGGTTGCACTTGAAGCCTGTGAATTTTGGTATCTCTGTCATATTACCTTCTTTTATTATTGATTTAGTGGGTAGCTTTAGTGTTACAATGTATTTATTTGAAGGAAATGCTGTTTATGATAATGGATGAAAAATTGACTGGTTGTCTTTTTAGACCTGAGAGCTACAATGTGTCTTCCTAGGAAGAAAGAGCTTTTTTTTTTCAATTATTTTTTGGCTTTCTTAATTCATAATAAGCAATTCTGTTGACTATTATGGAATGTATCAAAATTTTAGATCAGATATGTAGTCATATGTCCATGTTTTTTAAGAATTTTTTGTTACAGAAGAAAACAGAGCAGGTCTTGTTCTTAAATGGTTTATATACATGTGTGAATATTGACTGGAATGTTTCTTGATTTAGAATAAAATGACCAAATATTTCCATGGGTCAAATTGGGTTTTAAAAATTATCATATTATGAAACGTCTTTAGCATATTGTGTAATATATTTACTAATTGCAATTTGATTATTAATCAATGCATAACAAGCTTATCAGCTGTAGGATTTCTTAGTAAATGGTAATAAGCTTGTGGCATCAATTGGGAGTTTTAAGTCGTAAATCTAAAGATGCTGATCACTTCTTCTCATAAAAAAACTGGAACTTGAAAAGTATTGGTCTGCTTAATGGAATATATAAATATATGTGTTTGCTTCTTCTTATTGAGTATATTTTATGCGTGTCATAGATCTTCTCTATTATGCTTTTTATGGTTATTGTCAGGAATGCAGATAATCTGATTGAATTCTTGAACAATTATGTTCTAGCAGATTTTTGCTGTATCCCTTACTCCCATTTTCTGAATAAGAGTGTTTACATGCTTCAAAATGTTTGCTCCCACTGTCAGGCCAGCATATTGCGAAGCTCAATTAAACAACGAACTTCTAAAAGAGTTCTTGCAGCATCTAATTCCAGTACAGCTCAATGATATTCTGTTGAATTCTTGACCGGTTATTTGCTAGTCCCTTTATTAATTCTGAACTCTCATTCTTAGATTTTGCTGTCAAATATGGCTTATGCCGACGATGATGAATCTCTTATTGATGCTGAGGTAATCTTACCATTGGATTTGGTATTTCTTTATTATTTGTTGCCGATAGATGTTGTTTTGCATATTCATTTCCATTTTCTTTATTTGCAGGAGGATGACTCACTTCCAGACACGGATCAGGTTAGCACATTTTTTTTGTATTTTATTTTGGTTTTGTAGGAGATTTGTTGAAAATATATGTCATGTAACTTTGTTTTGGGGAATTCCTTCTCTGCAGGATATAAGGCCTCGTTTTCATTCGTCTAGGTTTCATGGATCTGATGATATGAAAGATGATGTATGATTTCGATAGAACTTATTCTTCAGAGATTGCTTATTTTTCTTTTCATTTTCATTCTCCCTCACCCCCAATTTAACGACCAAGTAGTTTAACTTTTGTAGTAATGGCTACATAATCCTAAACTTTTTTAAAAATTAATGTTACTGCAAGATATGTTGGATTTTTATGAACTGTCTGGGTTTTTGAGCAGGATGATGACAGTTTGAATGTGTGGAACTTGAGGAAATGTAGTGCAGCAGGGCTGGATATTATTTCAGATATTTATGGGGATGATATTCTCCCAACGTTCATGCCTTTAGTTGAGGTAATTTCCTACAGGACCTACACCATACACAAACATACAGCTGTAAAGGTTGCCTCTGGTGTCATTTAATATTAAGAACTATGTAGAAAATAGCATTTAACAAAAAATATTTCAGGACAATCTTTATAAGCAAATTGAGCCAAATTATTTGCTATTATATGTGGGATGAACAAACACGCATGGAGTAGCTCCCTTGGTTTCCCTTTATTTCTCTTCCTCTTCCTTTTCCTTTTCCATGGTTTTCTGCCAGGTTATGAGCTAGAAAGATGAGTAATGAAATTTAACGATAGCCTATGCAAGTAAATACAAGGAATGAGTATGCTATGACTTAACAAATTCAGCTGTTCAGCTGCTTCAGTATGCATTTAAACTTCATCTTTTCAAAAAAACTATGCCTTCATCTTTTGAGCCAGGCCAAGTTATCTGCCACTGATGATGATACCTGGAAGGAAAGGGAAGCAGCAGTATTGGCACTTGGTGCTATAGCTGAGGGATGCATTGGAGGTCTTTACCCTCATTTGCCTCAGGTAATTCTTTTTACATATAATCGTAAGCTTATCTTACTAACTTTTAGTGCTAATCTAGACCGTTACCCTCAGTTAAGCCTCAATTCTAATTTTTGTGCATGAATTTTCATTTTAAAATTTCTTATTGGAGTTTGTCCAACTTTAAACTTGTTTAACTTCTTTGATATGTGTTTTTAAACTATTAGAAGAATGTGATTGCACAGGTCTGTCTTTTTTGCATTTTTTTAGTACTTTAAATTGTTGATTGTGGACGTGATTATAATATTTCTGTCATTTTATTACTTTTAGAACTGTTATTGTGTTCTTATTATGTCATATCATCGTAATCGTCATTTTTCTGTGTTTGCAGATTGTGGCATATCTCATCCCCATTTTAGATAATAAATTTCCTTTGCTTAGGAGTATAACCTGTTGGACACTTTCTCGCTTCAGTAAATTTATCATTGAGGTATGGAGAATTAATTTTGTGCTACTGGCTTGCGAATAATTTTCCTTTTGTTCTCTTGTTTTATTGCCACCCCACTTCAATAACTGTGTCCTTTGCTGGATGATGCTCTAAAAATTCTTTTTGTTTGAGAATTTGATATTTTCTTTCCAGTGTATTGGTAATCCAGTGGGTAATGAACAATTCAACAAAGTTCTTGTGGGTCTTCTAGGAAGGATTTTAGACGCAAACAAGCGGGTGCAAGAGGCTGCCTGTTCTGCTTTGGCTACTCTAGAAGAGGTTTTTCCTGCAGTCACTATATTAATGCTACATGCATTCTTGATGTAAATGTTAAGCATATTGGTGTACACTTAATTGCAGGAGGCTGCTGAAGAGTTGGCACCGTATTTGGAAACTATTCTTCAGCACCTTATGTGGGCTTATGGAAGATATCAGGTTAGCTTTTAGCTTTTTTATATTTTCCCCAAATACTTGACCAATGAAACGTCATTTACTCATTGACCCAAGGTAATTGTTTGTTTGACCAGTTTCATACTTGATATTATAACTAGGGTATTCAGATCATTATGTTCCTATTTCACTTGGTAGAAAATTATGTGCAATTACATACTCTGATTGACTTTTTTTCCCTTTTAATTCTTCTTCTTATTATTAGAGAAAAAATCTTCGAATTGTTTATGATGCTATCAGCACTTTAGCAGATGGTGTTCGAGTGGTACTCAATCAGGTATAGTTTGCTGTTTCTTTTTTCTTTTTTTTTTAAAAAAAAAAAAAAATCAATGCTGAGCCTGTCTTCTACCATCAACATGTCACTGCTAATTAGCCCTCCCCCCACCTTCTTTGATGATATGCAGCCCAAGTATCTTGAGATCTTAATGCCTCCATTAATTGCAAAGTGGCAGCAACTTTCTGATTCAGATAAAGATCTTTTCCCATTGCTAGAGTGCCTTACATCTATAGCACAGGTATATTACATTTGGGCTTCTGGACTGCGGTACCATGCATGATACTGCTGTTGCATCTCAAAAGATTAATGAGTTATCTAACAATATATTGTGCTCTGTATCAACCTCAATCTATGTGTTCGATACAACTTGCTGACGTTGTTAGGTGGGTTTTTGGTGTCCAGAGAAGCAAACTGTTAAAAGCTTTTCTATATGGAGTAGTGTAACTAGAGTTATATGTATAGAGCAAGTTAATGAGATATGGCTTATAGATGATATGCTGCTGAAAAATAAAATCTTTCTATTTTCTGGCTTGCTTAAGAAGTATTAAAGAAATAAACTACTCTGGTAATCCTCCTCTGTTGAAGCTATGTCATAATTATGTTTTATGCATATTTCCAATTGATTACAAAAAGGTTACATGTTGCCTATAGAATCACAGAAAACTTGAATGCTAATTTATCTTTCTTCTTGTTCTTTTCTTCAATTTTTCTTTAATGCATTAATGTATCAGGCACTAGGAACTGGATTCTCTCAGTTTGCTGGACCCATATTTCAGAGATGCATAAACATCATACAGTCACAACAATTGGCAAAGGTCTGTATTATTTTTTTTTCTCCTTACCTGTTTCTCTTTGTTCATGGTTCCAATTATTCAATTAAAGAAATGACAAATTTGGCCCCCATTTATCCAAAAAAATCAGTGCTTAATATGTTCTGGGTATTGGTTGCGCGAGCACTGCCAGTCTCTCCAACCCCCCTTCTTAATTGAAGAGTAAAACTAAAGCAATTTGGGGTTATTTTCTGAATTAAAAAGCTTGACTTTTTCAGTTGTATATTGTTTTTAGATTTTTCATCAAACAAGATCTCTTTAAGGCATGTTGTTTTTGTTACTTGTCCAAGTATATATATATATATATATATATGTATATGTATATAATTTGACTGCTTATAGTTGAACAAAGGCAAATATTAGCATCATCTTTGGGATTTATCTTGGCCAGCATGTTTTCATTCCTTTTGCTAATCAAAGAACTAAAATAAGTATAGAGATGCTCATATGTTCAGAATTTTATTATTCTCAATAATGTTCTTTTGATTGTAAGCTATAAAGGTATTATGATACCAGGATAACATGGCAAAGTCCTGTTGACATAGACTGGTGTACAATAATATTCTTTTGGTTAGGCTGCCTATTTCTACTTAGTAATGGGGGTCATCAAGTTACATGGAAGTGCCTTGGTCATTATGTGTAATTAACAATTTTTTGTTTCATTTTTGTATTGATTTTAAATAAGGTTTTATTAGTACACTAACATGAGCTAACCAACAATTTGCTCCTGGCATTGGTGAGTTAAGAACAGGGAGTTTATAATGCCTTGCCTGAGAACTTTCTGTCCTTTAAATATGATTACTGGATAGAGTTTATGACTCGGAATTTGCTAATTGCAGGTTGATCCCACATCTACTGGATTCCAGTATGACAAAGAGTTCATAGTCTGCTCCTTGGATTTACTTTCAGGGCTTACAGAAGGTCTTGGTGTTGGGATTGAGTGTTTGGTATATACCTGTTTAAAACTTCTGTCATTCTGTAATATTATAATGTCTAAAATTATATGGGTTTTTACAATATGCCAATCAAGTCCAAAAAAGTGTCCTTTCCATTGAATAGTAGAATTGAGTAATTTCTGACTGAAATTTCATTTCACGAGAGAAATTTCAGGAGTAAGAGTGAGTGGTCTTACTAAGAGTTGATTGTGTGAAGAAAATAAATAACTTTTAGGCATTAGTGTGAAATTCGATGTATATTGGACTTCAGATGTTATTATATTATCTCTATCATAGCATTGCCTTTTTAATCACCTATGCTTGGTTCTATCCTGAGTCTTCAGATTTTATGCTATCATAAAAATTGTCAGTAATTATCCATAAGAAAATTGCAGATTTACTGGGGCATTTGTCTTTTGAAGCAGTGGGTCTTACTAATCTAAACTTTTACATCAAAATGCTGTTGAAGATTTTTTGTAACTTATGCATGCACATACCTTTTCTTATATGTTGATACCACCTCTTGTGTAGGTTTCGCAAAGCAATTTAAGTGATATACTCCTGCAGTGCTGTGTGGATGATGCTGCTGATATCCGCCAAAGTGCTCTTGCCCTTCTGGGAGATCTTGCAAGAGTGAGTTCGGGTGTCATAATGTTCAATATTTTTTCTTTAAAGCAATATCTCAATATTCTTGCTTCATCTCTATAATTATGTATGAAATGTAACTAGAGTTAATGACCTTGTCGATCAGGTTTGTCCGGTATATCTACGTCCCTCTTTGTCCAACTTCCTTAAGATTGCAGCCAAACAACTGGTAATGGAAAGTTTTATTTATCACTTGAACCCCGTTTATGATGTAGGATTTTTATTTCTTGCTGCCTCAACTTCCACATAAAATGTCTTCAGGACTCTTCTGAGCTAAAGGAATCCATTTCCGTGGCAAATAATGCATGCTGGGCAATTGGTGAATTAGCAGTTAAGGTTGGTTCCTATCATTCTGATGCACTTATGCCAAAGTTGACCCAACTGTTTCTGAATGCTTTCTGTGTTTTCTTTGCATCAGCAAGATATCAGAATAGGAAATCCTAAGATGAGAAAATGCTTATTATGTTGGAAATTTGTGTTAGATTGCTAGCATTCCAATGAAATTACAGGCATTACTGTTGTCTGCAATGGAATTTGTGATTAGCCATTCTGTTAGATATCTGGGAAAGTTGGCCAGATCAACTTGCAGGATTGCTGACTGTGATGTGGGAAACAAGAAAGTGAGTCAGGAAGTTGGATGGTGGGTGTTGGGCATGGATGAGATTTATGGGAACACATGCCAGCAAGCAAGATTGTGTGTAGATAAGCAGGCAATCAGGATGCTGATGGACACATATGTGTTTTCCATGAGCCTTAGTTCACGTAGATGGGTAAACAATTTTTCTAGCAAGTGGATTGGTGGAGTGCATGTTGTGGGTATGTGGGCTGATGTGAGAACTATAGGGTGTGTTAATGTGAGCTGGTGTCATAATGGTACTCATAGGACAGAGGCCCATCTGTGGAAAGGAAAGCATGTTTGACTGCAGCTAGTCATCATACCGGTGTGTTTGTACATGGAATGAATGTGGATGGGAAGGCACGTTAGAGCTCAGAGGGCAAGTGGCTTGTCTCATAGGATTGAGAATTTTAATTGTGTTTCATTCAGCTAACTTGTCAAATGAGCTGTCTCTGACATTCAATATTCAACTGAATCATTAATTAGGACTTTGCTAAATCGGTGTTTTAAAGACAGGTCAAAATTCTCTTGTTATCAATTAGATATTACATCTGGAATTGCTTTCACCGTTGGGCTGGTCACCCAGTGATCAATGGACCCTTTCATTGTGCAAAGGATTAAGGGTTCAAACTATAAATCTTGACATCCTCCTCCCATCTTTTGAATTTAAAATATATATATATATAAATCTTCCTGGTGCACACATTTGTTTTAGCAGTTAGCCGCTTGAAGCAAATAACATGTGATATTGAGTCTATAAGAATGGTCGAGATGAAACATCTATCTAATATCCTATTAAAAAATGTTGAATAGGACGGATAAATTGGCATTTTATGATGGGCAAAATTGACACATTTTAACTTAGTCCTTGAGATGCCTTGTGATTTGTCATTAGGTCAGTAACCAAATGAGTGTTTGCCTTGTACTGCCTGTCTATCAAAAAAGAAATGCCTTGAAACTTTAAAATTTCCTGATGCTGATTTTTGTTCCAAGTGCATATTCATTGCAGCAGATGAAAAGTAATAATGTTTGGTAATGGTGGAGCAGATAGAGCTACAGAACGCTTCCTATAACATATATCTTCTATTGGCTATTATCATGGCCTCTTTGAGTACTTAAGGCTTAACAATATGTGTCCATTTGGGGTAAAGAATATTTACTGGAGGTGCTATTAATCATAATTATGTGCCTTTATGCGTTGGGTGATTAATAATAGATTTGCTAGTTTGATAAGTGCTTTGATGCTTATTGTGGCAGAAGTGGGATTATGGACAGGGATTATATTGTGTTCATTGAATTGGCAGGTTCGAGAGGAAGTTTCACCAATCGTTATGACTGTTATCTCATGCCTAGTTCCAATCCTTCAGCATGCAGAGGTACCATTTTAGTTCTCTGGATGGATTAGCATGTGTTATCTCTCAATCTTCAAGCTTCTATTTACTATATTAATTCTTGTTTGCAGGATCTGAATAGGTCACTGGTAGAAAACAGTGCCATTACTCTTGGGAGACTTGCTTGGGTCTGTCCAGAGATTGTGTCACCACATATGGAGCACTTTATGCAACCATGGTGCATAGCTTTATCCATGTAAGAACTGTTTTAATTTTTCCTTGTTGGTAGGCCTATAACATCAAGAACGAAGCAATTATTTTTTGCATGAAATTGTAATTATAAAACCAGTCTGTAAGAAAGTTTACTGGGTTTTTCGTCCAATTGGGTACATTGATGTTGAATTGATGTTGTGCATATCTTTAGGCATGCAATTTCAAGTCAATCCTTTTCTGGCTAGAAGAAAATCATGGAAATAGATAAAATTTTATTTGGGGAATAATCTATATGTTTTTCTTTTCCCTGAAAAGAGGGATAGTTCATCAATAAATTAATGGATCCAACTTTCACCATGAAGGTCATCCGAAGAACTAGAATATCTGTCAAGAGTGAAAACCTGTTGAAGCAAACATATGGATGTGGTCTACAGTATTGCGTTGAGTAGAGTTGATAATTGGACTGAAAAAGCATGCTGTATGAGACATTTGGTGACAACTGAACACAATTTTGGATTCCATTTTCTGAAGTCAGTGACCAACCTGGTTTTTGAGTTCTGGAGAATTTGTCAATGTGTTCACATCATTCAACAAAAAAATTTCTCATGGTGACATAAGCTACAAGTATTTGGTAAATTATGGATTTTGTTTAGCTGAGATACAAGATCCTTTAAAAGTGTTGATGGCTGAGGATGTTTAGAGATTTTGGTTACGGGGTGAGCAACCTGCTTAGTTAGCCTTTGGAAATAATGTTGTTTTTCAGTAACTGTAAAGAGTGACGGAAGAAGAAATTACAATTGCTGGTAGGGGTGCTAATTGAATAAACGTATTAAGCATTTTTTTGGGGGTGGCAGAAGCCCAAAAAAACAAAAGATAAATGATAGGACAAAATCACTGTTTAAATTAAAAAAATAAAAAAAGAATTTAGTTGCAATTGCCTCTATGTTTGGAATGGGTGAATGAGGAGGAATTGTTTCTTTTGGAATGAGATTCAATTTGAACTTAAACTTTTGCACGAAGTTATTTCTTTGACTTGATCATATATAAATGAATTCTTGGCAGGATTCGTGATGACATTGAAAAGGAAGATGCATTCCGTGGTTTATGCACAATAGTATGAAACTTTATTCTTGGTTTCTTTTAGACAATCATCTTGCACAATTTTAATTTCATAATGGAAAATTTTATATGTATGCAGGTGAGATTAAATCCATCTGGGGCATTGAATTCACTTGTTTTTATGTGCAGAGCTATTGCAAGTTGGCATGTAATATTACAAAAACTTTACTGCTGAGATTGATAAATTGTGCTCTTTATATGATGGACATGTATTCTTCTATCAGGTAATGAGGAGCGAGGATCTACACAATGAAGTTTGCCAGGTGTTGCATGCATATAAACAGGTAGCTCTCTCTCTCTCTCTCTCTCTCTAAATAAAAGTAAAATACCTCCTTATTTGTTTCTTATCCAAACTATCTTTTAGGAGTCAATGACTCCTTTTAATCTAAAGTTATAGATGGTTACGTGGTGCTTATGGCAAAAATTGCAAATACATTGCACTGGTGATTTCTTTAATTAGAGAAATGCTACTTTACCCCACTGGTATACCAATATTTTGACAGATGCTCAGGGATGGATCTTGGGAACGTTGCCTGTCATCACTGGAACCTCCAGTTAAGGACAAATTGTCGAAATACCAAGTTTAGCATCGTTTACCTGATGTGCCCTTGAAGTCTTCATCCTTGGAGATATATTCAGGCTTCTTTGGTCTTTGGATCCGCCTAAGTTTTGATCCGAACTTTCTGAGTTCTTGGAGTAAAAAGGTCTTGGTGATGAAATCAGCAAACATTTGGATGTCTCTCATTCGATTCTTGAAACCCAAAACCTGATTTTTCTTTGAGAAATGAAGAATGCTAAAGCTGCAAGTTGAAGCAGGATGCAAATTGCGAAGTTACAAAATTTTCAAGCACTCCACGGACATCAAAACCATGTAAACTACTGGTCCTTTCAGTTTACTTTTTTCATGTCTATACGCTATTATTATGGCAATTGGCAGGTTGTCAGCCCGAGTCACTGCTGATGTGGTAATTCTTTGTTGACATTTTTTTTTCTTTTTTAAACAAATGTCGACGTTTGTTTTATTTAAATTTGTCAAGGCTAAAAGAAAAATGAGGTAGAAAATTCGTGTTTTGTGATTGTATGTTTAGATGTGTATGAAAAATATGGGAAGGGAAAAGCATAGTTAGGATTCGATAACGTGTGTTGTACGGCTGACGCTGATCATCTTCGGGAAACAAAGATGGTTAATATTGCAATGATTTCAATGCTTGTTGCTGGAATCAACGAACATTGCTTTTTGTGGAAGTTTTGCCCATAAATATTTGAATACTAATTTGCAAATATTTGTATGCTTATCTAAATGAATTTGTAAAGCTGATTTAAGGTTCTGGGTCTTATCGATTTGTATTAATTTACGGATTTAAAATTTAAGAATGATTTTTAAAACAAATTGGTCATGCAATATTAATATACTTTAAAATATTGTTTTATCTTTTTTTTTTTTAACTACGCAAGTAATTAAACTAAATTTTATATTTTTTTATTTGATAATCGACGAAATTTCATTAAGAAAGATGAGGAACATTATTCTCAATGAGAAAGGAGATACAAGATGGAGCCTTGTGCCCATAAGGCTCCTTCCCTACGGAGACACCACTCCCCCACTTGCAGGAGTATTGTGTCGTCGCCCATGAGGAGCTCACTTTGACCTATCTCTCGACACTGGTCCCGGGATGATGGAGAGCTTCACTATTGGAAAAGGAATACAGGAAAAAAGGAAAAAAAATTCATGAAATCCTTAGGCATTTAAAATAAAATTACATATTTACATGTGGATAGAGGATATAAAATTTTACTCATTACATTAATTTGTGTCTTGCATATATTAATATGTATATATATATCATATCAAATTATTAATATATTAATTTTTATAATGCATTAATAATTTGGTATGATATAATATATATATATATATATATACATGTGGAAAAAATAAAATTTAAGCAGTTAATAATAATAATAATAATAGAAAATTTGTTAATTTTTATTCACATATAATATAACTTATACATAAATTTAAAAATATTAGTATATAATTGAATAATTAGATATTTTATATATTTTTAAATATGTCTAATTGTGTTATAAATAAATTAGGCATATTCTTATTGTGTTGTAAAAAATTTGTGTTGCATTGTGTCGTTTATTCTGTCGTGTCCAAAATTATTGGTGCTATCCCTGTTCTCCAGTGGAAAAAAAATTTTAATTCATTTCCCCGTATAAAATATACCAAAATAGTCCAAAACTTTAAGCCACTTTTCATCCGGGTACCCTTCTTTTTTTCATAATTTTACTATTTACGGCTAACCTTTAAAACTAGCAGGGGAGAAAACCATCCGCACTAAACTACTAGTTTAGTGATGTTTCAAGAATAAAAATGTTACATTCATATATTTTCTTACATATTATTTAATAATTTCATAAATAAAACATAAAATAAAAAATTATATAAAATCAAATAAATGTTATCAAATATTTAATATTTAACAATTTTCATTTAACACCACATTATTACAATAATATACTTTTATATTATTATTATTATTTTTCATTTTTTTTATATTTATAACACGTATAACTAAACTAACTATACATTGAAACTGAAATCTCCAGCTCAATCCGGTTCTGAAATTTTATTAATTTTTTTTATTTTAATATTAAAAATATTTTTTTATTAATTAAAAATTTATTTAAATAAAAAAATATTTTTTACTTTAAATTAATGTTATATTATATTTTATTATCTTTTAAAAATATTAATTATATTACAATATAAATATTTATTTTATATATATATAAATATATATTTCTATAGTAATTGGAGCGGATTCGATATAAAAAATTTTAAAATCGGAATTAGAGATAAAAATTATAAAAAAATCGCCCCATTTTGTGTGGGACACCGCCGGCGGGTTGAACTGCATCTCAAATGTTACTTCTCAATCTGCTGCCTTTGCTTCTCGATGAGTTTTTCAAGAGCAGAATCCACAGCATCTCGGCCACCGGTAAGTAATCGGGTTACGATCTCTGGATCTTTCTCAAACCGTGCTTCCTCAATCTCCTTCCTCGCGTTCTCCCTTAATACATCTCTCCACAAAACCCCACGCGAATCAGGCCACATGAAGAATCGAGTCGCCCGCAGTATATCTCGGTACAGATGCAGTGTCTCCCTACGAGTGCTGGGGAGTCGCTGCTGATTCAGCAACTCTTCCTCCTCATCATCGAGCGATTTCTCTTTCTTCACCACGTATCGGTCTAATAATTCTTCTAGGCTGTGCGGCCCATTGTGAAGTAGCCGCTGATTCCTTGCGGATAATAACATTCAAAGAAATTGATAAATTTCGCCATTTCTGCATCTTCGTGCTCATCGTGTTTCTCCTCCCCAACTCGTCTTTCTTCGCCGCTCTTGCGGTTGTTCAAATTTTGGCAAATGCTTTCGCCTTATATATGCTAAAGATGTTTTACCAATTTTGCCCCTTGTACTATTTCTTCTAAACGGCGCCGTTCAAATTCCCTTAGATTTCTTTTCTTCAGTTTGCGTCTTCGTAGTTTCTCTCTTTGCATCTTACCGCATCATCCCTCAGCTGCAACTTCAGCTAGCTATAGCCGCCGTCCATGGCGTTAATCAAATCGAAGTTACGCATGCCTCTCTGCTTCTCTCCTCTATCTCAATTAATATCTAAACCTTTATCATCGTATTCTTCTTCTTCTTCTTCTACCTCTGAAACCTCAGTATGTCATGTCCAAACAGATGACTTGAAGGACGAAGTAAAAACCATAACCTCCTCAAGCTCCACTCTATCTCCCGAAGAAAGCTTATTAGCCGACAAATTTCACTCCCTAATCAAAGACCACTACGGCAAGAACCCAATTTTGATCCCTCCAAATCCTGACATTAGCACCCCATCTCTTTCCATTGATTTCCCCCAAATCTCCTCCTCCATCTTCTCCCCCATCGTCCGTCGCGTAATCGAGAAATGCGGCGCCGTCCGCCATGGCATACCGATTGTCCAAACCCTGGATTTCTTCTACTGGGCAACGGGTTTAGACGGGTTCGTCCACTCCCCTGAGCCCTACAACGAGATGGTGGATCTCGCTGGTAAGGTAAGGCAATTCGATTTGGCTTGGCATATAATAGATGTAATGAAAGCTAGAGGTGTTGAAATCACCATCGAGACCTTCACCAATCTTATTCGCCGGTATATCCGCGCTGGATTGGCTGCTGAGGCAGTTCATGCGTTTAACCGTATGGAGGATTATAATTGCAAGCCTGATATAATTGCATTTTCAATTTTGATTAGTTACTTGTGTAGAAAAAGAAGAGCTCGTGAAGCTGAGTCCTTTTTTCGTAGTTTAAAAGATAAGTTTGAGCCTGATGTGATTCTGTACACCAACTTGGTCCGTGGCTGGTGCCGGGCCGGAGATATATTTGAGGCCGAGAGGGTTTTTAGAGAGATGAAAATGGTTGGCATTAAACCCAACGTCTATACATATAATATAGTCATTGATGGTCTGTGCAGATGCGGGCAAATTACAAGAGCTCATGATGTTTTTGCAGAGATGATTGATGTCGGGTGCGAACCAAATTCTGTAACTTTTAGCAATCTTATGAGGATACATGTTAAAGCGGGTAGAACTGAGAAGGTTTTGCAAATCTATAACCAAATGAAGAGGCTTGGGTGCTCTCCTGATACCATTACCTATAATTTTCTCATACAGACACATTGCAAGGATGAGAATCTTGACGATGCTATTAAAGTGCTCAATTCCATGGTTAAGAAAGGGTGCAGCCTCAATGCTTCTACTTTCAATACCTTATTTGGGTGCATTGCAAAGTTACGAGATGTTAATAGTGCACACAGGATGTATGCGAAGATGAAGGAGTTGAGGTGTGAGCCTAATACTGTGACTTACAATATCCTGATGCGAATGTTTGCCGAGTCAAAATCTACTGATATGGTTCTAAAGTTGAAGAAGGAAATGGACGAGAATGATATCGAACCTAATGTGAATACATACCAGGTTTTGATTTCTATGTATTGTCAAATGGGGCATTGGAATAATGCCTATAAATTACTTAGAGAGATGATTGAGGAGAAATGCTTGAAACCAAGTCTGTCAGTTTATGAGATGGTTCTGCAGCAGCTGCGCAAGGCAGGTCAGTCAAAAAAGCATGAAGAATTAATAGACAAGATGGTGCATATGGGATTTGTTTCTCGCCCTTTATAGAATCAACTCCTTTTACGCACCGTTGAGTGATCTTTAAAGTAGGTTGTTTTCATCTTTTCGTAGCTTTTTTGTCTCATCAAGATATTCATTTTGTTTGATTATCAAGTTTCCCGATCTTATATGTAAGTGGTCTATAAGTGTGTGAAGAATCCGTTACTATTGAGAATTCTTTTTTGATGGAATACGGGGTCTTCTCACTTATGGGCGTGTTGTGCCTTCTGGACTTTATATGGCCAAATCCACTAAGTTTGTGGATGCGATTTTGGTCTTATGAGAGTTTAGAGTCGTAATAGTATCTCGTTCAAACCTTTTAAATTTAATCTCTCTCTATTCCTTCACTAATCACAAAACAAATACTTTGCTTGTCCCTGCAATTTCGATTATTCTCCATTCCTTACTGTCTATTTTAATTCAATTGAACAATGTACCGATTTCATATAAAGCTGCTAGCTTGCACTCAGCAAAAAAAACTGATAAATTATTTTAACTAATGTTGCTTTTTTTTTTCGTGCAAATCATAAATATGGTGTATATATATACTAACACTAGACAATAGACAACTAAGGTCTATTCATAGTCAACAATTTTAAAGAAATTTCGGCAAGATACAATATAAGCAATGGTTTGAATGCTATGAAAATGAAGTGGTGGCAGCCAAATTGTAAACACTATGACCAGAAAACCAAAACGGGTATTTACCTAATTAAATATTGAAGAAGCTAGATTCTGTAACTTACACCGGGAACTATATTTTTTAACTAGTCGTTACCTAAAACAAATTAATCCGATCAGATACTCGGTATCTGACATCCACCCTCCCATACCTGCTCTCCTAAATATAGGCTAATTTTTATTTACCATCAGCTACTTTGTATCTAACATTCAGCTAATTTTTTCATTCACTATCCTTGAGATTTTCACCGAGTAACAATTATATCCCAACAAATTTAATGTCATGAAAAAACCCTTCAATATAACGAGTATTTGAATTTTTTTAATTTTTTTTTAAAAAAATATTTATTTTATTCATTTTCTCTGTGTCTGCTGATGTTTGGATGGAAAATCAATACTAGAAGGATTATGTTGTTATAAAAATAAAAATAAAAAGGGTTTTTTTTTTCAAAGTTCAGTTCAGGGACTGTTACTAAGTGTTAAGTTCTAGAACAATGGATGAAAATGATCGCCATCTTCATAATTTAAAATCTCTCAATCTATAACAAACAAAAGCAAAGGTAGATTTGATCTCAAAATCAACAAATGTCTTATACTAATGACAAAACCATTCGTTAAACGGCTCAAATATTCCCCCTTTACGAACCAAAATAGCAAACCCAATTCAAACCAATACGGCGTGCAAGGCAGTGGTTTATCTCCCTAAATTCAATTCTTCTATGAAATCAATTATTGCCTAAGTCAAAATATGAGAAATTAAGATTAGGGTTTCATAAAAGCTAAAACGATAATATGGCTATAACAGAATCTTAAGGAGATGTCAAAATCAGAATCAAGATGAAGCCACAAAGTAAAAAAAAAAAAAGATATATATAACAAAGCAAAAAGCGAAATAAAATATCAAAATCATATTAATAACATAAATGCATTAAAAAAAATGCAAAATTGAGTACTTATATTTTTCAAATTATATATATAAAAAAATTTTATCTTAATAAAATATACATATACATATATATATATATATATATATATATTAGTTGGAGAGAGATTTCTAATTGTTATTTTTAATAGGAGAGAGATGTCTAATTTTAAGGTAAAACTTCTAATTAGGTTAATAATAATACTATGTAATACATATTAATTAATTAATTAGGTTTTGCAAATTTAATTAATTCAACACCATTTCACTAGTAAAATATTGGTGGGCAAGGGCAAGGACAAGGACATGAGGAAGTTTTCAACTTCTTAATGCTTGACTTTTAATTTAATCTACTTCTTTCTCACATGCCCCAAAGAGATTCTATAATAATAATAATAATAATAATAATAATAATAATAATAAACTTCTTCCAACAGGAAACACCATATTTCACATTTTTACTCTATGATGTTTAATACCTCACTTGTCATATTATCCATTAAAATAAATCCATATTCCATCGATAATTAAAAAATATATATATACACACATTTACTTTTACTTAAAGTTCACATCATTTGAAATATGTGCACACTTATTTACTAGGCAATCAATTCAATTAATTATTTACTAATTATTATTTTACATACAAAATAAAATATAATTTAATTGATGTATAAAGCTTGATAAAAGAAAATTGATTTACAAAATTCAACTAAGAAAAACTCGAAATATAATGTATAACAGTGAAGATAATTGAAACACGGCAAAATAATGGATCAAAATTCATCTACAATTGAAGACGGATTAGAAAAAAATTTAAAAGAAAATTGAAAAGATTAATGAATTAAGAAAAAAAAAACACCCCATTTGAAAGGAATTACCCTTAAAAAAATTGAAAAGTGACCTAAAAGTTTACACGCCATTAATTGTACCTAAGTTTTAGACACGAAAGTTAGAGAGATGGGACATACATTTAACGACGAAATTAAATTAAAATAAATTTTAAAATTTTAAATGAAATTTTACGTAATTGATATGTCCATATATAAATATTTTGAACATATGCATGAGGACTTAAAATTGAAATATTGAAATAAAATCGTAGGAATAGTTGGTGGATACACTGTATATTTTATAAATTATTTAATTCGGCATGAAAAATCTATTTTTTAATTAATTAAATTATGTTAAGAGGTTATACGTTATATAATATTATATTATATTATATATATTCAGAGGCAAAATTTTATTGTGCTTATATATGAAGCTGTATTTTATTGTAAAATGCACATGCCGTAAACTTCCAAATAATGCGTAGTATATGTTTGACTTTTTCACAAAAATCAAATCTTATTTTACAATCAATTAATTGAATAAAAATTAGATTTATATATGTTTCTTGAAAGAGACATTAATCCCATACCTAATCGTAACTATTTAATTCACGATTCAATGATGGGGACCATTTCACCATTCGATTCGATTTGCAGACTTGGTATATATAATTAACTAGCTGGCTAACTTCTGCAAGGCATTAACATGATAATTAATAATAATTTGTAAGAGAATTAAACAATAGTTGGACTTAATTAATAAACCCAGCTCCTAAAATTAATAAGAAATGAAAATTATGAGGCTTATTCTTTTTTTTTGTTTAAAATTAACTACATATTTATAAACCGAGTTAATAATATATTGTCGAGTATAAAATTTCGATTCCTACTTATAAATGTCAAACTAATTATAAAAATTACCTTCTTTTCTTGCCATGAATTTTTTTTTTTTAAAATATAATGAATATACGATTTGATCATTAATTAAACTTTTTTATAGTGGTCAGTTTGTAATAAATTTTTGAATATAATTACTGTGCATTTTTATTTTAAGATTTTTTTGGCTCCATTTCAACTTAACAAACACTTTTCTATTATCTTCTTTATTTTTGCACTATAATTAATCATTGTGAAAGTTAATTGAAAATTATGAAAAGTAATATTTTTCCATATGAAATTCGAGAAAATAATCATAAGTTGAAAATTGCGTTTCATATTTCCAGAAAGTTATTAATATTAAAATAAATTGATATTGATGAAAAAATGTTGAAGTGCAAAATGATAGTTCATCTTAAATTTTTTTCATTATTATCATTAGAGATAAGATTAATTACGTACGTCTTTGCCAGTCAAACACTACAGGGGCAAATGAGCCTATGGGAAGTTTCCTTTTTGGATAATTAATTGTGAATTAAGAATCAAAATTAGGTGAATATTCAACGTCTGTTAGATTTAGCGCATGTATCAAGTGCTTAATCGATCATTATTATAATATTAAACCATCCACCTACTAATGATTATGAGACTATCAGTTGGATGGATAATATTTTATTTCAATATGTATAAATTAATTATTATATAAATTAATAACACAAAAATTCATATTAAATCATTAAATATCACCCTATGCTAGAAAGTGAACCAATCCCAGATTGCAATTTTACCAATTTTTGCTACTCTTATTAAGTGCCAGCTAATTTTTGTTTTAAGTTGTCATCAGAATAAAATAAATACGCTCAAAATATTAGTATGCCAAAGAGAAAATTAATGCTGTCTAAAATGAAAATCTCCCACTAAAAATTTTATATTATTCTTTTCTACATTATATTTTATAATACAATTGAAATTTACATCATATCACACAAAAAGTAGATGTGCACAAACTAAATATGAAAGAAACATGTTATTCTTTTTAATTCATATTCAAATTATTATATATATATTCAGTTATAAAATAACTCATGTGAAACAATAATATTTCATCAATTTTATATTTATAAATTAAAAATCAACTTAGTGTATAATTGGGTTAGGTCCATAAATAAAAAATATTCAGTTGATTTAGGCAATAAAATTTCACATAATTATACATAGCTCCATTATTGATAATAAAAAAAAATTGAGATGATATCTAATTTAGGTTTATTTTACCATTGAATAAGCTAATAACATAATATATAGTAATTATTTTTCACAATTTAATATTACCAATTTTGTTTAGGAGAGAAGAAATCAAACAAAGTTATCGTGGCATCCTATTATTTGTTTGGTTTGGTATAAATTTTTGAAAGAAAAAATCAATACTAAATAGATTTTTAGTTATCCTATTGATTTTCTTTTTGTTAGATGATAAAATTTCCCTCTTGCTGGAAACGACCTTTTAGATACACGTGTAAGCTGTAACGTCTGATGATTATGTGAAAGTCATAAACAGACAATTGACAAAACGAACGGAAATCCAGCCGCACGTCGGTTTATAAATTTTGATGATAAGCTTTTGGTTCTAACATGCTTTCTGACAGTCGTTTTTTTGTTTTGTTTTTTAATTTTTAAATTTTTAGATTTTTCTTCACAAACCATATTACCCACATTTTAATATTTCTCTTTTCGATGATTATATTATTCAAACAGGAAATAAAGTAATTAATAGTATCTCTAAAATTTCAAACTTACCCTCTAATTAAAAAATTCAATTTTGAAAACAAAACAGAACAAAATTCCAAGGCAACAAGACGGAAACTCGCACAACCACAGCCTGCAAGCTGTATTATTTAATTTTGATGGTCAATTTTGGTTTGCTAGGTCACTATTTCTCATTTGACCAGAGCCTCCTGACATGGTCAACAAAATAGCTCTACAAACACACATATATATAAACTGATTAACGTGTAGAAAAATGATTAATCATTCGCTTTATCGAGAAACCATCAGAATACATGGAGAAACCATCCGCAAAGCCAAAGAACAACATCTTGAAATATCTACCCAAAGCAGCTTCTGCAATTTACTTTCAAAATCCTCCCTTCAGTCCAACTAGAGATAGAAGATCAGATAATTATTTTCATAGAGTTAAACATCATGGCCGTAAAGGATTTTCCGGTCCTATCATATCCATTATCCCCGACGAAGTTCAGCGGAAAACCAAACACGGCAGCGCCAGCAGCTACGAGACCCAAGAGCCTACATCGCCTAAGATCTCCTGCATCGGCCAAATTAAGCACAAGAAGAAGATGATGAGCAAAACCCATAAGCACACTTCTCCTCCTCGTAACCAACAAGAAACAAAGCCTGCGTCTACTCCACAGATCAAGAAACACACATCCGCCATTAAAAAGTTGTTTAGCAGTTCAAGATCAGACGAAGGAAGGAGAAGATCTGATGCTTCGGTTTATGATAAGCATCCGCTTACTGATAGAGCGCATTCTCTGTGTCAAATGAAACGGTTTGCAAGCGGTCGTGATACATTTGCCAACTTTGATTGGTCGGCTCAAATTACACCGGTGGAATCAGATCACCAGAATTACTACTCCGATGACGATAAAGAAGAAGAAGAAGAAGAAGGGATACATAGTGATCAAGAAGAAGAAGAAGAGGTAAATATTCCTTTTTCTGGTCCCATAATAGTGGGACCAGTAGGGTCCTTACAGCCAAAGAAAGAAGTTAATCTATGGAAGAGAAGAACCATAAATCCACCCAAGCCTCTTCGATTGAATTTAATGGATTAAACAACCTAATGCCAATTATTTTTTCAATTTTCTTTCTTTATTTATGGAAATTGTCAATATTTGTTCTTTTGATATGTATAATTTTGTAATATAATTACAAGATTGAGAAGAACAGGATGAGACTTTGTGTTAAATTGCATAAATAGATAATATTCATAGGATGAATTATCAATTTGGACTCTCTTTTTTTTTTTTTTTTAATATTTGATCTATTTGCCTCAAAATCACTTTTTGAGGAAAATAAGCTAGTATGGTACTTTTAAAAAAATTATTTTTTCTCTTTTTTCACATCCTTATTTACCATGAATTAAGTTCAATATTTTAACCCTATAGTGAATGATGCAATTTTTTTAAAAAAAAAAAAAGAAGAAAAAATCAGTATTATTTAAGATGAAATATCGCAAAATGCCAGTATAATAGAAAAGTACATCCTGAATTAATTTAGAAATTAAAATTGAAATACATGAATTACGATACAAACAAAAAAAAAATCTAAGGAGAAGTTGTACTTTCAGTATATATTTATGTTTATGTCCATAAATTATAATGGGAATTTGTTAGTGTTAAGTTTTGATATTTAACTAAATCATTCAACTTTTATGTGTATATCATTTTCTCTGTTTTTATTAAATTAAAAAGAATGTTTGGCTTTTGCCTAGTGAAGTGAATAAGTGATTGATCCGATAATTAAGTAATGGAAGATGAATCCATAATCATGATATAGGAAAATGACGACGTGGGATCCTAATTAATTCAATAATCCACTTTCTTTCCCTGACAAAAAATATTTATTGCAGCAAATTTGTGGTATATTTTGAGAGAAATAGGAAATTTACGTACTGCATAATTTTAATTTTAATTATGTGATCTATTATTGTTGTTTGGAACAAGAAATCAACAACCGCTATCCGCTCTCAAATCTTTATCATGATAGTCATATTAGAGTATTTTTAATTATTTATTAAAAATCAATAGTTAAAATTAAATCTTATAAAAATTTTATAAAATTCAACACTTCAATATAAATTATCATACTGAATGAATATGAAGAGATTTTAATTTTACTAACCGAATGAGCTAAAAAAAAAAACCTTTTATTGTTAAATCAAAAGTCGATTTTTGCCCTATTATCTTTCAAAACCTATTGAATCCTTAAACTTTTAAAAAACAGTAATTAAATCTTAAATTACATTTTTTTTTGTTCGAAAAAATCCTAAGTCTCCAATTGTGAGAAAAAATGTTACTTTGTTCATTTAAAAGGGACCCACTAAAATTAACGAGAAAACATAATTTCTTAATATTTCGAAGTGCAAGGGGATTCACTTAAAAAAATAAGTTTGAAACCAATTAATGGCAATTACCATGGAACACATTTTGCTTCGTGTAAATATTTATCATATGTTCATTACAGTACTTTGTTAAGCAACAAACAATCTTGTAAGCTGATTTTCTAACAAAAATATATAAAACTTTGTTTTTTTTTTATGGTTGGTTAAATTAGATAAATAATCTTTCTTCAATTTCATTTCAAAATCTGTCATGCAACTAGTTATTGGGAATATTTTTTGTTAATGATAAAATAAAAGTTTGAAACCAAGCATTAATTTATTTGTTTTGAGGGAATTAAGTAAATATATATATATATATATATATATATATATATATATATATATATATATATATATATATCTTGTTTGGTTACTGAATTAATTAAGTATTTTTCTTCAATTTAATTAGTGTATATATAAGCATAGATCGCCCCATTGAAAGAAAACCTAGCAGGAGTAAATTCATAATATACTTATTTTCTTTTTCTTTACAACTTTTACCCATCAAATAAACTGTAAGGATGCGTTCGAAAATAATGCAATTTAATTTAATTAATCTGAATCAAGTTAGAGGGTTTTTTTAGCGTTTGGAATTACTATTAGAATAAATTTAGTAAAATAAATATTTATTTAAGCTAAATGTATACAACAACAAAATATTTTATAAGAAAAGAGAAAATTAATATAACATTAATCTTTCTGGCAATAAAAGAAATTAATAATATATGTAATTGATCCGGTAGATCACAAATCAAATTGAGATTAATTTTTATTTTGCAAACATAAAAATGGATTGTAATTTTTTTACCTAACAAAATTTGTTTAATTTAATATTATTAATGAGAATAACACTCCAAGTGTTGAGAATAGCTTTGTTCCCCCATTACTAACATTGCCCTTGGACAAGATATATGTTGATCTCACCATTATTTGGTTCCACCTAATCATAATCTTGATATAACTATTTAATTTGGCGTAATTTTTTTTATAATTAAAAATTTTAAATATACTTGTTTTGATTCTTTAATAATTTGAAATGTAAAAAAATGTTGCAAAATTCACATAAACGTTCTTGTTTGCGACTTTCGAATACAAGTGCAGTCAATTTCGGACATTATTAAACTTATGCGTCGCTATTTCATAATACATTTTTTCAAAAACGTTGACAATTAGTATCATCGTCGCCTTAAAGATGTGTAAGCAAGGCTAATAGCCGTTGCTGGAATGTTAAAAGGCGTCCTGAATGTAATTAAATAAAATCTCGCATTTTCTCTTTTTAAATTTATTTTTTCATGAAAAAATGAAACCAATTATTAGAGACAATTTATTCCGTTTGCAATCTATTTTTGCATAATTTTTTGGATACAAAAGTCTAACCGGATATTCAAATTCAATATTTTACAGTTCTAATCAACAGATCAATATAAAATTTATTTATTTTTTTATTGTTGATATTATTACTTTATGTAAAATGTCCGATTCATATTCCGGTTACTTTTTTCTTTTCTTTTTTTCAAAAAAAATTAAAATGAAAGGTAAAAGTTGCATGCTTCCTCCAAGTCCCAACCAATAATCTTTAACTCTATAAATAATTGCGTAAAGAAGCCGTCCACAAAAACATTCAGTTCGAGCTAAATATATTCTATGCTAAATCATAACAGATTCTTAGGCTGGGGGCAACTGCAGAGGAAGCAAAACTCCAGCAATCTTGCAATTTTTTTATTTTTATATTTACATTTAAAACTTGATTTCAAGCAAACTGATCATCCCAAAAGCATTGATGGAGTATTTTTAATTTTACCTGTTCTAAGCACTGAGATGAAGAGAATATAAGCCCACTAACTCGATCCTAAAACCCCCAAATTATTGCCTTTCTAAATTTCTTCATATTCTTTAGGAGGACACTAATTATATTTTCTTTAAAATCAACATTATATCTTCAATTCTTTTGTCACTTGTCAAGAATGATACTATCAGAATTTTCCTAAATTATCAATCCCTCTGTTTTTTTGTGATTTGTCTAATTCCATAAATATTCCTTGGTATCTTTCCCATGAAAATTTGTATAGAAATAGATGGAGCAGGAACAAACTTTTAACTTGCACTGCAAAATAAAACTCCCCCAAATTTGCAGGTTAATTAGCTATGGGCAGCAACCATAATATCAGAGAAAAAACCCACCATTATTCTACTAATTGGAGTATCAAATTTCAGTCATCAATCATTTTTCATCATTTTTTATATTTTCTTGCATATTAAGGCAAATATCTTGGATTGGTGGTGGACCAAATTAATAATAAAATACCACATAAAAAACTTCACTTAAGTGTCATGAATATGTTCTTAGATCAATAAAAACAGTGTTGTTTTCCATTAATTTCAAAATTAAGTAACTATAACGAAGAAGAAATTAATAAGGAATAAAATCTTTAAGTTACCTTAACTCCTTCATATCTAAGAATTTCCCCAATGAGTTCTCCTTTACCAGAGCCAACATACCTTCCACATATCTCACCATCTCTTATAAACAAGAAAGTGGGAACCTCAATCACGTCCATGTCCTTCAAGAACTGCATACAGCTATCGTTCTCATCACCGTTCATTCTAGCGAACACCACAGAATCAGACATCTGCTTCGACAATTTGATGACCAATGGGTAAACCTTCACGCATGGCCCACAGTGCTTCAAGCCCACATCAAGAACGATCAGCTTGTGATCAGTCTTATGATCATCGATCAGCTTCTGAACATCTTCTCTGGAATGCAGCTGCACCACGGAAGAATGGCTGTCTCCGTAATATAGCACATCTCCCATTAGCTGATCTGGCCCGATGGCTTCCTCTTCGTGAATCTTCTCCATGCCTTTGTAGAAGCTAAAGTGGGGAACTTTGTCTACGTTTTCTCTCCGGCAAAGCTCCCTCGTCTTCTCCGATTCATCGCCCATTACGAGGAGAAAGTTCACGTCGTTACAGGTCCGGCTGAGCTCCACCATGAAAGGGTAGATTTTGCTGCTGTTGACGCTGTGGCTGGCGGCGTATTCCACCACAACAAGCTTGTTCTTGGCCGCTCTAAGGGCTTCGTCGAACTCCTCCTTGCTGTGAATCTTTACTACTTTTTCATCGTTGAGAGGTTTCTTCATAATATCAGAGGCAGCTGTGGCTTTTATAACCAAGTGTGCTCTGTTTGTCTCTAGCTTTGCTCCTTGAGGTTTTTTAGTTGGTAGAAAGGAGACATTGAAGGAAAGAGGACTGAGTACTCTAGGGATGCTTGAAAGAGATAGAGAAGATGGTGGTGGTTTTGAGAGGAAATTTGTGATTGTAGCCATGGCAAAGAATCTATGCGAGAGAAGCAAATGGCAGGGAGATGAGAACAGAGAAAGAAGGGGAGAGAGACCTGTTGAGTTATTAACAAATCTTAGAGGCCGAAAATAGCAGCCACCCGTTGAATTGGGTTTGTGATTAATGGTATCCACAAATTTGGGTCGGAGGATTTTTATCATCTTATGTTTGCTCTTTCATGATATTATTAAGAGTCAGAAATATCAGGGTAGCTCCTTTTCTCAGCCCATTTTAACACCTTCTTCTTACAATAGTTGGTCTGGCCTCTAAGGTGATACGGCCTAACATGCAGGCTGATAATTTTTAAACTCAAAATCATGCAATTTTCATAGGAAAAGCCCAATTAACTTGGGCCAAGATTAAAGAACATCTAAGACCACACGCACGATTTTTAATTTTATTCCTAAGCCAACAAGTTACTATTAGAATGTCAATTTCTTATGAAAAATAATAATAACAATTTATATATATTTTTATATGATATTTTATCATTAGTTTGGTTTATAAATAAATTATGAAACTAATTAGAATCATCCTGCCAATATTTACATGTTCCTTTTTTTCTTTAGTTGCGAAATTTGATGAAAAGAAACTACGATTAAAATATTCTCCAAATTAGATTTTGAATGTTTGTTATGTATTTTACTAGCTTTTATAAAGACCAAAAGTGAATGAGTAAAAAAGCTAATTCAGTTGCTCTTTGTAGCAGATCTCACCTGATATGTCAATATCCTGTGTTTTAGACATATTGTTAATGCTCAAACCATTTGTCGAATCATAAATACGAAATGATGAAAAAATAAAATAGCATTGTCCTATTTAGATTTGCAATATTTACTACCAAAAGAAAAAAGCTTCCACTTGTACTAGCAAAAATATTTTATATATTATTTCATTAGCTTAAAAAATGTAATGAGAAGTAAAAATTTTGCTGGTTTTAGCCACTCAATTATCTTATCTGATAAGGACAGCATCCTAATTGTCATAACCCACAATTGTATGTTTCAAATAGATATGGGTTAATTTCGAGTTTGAAATTCAAATCCGAATTAAAAAAAAAATGCTATATCTAGTTTCAAACATAATACTAAGATTATATCAATAGTTGAAAGCGTTGAACTGTTCATTTTCTGAAGCAGAACAACCTTGAATGCTGTTGAGATAATAGGGAGTACAAAAATAAGAGTATGAGAAGAGGAGCACAACTAAAAAAGAATAACAAAGGGATACGATCCCCAATCCCATGGACAACTGTTAAGTCAGCATATTTACTTGCACTATCCACATCCTAATTGGATACAAGCTAGAAACTTTCCAATTTGCTTTAGAGTAGAATGTTATAAGCTGAAAAATCAATTATGGACCAAAAAGAAAAGTAAGGAGTTTTTTTTTTTTTTCCTAAGAAATAGTATTGTTTTTCTTTGTTAATTTTATCGCAATGTCTCTACATTTTCAGTGTGTTGGCCCTGTTGGGAAATTTTTCTTTTTTTTTTTTTTGGGGGGGGGGGGGGGTCTTTCTCAAACAATTTAATATTTATTCAACAAATTTTCTTCATTCTTAAATAACTTCATCATATCATCCGAAAAACCTTGGAAAAATTAAGAACATGGGACACTACACTTATCGTTCAATTAATACTGAGATTTACCCATCTTTAATGCCTCAGACCTGCCCTGCCCTGCCCTCCATATCCTTCAAATACAGCCCCCTTTTTACTACAGCTGACAAATTTGCCAAATACCTCTCTAAAATGAATCCCCATAATTATTCATGGATCAAATTAATAATAATTTGGTCTATAAGTTTGTCTATAATATGATTTTTTTTTGAACTTATCGTCCAGATTCACAAGGTTTTCTTTTCTTCTTTTTTTCTTGATTAGGATTAACTGAGAATTTTATTTTAGAATTACAATATCACTTGATTGTCCATATTTTATGAAATCTGAATCCATCAAATAATATGACCGGGGATTGATTCTAGTCCAGCTCTCTTATAAACACAAAGAAACACATTATTTGAGAACACCATCCTAAAGAACTATCCCTTTGACTTGGATGATTAAAATTTCCCCAACTGAGCATGAATCAAAATAATCAATAACAAAGATTATTATTATTATTATTATTTTGAGTAAATTACTCCGATAATTGAATATACTTATTCATCCATCTATTTTTTTAAAATACATTATGACATTCCTAATATTTATTTGAATAATATATAGCTCTATTTATTTTTACTGTTATAGACAAAAAAAATATTAATTTTCTTTTTTATTTTAAAAATACTAAAAAAAATTAATATCATCATGACATCATAATATCAAATTTGTCTTTTTTAATGCATTTTTAAGTTAATTAAAAGAGTAATTTTTATATTATTAAAGCAAAATTTCAGTTGATAATATATCAGTTGATTATCAGAATACTTCGTTCAAAAAGAAAATTTTTTAATTAACGAAAAAACTTCATAATGTATTTCCAATTTTCAAAACCAAAACAGAGTAATTTAGCATTATTATTATTATTATCGAAAACATTATCACTTTATTAATAATAAAATTTGCACAATGAAGCAGAATCACAAAATCCACAAAAGCTGAGTCGGGCCAAATAACAACACTGCAAAAGTCAAGATTCAGTGCTGGCCACCTAAGACTTTTTTTTTTTTTTTCCCTTTGCAAAAGTGCCTTTCTAATCCATGTGCGCCTTGTGTACTCCCAACTCATTTTACCAAACTTTCCTTGCTTTCACATGCCCTCACTTACCCCTCCCTACTCCATAGTCCATTCATCTCTGTCCTTCACCTTTAGATTTTTTTCTTTTTCTCTTATCTTTGGAAACATGACGGAAAATTCCCAGAATCCGATTCTCATACAAATCTATAGAAAATACGTTATTTATATAGGTGGCGGTGGCGACGGAAAACAAAATTTTAACAAGCCCTTTATTTCATCATCTGATTGTACTGTTCTTCGTTCCCACTAAACTTACTCATGGCCACAGAAAAAAAAAGCTCTTGATTTTTTTTCAAATTTCACAATGAAGACAAGAAAACCCCAATATCCAGCCATGGAATTTAGATAAATTCCAAAATAAAAAATACAAAGGATCATAAGAAAAATCAAGATTTAGGAGAACGAAAAAAAGAGAACCTAAAAATTAGAAAAAATAAAAATAAAAAACTTAAGGTGACAAAAAGGGAAAAGGGGTAGAACAGAGTCATTGCAACATAAATATTGAATAATACCAGTTGTTTGTTACCTCAACCTTTGAAGTTAAGAATTTGAAGGTTTCTCAGGTTTTCTGCAGAGAATCATATGCATCGGAGAGAAAATACCGGTGTCGCCGCCCCTGGTGAGATAATCGGCGGTTTTGAAAAGCATCTCGTGAACATCGACGGTTCCTTTCGGCGCTATACCCAAGGCAGCCAATATAGTGATGACAATGTGATTCCTCCAGTAGGCAATCCTCCCCATCTTCAGCCTCGTCCACCACGCCTGTGCCCGTGGTTTCGCCAAATCTCTCTCTTTCACCACCTCGAAACCGACTTTCCTCGCCGTCTCGGCTATGTCGGCATAGCTTCTCAGTCCGGGCAAAGCATCTCCTCTTTCAATGCCTTGGATGATTTCCACGTGTTCAGGATCGCTAGGCTTGTACTTGTCAGTTGTAACCCATTCATACGAGACGTACAGCGATCCAGGCTTCAAGACTCGGAAGATCTCCGCATAAACCTCTTCCAGCTTCGGCGCGTGGCAGGTTGCTTCGATCGAGTACGCGCCGTCGAAGCTGTTGTCCTGGAACGGCATCTGGAGGAAATTCCCGCATACAACTTCACATAGTGAATCTAAACCAGCCTTCTTGTTGTGCAAACGCGCACGTTTCACCTGATAATCGTTGATGGTGATTCCAACGACATTGGATCGTGAGTGGGCGGCGATGGCACGCATGGGTCCACCAACGCCACATCCAACGTCCAGGATTCGTTCTCCTGGCTTTACGTCGATAAGATCGACGGCCATCTCCTCATGGAGGCGCGTAGCATCTCGGTGGGACTTGCCAGGTACCGAGGGAGAGAAGTGGAAGGATTGACCCCATCCCCACTCGTATATATCTGTAACCAAGTTGTAAAATGTGTCCACAAAATCGGGGACTTTCTCGGCTGTTTCGATCTCTTTAGGGCGGCGAAAGAAGGACCAGTACTGCTTGTAGTTGTCTCGAACTTTCTCAGCAGAGATCGAACCGCCGGATAGATCTACGGCGCGTTTGCCTTTTTGCTCCGCGGGGCCGAGAATGCAAACGAACCAGAAAAGGCCGACGGCAAGGAGAGCTCCGGTACAGAAAAGAGCAAGAGAGTCCATTGTTGTAGAAAGAGCAACGGAGAGCGGCTCCCTCTTTTATCCTGTTTGGGCATTGTGTTGTGGAGTTTTTGGGGGATTTTATTTGATGTCTGTGTACATGACAAAAGCACGCGCCATGCGCGTGTTCAAGACTTGCTATTACACAAACACGTGTAGATTTGAGGGCATGATCCATGAATACTGATACGTGGGCTATGTTGTAAGTTCAAATTTGATCTAATTTACTGTTCTACCCTCTCATATCTTCCGGATTACTTTCGAAGAAAAATTCACGTACAACTGACTATTTCATCTCTTGTTATTGTTTGTGATTTTCAGTTTACGACTAATGAGTGAAAAATAAAGCTACATAAAAGGAATTCATTTCGTCATTTTAAAATATTTTATTTTTATTTTTAAGTAAGTTAAAAACATTTAATGAATATTTAAAAATTATTAACTAGATTTCAATTAGATTTATAGATTAACTTAATCGTATTATGTTATGCTATAAAATAATATTCAATTTACATATAATATAATATGATTAAATTATTCATGATGAGTCAAATTTAGATAGTATTCTCTCTACCTAACTCATATTTATTAAATAAGAATATGAAATATAATAAACTAAAAATTAATTATAATCTTAAAAAATAAAGAAAATCATAATTTGAAATAGATAAAAAAATTATTTATATAATACATAGGGAGTATTTCAAGTTCGGATAAATGAATTTAAATTCATTTGATTACAATTTTGAAAAAACTATTTTCTAAGATTAAAATTTTATTAATTAATAATTTAATTATTTGGATTTTATAAAATAGCATATAAATATAGAGAAAACTTTTGTAAAAAAAATGTCTATATATAGTTAATTTTCAATAGTGCACATCTATATAAAGATAATAATATAAAGAAACTAACAATCGAAATAATAATGTATAAATACAACTATACCAGCAGGTCAAATAACGTCAACATTGTTTTTTTAGTTTTATAGGGATATGGTTACAACTTACGACCTACCGATCGAAAAGCAGGGAGAGATAGACTACCATAAGATACATCTCATCTAAGTATTTAAAATTGTTGTTACGTATTAAAAAAAACAGATTTAAAATTTTTTGATTTAATTAATTAATTTTTTAATTTTTTATAAATTTTTTTTAAAAAATTATTTATTTATCCGCTTTTATCTAAAATCAGTTTTTAAAATTCAAAAAATTTTAAAATAAATTTTTTTTCAAAAATAATTTTAATAAATGCAATATCAAACTTTAACCGTAGAAATCGTCATCATCTTGGCATTTTCATCGCTATAACTAAAAAAGGCAGGGAGTAGACTGTCCGTTAAATTTTTTTTCACTTTTTTCGAGACGTAAATGACGCGATTCCAATTCCAGAGTAGAAATTATTGTCTAATATAAGTGCAATAATAATTAAAATAAAAAATTAAGAGGATTCCATTTTCTCAAAATTAAATTTGATTTTGAGTTGGTGGACCACACTGAGTTCTGATAGATCACGGTCCTGACAATGTGATGTGGGCCATAGCTGTCTTTGACGGGTACTTTGGTGTAGTTTAATCACTTCTCAGCGAGTTGACGTGTCGACTGTTAATTTGCTATTTTTCTATTTCATCTGAATTTGACGTCATTTCATTATCATGTGATTCCTAATCATCGTCCATTTCTCTAGTGTTTGCATCTGATAGCACCACTAATAATCAAAATAATAAATATATATACATGGAACTTATTTAGGAATTATTAATAAAAAACCTCATCATTATACAGGTGGCAATTACGGAAAGCCGTTTTTATCCCTGATCCGTCCGTCTAAATCCAAGTACGGATAGACGGTAAAAGGGCGCTGATTTTTTTTATATATATATATATAATTTATACAATTATGCTCTCTTTCCATTTTCATCTTTTAATTAACTTCTTTTTTTTTTTTACCTTGTGAATTGGCCCCATTAAATGCATTCTGAAGCGATACATTTAGAAACAACATTTTTTGGGAATTTTTTTATTTTTTTATTTTAAAAAATTAAAAAAATGGGCATAATAAATATTTTTTAAAATATTTTTTAAAAAATAAATTAAAAATAGTTATTTTCAACTAGTGTTTTGACATTTAGCAGCAATTTTAAATGCGACCAAAGTAAAATCATTTTTATATTCCAAAGAAAAACTGCTTTATAACATTATAATTATTTTACTTGTAACTGCAATAAATAATAAATGTAATGATTTTTCAAATTTTAAAATTGATATTTTTCACAGAACTTAAGCATTATAATTCTCGATTTTTTTAAAATAAGAATGTAAATCAATTATTTAAAATACATATAGATCTAATTAAGTTATTTTTTGTTAACTCGATGAGCAATGTAATCGTTAGTTAGAGCAAGTTTAGTGTGTCAGGTCATTAAGCTATGTAATCCTTAGTTAAGTAATTTCCTTTAGAAAGTTGTTTTGATCACAGCTCGAGTGTGTCCTCATTTTCTGTATATAAACTATTTACTTAATATACAACTGATTTTAGTTATTTTTTTATCACAAGTTCAGTTTGTCATTATTTTATGTATAAAACTCTTCGAATTGGTTTTCATCAATAGTTTGAGCTTTTCATCACTTGTTTCGTTATTTTTTCATTTGAAAAATTCTTTCTTCAATTTAATTTTATATTTTCTTTTATAAACGAATTAAATGATTTAATTATTATTATGTTTAAAAAAATTACAATTAATTTTATGATTGCAAAGTTAAATTTATGAACAAATTACAAAAACTCTCGTAAAATTTTAATAAATTATAACCATAAATAAATTTTTAAAAAATTAACAATTTACCTCTCTATCGTTTGAGATAATATTTATTTTATTTGATACTGTATAAATTTTAAAAATTGTAATGCAATATAACACACTATTTTTTTATGTTTGAAATATTTTGTTTGGATTTTTTCTATAATTACCTTTTATAAGAGTTTAGACATTTTTCTTATTAACAATAATTGTAATTTGTAACTACAAAATAATAAATATATTTAAGTCACAATTTCTCTAGTTATTATTGCAAATAACATTTTTCTAAAAATATATGAGGATAAACTGTTAATATTTTAAAAAAATTGTTTTATAGTTTTAATTTGCTAAAATTTAGGGGAGTTTCCATAATTTATTCTAAATTTTTTTTATGATTCAATTTATAAATAAATATGGGAATATAATTAAGGGAAAAATCAGCTTAAAACTAATTTTGATTTTTTCTGTCGTGGGGGAAAAAGTCTTGATTTATGTTTAATTGGCAAAAATTTAATGTTCTTTATGTTTGTTACTTTTCAACTTTGTACTCACATTGTTTTATACGTTATAAAACAAATATGTACACCGATTATTACAAGAATAACACTATGGAATTTGAATTAATATCTTAAAATCACTAACAGATAATATTTATTATTCTAATTACTGGTACGATTATAGTAATCTCCTTATCATATAAAAAATATATTTTTTTTAATTTATAAACAGAATTATGAATTTGATTTAGATAAGTATATTTAAATATCATAATTTTATTGGAAAAGAGACGACAAGGAAACTTGGAAAGCATTAGGAAAAGATTGCAACAGGCTGTAACTGTAGCTATAGATATGTACGGAAGATTAGCGTTAACATGGAAGCTTCGTCTGAAAACCGAAACAAGCTTTTACTTTGCCGGTTGCCGCCTTCCACTTTCTTTTCCAAAAGATACTTTTGGGCTTTGGATTGGATCTGCGAATGATCTCACTGCTTTATTTGCCTTTTTTTTTTTAAAAAAAAAAGAAGTCTTTAAGGAATATTCAGTTGATTTTCTTTTAATTATCGAGACCTGGGTAAAAAATTGTAAATTGATGGACATCGCTACCCTCCCTTGGAAGGGTTACTGTTTGCTTGCTGTCATTAAATGTGGGCTATAAATTGAATAACAACACTGGAGCCCTTAAATGATCCAGCAAAATTTCGGCCTAGAAAGGGCTATTTCTTGCAAATTCTTATATTATGAGAAAAATCCCTTTATTTTTTACATGTTTTAAAAAATAAAATTTTTTCAGTATCCAGCGTTGTAAATTACGGCTTCATTTAGTTTAGCAGTTTCAGAATCAAAATGAGGCGCAATTATAATTAAAATGATTAATCACTTTCTTTCGTTGCTACAGTACATAATCAGAATTAAATTTTTCTTAAACTGACCATTGGCCATTACTCGATGATAGTACGAGTCTGGAAGTTAAAAATCCAGTACATTGATCATCTTCACCGATCTGGCTGCTTAACATCAGTGTGAGTATGAAAATTTTAATTCAAAAAGGAATGAGATTTGATTGACTAAAAAGGGAAATAAATAAGGCCAAATGAAAAATCAAGATTTCCCCCTCTAAAAAATAAGGACTAGAGGCCGAACCTAAGATGGCCACAACAGCCATAGCGATAACTCCTAAAAAATCCAGCAGTGGACCATCCCATTCCCGCCATATATAATTAACTTTTAACTTTGTTCACAAATGGATGTAACATTCTGCCCCACTAACCCTTTTCTATAAAACCATGCCCAGACTCGCGACTTCATAAATAGGTAAGTTGCCACTTTTTTTAATGTTTGCCTGTAGGCTTTACCCTCTGCCGATGAATCTCAGCCATTGATTTTGTTTTCTTTAAATATTAATTATTTAGTCTAATTCTCCCTCTTTTTTAAATTTCAAATTTTCATTCTGATAAAAAAAAAAAACTGTTAAAGGTTTAAATTTATGAACATAGCATTGCTATGACGTTCCGAATAAATTATCAATTACTAGAATCATACGCCTCAAGGGAGGTCACCCACTACTTCCATAACACTACACTCAACTAACCATATCTTCATAGCACTAACTTTTCATTTCCATAATAACCTCTTTTTTACAATAATCACCCACTCTCATCAAACACACACCTCTGGTGATAACCACTCATTAACACTATATAAAGTAAATAGCAACAACCTATTAGGGGGGCTCTTCTTCATCCTCTTCTTTCTCTCTCTTTTACTTCCTTTTCATCTTCATATTTTATAAATTCTTATCTCATTTATATTTATGAATATTATGTTCATAATACGCATATTGACTTCACTGTTGGAGTGTTTACGTCAGCCTCACTGACACCCTCATAATTCTATTATCTTTGCAGAATAAGTTTTTGGTAAATCCTAGTAACATCCTCAAATGGGTTGCAATTGTGAGATATATTAATAAAAATTTTACAAAATTTATACTATTTATTAGCAACTAGTTAACAATTATCAACAATAATTATCTCAAATCAATAAACCAAAAAATGCATTTGCCAGCATTTAAGACTTCTAGGAAGATACATACGGGTCTTGTTGATTAGGAAATTAAGACTTTAAAAAATTGACCCACCAATTGTATTGGCAGACTGAACAAATGGAATACCAATATACCATATAACTATGAATATACTTAAATTTAGCTTTTCTCCAACATCGCCAATTTCTAACATTAACCTAACATTAAAAGAAAATTTTTTATTTGGATTGAATTGATTTAAATTAGTAATACATTCTCATATAGAAAATAATTTTAAATATGTAATTGATAGTAAATATTAATTTTCATATATAATAACTTATTTATATATTAAATCTAAATAATTATATTTTCAACATGAAAGAAATAAAGGGGAACAAGGAAAGAAAAACGCCGCCCATTACACAAATTGTGGGTTCTTAAATGGTAATTGGGAAATATTTTGCTTGCATTAGTAAATTTATTGAATTTGGGTTTCTAGGCCGGTGCATCGGCATTTAGCAACCTACAGCAGTGAGCCCAATTCAATCTTGCACGCCACATTGCGTAATTACAATTTGCACGCCTGATCCAAAATTAAACAAAGGTCTTATTTTCTTGCATGAACTTACAAGCTAAGCATCTTCCGTCGAGTCACTATCCCTCTTTTCTTTTATTTTTTCTCTGTTTCTTTTCTTATTTTTAACTAGAATCTAGTAATTTACCTTTGAAAAAGGAAAAGGCAAAATGTGACTAACGTAATACCGATTTTTTTTTTGTGTTAGAACTATTCATTTCCATATCGAATAAATGATACATTCATATATGTACAAAATAATATTAAAAGAATCTGAATTGAAGCAAAAAAAAAATATAAAATTGAAATTACTTGTTAATTTGACTCATAAATTAATTTTAGATTAGATTACCTATGGCAAAAAAAAAATTGTTTGAAAGACAAAATTTCACCATCAGCCAAAGTTATAGACTAGTAAAATAGGCAGTTATAAATAGAGAAGTGTAGATTTCACTTGTTCATTAAAAGTAAAGTAGTTGCTTCGCGGCTTTTAAGGTTTCTCTACCTGGATTTTGGGCTGTTTCGTTTATTGTAGGTCATTGTGTTTACAGTTATAGTCTGAGAAAGAAAATTAAGAGATTAGGGAGATGGAAATTTTGTGGGGTTTAAGCCATCTGTTTATGACAATATTCCTGCATAATTTCGCCACATTCATGGTGATTCCTTCCATCACCGACGTTACAATGTCTGCACTCTGTCCGGGGCAAGATGAATGCTCCTTGGCCATCTATTTGACTGGATTCCAACAAGCAGTAAGTTTTCTCTTACTCTTCTTCTGTTTTCCGACATTTCTTTCCCTTTCTTGTACCATTTTCCTGTCCTGCATTCTTGTTTCTTCTGCAACTTTAATGTTTTTCCATTGGATTTGTCAATTTGGCTCCTAAACATTTTTATGATGGTCATTCCTCCGTTAGTTTCAAAATCAAAATTTGAATGAAATTAGCTAGCAAGTTCACTTTATGGCATTTTTTTTTTCTCAAAATTTTAATCCATCTTGAATTTTTATTGCAATTTTACGGTGAATCATGAAAAAAGGTTTTTTTTTTAAAGATTAAATGGAGTAATTAAAATCGACTGTAAATTAAGCTAATTTGATAAAAAAAAAAAAACTAATTTGGAAGCAAATTAAATGATCATCGCGTCAAAATTTGGCTAGCAAATTTCACCTTCAGCCATTCTTCATGACTAAAAATGTAAGGGTATGTTTGTGTCTTGCTTGTCCATCAAGTTCATTTACAGATTCACCAGCTTATTTATTCTTGCTTTTGTTAATTTTATCCTTTTTCTTTCGGATCAAATGACACTGTAATTTGTTTCTAAAGGTCTTCATGTTGAATCTGCAATTAGATTAAGTTTGACTTAGATTTTCAAAGTTTGATTGCTGTTGGTGAGGTAATTAGTTAGAAATTTAGTTTTATGATTTTTTCTCAAATATCAAACATATTAATTAGTACAAAATCACCTACATAATTGATCTGCATTTATACTACAAAATGTAAATCAATTATAGCTAGGCAACAGAAATATAGTATTGGCTTTCATAAATTTACATAAATTAAATTACACAAAAAAATATAAATCATGTTTATATGTTCATTTATGGATCAAATAATAATACATTATCATATATACAAAATTAATTCGTAATTTATGAATATAAAATTATGTATAAAAAAATATTTTTTTAACATTATAATGAATTATTAATTGGATTAATAAAGCACCGAAATGAGAATCTTCCTTCATTAACAGAACCAGTGATGTACAGTAAGAATCAGAGTTTCTATTGTCCAATCATAAGAAATTTCCCTGCAGCTCCACATGGGAAATTTGCCAACCGCCTTACATACATCACTTACTGTTTTTCTTTTAGCAAAGGAAAAATAAACAATGGGAAATTCGTAAAATGCATTTTTGTTTTCTGAATTGTAGTAGTTTTTTTATTTAGTCTCTAAATTTTTATTTTATTATATGAAATCATAAAAATTAATTTTAGTATAAATATGATGATGATTAATAAAAGTTAATAATCATTAAGTTTTTAAATAATTATTTAACATTGTAAAATTAGAACTAGCCTATACTAAAGTAATTATTTAGAAGTTCAATAAAATATAATAAAAATATATAACTTAATAAAGAAAGAATTTTATATTATCAATTCAATATATATTTTTGTTGTTATTTAAATCTATAATTTAGTATCTAGATTAATCAATTCATACTTATAAAATAAAAAATTATTTTTATTATATAATATTTTGTTATTTTTAATTTAAAAAAAAACTCCTTTAGTTATAATATAATATAAAAGTCAAAGTTAAAAACATTCGATTGCCGTTATGAACTTCAGATACTACTAATATCAAATGTCTCTAGTGGCACGAAATCTTCGTTTATAATTAATTAGAAAAGACGGTTATATGTGGCATTTTTCAACAAGGTGTCGAATGCTATTATTCTTACACATGTTACCGTGCCCTGGAAATGTGTTAGAAGATGAATATACGACTCATCTCACTTTTTGAGTCTTTTTCCACTCTACTCGACTTTTGACAATCAGCACATGTTGCTGCCATCTTGTTTTTATAAGGAAAAAATTTGTCTGCTTTATTATTATCTTTTTTTTAAAAAAAAAAATTGCATTAACTTATTTGCAATCTGAAATGGGGTTTTTTTAGATTTTTGCATTAAATGAGGAAAATTGGTGGTCATCAAATGGGATTGTGTGATGTTATGCAGATCATAGGGATGGGGACATTGGTAATGATGCCTTTAGTGGGTAGTCTTTCGGACAAGTATGGAAGAAAAGCTCTGCTTGCTGTTCCAATGGGTCTTGCTATAATTCCCCTAGGTAAGCTTGCTTTTGTCAAATTATACTCTCCATTTTTTTTTACACTGTCATATATTCATTTTATAATTGATTAGTTTTTTCTTACCAATTAATTAAGAATTAAATGTGGGAGACACCGTTCTTAATATTTCTCTTAAATTAATTTTACAGGTAAATTAGGGTTTTTTTTTTCTTTTTTTTTGGGGCAAATTTCACTTTTTCTAGGTTATTACTTTTGTCTCCATATGATTAAGGCTTGAACCTCGTCATTCTGAATTCTGGAACTCCATTTTTTTCATTTTCTTTCTATTTTGTTTGATTGTAGTTAAATGGGTCCTACACGACTTATTTTTGGTTTCCGCATTTTGGAGTATTTAGGTATGTACGTGGAGAGGAGCGTATTGTGTATATTAACTTGAAAGTCGAGCATAATATGTATGGGCTTTAGGCTTTTAAAAGGCGCATATTACCTCACTTTTATATATGTCTTTGATTCAAATCTATTCTCTTACTGTAACTCAAAAAAAAAAAAAAACCTTAGAAAGTCGAAAGGCTCAATAGAAATTAAGAAAAAAAAAATTAATATATATATTTTTCTCAATTTTTTATTTTTATTTAGTTCTATTTGCTAGGAAAAACACTAAATTATTTTCTGTCAAATAAGTCCTCAATAAAATTAAAATTCAAAGTTTGAGGGTGCAATACAATAATTTTGATAAATTTAAAGGCCAAAAAATGAGCTTTTTTATTAGTTGCCTGAGAATTGGCAATGCAGGCTTCACCTGACATAAGCCATGAGAAAATCCCCAGACAAAAGCTAATTGGAAAAGACCACCAGATCTCCAAAAGATTGGAAGGCAAATGCAAGCACATGTGTCCTAGAAACTGAGCTTTTTCAAATTTGAAGCCTAAATGATAAAAAGAAACATTTAATTCCTAGTCTTATTTATTGACTTGGTGGCTTTGTTTAGCAACACGATAGCCTTTTTTTTTTTTTTCTGTAGAACTTATGAACTTAAGAGCTTCGAATGGAGAATACAAATGCCTATAATCTTGATGTGAAAAATTAGAATCTACCTAAGAACTCGCTTATTTTTGGGAAATAATTTGTTTTAAAAAAATATATTTTAGAAAAATATATTATTTTTATATGTTTGATTGCGATACTAGAAAAATAACAAAAAAAGTAAAATATTATTTTCTTTTTTTATATTTGATAAATTTTAGAAAATTACATTATATTTTTTGAATGAGAAATTGTTACCCTTGTATTTGAGAATAGAAAAATATATTTTTAGAAAATAAACGGAGGGGCAGCATTGGAAATTAATTTGGATTCATATTTTCTTCGTCATTTTGCAGCTACATTAGCTTACGGCCGAACGAAGTATTACTTCTACGCTTATTATGTGCTCAAGACTCTGACCGCCATGTTTTGTGAGGGAAGTGTCCACTGTCTTTCCCTCGCCTATGTGGTAAATCTTTTCTTCTACTTTTTAAAACAACCCAATCATTAAAAAAAAAAATCCAGAGAAATAGATGGACTGAGAGAGTATAAAGGCCCATATTCAGATAATAAGTTGGATAGAAAGTGCAATGGGCTTGATGCCGATTTCGGCATTTCCATCTATTTTCCCTCCATACACACAAACCGTAGGATACAATACCGAAGAAGAAGTATTGGGTCCTGACATACTTTCAAATTATCCTCAGGCGGACAATGTTTCTGAGGGGCGGCGAGCGTCGGCGTTTGGAATCCTTTCAGGGATTGGATCATCGGCGTTTGTTTGTGGAACACTTTCTGCTCGTTTACTCTCCACTGCCTCCACCTTCCAGGTCTCCACATACTCTCTTGTTTCATGGTTTTTGTTTTTAACCTATAAAAACAAAGCGGAACTCCTTGATTAATGGGTATCGATGGGTTAACCAGGTTTCAGCTTCACTGGCTTTTGTGGCCCTATTGTACATGAGAGTTTTCCTTCAGGATTCAATCATTGATCAAAACCTTTCCACGCCCATAATCTCCAAAGGAAAGGGTAAAGTTGATGCCATCGATGATCCAAAGAAGAATGTGCAGATTTTTAAAACGATGCCGTCCTTGGAGGATATGCTCTGCTTGCTAAAGAGCAGGTCAGTGGGTGTTTTTACGACTAAATTGCTTTTAAATTTGCTTTCCGTGATGCCGAGATGCTTTATTTTGAAGTCTCCAGTGATTAATATGCAAATGTTTATTGGCAGTGTTACTTTATCGCAAGCTGCTGTTGTTGCGTTTTTCAGCAATCTTTCAGATGTTGGCCTTTATGCTTCGTTGATGGTACCTTCCTAAATCAGACCTAAGCATTGTTTGCTTTTCTTTAGCACCGAGTTTGGGAAGTCCAAATTTGAATAATTCAATTCATTCAATAAGCCCCGAATTGAAAACTCAAAATCCGACCATTCAAAGAAAAAATTGTTTCTTAATTTTTAACTCTAAATTGATTTCGTATAGACACCTGTGTTTACTTTTTGAATCGTTCCAAACAAAATATAAGTCAAATGAACTATCTCACTTGTAAATTTATACCAAAAAATCGCTTCAGTTGAATTTTTTAATAGAACTGAATTGCATACCACAAGAATTTTTTCGAATGACAAGTACAGGAATGGCTTAATATTGGACATCAGTAAGCATTGTTGTTTCTGGTTCAAAACCAAGTAATTGCAGGCTTAAAGACTTGTATATATAAAAGGTACAGGCTTCAAAAAATTCAAAAAAGGTATTTGCTACCGCAAATCCAATTCAGGTTTTATGGCTGATAAACTAAGATCAGCAATATGCGCCAAAGGCAATACTGGAGTACATCCTCAGTTCTGGTAATCTTGAGTGATTATATTTTCCACACCCAGTTTGGGACAAATGTCTTAGTGCTGTAGTAAGCATGCCATTTTCAGTGCGACTAACAAATGGAAGGCTAAACTGATTCATGTCCTTAGAAAAGGGAGCTTAAGCTTTTTAGATGTAGGTACTGACCTTTATAATTTAAACCTGAAGGTGGTAATTGTAGCATTTCGAGCTAGCTAAACTGAACTGAATGATGCTTCTCTATGCAGAGCAGCTCCTAATATCCAACGTTTTTCTTTTCTTTGCAGTACTACTTAAAGGCAAGGTTTCAATTTAATAAGAATCAGTTTGCTGACTTATTGGTAATTTCTGGGATTGCTGGGACAATTTCACAGGTTTGCACTGATTTTTTCTTGATTTTACTGAAATTCTTGTGTTCGCTTTTTTCTTTATTTTTATCTTTTCTTTTCTTTTTCTTATTTGCTAGTGCATTCCCTGGTTCATTTTTGTTGATTTGAAAGTTTATGTAAACTTGCAGTTGCTTCTAATGCCCTTAATGGCTCCCCTTTTAGGAGAGGGAAGGTTGCTTTCAATAGGACTTTTTTTCACATGTTCACATGTAAGGACCTTGTTTTCTATACAAGATATCATGTGTTCGCATTGCATTAATCGACATTTATTCTTTCATTGCTACTCTGGGCATCTTTTTAGATATAAGTTTTTGAAATTTCACTCTCTGCTTCTTAAATACTAGGTAATGCAGTTATAACATATACATAGTTTGACGAATTATGGCTTGTTTGCAGATATTTCTTTACAGCATTGCATGGTCCTCCTGGGTATGTCTTTGATACTTATATAGCATCTGCAAGTTTCTCTTTGATTTTCTTATAATTTTTGTTTTGATAGATAGTAGGCTGTATCAGTTTTACTATTTGTTTGTGCTTTTTGCTTTAGCAAACTTCTGCTTTGCCTTAGTTGCTAACATTTCACAAGCTTTAGGTCCCTTATGCTGCCGCAATGCTCTCCATTTTGTTTATATTTTCTCAACCATGCGTGAGTGACTTTATCTCTCATCTTCAAGTTCTTATTAGTTCAAACAATAAATTCTGAATAAGTTTTTTAAATGACTTGCAGTTGCGTACCATTGTATCAAAGCAAGTTGGGACTTGTGACCAGGTAGAAATTTTCAAAAGTGTCTTTAATTTTTTGTTTGGTACATTATATTTGAATTAGAATGTGGAATTTTTTCTTTATTCCAGTAAAGAGTATGTTTTTAAAACGAACTAGCATCCTGCAACTTCTATTAAAAATCTTGGGTAAATTACACTAACGATAATTCACTTATAGGATGTGTAATAGTATGATTTAATTTGTAACAAAAAACTACTTTTTCTATGATTTTGTAACTCAAAAATCTCTCCATCCATTCCTGTCAATTGAGTTAACGGAACGCTGATGTGACATTTCCACATCAGCATTAAAATTACAAGAGGCATTTTCATGTCAGCAACAAAATTACACATGGAAATTACATGTAAGGTACCATACAGTTACGCGTCCTACAGTTGGAATACCATCAGCACAATTTACCCAAAAATCTTTCATCAATTTGACAAATGAGGAACTTTTTAATAACTTTTTGGTTAAAAAATTGAAGCTGATCTCAAGATGTGTGACATCCCTGGATTTGCTTTTTCACATGAATTTCCCAAGTGACCTGTGGTTCCTGTTGATATGAGAGCTATTTTTCATGATTCTTTTTTTTTTTTCTCCTTTTCCTTTTTCTCAGGGTAGAGCTCAAGGGTGCATTTCAGGCATAGGTTCCTTTGCCAATGTTGTTTCTCCATTAATGTTCTCTCCTTTAACAGGTAAGGGGAAATTTATTTTGTTTTAGTTTTGAGCCCAAAATGAATCAAACCTGATAAGGGTAAATCTTTTCCCCAGCTCTGTTCCTATCCGAAAGAGCACCTTTTCATTTCCCTGGTTTCAGTATCATGTGCGTTGGATTTGCATCGGTAAGGACTCTGGCATTATGGAGGATGCATTTTATAGCGTTTTTTATTTGAACTTGCTATCTATTTTCCTAAATAAGCTGTGCTTGCAATTAGTAAATATTGAACTTCTTCGTATTGCACCAAGCATAGTATGCAGTGGTATATCTGGGAACAGACTCTGCCACAAAATAAAAATAAAAATAAAACTAGAAAGAATTCCATAAAGTTGGCTCTACAGGATGTACAAACTGCCAAACTGGGTAATCTTTTGATGATTCATGTGAAACCATGTACTGCAACTCCAAGGACAAACAAAGCCTGCATACAAATGAACAAAAGTAATCTGTTATTTAAACCTGCAAATCTAGTTTTGACAATCATTTCTTCTAGGCACAAATAAACAATTTGATGTCAGTTTTCCTCCAGCCTAGGGACTCTAGGCTTGCAATTTATCACCTTCAATATTGATATATGTCAAATGAGAGTTAACTGCAAAAATATAATATTTCAGTTATTTTTTATATGCTTCTCAAAATTTATACTTTTTCAATATTTAATCACCTTTTGTACACTCGCTTATCATGTTGTACAGATGATAGCCTTGATTCAGAGTTTGATGATAAGGATGGAGCCTCCCATTTCAGACACGAGAGCAAGTAATTGCAACTTTGTGGATCCTTAGTTATCCGATAATGGTGGCTCAAGCTGCAATTGTTTTCTGCCTCCATATCTGGCAGTAGTATTCATAGAAGTTCTCGCATCTATATTGATGTGTATAGGGGAGTAGCATATTTCTAGAAGTAGACATTCCTGAACCGAATTTGAAACCCAGCACCGTTGCTATAGGTGAGGAGTTTTATCACATTGAATTAACATTCTGAAGAATATAATGGTGTCATTATATGTTTTTAGGAAAGGTGTGACAAGAAAATAGAAGACCTCTGTTATGTATATGCCATGAACCCCTTTTGAGTGTTCACCCCTCAAAAGGAAGGGAAGCTGCATGTCTCAATAGATATTGTTGTGTTAGAATTTAGAAACACTTTTTAATCCTTTCTTTCAAAAATTCTATCATTTCATTATCAGCTTCTTAATCTGGAATTTACTGGGTTAAGGCAATCTTTGTCCAAGGAGTTGGGCTCATAATGCTTATCATAGTTTCTCTGAGTTACTTGGAATTTTTTTTTTTTGGTCAAATAAGAGAGGTGTATATGCTAAACGATCAAGGATCTCTTCGTCACCAGACTTTTTGAAATATTGAGCTGGGTTAGGCTTTGGCTTACGCTTTTTTTTTTTTTTAAAAAAAATATAAAGATTAAGCCCGTTCGAGTGCCTATTACAGGCTTAATCAAGTTGGCCCATATGAAGCTCGAACAAATTTATCAAATCTATCTGTATAATAAAAGGCTGAACATCTTATTACTGTAGTTACTACAATGACGTCGACCTTTGCCTCTGCTCTACCAAAATTAAAATGCCACCGTTCAGGTAACGTTACTGCTGAGCCATTATTGCTAACGACGTTGCTCAAAGGACGAAGATTTCTTTCATATCACGCCCTTCCTTCTTCCACCTGCTCTCTGCTAATACGTTGCTGTTTTCCATCTGCCTAGTCTCTGCCTCACTAATGGCAATGAACAGAATATAGGATCTAACAAAATGGGTATCAATATTGAGGAGGGAAATATGCTTGTACTTTCAAAATCCAACCCCAATAGCAAAATACCCACTTTTAAATCTGATTTCCAAGGGTAAACTTTACCCAGAAAATGATAAATATACAAATACATTTTTTTTTTTGAGCAAATCACTACCCACTCTTAACATAGAAGAAAAAACTTTTGAATTTAGAAAAAATATAAGGACAAAGGTGAATTGGGTTTCTTTTCCTGGTTGCAAGAGAAGATCTTAACAGCCTCATGGGCTGGTTAAATTCAAGGAAGAAAATAAAAAAGATAAATTTTATCACCTCACTTGGTTGTATGAAATTTGGCTGAGACACCTTTACCTCGATTTTTTTTTTCTTAGTCAATCAACACTTGATTTTCTTCATACAATGCTTTTCTTCCATGCTAAATTTTCTTCTCTCCCTCACTTTCCTTCCATGGCTGAATAAGCTTCTTTTTTTTTTTTTTTCCTTTGGTGATTTTCGGTTTTGAAGTGAGGTTTTCGTTTTCTTTTTTTTGAAAAAAGAAGACTAAAAAGCCAACATATTTCCCTCTTAGATAGCTTCATTTAGTTATTCTAATTTGAATCCTTCCTCAACATGTGGCGCACATGCAAGACAAAATTGATTTAATCAATTTTGATTATTTGTTAATTAATCTCAATTATCACTAATTTTTCTCCCATTTAATTTTTACCATTAATTCCTGCCTAAAATTTTTAATTCATCTCGATTAATTTTTTTAAAAAAAAATTTTAGTCCAAATTTTAACGTCGGTCAACTCGACATGTTCGGTATTAGAATATGCATGATTCAAAATCTAAATTAATGAATGTGAAAATTTTCTCTATCTTTATTAAATTTCATACTCATAAACTGAAAGAGAACAAATGTCGGATAATTAACTGACTACCCGTAATTTCTCAATAAAATTTTCGAACAGCACGGGCAATGTCTCTTTTAGTATAAAAAGGTGGTGGGTTTAAACTGCCTGGTGAACTTAGTAAAACTTACATTCATTTGCATTTTATACTCCCAACTTACACTTTTCCAATCTCCCATTAATTAATTGTATTTAAACTCTCCAATTATTTTCTAAATAATGTTTAAATAATACTAATATTGTAGACTTTTAATCACATTTTAAATATTTCATATACTATCTTTAACACATAAAAATAGACTTATTATATTTTTGACATACTAAAAAAATTACTAAATATAGTTTAGTTTAAATTATATTTTACTTAGAAAAAGTAATTATGATGTTATAAATAACTTTTAAATGATTATGGATATTACAAATCTTTTTAATTAATTAAAATCTATGGCATTTGATTCAATTTTTTGTTTTAACTCCATGGTATTGGTATAAAAATAAAGATTTCGCTTTATGCTCCTGCTAATTTTGGATCAGTTAGATTATTCAATTGATTATTTTACCCCTTTTTTTTTTTTGTCTTCAAAGATAATTATGCTTCATATTTTTTTTTTTGCTACACTTTTTAAGTTTTTTCTTCGAACGCAATGCAAGTGCTATGTGTTAATTTGATATATAGATGACTTATATGATAATAAGGTGCATAAATTTATATAAATAAATTAATATATTACATAAATTATGATAGTTAGTAAGATCTATATTTAATGTAATTAATAAATTCAATATATTCGTAGGCCTAAGCTTACAATTTGGCTTAAAGTTTAGAGATGATAATTTTCTCCGTCTCGCGGTGCTCCGTCCAGAAAATATATTTATATTATTTATATATATAATAATTATTTATATTTTAATATAATTAATATTTTAAAAATAATAATAAAATAAAAATATAACATTTATTTTATGTGAAAAAAAATTTATTTAAAAAAATTATATAATTAACTAATTATTTAAAATAAAAAAATAATTTTAACATTAAAATAAAATAATAAATTTTGGAGATCAGGGCCAAGTCGGGGATCCCCGTCCCAGTGTGGTACGAGAACAGAAAGAAAAAAAATTTATGTCGGAGTACGGAGGCTGGGACCGGAGAACTCTACCCCGTTGCCAGATATATAGATAACTTGTGTTGGAAACTCCGTCCTGTTGGCATTTCTATTAAAGTTTCCAGATATATAGATAACTTGTATGATAATAAGGTGCATTAATTTATACAAATAGATTAATATATTACATAAATTATGATAATTAATAAGATCTATATTTAATATAATTAATAAATTCAATATATTCATAGGCCTAAACTTACAATTTGGCTTAAAGTTTGAAGATACTTTTCCCTCTATTGTATTATTATGCCTACAATACTACAATTGTAGGCCCCCCACCCCAAAAAAAAAAAACTGCTTACGTATTAAAATGTCGGCTCAAAAAGAACTGTGTATGAATCGAGCAGATTTTTAAGCGCAAGTCTGACCCAGTTCAATTCTGTTATGATTATAAATGAAATAGACTTATATGAATTATAGCTTTTTTTTCAGTTCTTCAATTTCAATTTATATTTTATAAAGTCTTCAAATAATTATTTTAACATGCAATTAATTTACAAAATTATTTAATCTGTCAAATTTAGATATAACAGAAAAAAACTAGAACTAATTAAAAAAAACTTATAATTCAGGCAGGATAACATGCTTTCGTCAAATTTTAAACCTAAATGCTAAGTGGCTTTATTCATAAATTTGAAACTCCAGTTTTCTTTTGAGTCGAAATAATTTTGCCATAATCAATTTTCAGGTTTCACCCATGCAAAAGTATAGACGTTTTATGATTTATGTTCATGCCAAAGGAATGATCGTAGATGATGAATATATAATAGTGGGGTCTGCCAATATTTAGGCTGGTTCAAGCGATAGTGAGATAGGAATGATCGTAGATGATGAATATATAATAGTGGGGTCTGCCAATATTTAGGCTGGTTCAAGCGATAGTGAGATAGGAATGGGTGCTTATCAGCCCAATCACACTTGGGGCCATAAGAAGAGCATCCAAGAGGCCAGGTATGTGGCTATATTTTTGATGCATTGCTTCTGTTAGCTTTGTTGCCTCCATTGCATTAAGGGTCAATCAGAACCAACTGAATACCGCACTGACCACCACATTCATCAAATGCACATTAGATTCTGCTGCTTGATCTTGCAAGTTTATTCTGCTCCTGAGATTTAAATCTAAGAATTTAATCAGAGCAAGCTGATTAAACTATTTAATGTGCCTTCAGGTATACGGACACAGGATGTTACTCTGGGTAGAACATCTGGCATTGGTGGATAAATTATTCGACGCGCCTGAAAGTTTGGATTGTGTGAAAACTGTGATCAAGATTGCTTAAGATAACTGGAGGAGGTTCACAGAGGAATAATTTACACCATTGCTGGGGCACGTCCTTAAATACTCTGTGGAGGTAGATAGCAATGGTAAAGTAAGCCCCTTGCCTGGACACGAAAACTTTCTGGATGTTGGTGGGAAGGTGCTCGGAGCACGCTCAACACTGCCGGATTCTTTAACTACATAGGAACTCCAGATTTCTGCTTTTAGTTCCACTCGGTCTCACATTGATTGCAGAGCATCTATACTTTGCACTGGTACAAAGCTTGGTCAGAGATTTTAGGATCCTCTTGGGCTTCTATTATAATCTGATGATAGAACACATACCGTTCTCAATTGTAATGTAAAGAATGATAGGAATAAGTAAAAGGTTCATAAGCATCTAAACTTGGGCCAGAGTATGGGCTTAAAAAATGAGTTAGTTACCTTTACTGGATTTGAATTTCTGATAGAATAGCCTTGAAGGTTTGCTATTTAGAGAAATGCTTTGGATGCTGAATGTGAATAGTTTAGGGGTGTTCAAGTGTGCTTTGATGAGTTAAGCGGATTGAGAGCTTAGTGAGTTTTAATTTAGCCTTTAACCTGCAGTAGTTTTTGCAAACTAGATTTGAATGAAACAACAGTTGACAAAAGGAGCACAAATTATGCACATTACAAGGAAAAACTAAAATGTCAAATTATAAAACATGGGTACAATCCCTGCATTCTACCTCATCAAAAAACAAAAAGAGATCCGAACGTAGAGGAATAACCAATCGATGAAGGAACATGAAACCTTTCTGTTTCAATAGCAATACGAGAAATGATTGGGGGCAATAAAGTAGGTGAGGTGGTTGGGAATATGAAATGACCTTTCGCACCATAATGTGGAGTTTTAATTAATGGTCACTTTTCCCACCATGCCAGCTCCCCTGTGAGGGGCACAGTAGAATTTGTAATCACCTTTCTCAGTCAAGGTAACAGCGTAAGTCTCTCCAGGGCCATTGAGGAGATCGTTCTCATCCATGGAGATTTTGGAGACATCAACACCACTTGGAACTTCATCCTCATCGAACACAACGTTGTGAGGAAAACCAGCATTGTTCTTGAACACTATTTTTTCGCCAGCTGGTACAGAGATCTCGCTGGGAACAAAAGCCAATTCTCCATTATCACTACCAAGCAATACCTCAAGGGCCATGGCGTTGCTAGCAAGCATGGCACTTGCGGCGGTGGCCACGACAGCGGCACCCACCTCCTTCATTGAAGCCCTGACTCCAAACCTTGGGACTGGAGAGGCTGTGACCTTGGCGCTGGCATTAACTTTTGTTGTGGTGGCAGTGGCTGCCTTCAGGCCGGTGAAAGATGGGATGGCAACAGCAGCAGAGGTGACGGTGGCCATTCTTGAAAAGGTTCCTATGTGTTCTCGCTGGTCGCCTTAGTGTTGTATATTGGAAGCAATCAAGTGAAGAAGGAAGAGAAGATGGAGTTTAACAGTCAAGGAGAGAGGATGGATGAGGCTGAGATGCCGTATTCTTTTGTGGTTTAAATTTTGGCATACAGTATGTGATTGGATAAATGGATGGCGAGGTGAATGGGCAGAGAATTGAGGTTATCTACTCAGAATTGTTCCTATTGGTTAGCTTGGATATTGTTTCCATGACGTGGCTTGGATGTATTTCTGATTTTTTTTTAAGTGAGTTGGAGAATAGGTGAAAGAGGAGAAACGCTATTTTGAGGAGGAAAATAGACTTGTGTAGGCCTGCCACCAGAACAAATATTAAGAATTTCCCCAAATTATGGCCCAGTTTGCTTCTTAGAAACATTTAGCAGAGATTCTTATAATTATAAATTCATACGCCAATTATCTTGCTTACGGTCATCATGAACCAACTACGTGTATCTAATTCAACCACCAACGAAGTATGAATATCAATATATATATCTGGACCAATTCATTATGAATCAATCCAATAATTACTTTTGTATACATAACAAGAGTATAATTGCATTGATCTATAAGATCACGTGGAAGAAACAAACCAATAAGATCACAACCAGAGAATTTCAATTGTTACTTCTGCATAGAGGTAAACGGAGACCCATACCATCGAGGAAGACAAATAGTATCAATTTACAACGTTTCAATATAGATTCATACCACAAGGTACTTAACATGTCCACAAAACTTGACAAATTAACCCGGATAGGATCAGCATTCAACAATTAACCAAGTTTTGGGAAAATAAATTTTTTTTTAACAATCACCTAGTTTTAAGCTCCACAAATGCAGCCATTTATGTCACCATCACGTTATTCCATCAAATGTTCCGAAACCTGAATAAATGTCAAAAACAGTAGAATAATGTAAACTCTCCATATCAGGAAATAGAAAACAAACAAAAAATATAGTATAAAGTAATTTCTCCGGCAATTCGAGAAGCACTAAAGCTGTGAAAAAGGAGCTCACACTGATAAATTATGAGTCCATCAGGGCCCGTAAAAGAATTTTAATAATAGGGAAGCAATTGCGTAGTCAACCACATGAAGCAGTCTAGATAACCCTTCCAATTTAGACGATTACGTTCCAAACCTGAAATGATTTGCCTACTATAGTTGCAGCCTGCAGAATCTAAACATCCTCTTCTTCCTTGGGCTTAGACATTCACTGATGACAAGCACACAAGTCTCAATACCAGAACAGAAAGAAATCTAACTTCATTAGCATGAACCACCGTATACAAACAACTTCAGCGGGGATCGCAAAATAATACTAGTTAATCTAATGGTAGACGACGTTAAGAGTTAAAAATAGAAATTCTTCCGCAGAGGGGATTTTAAAAGTGCAAATAGAAAGAAATTGAAACATTGTAGGCTGCACATAGATACTAGAGACAAACTATCATTATCACCCAAGATTCTAACCACAGCGGTATTGCTTCTTTACTGCATTATAATTGTAAACATATGCTAGATTATCCGAGTCGCAAAGCATTTCCAATTTTTCAAGGCCTCGATACAAGTTCTTTATTTTAATTCACTAGCTACTCAAAATAATGGGTCTAAAAGAAACCCACATGAAAAACAAGAACATAAAAGCCTCGTAAGTTCTTAAACCACATTCTCCAGTAGATGTGGCTGTTCGTAGAAACAACACAAGCAACCAGCATCACCTCTCAGACCAAGTCCTACAACTTATGGGTGTTCAAAACCGAATATACAGTTTTAGTTTGGTTTATTCATGTATTTAAGTTCGGATGGGATTTTTTAGGGTGTAAGATTCGTATATTTGTGTCGGAACATCCCTTTTTTTTGTTATTTGACTCAAATTTCGGTTGCCGAATTGAATTGAATTGAAATTTTGGATAGTTAAGGTTGGGTCAGGTTGGATCTTTTAAAGGATGAAGTTGGATAGTTCAGGTTGGTTTCCAACCTATGCAGACCCCTAGAACAACAAAATAGATCTTAAAAATACAAAAGAAACGGCACATCATATAAAGAAAAAGAACGACAAAATCCCTCTTTAAAATGGAATTATCTAGCTCTCGATATTCAGGCTTTTAAGATATGTTTTTTAATATCCTATTCACTAGGTGACGGTGAGTGATGAAAATAAGAACACATTCTACACTGGTTTTTCATTCATAAAATCAATCTTGACAAGTAGAAAGCGTATATTTTCAATATCATCAGTTCACTTGGTCGGGCATTAACTTTGGAAATTATTTCCAATAACTATTTTCTATACCTATCATACTTGTTTGTAGCAATTATTTGACCAAGATCAACTTTTTCAAAAACAAATAATCTGTAACTGTCAACTAAAATGGTATCATGATTACTACGCCAATGACATGGCTACAGAGATATCTTCTCTATGCTACATTCCGACACACTAACCAAATAAGGTTTGAAGGATGTTTCCAAAGACAAGATATTCAACCAGCTAAATCCCAAACATGAACAATGCCCTCCACTTCTATTCCTAAATGTTCACATGATCTGTTATAAAACAATGCACTGATATCCGCAAGGAGGTTGTAGTTTGCACAAAAGGTGCACTTGAAAATCACTTGTGCACTCCAAAGAAGTATATTAAGACAATTAATCGTTTCGCAGACTTGTTTCCTTATGTTCTTCCACTTTCACGATCAAACTACTTTTATAATCTGTGTTACCGGCTCAGAATTTATACCGCACAAGCCACATAGCGCTGCAAGTTCAATAAAAGCCAAAATTTTCAGTAGGCAATTATCCTAAATTTTGAAATAAAAATAAAATTTTTATTTTTAATTTAAATTTAGTAGCTAAAATATTTTAAAAAATGATTCTCATTCCTATATAAGAATTCTTAATATCTCGAATTTGTTAGTATTTTGAATTTTTTCTATATTTTTTTAATAAAATATTTTATATTCTAAAAAAAACTCTCAACAAAATTAAACCAAATATAAAAATAAAATTTTTATTTTTATTACATGAACATATAAAAAAAATATTGAAATTCTAAAACATCAATTTAGGAATAAAATTATATATTATAGCATATGACAATCTCGTATCGGAAAAAAGAAATAAAATTGGACAACTTATAAAACTAAAGAGAGTCAAACTAAAAAGTTTTAAAGCATTTTGGATAAAAAAAATATCTTCAATAATTTTCAAACCTACAAAATTCACTATTTTCTTATTGTAATGGACCGGATCCATTAATTTCAACATGGTATCAGAGTCAATTGATTAGCGGCCATTGAAATCCAATGAATTTAAGAGTATAAGTCCAGGAAAACAAAATGAAGACCTGAGACTTCTGACACTCAAAATGGACCTACAACATCTGAAATTCAAAGAGTATAAACTAAAAAAAATAAATATGGAGACTTAAGACATTTGAAGCTTAATGAACATAAGTCCAGGATGTAAAAATGATGGTAAAACACAACTGAACCAATCTAGTTGGACTTGAAGGGAACGTTGGAGCATATAACAATCCAACATTAGAAAAAAGAAACAAAATTGAACAACTTATAGAACTAAAAAGGGTCAAATCAAAAAGTCTTAACGCATTTTAGATAAAAAGTCTCACCAATAATTTTCAAACGCACAAAATCTATACTCTTATTTATAATGGAGCGAACCCATCAATTTCAATCCCATAGAATATGGATACCAAACATGCCATTAGAATCTCATCATCAACACCACATCAGAATCCTTAATATGCAGCAAGTATTTTTCAATATTTTCCATTTACTATAAAAGTATGAAAGATTATTCAGCTAGAAATGTATCCAGTCTTAATAATTACACTAACCCACCATTTAGAAAGACCCTATATACAATCATGATACATATGAATTCCAGGATAATACACTGTTAAATAAACATTTCACCTCTTTAGATTGCCAATGAATCATTTCTATCATCATTGTCATCCATATCAAACAACTTGAATCCGACATCCCATTTGGCATCTCTATAGTTGAAGCTCGGGTTCACATAACACTTCATCTCGTGAAACAGGTTCAAATTATCCACCAGCTTATGAAATACATTGCATCCACAGCACTAACCAACAAAAACAAAGAAATTATAAATTAAAAGGAAAAATAAAAGGAAAAAAATGGTGAAATGAGAAATTCAAAACCTAACAGGGGTAGGAACCACCTGAACGAAAACAGTGCCATCGGTGTAGGCATGGGGGTTGATGGCACGAGTAGTCCTCTGACCACAAACATTGCAAGTGAAGGCAACGCGCATTCTTCTTCGTGGGGATTTGGTGAAGAGAGACCACGGTAGGGTCGAAACCTTCTCCGTATTGGATCCGTCATCTGCACCGGCGGGCACTGGTGGCCCTTCCATGCCGGAACCTGTAGTCCAGCCTCTGACAGAAGCGGCACTCAGAACCAATCCCATCGCTGCATCCTAATAGTCATTAATACGCAAAACAAACCATCAATTACTATATGACCTCAAAAATTAAATAAAACTGATCAAAATGAAAAACGAAACGAGATTTTAAATTCACCTTAGACAGGGTGGGGTTGTTAAAGAAGGGGACGATGCTTGAATCTTTCGAATCAGATCGAAGATCAGAATCGTCTTCATTATCTGAATCAAACGAATAATTTAGTAAAACAAAAATGAAGATAAAGAGGAAAGAAATTAGAGGCGATAGAGGGATGGGAAGAATCTTACTTTTGGAATAAGTCTGAAATCGGAGGAGTCTGATAGGAGAATCCTTTCTCTTTGGAGAGAAGAATGAGAGAGAAGAAGACGAAGAAGAGACGATCGCAGCAGAGGAGCTTAGAGCATCCATGGCGATTTTCAGGGACAGAGAGAGAGACGTACCAATCCTTTCTGTTCTTTTACATAACTTTGCTTTGCTGGAGGGGATAATGAATCAATGATATATCATTGTTGTTGTTATTAGCACGGATATTTTTTAATGGGCTTGTCACTTAAGGTTATAGGCCCATGTTTTTTGGGCCTAAAAGTTCAGAAGTGGTAAAGAACTTTTTAGGTTTTAACATCAAAGCATTTTACGATGGAAAATTTTCTCAACAATAACACTATTAAACATTCAACCTTGTCCTTTTAATCATCGGCAAGTTAGAAGTTCAAATGACAAATTTTAATGAATAAACTCTAAATCTTCTTCAAAAATCTGATAATAATTTACAAAAATTAGGAATTTTATAATCTCAATGATTCAAAATATAGCGTAAAATTTACTTTTAGCATCAAATAATACCTTTTGTTATATAATTCAATAATTTTTTTTAAATAGAATTCATATGAGTAAATTTATGGGTTAGTCCTAATACAATTCTCTAGCAATAATATGAGTATTAAATTTTTTTATTAATTTAAATCTAAACTTTTTTTTTCTTTAAAATATAATTTCATTTTGAAGTGATAGCATTTCTCCAGCAATAATTAAGGTATATTCATTCTTTTTCAATCAAGGAATCGGTGCTAGCTACAATTCTAGCCTTGTAAATTCTTTTTTTTTTTTTTAAATCTTAAATTAAGATATATTCATTTCTTAAAAAAGATAATAAGAGTATATCTTAAGGATAAAAAGAAAAATCATGGAACAATCCCTAGCCATTATTAGCCTTTCCAATTCTAGATTCGTAAATTATTTATAAAAAAAAAAAATCTTATATCCGGTTCATATATTTATTACTGAGCCGAATTAGTTTTACATTTTAACCATATATAAAAGTAAAAACCAATTCTTTTGGCATGATAATACATATTTATTATGAATTGGATTTTGTAAATAAATCAGATTTTGAAGAAAATTTAGATATTATAATTTTATTCCGCCTCGATGTTAAGCAAGGATTTCTTTTTATTTTTTATTTTTAAAAATAAATGGACTAAAGCAAGCTTTTTAACATTTGCAATAAAAGGAAAGCAGTCGACTCGCAAGATTGTGAATTACTAATATAATAATATTAAAACCTATTTATTGAACAAATATTAATTATATCACCCAACCCAAAGTGGTGAATAGAATTCAAATTATCCGAATGAGGAGTTTCTTGACACAAAAAAAAGAACCAAACCCCATTATCCAGTAATATGCTAGCTTGGATTCGTGTAAGCCAGGTAGGTCAAAATTGCACCGGTATTAAACCCGTTGAAGTTGGACCCAGCTGCCACCGTATAAGCACCCATATTTGGGAACACAAGCCAATCGTTTACCTGCAGCTCCGGTAACTGGTGACCCTTCAGAACCGTGTCTAGCGCGTCGCATGTGGGACCAAAAACTGTCGAACTGTACTTCCTACATCCTTTGCACGTGGGATTCACTCGATTGGAACTGCAAGCAAGGGGCTCGCACGTGATGGTCGCGTGATCGTATAAAATACAGTTCATAGAACCGTAAATACCGTCATTTATCCAATACTCCTTTAATTCTCCCCTCGCACGTTTCCCTATGATGTTAGTCGCCAACGTGAAAGCCGATTCTGCGAAGAATCGTCCCGGCTCCGATATGATTTTCAAACCCGGTTCGTTCGGAAAATACGCTTGCAGAGCGGCTTTGATTACCGTAGCGGCTTCGTCAAATTGAGCTCCGGCGGTGAATCCTCCGCCGATGTTCAGAATGTTCATTCTAGGCAAGCCGAGCCTAGCTGCAGTTTCGAATACACTTTTAGCTGCAGCAATGGCTCCTCGATATGCGCGAGAATGAGTGGCTCCGCTTCCTATATGGAAAGAAACACCGACAACTTTAAGGCGTGCAGCCTGAGCGGCTTGGAGAAGAGGAACTACTTCTTCAGGAAGTGCACCGTATTTGGGGCCTAATGGGCAACGAGCTCCGCCATCATCTGGTGCCTTAACTCGAATCAATAAAGCACATTGTGGGTGCAACTTTCGAATCTTGTCTAGCTCCTCTTTGGAGTCAAAAGTTGTTAGATTTACACCAATAGTGGCAGCATATTTGAT